>CM019063.1:327184600-327784600 GCA_009667805.1 Leptobrachium leishanense | reverse complement strand
TTACAGGAGAAGTGGATGGATAGTGGTGGAAAGTTTCTCAGAATTCAGGGCACCAAGCATGCAAATATCATATTGTATATCCAGATTAAAAAAAAACCACTCAATTTCAGTCTATTTTTTGCTCCGCATGTAAAAACTTCTCTTACATGACTTACCATAGAAACATGGCTTCTAAATCTCCATAAACACATTTAGTCATAATCATCTATTTTCTTAACCCTATAAGGACTAATGATGTACCAGGTACGTCATATGAAAATGGTTGCTTAACGACCAAAGACGTACCCTGTAAGTCATGTGGTTAACCCACCCTCCCTATACTCACCTCTCTGGCCGGGGTCCCGTGGCGGTTTGACTTCAAGGAAGTCAGAAGACTGCTTTTATGGACCCAGGCTGTCGCACTGATGTCATCGTTGAGCATGATGGCATCGCCCGGGAGAGCCAGAAGAGTGCCTGACAGGGAGGAGGGGTCCTTTGGACCCCTCTCCCTCCTGATCGTAAGCAGATCCAGCTGGAAGAGAGGCATCACTGGAAAGGTAACAGTGACCATTCCAGCAATGTCTTTCTTTAACCCCGGAGATGCCGGTCCTCGATCGCGCACTTCTCCAGGAGGTGGCTGACATCTTGGATTTTGGCCAAGCTTCTGGGACCGCCCCTCCCCCTGAGGTTTTTGTGCATATGTGCAATGACGTCAGTTGGGCAATTAACCCCTAGCTGCCGTATGGTGGAGATACGGGGGTCCTTCACTCTCCTGATCAGTGGCAGCTAGAGAGTCATGTTTGGTATCATTGGAAAGGAGAGAGAGCAAGTGTTGTTGTTTCTTAAATTGCCTGGGTCGTATAAGAAAACAGGACTTCAAATCGCATTTAAATATGATAAGCACAAAACGGTCAAAATGAACTCAGCACACAGAGCTGAAATGGCTCAGCAGTGAAGGGATTGAAAAGCAAAAAACATGTAAACATTTGGTATTTCTTAACTTAGGACCAAATTTAGAAACTAAAGTCCATTTAATGGCGGGAAAAACTAAAAATATGTGCTGGTTCCATAAACGAGTAAGAGGAAAATTAGAGCTAAACACAAACAGCGCAGAAATGTTAAAACAGCAGTGGGTACTTTCGGACAGACAATAGTTAAACAGCCGGGTCACTATGGGGTTAATGTGCAAATCTTAGTAATAGGGTCAAATGTAAGTCCTCTCTAGGAAAATTAAATTTTTGCACTAATGATGTCCACAACAGCTTACTTTGCACAATGAAGGATCTTTCGGAAAGCAGCAATTAGGGATATTTTGGGAAGAGATGAAGCCTTTTTTGTCAATTTGTTTCTAGGTTGCATGTCTGTGTAGATCATACAATGTGCTCATCTGTTGGAAAAGACCAATTCACGCATTTTATCCTCCAGGTCCTTCTGACACACACAGCTCCTTTGTTCTGTTGCTAAGGGTTTTTCTCATTTAAACTTCTGCTAATTTTTTTTTCATTTATATACAGGATTTGCTTTCAGATCTAGTTTGTCCCAAACTCAAATTCCAATGGATCCTTGGAACAGCAGACAAACTGTTTGGCATCCCCTTCCTTCCTAAGTCCCAACAGCTGCAGGATGTCCTTATTCATGTCATCTCATAATCATCAGCATCCCCATCCCATTAGTGTAATTATACTAAAACGTTTAACAAAAACTATAATAGTCATATAGAAGTAAATTCACAAAGACATGGTTAAGAGATAGAAGCTTTGCATTTCTAAATTAAATAGAACTTTTAAAATAACGTGACTTCTTTATGTAATAAATGTTTTCTAATAAATAGAATCAATGACCAGATCCTGTTTCTTTTGTTTTTACTGTTGTTTTCTATTATTTCATAATGTTGAATTACTTTAAGTCCAACTTGAAAGAGTGAAATGTGACAAATTAATATTGTTTGTGCTAAACACTCCTTCGCAATAAGGTAAACGTCTATGCTGTGTGTATGTGCTGACCCACTCTGTATTTGGTGCCCTTTTTTGTATTTTTCTTAGAAATAATATTATGATGATAAAACTATGCTGCATAGGCGTGCACAGCCTATTGCATTAGGGTGTGCACCCAAAAGTTCAAATACATATATACAGTTGCAAGAAAAAGTATGTGAACCCTTTGGAATTACGTGGAGTTTTGCATGAATTGGTCATAAAATGTGCTCTGATCTTCATCTAAGTCACAACAATTTGAAGAACACAGTCTGCTTAAAATAATACAACACAAACATTATATGTTTTCATGTGTTTATTGAACATAACATGTAAACATTCACAGTGCAGGGTGGAAAAAGTATGTGAACCTTTGTACTTAATAACTGGTTGACCCTCCTTTGGCAGCAATAACCTCAACCAAACGTTTCCTGTAGTTGCAGATCAGACCTGCACAATGATCTGGAGTAATTTTGGACCACTCCTCTTCACAAAACTGTTTCAGTGTAGCAATATTCTTGGGATGTCTGGTGTGAATCGCTCTCTTAAGGTCATGCCCCAGCATTTCAATCGGGTTGAGGTCAGGACTCTGACTGGGCCACTCCAGAAGGCGTATTTTGTTTTGTTGAAGCCATTCTTTTGTTGAATTACTTGTACAGTATGCTTTGGGTCATTGTCCTGTTGCATCACCCATCCTCTGCGGAGCTTCAGTTGGCGGACAGATGGTCTTACGTTTTCCTGTTTTCCTTACGTTTTTCCATCAATGACAACAATCCGTCCAGGCCCTGATGCAACAAAGCAGCCCCAAACCATGATGCTCTCTCCGCCATGTTTTACAGTGGGGATGAGGTTTTGATGTTGGTGTGCTGTGCCTTTTTTTTCCACACATACAGGGTTATTCAAAGAGATTCGAAAAGTCACCACACGTTCGGTGACTTTTCATTCTCTTCAATTCGGTTCCTTTTGCCGATCCCATTTCGGTGACCCTGTGGTGTATTCAGCAAGCACCACAGGGTCCCCGAATTGCAGGGAAAAGCTACCGCAAACCCAACGAAAACGAACCGCAAAACCCAGCGAATGCACGCCAAAAACCCTCAAAAACATCTGGATTAACCTGCCGAAAACCACGGAAAAACCAGAGCAGGAGCCGATCACACACAGCGAAGCCGCCGGAAAAAGCTGAGACAGCAGACAGAGCCAAGTGAATAAATTAGAAAAACAGTTTGCATGAATGCTTAAAAAGTGAAACATTGTTTGCAAAGAAACTACTGAGCGAAAATGTCTGAAATTTACATATGAGGTCCAGGGAATGATAATAAAGAGGGCTGTTACAGAAAAAATAAGTAAACTTAAAAAAAATTTAAAAAAAAAAGAGAAATCCAGAAAAATGCTTAAAATATCTGAAAAAATCTATAAATAAAGAGACTCTTTACTGCAGAATTTTATAATGAACGGTTTATTAGATATTGAATTAAAACGGGAATATTTTTAACATTGAAGCCTATGGGATTCTCCTGAATAAATTTGCCGAATTAAACCACCGAATGGCAGGGCATTTCGGGAACCTTTCACTGCTGGTTTGTGTTCTCTGAATAGCCGAAGCAGTGCTTTTTCATGGGGTTTTCACTGCCCTCGAACAGGCACCGAACAGGCACCGTATGTTCAGGCAATTCGTCAGGATTTGGCGAATTGCCTGCTCTCTGGATAGCCGAATGGCCAAGAAAGGTAACCGAACGCTGATTTTCAGCATTCGGTTACCTTTCTCAAGCAATTCAGATCTCTTTGAATAACCCTGATAGTGTTGTGTGTTTTTTCCAAACAACTCAATTTTGGTTTCATCTGTCCACAGAATATTTTGCCAGTAGTGCTGTGGAACATCCAGGTGCTCTTTTGCAAACTTCAAACGTGCTACAATATTCTTTTTGGACAGCAATGGCTTCCTCTGTGGTGTCCTCCCATGTACTCCATTCTTGTTTAATATTTTCCTTATTGTAGATGTGTCAACAAAAATGTTAGCAGGTGCCAGAGATTTCTGTAAGTCTTTAGCTGACACTCTAGGATTCTTCTTTACCTCATTAAGCATTCTGCGCTGTGCTCTTGCAGTCATCTTTACAGGACGACCACACCTAGGGAGAGTAGCAACAGTGCTGAACTTTCTCCATTTGTAGACAGTCTGTCTTACTGTGGACACATGAACATCAAGGCTTTTGGAGATACTTTTGTAACCCTTTCCAGCTTCATGCAAGTCAACAATTCTTGATCGTAGGTCTTCTGAGAGCTCTTTTCTGCGAGGCATGGTTCACATCAGGCAGTGCTTCTTGAAACCAGTAAACACAAAACTGGTGCGTGTTTTTAAAGGGCAGGACAGCTTTCAGCAACACATCCAATAATATCACACTGATTGGACTCAAGGTTGGCTCACTCCTGGCTCCAATTAGCTCTTGGAGAAGTCATTAGGCTATGGGGTTCACATACTTTTTCCACCCTGCACTGTGAATGTTTACATGTTATGTTCAATAAACACATGAAAACATATAATGTTTGTGTTGTATTATTTTAAGCAGACTGTGTTTTTCAAATTGTTGTGACTTAGATGAAGATCAGAGCACATTTTATGACCAATTCATGCAAAACTCCACGTAATCCCAAAGGGTTCACATACTTTTTCTTGCCACTGTATATACGTATACTGGAGATATACATATATATATATATACACTATATTGCCAAAAGTATTCGCTCACCTGCCTTGACTCGCATATGAACTTAAGTAACATCCCATTCCTAAGCCATAGGGTTCAATATGACGTCAGTCCACCTTTTGCAGCTATAACAGCTTCAACTCTTCTGGGAAGGCTGTCCACAAGGTTTAGGAGGGTTTTTATGGGAATTTTTGACCATTCTTCCAGAAGCGCATTTGTGAGGTCACACACTGATGTTGGACGAGAAGGCCTGGCTCTCAGTCTCTGCTCTAATTCATCCCAAAGGTGTTCTATTGGGTTGAGGTCAGGACTCTGTGCAGACCAGTCAAGTTCATCCACACCAGAGTCTGTCATCCATGTCTTTATGGACCTTGCTAATGTGCACTGGTGCACAGTCATGTTGGAAGAGGAAGGGGCCAGCTCCAAACTGTTCCCACAAAGTTGAGAGCATGGAATTGTCCAAAATGTCTTGGTATGTTGAAGCATTCAGAGCTCCTTTCACTGGAACTAAGGGGCCAAGCCCAGCTCCTGAAAAACAACCCCACACCATAATCCCCCCTCCACCAAACTTTACACTTGGCACAATGCAGTCAGACAAGTACCGTTCTCCTGGCAACCGCCAAACCCAGACTCGTCCATCAGATTGCCAGATGGAGAAGCACGATTCGTCACTCCAGAGAACGCGTCTCCACTATTCTAGAGTCTAGTGGCAGCGTGCTTTACACCACTGCATTCGACGCTTTGCAGTGCACTTGGTGATGTATGGCTTGGATGCAGCTGCTCAGCCATGGAAACCCATTCCATGAAGCTCTCTGCGCACTGTTCTTGAGCTAATCTGAAGGCCACATGAAGTTTGGAGGTCTGTAGACTGGACTCTGCAGAAAATTGATGACCTCTTCGCACTATGCGCCTCAGCATCCGCTGACCCCGCTCTGTCAGTTTACGTGGCCTGCCACTTCGTGGCTGAGTTGCTGTCATTCCCAAACACTTCCACGTTCTTATAATACAGCTGACAGTTGACTGTAGAATATTTAGGAGCGAGGAAATTTCACGACTGGATTTGTTGCACAGGTGGCATCCTATCACAGTTCCACGCTGGAATTCACTGAGCTCCTGAGTCACACTGATGTGGCCCCAGAGTTATTTAGGAAATCGGTGGCTGTCCACTTGTTACAGGCAGCAAGGTTGGCGATACCCCAGTATTGGAAAGGAGCCGAACCCCCTCCACTTACAGAGTAGCAACAGTGCTGAACTTTCTCCATTTGTAGACAGTCTGTCTTACTGTGGACACATGAACATCAAGGCTTTTGGAGATACTTTTGTAACCCTTTCCAGCTTCATGCAAGTCAACAATTCTTGATCGTAGGTCTTCTGAGAGCTCTTTTCTGCGAGGCATGGTTCACATCAGGCAGTGCTTCTTGAAACCAGTAAACCCAAAACTGGTGTGTGTTTTTAAAAGGCAGGACAGCTTTCAGCAACACATCCAATAATATCACACTGATTGGACTCAAGGTTGGCTCACTCCTGGCTCCAATTAGCTCTTGGAGAAGTCATTAGGCTAGGGGTTCACATACTTTTTCCACCCTGCACTGTGAATGTTTACTTGTTATGTTCAATAAACACATGAAAACATATAATGTTTTTGTTGTATTATTTTAAGCAGACTGTGTTTTTCAAATTGTTGTGACTTAGATGAAGATCATAGCACATTTTATGACCAATTCATGCAAACCTCCACGTAATCCTAAGGGTTCACATACTTTTTCTTGCAACTGTATATACACATATTCACGCACCCTTATGTAAACATACACAGACACACACTCACGCATTCAGCCAAAATATATCATTACTATAGGGGTCACAGAGTGCCAAAATGTCGACGACTGTTATTCCCCGCACTTCGGGGAATCAAATTGCCCCACCCTGCGGCGATTTCACCATTCACCGCAGTGTCCAAAAAGTGCAGGGAATCAGCCACTCGCAACAGGAACCAGGACGCCTCGGTCGGCCGGAGGTGACTGCGAGAGGACAGTGAGTGAGCACAGGGACAGGTTTGTATCAGCCCAGGTGTGGCTCGGGGTTACTGCTTTCAGCATTGAAATTTAACCCCGAGCCACACTCGGGATACCACCAGGGGGCTGAATAAATGTACTGATGCCTATTATATTCTCTACACCCCAGGGGTATGTAGCAATAAAACTCACTGTAATGCGTGGTGTGTATGAGTGTATCATAGAATCCACTGCAATAAAATGCACAGTAATGTGCGGTATGTATGAGCATGTCACAGAGCTCCACAGCAATGTGCAGTGTGTATGAGTGTATCAGAGATCTCCACAACAATAAAACTCTCTCGCGCATGGACCGCAGAGCATGTCACACAGTGAGTGACAGGACACGAGTTGAGCACCGGCGATTGCAGGTGACCTGTCACCTGACCGCCGGCACTCTGATACAGTCAATGAGCGCCGGCGGTCAGGTGACAGGTCATCAGTGATCGCCGGTGCTCAGCTCGTGTCCAGTCACTCACTGTGGGACATTCTCTGTGGTCTGTGCACGAAGCACAGATCGCAATGCAGCACTCTACAACCACCGGACCACCAGGGAAGTAGAAGCTGCCGCCAGGCCTGCGGACGTGAAGGGTCCCAGCGCCCATCCACAGGATGCAGCCTGCCGGGACCCAGAGTGTCCCACTGGCCTGCATTGGGGTGTGCCGGGGGCCGGCATTAGGGTGTGCCCAGGCACACCCGGCACAACCTGTGTGCACGCCTATGCTATGCTGTATGAAATGGCTGACAACATACAAAAATTTGTAGCAGAAGGAAAATATTTGACAAATAAAACAAAAAAAAACTATTATCAGCTCATTTCAGTTGTGAGGGATTAAAAACAACCAGAAATAACCAATAAGTTTCCTATATTATAGCATCATTGGAGATAGCGTGTCCTGCCATCTGTTGACCTGACAGCTATGTTATATTGTCCCTCATCATTAAGGAATCTTCGAACAGATCTAAAAAGAAGGGAAGAAAGAAAGTGGGTGGGTCACGAGTATAATACGGGTAGAGTCAAGAGAAAGGAAAAGCAAGGATGGTAGGTATGGACAGAGGCGGCTTGTGGGTTATTTAAATGGGGGTTCACAATACATAAATTGTGAAAATTTAATTTACATTTACGACGTACTGTAGAGGTTAAAATACCTTTTTTCTGTTTTTCGCTATCACCACTGTGTGCCCTTTTTCTCACAAATTGTACGGAAAAGCTTCAGGGACTTCTGGGTTCAGGAGTCACTGAGCTGAAGCAGATGAGCAGCAGTGCGTGACGAGGGGGGAAAAGGGGAGGAAAATAACCGAAAAAAAAGAAATCTGAGTAAAAAATAATGAGGCAGAGGTTGTCAGCAGATCTGCCCAAATATTTAATGGCAAATAAAAGACACTATTTATTTCAGTGTTGTTCCTTTAAGTCAAATCAAATCGATTTCATTGCAAATTCATTGTTTCGTCCACGATCTGCAGACTCTCATCAGACTAATGGGCTGAAATACTGAGGGCCAAATTACCTACATGGTGTTAATGTTAGCGCTCACCTGCGTGAGCGTTAACCCTAGCCCAAGTATTTTACACATATTACAATTCAAACGCTAACGGGTTAAGTAACCCGTTTGCGTTTGGTATCTTGCACTTTTCAGCACGAAGTTACTGTACTTTGCGCTCCCTATACTTAACATGGGGAGCGCAAAGAGTTAATCAGCGTTAGGATTACAAAGTCCTAACGCTGATTAACGTCCGGCTGCGGGAAACAAAAAGTTAACCAGAGCCAGGACATGGTGTTAACGGATTCGCTTCTGCAGAATCCGTTAGCACCAACCAAAAAAAATTTAAAAACTTATCATATACTCACCTCCTGTCCCACGGCGAGGATCGTGGCTCTGTCCGCCCTGGGGGAAAAAGTCCCCCTAGTCTCCCCCTGCATATCACTACGCTGTCCGGCCGATCTAGCAAGGCGAGATCCGGCAGTTCATGTGACCGCTGGCGTCTGGTCCCAGCCAGTGGCCAATAGGAGCAGCTGGACCTGCATTGCCAACACATTCCACAGCGCTGTACAATGGTGCAATGGATAAAGACAGGACATTTCTACAATACATAAAGGAGACGAGTCAGTATTGCTCCCAACAGATAGAGGAGGACATGAGGACCCTGTACCAGTGGGAATTTACAATCTAGCTGGGTGAGGGGGTGAGAAACCGGAGGGGAGGACTCCAGTGATGAGATAATGCATGGAGAGGTGAGAACCAATTTTGGGTCTGTCGGATGTTTTGTTAAGGAGTCGTGTGGGAGGCTTCTCTAAACAGAACGGTCTTTAGGGATCGTTTAAATTAAGCCAGATTTGGGGACAGCCTGATATTGCGAGGAAGCGCATTCCATAGGGTCGGTGCTGCACGAGAAAAGTCCTGCAGTCTGGCATGTGAGGAGGTAATGGAGGATGCCAGGTGCAGGTCATTACTAGATGCTCCTCATTACTGAGGAGCGATGTTAGCGAGGGTTTTTGTAGGTCAGCATGAAAAGTTTCAATTTGATTCTGCTGTGGATAGGGAGTCAGTGTAGGTATTCATAGAGAGGAGCGGCAGATACAGAGCAACAGTTAAGCTGGATAAGCCGATTTTTTTGTTGTTGGATGGACTGCAGGGGGGAGTGGCGGGAGATAGGAAGGCCAGTCAGGAGGTTGTTGCAGTAGTCCAGGCAGGAGATAACAAGAGAGTGGATAATTTGCTTGGTGGTGTTAGCAGTCAGAAATGAATGAATTTTGTCAATATTGCTGAGGTGATTGCGACAAGATGAGGAGAGTGATTGGTTGTAGGGTCTGTAGGAAAGACTGGAGTTAAGAGTCACTTGGAGGCAGCGGATATGGGCTGAAGGAAGGATAGTGATACCATCAACAATTATAGAAAAGTCAAAAATCTGAGTAGAGTTAGAGAGGGGAATTAGAAGGAGCTCGGTCTTGGACATATTGATGTTTAGGTATTGAGAGGCCATCCAGGCAGAGAACCCAGACAGACAGTCACTGACCTGAGAGAGAACAGAGGGGGAGAGATCGGGAGTGGAACGGTAGATCTGAGTGTCATCTGAGTATAAGTGATACTTGAAGTCATAGTTGGTGATGAGTTTACCCAGTGAGGAGGTATAAATAGAGAAGAGCAGAAGACCTAGGACTGAGCCTTTAGGTACGCCGACTGACAGAGGCATTGAGGAGGAATTAACAGCAAGGGATACAGAAAAGAATCTATTGGAAAGGTAAAATCTTAGCCAAGAGAGAGTGGTATGACAGAGACCAAGAGAGAAGAGGGTCTGTAGCAGGAGGGAATCCTCGACTATATCTAAGGCAGCTGAGAAGTCAAGTAGGATCAGAATGGAGTAATGGCCATTGCATTTAGTTCAGAGGAGGTCGTTAGGAACCTTTGTGAGAACGGTTTCTGTTGACTGTTGGGAATGAAAGCCAGATTGCAGGGGGTTAAGCAAGAAGTTGGAGGATAGGATGAGGGTTAAGCGGTCAGAGTTAAGCGGGGGGAGTGGCGGGAGATAGGAAGGCCAGTCAAGAGGTTGTTGCAGTAGTCCAGGCGGGAGATAACAAGAGAGTGGATAATTTGCTTGGTGGTGTTAGCACCAAGGAGGATAGGATGAGGGTTAAGCGGTCATAGACTAAGCTTTCTAGCAATTTTGATGCTAGTGAAAGTAGTGAAATGGAGCTAAGTAATAGACAGGACTATAAGAAAATTACAGGATACAAAGCCGGTGTCAGGCGCTAGCAGTCTCTTTATTTCAACTCCGGACAGGGATATCCAGCACACATATTCGTCCTCCGAGAGAGAGAATAATGAAGGGATGGGGAAATAAACAAAAAGAAAATCTATTGTGCAGACTGTAATATTCCAATATGGAGAAGTACAGAAGAGGAGATATACTCACACTTTGAGGTGCCAATTCAATCAAATAGGCACCAAACTGCAAGCAAATCGGTGGATTTATAGACCAGGGGCACCGATTCCCCTATTAGTAATTCAAGGAGCAGCAGTCACGAACTTTGAAGCACTTCAAGGAGCAGCAATCATGAACCTTGGGGATGCTTTATCAGGATACCACGAGCGGATTAAAACATCAGGAGTCAATCGAGATGAAGTAGTCCATCGAAGGTTTAATGAATAAAAATATAAAATACACTCAAACGCGTTTCGCTACAGATAGCTTCATCAGCTTCACCACTGATACTCACCTCTCTGAGGACGTATGTGTGTGCTGGATATCCCTGACCGGAGTTGAAATAAAGAGACTGCTAGCGCCTGACACCGGCTTTGTATCCTGAATTCTTCATTTCAGCAGATTTGGGGATTTGACGCTGTTCCTGGTTCGTCCGGCTGCTGCACCCTCTCCTTGGCCAGTATTAATCAATACAGACACCATTGGTTCTTCCTCTTCTCTTTTTCTTTTTATCTAAGCATAGGGAGCATAGGGAGTGCAAAGTACAGTATCCTCGAGCTGAAAGCGCAAGATACCAAACGCTAATGGGTTATTTAACCCGTTTGGATCGTAATATGCGGTAGAAACTAGGGATGAGCCAAATGTCCCCGTGTTTGGTTCGACTTCAAACTCTTGGTTCGACTTCGAACAATTTGAAAACACGATCCGAAATCAATGTAAGTCAATGGGACCCAAACTTTCGATTTTTAGAGTGCCCTCCAAGAGGGCATATATGCTATATATTTGCCATAAAAGGTGTATGGGTACGGGTAGTGCCCTGGGGGACAGGAAACAAGGACAAAAAGTTAAAAAAAAAAGTTTTTAAAGGAACAGTGAGTTTTCCATGAAATACAGGTTAAGAATAAAAACTAAAAATTCCTTCAAATATCGTGCCTAGGAGGTCCCCATAACCTGCCCGTGAAGTGGTGGATTTGTAGGATGTATGGAAACGTTTAGAAACAAAAAAATGACATTTCAAATGACAGTAAATGGTTTTCCTTTAATCGATTCATAAACAACTGCTTGGGGCGGCAGCCTGTATGAAAAGAGGAAACATTTTAGGACACACAGAACAAGTTTAGTAATTTTTTGGGCTAAATTATGGTGAAATTTATGCAGGCTTTGGATGAAAGTAACAATAGGTGCTTTAAAATTGGGCCTTTAGTGTCGGCAACAGTGCCGTCACACCGTAACCCCTCTGTGGTATTGTGGAAGAATGCAGGGTTGGACCCTGCGGTCAAATATTTAAATGATATGAATCTGGTACAGGCGTCAGTGCACCCAAATATTGTACCTTTGGTGGCAGCAAGTACCTTCACACCGAAACCCCTCTGTGGTATTGTGGAAGAGTGCAGTGGTGGACCCTGCGGTCCAATATTAAAATTATATGAATCTGGAATAGGCGTCAGTGGCAGTGCACCCAAATATTGTGTCTTTGGTGGCAGCAAGTGCCTTCACACCGTAAGTAAACCCTCTGTGGTATTGTGGAAGTGTGCAGTGGTGGAGGTTTTGTGAATCTAGAAGAGATCCCCGATCTATTCAGTTACGTCAGCATCAGGAGATTGATAGCTGCTGATCCAGGACTGATTCATTTTTATAAATGTCAGCCAGTCTACAGAGTCGGTGGACAGACGCACTCTTTTGTCTGTGACAAAACCTCCAGCGGCACTGAACGTCCTTTCAGAAAGCACGCTGGATGAAGGGCAACCTAGTTGCTCCATAGCATATTGGCTAAATTCTGGCCAGTGATCTAATCTCAACACCCAGTAAGCCAGTGGATCATCTGCTGTAAAGGTATCCAGGTCTGCCCTTGCCCCTAGGTAGTCCTGCACCCTACGGTGAAGACACTGGCAATGGGTGCCTACATTTGATGTCCCTGGGCGCCGTGGACTAAAAAAATTTAAAAAGGCATCGTCAAGCGGCCCTGACCTTCACCGCTCTTCCCCTGATCATCCGCAACCTCAGAAGCACCTGTGTCATCACTTGGTAACCTACCAGTGCCTGGAAAGGTGTTACACAAGTGTTGCTTTAGAGCGTCCTCAAGTTGTTTCATCCTGTCCTCCCTCTGTGCGGGCAGGATGAGCTCTGCAACTTTACCCTTGTATCATGGATCAAGAAGGGTTGCCAACCAGTAATGATCCCTCTCCTTGATAGCACTAATCCTGGGTTCCTTTAGCAAGCTTTGCAGGATAAGGGAGCCCATGCAGCATAGGTTGGAGGTGACATTAGCTTCCGAGTCTTCCTGGTCAATGAGGATGACCCCAACGTGCACTTCCTCCTCTCAGCCATGTACTAGTCCTTGGGTTTCTGGGCACACAAAACCCTCCCTTGAGGAATCCCCACCTCTAAATATTCCTCCTCCTCCTGTCTGATCTGAGGACCCGCAGGAATGCTGTCTGCGTAAAGACTTGACTCAACTTGAGAGCTAGGGAAGGCTTCCTCTTCCTCCCGCTGCTCTGCCTCTAGTGCCACATCTATAATTCCCTGCAGAGTGCGCTCCAGCAGGAACACTAAAGGAATTGTGTCACTGATGCATGCACTGTCCCTGCTCACCATCCTCGTTGCCTCCTCAAATGGTGACAGTACAGTGCATGCATCCTTGATCATCAGCCACTGCGGGGGGGGGAAACAAGTTGACCTGAACCTGTCCTTGTGCCATACTCACACAGGTACTCATTGATGGCCCTCTGCTGTTTGTGTAGATGCTGCAGCATTGCCAATGTCGAGTTCCACCTGGTGGGCATGTCACAGATCAGACGGTTTGTGGGAAGGTGGAATTCTCTTTGAATTTCTGCCAGGTGAACACTTGCTGGGAATGACCGTCTGAAGTGGCTGCAGACTTTTCTGGCCTGACTGAAAAGCTCTGCCAGCCCTGGGTACCTGGTTAGGAAACGCTGTACCACTAGATTTAGGACGTGTGCTAGGCATGGTACATGCATCAATTTACCCTTGCATAGGGTGGAGAGAAGGTTGCTGCCATTATCACAGACGACCATTCCCAGCTGAAGCTGGCGTGGAGTTAACCATCTCTGCGTCTGCCACTGCAGAGCTGACAGAATTTCTGGCCCGGTGTGGCTCCTGTCCCCTAAACAAACCAGCTCAAGCACAATATGGCATCTTTTTGCTTGAGCCATTGCGTAGCCCCTGCCATGCGTCGGTTTAACTGTCACTTTGCTAGAGACAGAGAAGGAGGAAGAGGTGGTGGAGCAGACAGACCTCATATAAGCAGCTTTCTGGAGGCGTGGTGAATGAACAAGCTCCAGCACAGAGCCCCGTCCTGGATCCCTCCCAGCTGCAATCAGAGTTACCCAGTGTGCCGTGAAGGAAATGTAACGGCCCTGTCCATGCTTGCTGGACCACGTGTCTAAAGTCATGTGCACCTTGCTGCTGGCTGCCTTTCCCAATGACTCCATAACATTGTGTTCCACGTGCTGGTATAGTGCTGGAATGGCCTTCCGTGAAAAGAAATGGCGTTTTGGAACCTGCCACTGTGGTACAGCGCATTCGGCAAATTCACAGAAGGAAGCAGAGTCCACCAGCTGGAAAGGCAGCAGCTGTAATGCGAGTAATTTTGCTAAGCTGGCATTTAGATGCTCTGCTTGGGGATGGGTGGGACTATATTTTATCTTATGCTGCAGCAGCTGGGGCAACGTAAACTGACTGCGTAAATCTTCAGCTGATGGGATGCTGTCACATTCTGAGGAAGGTCCTGGTACACCCATTACTGTAGCATCATCCCTGTCAGTAGAGGTTGTAGGCAATGACATGGCAGGACATATAGTGGGGGTAGAGACAGATGAGGAGGAGGACCTATGCAAAGTGTTGTGCCAATGGGATGCATGGCAGGTGGTCATATGTCACCTCATGCACGTGGTACCCAAGTGTGGGATGTCTTTCCCACGCTTGATCCTCTTCTGACATAGATTACAAATAGCAATGGTGCGGTCTGCTGCACATTTCTTAAAGAACTCCCAGACAGCAGACTTCCTGTACATGTGCTTTGAGACAACAGCGCTCTGCACCTGAGCAGCTGTGACATCTGATGCCTTGGACTGGCTACGTTTGCTCATAGAGGACGTTGTGCCTCGTGTTTGTTGTGCCTCCTCCTCACTTGACTCCTCTGTTCAATCAGGCACCCAGGTGGAGTCAGTGACCTCATAATCATCATCACCCCCTATCTCCTCATCACTGGAGCCAACTTGGCAGTATGCTGCAGCTGCTGGGGCAACATGAGTGTCAGTTATTTGTATGTCACTAGCACCCACTCCCTCTAGGTTGATTATACTCCCTTCCTCAACCTCAGAGTTTGAATCAGAGCACTGTAGTTGCTGCACATCCTCAAGCAGCATGTCACTGTCATTGTAGTCAAACAATTCAGCTGACTCCTCCGTGTATGTTGGTGAGGCTACGGCAGGAGTAGCTGTAGACATGGAGGCTGCATTAGAGGCTTTGGCAGCTGAGGTGGACTGTAAACCACTACAAGCCTGGCTGGCAGAGGACTCGGAGGATGAGGATGGCCTGGTTAGCCAATCCTGCAAATCCTCTATATGTTGCTGCAGCATAAGACGGCCAGCACCAGTTAGAAAGGACAAGCATGCCCCTGCAGAGGATGCACCACGTCCACGATGACCAGGGGCACTGCCTTCCGACACAGAGGCTGCTTGCCCTCTTATCTGTGTCTGGGAGCATCTGCCTGTCCTTTTTGGTCTTTTTGACATGGTGAGTGATATATAGATTAAAGATATACAGAACTCTGATTCAACTCTGTTATAAAAATTGGAGATATGCAGAAGTCTGATTCAACTCTGGTATAAAGATTGCAGATATGCAGAACTCCGATTCAACTCTGGTATATAGATTAAAGATATTCAGAACTCTGATATAAGTCTGCGATTTTACTGATATTTTCCCTGCAAGGCTGCCAATGTTCTCTACTCTCTCTCTCTCTCTCTCTGATTCACTTCCTCTCCTGCAGGTTGTAACACCCTGATAGCTGGCAACAGCCAGATTCAACTCTCAATAGATAAACAGATGAACTCTGATTAAACTGTGTTATTGTATGGTATCTAGAATTAGATCAAAGATATACAGATTTTCCAGAACAATGCTATAAATCAGTGATAGCCTGGCTGTGCCAAGACAGATTCTAATTTGCTGAACTGTGGTATAACTCACTGATACACACTGATAACAGGCTGTGCCAAGACAAATTCAAATTTGCTTAACTGTGGTATAACTCACTGATAACAGGCTGTGCCAAGACAGATTCTAATTTGCTGAACTGTGGTATAACTCACTGATACACACTGATAACAGGCTGTGCCAAGACAGATTCTAATTTGCTGAACTGTGGTTTAACTCACTGATACACACTGATAACAGGCTGTGCCAAGACAGATTCTAATTTGCTGAACTGTGGTATAACTCACTGATACACACTGATAACAGGCTGTGCCAAGACAAATTCAAATTTGCTGAACTCTGGTAGAACTCACTGATACACACTGTCCCTGATAGCCTGGCAGTGCCAAGACACATTCAAATTCCCAGAAATCTCCTACAACTCACTGAAACACACTGTCCCTGATAGCCTGGCAGTGCCAACACAGATTCTAATTCCCAGAAATCTCCTACAACGTCACTGATACACCCTGACAGAACAATCTCCTCTCCTCTCTGATTCACTCCTGCAAACACACACGCTGGGGCTGCAGGCAGGGAAGCCTTATATAGTGTGCTGCGGGACTTAGCTCTGTGAGCCCATGATTGGGCAAAATTTGCCAAATCAGGACTCTGAGCCGTGATTGGCATAGTCTTGCACCTGTCTTGCACCTGACCTGTGGTCAGGTGCAAGGCTGTAGCCAATTACAAGCTTCAGGCCAGTGGAAAAGTACATTGTGGTCCATTGTGGTGCATTGTGGGCGAACATGCGGCGAACACGCGGAAATGTTCGGAGTTCGACGAACAGCCGAACGGGTGATGTTCGAATTGAACTCCGAACAGATCCGAACCAAACGCTCATCCCTAGTAGAAACCGCGGCTAACGTTAATGCTCACGCAAGTGAGCGTTAACGTTAGCGTCAAGAATGTTATGTGGCCCTTTGTGTCTCCAGTGTCTACTTAAATTCCTGTCATATCCTGTTCTTATTTATTAAGTACCCATTCTCCTCCGTATTTGTCCTGTTCACTCAGTTACTTCATTCTTATTGCTTTACAGTTCTCTTTACCTAAATAAATATCCTTTTGTTTAATTCATACTTGCTTTATCTTGTGTTTCATCGCGTACTGGGCTCGACTATGCAACCCTGCCAGCTGAATCGTGACACTTGAAGGCATAAACCTGTAAACTAGAATTAGAATATATAACAAAGATTTGAAAAGAATTTACAAGTTAATAAAAGTAAATAATTGAAATCTGAATGGAAATTTACATTTGACATTTTTTATTATAGTATTTTGACGTGACATTGCATATCCATATAATAATGATATATAATTCTGCAAAGTCTGCTGAAAAAAAAGGATATAAATTTGTCTAGGTCCAATAATAAAACATGACTTCGCATCGTGTTTAAACGTGATGAACACGAAAAGTTGAAAATGGCTCTGCAGGGTAGGTGACATTTAAATATTTATTATTTGTAGCTTTTTTTTTAATGAATATTTATTCAGTATATAAATAATCGTATATTATAATTTGAAGTCTATTCATCAAATACAATTATTATAATACAAGAGTAAAAATAATGTTTATTGCAGCTGAAAGTATGAATTTTATATTAGGCAGTAATATGCAGTTAGCCTTATTTATATATTTCATGCCAATTTTTTGTTATTTTACCTTTCAATGGCCAAGAATAATATTAGAAAATTTTGTAGCGTCATTTACTCTTATAATGTAAGCTATTGAGCAGGGTCCTCTCTCCTACGGTTCTGTGTGTGTGTAACGGGTATGTACTGTATATTAGTTGTTCTGTGTCTCCCATTGTAGTCCGCTAAGGAATTTGTTGGCCTTTTATAAATACTTGTAACTAACTGTATTTTAGGTAGTGTAAAATCATAGCAGACACAATTTTATAACATTATTATTGTTAGGTACTTGGACAAATTTAGTAAAGACTTGCAAATGCTGAAAAGTGGGCAAGCAGCTATGTCCTGTTTGATCCTTGTTGCTTCTAATTTCCATCATTACCTGACAGGAAGTCTTAAGAAACAGAAGAAATTTGATTGACTGCAGCACAGATCAAGAACAGATAAACCAAATGTTCACTGGACTAGGGTAGGATTGAGTGAATCATAAGTGCCTGCAGGGGAAATTAGTTCTTGTGCTGTTAAAAAAAATATGCTGTCAAAAAATGTGTAGGTGTTTAGGTATTTAATACTAACCACTACTTACTGTTGGATTAAAGCATCTACAGAAAGGAACATTGTTCCACTTGCAATCTATGGAGGAAAAAAGTATTCTAAATTTGTTCTAAGCTATACAGGGTTATTCAAAGAGATCCGAAAAGTCATAGTGCGTTCAGTGACTTTTCGTTCCCCGCACTTCGGGGGATTCGGTGATTCTTAGTTCGCCAACCCTGTGGTGTATTCAGCAAGCAACGCAGAGCCCCCGTAGTGCAGGGAATACTCACCGCAAACCCTCAGAACACTCACCGAACACTCGCCGAATACGCACCGAACACTCATTGAAAAAACCCGCAGAAACTGCCGCAAAAACCAAGCCAAACATGCTGTAAAAATCCGAGCAGCCGGCGGTCACAGCGCAGAGCAGCCGCCGGAAAAAGCCGACTAGCAGACGAACGGGGTGAAAAATAAACTGAAGTTCGCTTGAAAGTTTGAAATTTGAAACGCTGCTTGCAAAATGACTACTGAATGAAAATGTCTGATATTTACATATAAGATCCAATGAATGATAATAAAAATGGCTATTACAGAAAAAAGAAAAAACGATTAAAAAAAGTAGGGAAAATTTTTTTGACAAAAAAATCCCCAAAAATGCCTAAAAGATCCTAAAAAAAACTAAAATAAAGAGACTTTTTACTGCAATAATAAATAATAAAATGATAAACGGTTTATTAGATATTAAATTAAAAAAGTAATATTTTTAACATTGAAGCCTATGGGGTTCACCTGAGTAAACCTGACGAATGAAACCACCAAACTGGTCTGGCTATGTTGACTTACAGGGCTATTCAGAGAGAGGTGAAACCTTGAGAATTGCCAGGAGAATGAACAATCTAGACCAAATAGCCAATTTGGAAAGTGAGATAAATGGGAGAATTTTTCTGGTTTGACTATTTTGACCTAGAATTTTCACTTCTCCAATCTCCGGTCATTCTCGATGTTTCCACCTCTTTCTGAATAGCCCTGCTAGAATTTTTACTTCTCCGGTCAGTCTCCTGGTTTTCACCGCTCTCTGAATAACCCTGTATCAGGGTTATTCAGAGAGTGGTGAAAAGCAGGAGAATGACTGGAGAATGGAGAATTCTAGGTCAAAATAGCCAATATTTGGAAATATTCTTTCCAAATCGGCTATTTTGACCTAGAATTTTCCATTCTCCAGCCATTCTCCTGCTTTTCACCGCTCTCTGAATAACCCTGTGTGTGTTTTGTTCCCTAGAAAAATACAGGGCCCTATTACATTCTTCAAGCAAAACGCCCGCGCAACGCATGAATTTTTGCGCGAAGAGTTAAATGTTAACGAGCGTACATCAAAGCTGGTATTACAATTCTCGTGCATTTTTCTTCTGTCAAAAAATAACGCGCGTAAAAAGGACGCGCAAAAACGCGCGCAGTAACGTTACGCACAGACATCAGTGTGCGGACCGTTTTTTTCACGCGATTTAGCCAATCAGAATTAAGAACCACAATTGTCTCACGTTAAGTTTTTGCGCCTGTCAAAGTCAATTTGCGCATATATGCTGCATCAATAAAAAAAACACACACAACTTCTCAAATTTATTGGTTTGGTATGTGTAGAATGTGCAACTATACTTTGCTGCGTATTTCTTTTTGGGCTGGTGTATTTGGTTTCGGCCAGGTTGATAGAATTTGCCATTAACACCAACTTTAAGGCTAGGGTCAGACGAACGCATTTTTCACGTTGTCCGTGAAAAAGTGCGTTCGAACAAACGTACGTATTTTTTTCCGGAATACGCGATAGCGGTCATACGATGCGCCTTTTCGTCCGTGATTTTGTACGGATTATCAATAAAACACTTTTTGTGTCTGGACGTTATGTTAGCCGGACATTAGCAGCGTCTGACGTCTCCTAATCACACACACACGCCGCTATGTGGTCGCAGCGCACTCTGTACGTCAGTAGTAGCGGTTTGACGTTCTCGAAAAAATGCGCTCGTTTGCCACTTGCGTTGCACGGACGATTCGTGCGGCCGTTCGTTGTATGTTCCCCGGCATTGGACGTCATTTGCTGCTTGCACGGCCGTGATTTCGTGCGGCTAAACGCACGTGAAAAATGCGTTCGTCTGACCCTAGCCTTAGGAGTTGCTAAAATTATGCGTGCAAAGGCTGTGCGTTACAAACTACACATAGATTTTAATACCATCTGCGTACCAGCGCACAAACGCATTTGCGCTCACAATGTTAAGTATAGGATGCGCGATGTACAGTAAGCGTGCACAGCGTTCGCGCAGGTTCACCCGCTGTAGACGTATACACGCGTTTGTTGCGCTGACATTGTAATACGACATTCTGCGCAAAGGGTTTTGCCCCTCACGTTTATGTGTTTTTGCGTGGGCGCAAACGTATGCGGGAAGAATGTAATAGGGCCCACAATCTTTTACTAAGGAGAAAAATACAGCTTTTTACTCATCCTCTAGAAAACCAAAAGGTGCTGTAACATTTTTCTCCAATTTAAATAAATTGTTTGATGTTACAGAACAATCTAGAAAACAGATAAAGCCATCTACAAAACATTCTTCATTGATTGCTCAGCTGACAAAGAGTTTGTAATACAATGGAACTAGATAATGTTCCCTCTGCCTCCTCTCATGTCTTGGTGCTGCATGGTAGGACAATAATATAATACTTGGTCAGGGAGTGCCGAAGCCAAAATATTGTGCCCCATCAGTTTTACTAAAAAAATTATTAGGTCAGGGGTCAGCAACTTTTGCCATCCAGATGTTTTTGAAGTACATTTGTCATACGTCTTGTGACGGACCACCTGACACCCTGATTGGGTGCCTCTGTCAGACTACAGCTTTCTCCAAGCTGAAACCAAAATTCCAGCATCCTCAGTCCCAAACCTCCGTAAATTACCAGGTAGAACCAGTAACATTTAGGGCAGGTACACGACCTTCAAATAAATGTTTGTAATTTACCCCAAATCTCTATTTATTTATTTATAAATTATTTTACCAGGAAGACAAGACCAGTGTTCAAAGTAACAGCAGAAAAACGAACTCTTTACCAAAACAGAGATACAGATATGTACATTTAAGGGACAATCCCCCTTCATGATTAAAACACAGATAAGATCAGCAGATAACCAATAATAGGACCAAGGAAATTAGATTCAAACTGGAACTGGTTAAACAATAGACTGTTTACACAATTACTAGGCAAACCATATCTTATTCTGGCTGCCAGAGACATCCCTCCCCACCCCCCTCCTCAGTCTACATGCTGGAAAACATGTCCACAATAAATTGGGCATGCCCACCTGCATGCCCAGACACAGCTTTACATATAAATCTGGGATTCCCTGGGCAATCCAGTTGGAAAACCCCAGGTAGCACCTTGGCCCATAGTCAGTATGGAGAAGGCTAGCCCCCAGGCTCCTCCAACTGACCCAGTGATGGCTGAGTCTGTCACACGTCTCCTCCATCCTAACGAGTTGTTGACTATCATTAGAGATGTAGTATCTAAACAACTGGATAGCCAAATTTGCTGACCACTCTGTTAAAAAATAATGGAAAGGGGAAAAATACAATATACAATATAGTAAGGGGTATTGATAGAGAGACGGCAGAGTTGAACTATGTGGTAGGAAGCTCTATTTTTCCTTTTCCATTATTTTCTATCTGCTCATAAAGTGAAGGGAATGGCGAACTATTTTGAGGATATGAGCGAATCCAATTTGATTGTAACATCATGTGCGCCATAGAACTTGCTTTTCTTTGTTTATGACTTCTATGTAAGGTCATACCTAGTTGTAATGCAGGGTTTGGAGTCCCTGTATAGCGGATAAGTATGGAACCTGATGGCAAGCGAGGAAACAAGGAGACCACATAGCGATAAACAAGGTTTAGTGTAACAAAATAGAAATGCAACACAAAGTCCAGAACAACAGGTTTTAACTAAGGTGGTCTTCTCGAGTATTAGGGGTTATGCATGAATAGCAAGGGGTGCAAGCAAGTAACGAAAAAGTTACAAACAACAAATGGCAACCAGGTGGCAGAAGAAGGCAGCGTGGTCGATGTGGCAATCCAGGTCAATGGGCAGAAGAAGGCAGCATGGTCGATGTGGCAATCCGAGTCGATGGGCAGAAGAAGGCAGCGTGGTCGATGTGACAATCCAGGTCGGTGGTCAGAAGAACGGAGAAAAGCAGGAACACGGGAAAACTAGGAAACTGAAGTGGAAGGGCAACAGGATAACCTGGTACTGAACTGAGAAAGGCGGCAGGTTTAAATAGGGCACAAGGAATCATAGAAACACCTTTCACCTGAGACTCGTGGGTGGAACCGGGATACCTGGGTTCCTAATAGGTCAAAGGGAGGAAGGTGAGGATCTTTGTATACCATATGCATGGGGTCCACCTTTAGGAATTTACCTTTAGGTGTCCCCTATCTCATGTATCTACAATTTCATGCTCTTTCATGCTTTTTTTGTTTTGTTTTATGTTTTTTTAATTAAATAAAATCATAAAATGAAATGACATGTAGTTGTATGTAATAAATATTATCCAGTAGTGTACCGCGTGAGGTGTTGCAGGAAGGCAAAAGGCTCAAGGGGCACATCAGGAGAAATGACAGTGGGCATTGTTATGCATACACACCACCTATAATATTCAAGTGATCACAACAAAAATGTCCAATAGCAATGATGGGCCATCACCGCGCATGCGTGGTGCCTTAGTCACAACAAATGCACGGTGTGGCCTTCTCGCACCAGCTTTTTTAAACTTTTCTGACAATCATTTATATAATCACCTTAGCTGTGCTATTGTATTGAAAAATCAAATCAATAACTTCTTTCTTTAAAATTCACAGGTCATTCATCCACATACAATTTTGTCATAATGTTAGACTTTTAATTTGCATTTGTCAAATTGTGATACTCTTTGCATTGCAAGAAAATACAATTCAGTATTTCTCTTCTGCTACACTGTTCTAAACATGGTTTGCAACAAATTACTTCTGTCATTATGGAGCATAGATTTGGGAGACTTTTTTGACACAATTATGTGTTGCTTCAAATAATTTGCTGTGGGGTTCTTCTTCTTTTGCATCACCAACCATAACACTGATAGGAAACTGGAGAATCAGAAAGATTTCAGTGTTTTGTCAACTCATAGTGCTGTGCTAAATGATAGTCCAGACCATTTTAAATCCGGATAATCCTGTCAAAGGGTTTGGGGATGTGACGTTTTCTACTTAGATTCTATAAACTATTCCACGGTAACATTCCAGTAAATGTCGGCTGGTGCCAAACCAGTTCAAGCCCTGCAACTGCGGAAGTATTTTATATTATATCCTATGATTAAATGATATTGTCTCGCATTAATTTGTGTTGGACAATTGCCCATGGAATTCAGTAAGTGATTCACAGCAGGATAAAAATAACTACAACTAAATTGTTTGGGAAAGGGGAAACATGGAAGTTTTTCTTTTGTACTTGGCATGAAAACAATGTTCATTTATAGAAAAATTTACCATATCAGTGAAACCAAATAAATACCATATGAAAGTGTAATGAATAGAGAAATCTATGGACTGAGAGCATAGGACAACTATAAAACTTGTAAGGCTCTATTTCTATTGAGGCATTAATACTTGGGGTGAGAGGTTAACGCTCGCAACTGCAATTCTACTCACAAAACTCACAAATAATAGCATATATGAGGCCCTAGGCAAGAAAAGTTTGTGGGACCCATGACTATGCTTTCAACACCATACCTCCTTATACTCCACCTATGTTTCTGTCAGGATCCCCCTCACTGACTGTATCGTGCCTGCATCATGTATCCAGGCAGTGCATGTAAAGTGCACTGAAAGGGTTAAACAGTTAAAGCACAGCTCACAACACACACCACACAAATTAAAGATCCACACCCCCTCTCTACCCTGGTTCAGCATTAGAGTCTAGACCTGAGTGCTTGCAGACCTGTTCTATGCTCCATTGTGCTGTACCGTGTACCAGACCCTCTGCTTGCCCACCGACAACGACACTTCGCCAGCCTCTCGACCTCAAATCGCCCCTTGAACACTCTACCTTGTATTATCCCTTTGTACCTTTGCCTGGAGCTCTCCTATATCTATTTACCCTCCTTCACCCTCAGTGTGCATATGCCTGCATATTGGGCTCAAACACCCTGTACCTGCGATGCCACCATGGTACCATCCCTGACAGTTTCACATACATGGACCCTCACTCTGATCTTCACAAATAGGCACCCATCGCCCCAGACAGACACTCCTGACCCCTCTCGTCTCCATATAGACAACTCCTTTCTCTCAGAACAAGCTTCCCAGAATAACTTTTTCATGGCATGGCTTCTTTGTAGTTGGGGGGCTTTCAGAGTTTTGCAGTCCTGGATGCAGGTGAAGTTCCATGTTGGGCATCGGCAGTTGTAAAGGACTCATGGCCTGCGATCTACTTGCCCCACCCAAAGGGCAATCCTGCTAACATCTGAGCTGCTATTCCAAATTGAGCGGTAACAGAGGTTACAGGCTGAGTACCACACCCGTCTCTTTTGTCTCCAGCTTCTGTAACCATCTGTGAAAGAGTGTTTCCCTGTGTCCAGAGGGCTGCCAATCAGGTCCTGCTAGACAGCCTCCTCGGGTTTAGATTAACTTTGGTTATGTTAACTACAGCTGATTGTCCAATGCCTTTCAGTACAGAAGCATTGTTAGGCATCCCATGGACTTTGTTATAAAACAGCCTGAGGGAGACTACAGCACTGAGAAGTCCTGATTTTTAAAATATTCTAGACTAAAAGCAGGGAGAAAAAGATCTGAAAGGGTTACTAAGTCTATCGAGTTTATCAGGCGAGGTCACATGTTAGCCTGATGTTCCTTTAAAATGACACTGTCATGTCCAATTGAGATTGCTCTCATTTGATAGGTAATCACTCCCTATATATGATAGCATATACTACTAACAAATATATAGGAAAAAAATCCTGTTATTTACTGTCAAAAAACAACAACACTGTCATCCATTTCATTGCAAGCAACCAGAGTTAGTGACAACTTTGAGATGAAGAGTCATCTTACAGGACAGCCATCCACTTATTAATTGACTGCTGGCACAGTGACGACAAGTCGGCACACCAATGTCAACGTTGAGTGTCAACCATACAGTGATGTACAATGTGCCTCAGTAAGCACAAGACCAATGCAATATCATCCCGATTCCATTTATATTACATATACTCTATTGTGAGTGATATGGATTTTTTCTTATTAGATTCCTAAGCCGCATTCTGAGAAAGTGTGCAAATCCTCCATTCTGGTACAAGAATTAGAATATACGATTAAACATGATTAGGGAAATGCAGAAGAAAAGATGCTGATATTTTCATATAAACTGTCATAAAACAGTTTACTTAGGACTGCCATCAGAAATCGCGGGACCCCTTACTAAACCACTGGCCTGGGCGCCTTCTCCCAGCTGCACATCACTGTAAACTAATTAAAAATGAAACAATTTGGGCACTATCATCTGCACTGCGATAAAACGGGAACTCTAACGGGAAAAACCTGCACCTGCAGGATTCCCTTTAGTGTCCCCATTTTAACACAGATTACGAGGCAGGCACTGAATTCAGCAGCCTGCCCTGTAACAAGCATTACCCTCCTGGATACTCAATAGGACTCCATGGAGGGTTGTGCTGCCGGGCCATGTGATCTGTACGATCTCACTGTCGGAGGAAGACTGTGGATTATTTGTCCCTAGTCTCACTCTACTCCCGGTTGCCAGAAGCAGCGGATAAGGCCGCCATTCGCGTCGCAGGATGAGAGGAGAGTATCTGTTTTTTTGGGGGGGGGGGTTTCAGCCTAGAATGGTGGCTAACAATTTCACTGAGGCAGCGGTGCGGTGATTAGCATTAGGACAAGTAAGTAAGTCCTAACGCTAATTACTCTTTGTGCTCCCCATGTTATAGTACATGTATGGGGAATAGGGATCTCAAAGTACAGTAAGCTCGCAGTATAAATCGCTATTACTGATGTGCTAACCGTTTTAGCCCGTTAGCACTCGGGACGTGATCTGGATGGCATGTGTTAACCTCTTACATACATGTGCATTAAAGCCCTTTGCTTCACCGTCTTTTCTTATTTTACAGGGAATGGGCTGAGTTGGGTGGTCCAACAAGGGGATAAAAAGTGTTCACTGGTGGGAGAGCACTCAGTCTGCACCTCTACTTAAAACAGAGCATATGAAATACTCCCTCAATGATGAGTCAGAATGTTCTTCCTGACCCAGATCTTGTGGTGCACTAGGAATTTTGTATGTGTCTTGGTGGGCCAGTCCTAGGTGGCATGGAGGGTTCTGTGGCACAAGTTTTACAAGGTCTGGGCCCTCTGGGGCCATTGGGCCCCTGAACATTTCATGTGCGGTCATCCCCCGATGGCAGCCTGGATTATAATAGAACATGTAAATTTATTGGGTTTTTTGTATATCAGGTAATAAATCAACTTCTAATTGTGGGTCCTATTGCAGTTTGAACAGTGAGTAAAACAAAAATATGCAACGTTGTCATGGATGGTCATGATCATTAGGCAAAAACTTGAGCATGAATTAAGTGAGAAAGTTCCAGTCCTATGACCATGAGTGGCAGCAGGGCTTACATAGTATCCTTTTAGATATGGCACTGAGTAGGTTGACTAGGCATAGTAAGATTTTTCATAGCTCTCCCTCTTCAGAGGTGGCAACAATAAAATAATGGACTATGCTACTCCAACTTAAGATAAGCAGTGTTTTTAATTTTCCAGCTTTAAAAAAAATCACCCAGCAATGTCTTCTGGAATTGAACTGACAGGGACCCTATCCAGACTGAAATGTTGCTTTTTTAATATATATATGCGAATTGAAAAGTCTGGTGCTAAGGTTGTTTCTAATTTTTTTATTTTTGTTTCGCTTTGTTTTCTTTGCAAGTTAATGCATAGCATGCAGGGCTTGAGTCCTGCGGGAACGGCGTTCCCACACTTCTCCTGTAGCGGGAACCTTGCGGGAACACAGGTTCTCACTGTGGGCAGCCGGGGCTGCTAGCAGAATGCATTAACAGCATTCCGCTAGCAGCCGCTCGACTGGCCACGTTCCCCTGAGCGCTGCGTGATCCCTCGCACGGCCGCCTCCTCAGTCCTCTGAAGTCTGTGAAGTGGCCTACAGCTTACATCTCGTGAGATCTCGCGTGAGCGTGTCACAGCCTTCAGAGGGCTAAGGAGGAGGCTACTGCGTGTAGGAGCTGCTCGGAGGAGCACACGGTCCTGAGGCTGGGTAAGTATAATTTTGGGGGCCTGTGCCGGCTATAATTAATTCTGGGTGTCCCTGTCTGGCTATAATTAATTCTTGGGGTCTGTGCCTGGTTATAATTAATTCTGGGGGTCCCTGCCTGGCTATAATTAATTCTGGGGGCATGTATCTGGCTATAATTAATTCTGGGGGCATGTGTCTGGCTATAATTAATTCTGGGGGTCTGTGTCTGGGTATATTCAATTATAGGGGTCTGTGCCTGAGTATATTCAATTCTGTGGGTCTGTGCCTGGTTATACATGATACTCGGGGGGTGTATATATATATATGGGATGCATTTCTTTGAATTGCTGTGATGTGCAGATGGCTTCTGCAATAATAAACACGTATATATATATATATTTATTTATTTTTTCTCTTCGGGTACTGGGGGTTGTGGAATTCTTGGGTGAGTTCCCTCACTTTTTTTCCCAGGACTTGACCCCTGATAGCATGAATTAAAGTGCTAAAAACATAATTACTAAGAATTTTGCAGGTGTCTGTAAGCTTTGCAGGAGTTGCAGGGAAATCTGATATCTTGATAGGGAGTACTTTTATTTTGCAAATCACTGCAGTCAAACAATGCAATGTGCAGGGACACAGGGGCCAGGTCTCAGGAACAAAAACACCAAAACATGTGCAAGAAGCATATGGTCCCATGGAGAGTGTAACTTTAAACCTTAAATGTTTATTTTTTTCTCAAGAAAACATTATCGTTATCTGCTGAACACATTTACACTTAGAATTTTTTCTGTTTACATGAATATAGAAGACACAAGACAGTAAGCGAAAGAAGACGTGTTTGGGGGTGAAAAGCATCCTATCTGTTCTGCTTTATGACTCAGACTAGTTGATACATGTTTAAATATAGCTTTCCCACGGTGATCACAACACTGAGAGGAAACCCTGCTTGGCTCCATTGTGAAAATATATTCATCGGCATTATCTGCTGAAGGAGTACATATTTTTACTAATTAATTTAATCACTGATCCTAAACGTAGCCTTAATATTCATTCAGTTACATACTTATAAATCATTAGCATTGCATAATGAGTTGTTCACATGTCCAATTGTCTTAAGATAAAAGATTCAAGTAGCTATCTGTTCTGTTTAATTAATGTAAGAAGATGCCAGTGATAACTTGCTAAAATAGGCTCTGCTCTTAAGTAAGTGGAGTATTAAGTTATTAAATCTCATACCATACTTAGAATTGAGAATTAAAGAGCCTAAACTCCCCCCCCCCCAGTAAAATCTGTGCAGGATCAAAATTATGTAGAATTTCCTTTAACTGAAAGTAATGAACAAATTTCTTGACTTCAGTAAGTGATATGTATCAGAATCAAATAATATGTTTATTGGTCGGCATTCTAATTATATGTGAATACTGAATATAATAATAATAATAAACCATATAATTCTAACAGATCTATTGACAGCACAGGTCCAGATGTGTAAAATAATTTTATAAACCTTAATTAAAAAAAAAATACTTTACTTATACACTTGTCACAATCCTTAGAAGCCACACAGTGTTAATTGTTTAATTTGTATACATGGGGCCATATTACATTCCTAACCCTAACGTTCGCGCTCACCTGTGAGAGCGTTAATGTCGGCTCTGGTGGCCCTAGCGTGGTCACACCATATTACAATCCAAACACTAATGGGTTAAAAATCTGTTAGCGATTCGGGTCTTGCGCTTTTCAGCACGAGCTTACTGTACTTTGCGTTCCCTATGCTTAACATGGGGAGTGCAAAGAGTTAATTAGCGCTAGGATTACAAAGTCCTAGCGTTAATTACCGTCCTGCTGTGGTTAACGCGAAAGTTAACCACATTTAGGACCTGATGCTAACTGATTCCGCTTCTGCGGAATCCAACAGCACCAGCAGAAAATCCCCCCAAAAATCGGATACTCACCTCCCATCCCGTGGCGAGAACAGTGGCTCCATCTGCTCCTTCTTGCAGCAGGGAGCAGAGCGAGACTGGGGAGAAATTCCCCCAGTCTCGCTCTGTAGATCACTACGCTGACCTGCTGGATCTCGCATGGCGAGATCCTGCAGGTCATGTGAACAGCAGTGTCAACCTCAATGGAGTCCTATGGACTCCGTCGAGGGGATGCTCGCGGCGGCGCTTAGCACTGCCCCGAGCATTCCGAGGCTTAGTGCTGGGTTGCGGTGCAGGCTGCTGGATTAGCACCTGCACCATAATATCAGCTAAAACGGGGACACCAAAGAGAAACCTGCAGGTGCACGTTTTTCTCCTTAGCGTCCCCGTTTTAGCGTGAGGTTTTAATTTGGCCCATGATGTTTGACCTGACATTTTCTCTGTTCTTTCTGGCTTTTGAACCTCTAACTTGACGAATTGTTTATGTTTAGACAATATCATGCCAGCCCATTCACAGGAATTTTCTTTTTGCTTTCATTAAAGCTTTTTTTGAAAGCATAATGAAACCAGTCAAAGGGCCTGCTCCTGTTCTGCTACCTTGGCTCTGGCACCATCTTTCTTGCCTCTAGTGCCCTGTGTATTCCACAACTGAATTTCATACTTCTTCACTTATAGGATGCCAAAAAGATCTACCATTATGAACGTCCTATTTATCTGTGTTGCCCAAAGTATCAGTGCTTCTGCATCCCAGTACTACAAGTAAAGTGTATCAGTGTGGTTTTCTTATTGTGAAGGCAATGGCTTTGGAATAGGTGTTTTCATCCTACAATCCCTACGTGTTGACATATGAACCCTGGTGCATTTTAACTGGAGTGATCATTCCTCTGAGGTGCACCAGTAATTACTCTTGAGAAAGAAATGGCTTAATGAGTTGTAAACGTAAGACATTTTTTCCATTTGCACAAAAATTTGCTTGGATGCCTTCTAGCCAGGTTTCTCCATAGCCAGTTCCAGTCGCCATACATCCCAAACTGCAGGGGGGAGGCAGAATAGGAGCTCAGCACATTATCCGCAGCCATAAGATTAATGAGGCCCAAGAGAACTCCTCTAATCATGATCATACGCTTTACTGTCTGGAATCATCTACATTGTCCCAAAACCTGATAAGGATCATACTGACTGTAAGAATTTTCGCCCCATTTCCATTATGGACAGCGAAATGAGACTCTTCGCAAAAGATTTTGATGAATGTCTTAAGCTGGTACTTCCACACTGCATTCATCACAACTAGGTGGGTCTTCTTCCCTGGATGTGAGGCCACAGACGCAACTACTAAAGTGCAGGATGCTGTTACGGTGTCTAAACAGCAGGAAACAGTCCTTCTGGAATGTGACCCACCCACTGGTGCTCAACAATTTGGACTTTTCTGGCCTCTTGTAGTCAGTTACTTCTTGTTCAAATGATTTTTCAAGACAAGTCAGAGGAAATTCTTGATTTAACATCATTTACTGACGAACACTAGTCCATACCAAAAATCAATGTACTTGATAAATTACACAGGTCTGGAAAAAAAAAATTTTCAAGAGCTGTTTTGGTTATTCCACGTAATCTTTATGTTTTTTGGTGCGCTGAATCTGAAAATGACCTCCATTTTTTCATAGGACATCACGTTTCCTGACAATTTAGGTAACTATGTTAAATAAGGCAATACCTCAAAATAAATGGAAATACTTATAAAATTAAAGTTTTATTACAATATTTTCATGAAAATCCTTTTTTGAACTGAAATGAGCTCACCTACACACACTAAACTCGATTTTTCTTCCTTGTGAGGCTCCTCTTGGTGCATTTACGTTTGTGAGTAGCATATGGAATGTCTCTCTGAAGCATCCAACAGTAGTCTGCAATCATTGTAATGCTCCATTTTCCATGGTATCTCCTACCCATCTCTTTAATGTCTTGGTGGAATCGTTCACCTTGTTCCTCACTCACAGCTCCCAAATTTTCAGGAAAGTAGTCAAGGTGGGACTGGAGGAAATGCACTTTCAAACTCATCAGGCAGCCTAAAGCTTGAAATGCTTTCAGCATTCTTCCGACGATCTTTTTGTGGTGAGGATCTTTGTTATTGCCTAAAAAAATTTGTACGACTTCTTTAAATGCAATCCACCCTTTTTTTGAGGATCCGTCATGGTATTGACAAACTCTTGATCAACTATAAGCCTTCTAATGTCTGGTCCGACGAACACACCTTCCTTCAATTTTGCCTCCGACAGGCGTGCAAACTGGTGACCAAGTATTTGAAGCATTCTCCATCTCTTGGAAGTGATTTTATGAATTGCTTCACCAATCCCAATTTTAGGGGGAGAGATGGTAGAAGAACTTTATGGGAAGGTACCAAAGTTTCTCAGGACATTTTTTTCACCGACTGTTAGCACCCTCGGCTGCCAACTCTTCTTGGTCCAGTGATTTTGTCGCTCTTGACTGTCCCATAGACACAGAAAATAAGGGTATTTGGTATACCCAGCTTGTTGCCCGAGCAGCATGCACAAGATCTTCAAGTCCTCACACACTTGCCAACCATGGTCTTCATATTTAAGTTTACGAAGAACCAATTCCAAGTTCTCATAGGTTTCCTTCAAGTGTACGGAATGACCTATAGGTATGGAAGCGTAAAAACCATTGAGGAGTAAAACTGCTTTGAATTGAGACTTCTTTTTGAAGAATCTATAAAAAGACGCCATTGCTCTGAATCATATTGGATTTTAAATTGACCCATCAGACCTTCGACTTCGATGCAATAAACCAACTTGTCTTCCTGGGAGAAGTAAGGAACGAACTCCTTTTCACGATGTCTGAACCATGAAGATGACACTCCTGGCAACAATAAATTCCTGCTTTTCAGCCTTGATCTGAGTTAGGCTGGGGTCAGACTAACGCATTTTTAACGTGCGTTTAGGCGCACTAAATCACGGCCGTGCTAGCAGCAAATGATGTCTAATGATGGGCAGCATACGAAGAACGGCTGCACAAAAGTGCGGCTGCGCAACGCAAGTGGCAAACGAATGCATTTTTTCGAGAATGTGATACCGCTAGTACTGACGTACAGAGTGCGAAGCATCCGCTAGCGGCGTGTGTGCGTGAATAGGAGATGTCAGACGCTGCTAATGTCCGGCCAACATCACGTCCAGACGCAAAAAGTGTTTTATTGATGATCCTACAAAATCACGGACGAAAATGCGCATCGTATGACTGCTATCGCGTATTCCGTGAAAAAATACGTCCATTCGTTCGAACGCACTTTTTCACGGACAACGCGAAAAGTGCGTTAGTCTGACCCTAGCCTGAAACTGCAAACTGCAACTTTGAGTAAAAATAAGTTTGCAAATGTCGAAATTTTGCAGCTGTCGAAACTTACGGATAACCTGAGTGGCTGTAAACATAGATAGTATTTTGTGAATGTCTGTCTTGAATGAGTCTGGTGTGTGCAACTTCTTTGGATGCACACATGTGAAAAGACCCAAAAATTTCACTTTCTGTCTATAAAATTAGGACATTTCAATACTTGCCCAAATTAAAGTGACTATATAAAAGAGGTTGGTTCTCTGCTCCAGCCACACAATAAGAGCCTGCTGCTAACTCCTGAAATAGCAGCCCATCGGACCTTATGGAGAACCAGACCAGTCTACCCCTACTCATGAGTGGTATGGAATCTGAGCTGTATCTATGTAAAATGTTTGTACTTGCAATGTTTTGGCACTGTGTTGAATTTAACAATTGATTATATATAGCTCGAAAAATAGAAAAAACAAGTTTAGCACTGTGGTGAAAGAAAGGTCTTTGGGGAGCTAGATAAATTATCCAATGACTCATTTACCTTTACTTTGCTTTGTGATTTAAGTTAACCCTGGTCTTAAATAAAAGTGATAAATACACCAACTGCATTGATATACAAGCAAATACCTAGTAACTTGCTCACTTGTGTATTCAGAGAGGGGTCACAGGGGGCATTTGCCTCCCCCCAAGATGCAATCCGATTGTAGGAGATACTGGGGGCCAGTGGGCATTTGAACCCCCGTTTCTCCTATTACATACACCATACATGGTCAAGTGTGTATCATTAGAAAGGCCAAAGTCTGTTCTTTCCAGAGATACCAAATAACATCATGTAAAATGTACAAAGATCAAACAGAAGAAATAAGAAAATGTTGTGTTTTCCCCCAATTTTGGTTAAAATTGAATATTTCCATAGAAAAAAATTAAGTACAGTTTCACCATTTCTGAGTTTTTTTAATCAAGTGTAACCGTTCAAATATATAACCTCAAAAGGACTGGATGATAACATGTGGGAAAATAAATATACATGGTGAAAGTGACTGAATTCGGAACAGAAATTTCCATCTTTTTTACATATTCTGTTATAGCATTCTGATGGGACATAACATATAAACATAATGTAATGAAATATTTTGAATCTGCTGAAAAAAATGATATATAAATGGTCTGGGTCCCACAATAATGCATGTCTTCAAATATGGTTTAAATGTCCTGAGCAAAAAATGGTAAAAATTAGCTTTGCACATAAGGTGAAATGGCTCAGAAGTGAAGGGTTAACGTCTATGTATCTAACCTCTGAAGTTGAGTTGACAGGGCTATTACCTGGATACACTTAAGGGTCTATTCACAAAGCACCCCTCTTCACTCTTCACATTTTGGCAATTCTATGTCACTGAAATTTTGGTGAACTCACTGTTTAGCAAATGGTCACCATAGTGTGCTGAAGATGGCGTCGCCAAAACGGTTATCAGATGGTGAAAACTGCTGAAGTGCACCAATAAAACATAAGTTTCCTATTCTCCTAATGTGTTTTAAAACAATAAAAATGTATTAAAATGGGTCTAAATAAAAAAAGGTCCTTTAAAAAAAAATTATAAAAAGGTCTGTTACAGAATTTAAAAAACAACTTTTAACACTTTCGCTGTGGAGGACGCGCTCAGCGCGTCCACCCGCAGGTACTGTTGCGTGTGGAGGACGCGCTGAGTGCGTCCTCCCTTTGCGGCCAGCGATCGGCCGAATTCCGGCCGATCGCTGTGCCCCCTGGTGCAGGCTGACATCCTCGATGTCAGCCCAGCACCCGGAACCGCCGCCGGCACCATTAGATGTCTTCGCGCTGCCGCAATGACATCTAATTCAGGCGCCCCACCCGCGTGTGCGGAGGAGGTGCCTGAAAGGAAGGGGGCGAGGTCCTTCGGACCTCTCTCCCTCCTGATCGCCGGGGGCCACAGGGTTAAGGCAGGCACCGTTTGGAAGGGCACAGCCTGCCCTTCCAAACCGTGCCTGCCTTTAACCCCTTGGGTGCCGGATCACGATTCGGTGCCGAAAAGCACCAAATCGTGATCCTCTCCCGGAGCTGGCCGACATCTTGGATGTCAGCCAAGCTTCCGAGAATGCCCCTTGACGACTGGCGTCATCGTGCATAGCACGATGACGCCAGTCCTGGAGTTAACCCCTAACTGCCACCAATGGTGGAGATAGGGGTTCCAATGAACCCCCTATCTCACGATCCGTGGCAGCTAGGGGTTAATGTTGGATCGGCCAGAGCATGGCCTTTCCAACGATACCAAACATGACCATGTAAAAAGTTTTTTTTAAAAAAAATTAAATTAAAAATAAAAATAAAAAAATATTTTAAAAAATTAAAAATAAACAAGGTTTTTTAGTTTTTTTGTTTTGTTAATGCAGCAATATTGTTCCCATTTCAATTATAATGTGAACAATGTCGCTGCACTAACGATTTTTGTATGCAGTGCATTTGTTAAAAATCACGTAATTTTCCCCCCAAAAAAATGTAACGAGACCCCATTTCAAATTTTTTTAACAAGCGTACCCCATACAAAATATAACCGCAATTGCTCACATGTTAAAATGTGAAAAAAAAACACTTTACACGTTGTAAATTATTGAAAATTCATATTTTATTGCATATTTTGTTATAATATACAGACAGGACATGACGTATACATATAATAATGACATATTATGAATCTGCCGCGTCTGACGGAAAGAAAGATATATAATATGTCTGGGTCATATACTAAAATAAGCCTTCAAAACGCGTTTAAACAAGATGAGCGAAACCAGTAAAAATTAGCTCAGCACAGAGGCGTGAAATGCCTCAGCAGTGAAAGGGTTAAATAGATTGTGAAACAAAAAATGTTGTCTAAAAATATAAAAAATATATAAAAAGGTGGCCTAAACAATAATAAAATAAAAAAGTTTATTGATGCAAATGAAAAAAATAAACAGTCTAAAAATTTTTTTGAAAGGATTACGTTTTTACATTAATTCCTGTAGGATTCGACTATTTAAATCTGTCAAACTGAAACATCGAAAATCTGGGCATTTTGCTAACATTTCGGTGCAGTTCAGCATTCTGTAAATAGAAGACACAGGGCCACATTACATTCTCCACGCTAAAACGGGGACGCTAGGGAGTTAAAACTGTGCCCGGAGTTTTCCCCCTAGCGCCCCCGTTTTAGCGTGGAATTACAATGCAGGCACTAGAAAAGCTGTCTGCATTGTTACCGGGCGCACAGCCCCGGGATGCTTGCGGCAGAGCTGAGTGCCGCCACAAGCATCCACTCAATGGAGTCTCGCCTCGCCTCGCGAGATCCGGCCAGTCGGCGTAGTGATATGCAGGGGGAAACTGAGGAACTCTTTCCCCCCAGTCTCTCCCTGCTCCCGCCGGACGGAGGAGGCTGACGGAGCCGCGATCCTCGCCGCGGGACAGGAGGTGAGTAGCTGATTGTTTTTTTATTTTTTTTGATGGTGTTAACACCAAGTCCTGGCTGTGGTTAACGTTTTGCTAACCACAGCAGGACGTTAATCAGCGCTAGTAGATTGTAATCCTAATGCTGATTAACACTTTGCGCTCCTCATGTTAAGTATAGGGAGCGTAAAGTACAGTAACCTTGTGCTGAAAGGTGCAAGTTACCAAACGCAAACATGCTACTTAACCCGTTAGCGTTTGGATTGTAATATGCGGTAGCCACCGCAGCTACCGTTAACGCTCACGCAGGTGAGCATTAACATTAGCACCTAGATTGTAATGTGGCCCATAGTCTTCTATGGGGCAATTTCGGTGCTGCCGAATTGCAATGACCTGCACTGTATTTAACGGTCAATTCGCCAATATTTGGTGAATTGACAATTAGTGAATAGACAAGTTTCCAAAATTCACCTTCCGGTGCAATTCAGCGCCAATTTGGAGCTTAGTGAATAACCGCTTTAATCTATAAACCTCTATAATGTGTATATTGTATGTCCAAGCCAGTGTTTGTGTATATGTGCAGGTTTTGTCAGGTGTCAACTGAGCAGCAGAAGGACAGACTCTGTGCAGTGACGTTTCTGAAAGAGTGAGTGTGATGAGCAAACCCTGCGATTTGACGTGTGCACCGCTTGTCACCGTTACCCATACAGTTTAGCCATAATTGGTAAAATGCCCCGAACTAGAGATGTGCGTTTCGTTCCGAATCAAAATTTGAACGAAATTTACTGATTCATATTTCAGAAGCATTTCTGAAATAACGAATCGGTCCATCTGAAATGGAACAAAAACAAAATGGAATATAATGAATTAATTCCATTTCTATGAATCAATTTGTTATTTTGTTTCAAAGATTCAACAGCACAGCGTCCCTGTCCATTGGCTGTGGTGCTGAATCTGTTGTATTCAACACCACAGTCCATGGACAGCGCCATGGTGGTGTTCGGTGCATTTCGGTGGCAGTGAAATTCACTATATAGAAGTAATGGTTAATCTATTCAGAGAACGCCGAACAGCACCAAAATATCCTTATTTTCAGTGGTTCATTCGACAGGTTTAAACAGGCGAATCCCATAGGTTTCAATGTAAAAAAGTTTTACTAAATATTTATTCAACTGTTTATTCTCACTTGCAGCAAAAAATCTATTTTTTAGGTTTTTGTAGGCATTTTTCTGGATTTTTTGGTGGAATTTTTGGATTCCTAATTATTTTAAAACAGCAATGTTTTTTTCTTTGCCGAACGCAGCATTTTTTTCTTCCTTCAGCCTGGCTGCGTTCAGCGGGTGCGGGTGCTAAAACTATTCCGCACAAAGGAAAGCAGCACCACGGGGCTCTGGAATTGGTTTCAGCACCAAGGAAAGGGGGATTACGTATCTTTTTTTTTACCCTAATCTAAGTAATTAATTCATCCGTTTCACATTCTGAAATAACGAATAAAAACAAAATAACAAATTGATCCGAAATACAAAATAACAAATAAAAACTAAATACAAAAATCGATCTGAAATACGAATTACCCATCTCCTGAAATAACGAATTGATCGGAAGTACAAATCCCGGTAACATCTGGGCCGGTAACGAATGCACAGAAACAAACTAAAAAACGTAACGATCGATCTGAAACAAAACTTTTCAAAGTGCACATGTCTACCCTTAACAAAACTTGCATCTGGATCTACCCCTGAGCCTGCGCTAGGAAATAGATGTAAATTATAAACTAGTCTTCAAAGATTTTATTTACTTAATCTCAATTGGCTCCTATGCCAATTAATAATTTAGCCCCATTGTTTGACCATCAATAAACAATGAACTCCTAGCCGCTAAACTAGACTATAGAAACATAAGTATAGATAGATGTATGCCACATGTGTTGGTGAGAAATATAGCCACAGGCTAAATTCTTTAAATTAGCGAACAGTCCAGGGGATATTTGCTCTCCTGTCTAATTGCCAGCTCTACCCTGATTCTTCTACTATTGTTGTTCACAAGATGAGTAACTGATTGTTTTATCATTTTCTTCTAGATTCCCCTAGAGGCACATATCTAAATATTAGTAATCGGCCTTCTACTTATGTATCTACGTAGTTTGTGTAACAGTTCACATATTTTAAATACATTTGTGAAATATGACAGTTGTACAGACTTGTCTGTATTTCTAGAGGTTTTTTTTCGTATTTTTTTTATCTCTCTTAAGCCTTTTGCAGGAATATTGAAATGTGAAAGTTAGCTATGATGTCTTAGAGTGATAAAAGACAGTCATGATGCATGCTTATCCGCGTTTTCACCTGCACGTTCCATTCCTCTCCTGTAATTGTGGGTGTGATTTAGCAGGGGGAAAAAAACAATCAGTGAAAGAATAAAGGTTTTTAAAGCCCAGGTGATATCATTCTCAAGAACCAGGTGATGTCTCTAATATGTGTTTTTCTTGAAAGCAGAGTAGAATCATCAGCTATGTAATGATCTGCACAGGAGATCAATGCACTGCTATAAAACAGTTTCAGATATGAAACATTGAATAAAAACGACTTGTTAAACACATTTCTCATACTTAATCACCGGGAATTAATTGAACCACTTTGTCACATAACATATATGGCCTTTGCAAAGCATAATTAAGAACACAGGCATTGATACATTTAAAACACATTGGCATCATTACAATCATCGTGCTAAAACAGGGATGCTAAAGGGAAAAACCTGCGCCTGCAGGTTTTTCTTTTGCACCCCCGTTTTAGCGCGATATAACAATGCAGGCGCTAGAAAAGCTGCCTGTATTGTTATTGGGTGCTAAGCCCTGGGGTGCGCGTGGCTGCGCTAAGTGCCGCCACACGCATCTCCTCCAGGGAGTCCATAGGACTCCATTGAGGCAGACAGCGCCGGCCACATGACCTGCTGGATCTTGCCTCACGAGATCCAGCAGTTTGGCGTAGTGATACACAGGGGGAGACTGGGGGACTTTTCCCCTAGTCTCTCCCTGCTTTCTGGCAGACAGAGGAGGCGGTTGGAGCCGCGGTCCTCGCCGCGGGATGAGGGTGAGTATCCGATTTATTTTGAGGGAGTTTCTGGCTGGTGCTGACGGATTCTGCAGTAGTGGAATCCGTTAGCACCAAGTCCAGGCTGTGGTTAACTTTCTGGTAACCGCAGCCGGATGGTAATTAGCGTTAGAACTTTGTAATCCTAATGCTAATTAACTCTTTGTGCTCCCCATGTTAACCCTTTCACTGCTGAGGACGTGTGGGGAACGTCCTCATTGACTCCTAAGGAAAGATAGGGGGTCCCTTTGAACCCCAATATCTCCCGACTGTTGTCAGCTAGCAGGGTCATGTTTGGTATCATTAGAAAGGCCAGAGCAATGCCTTCCAATGATACCAAACATGACCATGTTTAAAGTAAAGAAAAAATAATTTAAAAAAAGAACGTGGTTTTTTTAAGACGTGAAATGGCTCAGCAGTGAAGGGGTTAAGCATAGGGAGTGCAAAGTACAGTAACCTCGCACAGAACAGTGCAAGATATCAATCGCTAAAGTTTTTTTTAGGGCTGCACCGATACCGATACTAGTATCGATATCGGTGCCGATACCGGGTACTGCAGGAGTACTTGGTACTCGTGCAGTACCCCCGATATTTTTTTCCGATACCGAAGCCGGCATTGAGCCGGCTTGCCAGCATCCGAGGGGCTGCGGCGGCTGTCCGAATGCTCTATCTGCATTCGGACAGGCCCTGCAGCTGCTCTCCGCATTATTTATATTTACCTTCCTTTAGCGACATCGGGAAAGTCTTCGCGCGCGCGCGCTCCTTGGAAGGTCCCCAGCCGCGACCACGTGGGACCATGTGATCGTGGCTGGGTCCTTCAAACGAGCGCACTCGCGGGAACTTTCCCGGTGCTGCTAAGGAAGGTAAGTATAAACAAAGTGAGGAGAGCAGCTGCAGGGCCTCCGAATGCAGATAGAGCATTCGGACAGGCCCTGCAGCTGCTCTCCGCTCATACTTACCTTCCTGAGCGACGCCAGGAAAGTTTCCACGCATGTGCTCGTTGGAAGGACCCCAGCCGCGATCACATGGTCCCACGTGGTCGCGGCTGGGGACCTTCCAAGGAGCGTGCGCGCGCACGAAGACTTTCCCGGCGTTGCTAAAGGAAGGTAAGTATGAGGGGAGGGGGCAAATCCATGTGCTGGGGGGCAGTATCCACGAGCTGGGGGGCATTATCCACGAGCTGGGGCCATATCCACGAGCTGGGGCAGTATCCATGAGCTGGGGGGCATTATCCATGAGCTGGGGGGCAATATCCATGAGCTGGGGGGCAAAATCCATGAGCTGGGGCATATCCATGAGCTGGGGCATATCCATGAGCTGGGGGGCAAATCCATGAGCTGAGGGGCAAAATCCATGAGCTGGGGGCAATAATCCATGAGCTGGGGGCAATATCCATGAGCTTGGGGACAATATCCATGAGCTGGAGGGGGCAATATCCATGAGCTGGGGCATATCCATGAGCTGGGGCATATCCATGAGCTGGGGGGCAAATCCATGAGCTGGAGCATTATTCATGAGCTGGGGGGCAATATCCAGGAGCTGGGGCAGATCCAGGAGCTGGGGCAGATCCAGGAGCTGGGGGCATTATCCATGAGCTGGGGGCAATATCCATGAGCTGTGGGCAAAATCCATGAGCTGGGGGGCAATATCCATGAGCTGGGGGGCAATATCCATGAGCTGGGGGGCATATCCATGAGCTGGGGGGCAAATCCATGAGCTGGGGGGCAATATCCATGAGCTGGGGGGCAAATCCATGAGCTGGGGCATATCCATGAGCTGGGGGGCAATATCCATGAGCTGGGGGGAAAATCCATGAGCTGGGGCAATATCCATGAGCTGGGGGGCATTATCCATGAGCTGGGGGGCATATTCATGAGCTGGGGGGGCATATCTATGAGACCTGGGGGCTTTATATGAGGTCTGTTATTATTGGAAAGCGTCACGTGACATAAAATAAAAGTATCGGTACTTGGTATTGGTGAGTACTTGAACAAAAGTATCTGTACTCGGTCTTAAAAAAGTGGTATCGGTGCATCCCTAGTTTTTTTTAACCGTTAGCATTTGGACTGTAATATGGGTGGCCCACGCTAGGGCCACGAGGGCTAAGGTTAAAGCTCATGCAGGTGAGCGCTAATGTTAGCACCAAGAATGTAAAGTGGCCCAATATCTTCAATACAAAAAAGCCAAAGTTAAAGCGCTATTAAATGAATCACCAAATCATAAACAAATACCGGGCCCTATTCAAACTGGGCCATTTAACCTATTCCCACCGCAGGGCATACTATGCTGTCTCCACAGCAGGTGGGCTTTGAAGCTGCAGGGCGGCATAGCACACCTGCTAGCGTCAATGGGCCTCTATGCTCTTGCTCACTAGTTGGTGTGCGATGCGTGCCATTGGCTGCCGCGGACAGCCTGAACTCAGGCCGTCCCCCTGCAGCCAATGACATGTGCCACGTGTTAGCTGCGTAGGCGGGCCAGAGTCAGGGCCTGCCACAAGAGCTGGCAAGCGGGACGTACTAGTATGCCCCGCTGGCGTTAATGCCCTGCCGCTGGGCACAACCCACCCAGCTGCAAAGGGTTAATTTAACAAGTGACACGTTAAGTATAACAGTCATAAATAAATAAAAAGACCCACAAGGGGGGGTAGAGTAGGTAAGGGGGGGCAGACCAAGGAAAAGGAGACTCCGCACCAAGACGGAGAGAAGTGTCCCACCGCTCCTGGTTCTTTTCACGTGCAGAAGGGATGGAGACCCATGCATAGACCGTCAGCTACCCTTACCACAAGGGAACATCCACCCCCATAGTGCCACAAAAGAGAGCAGCCCATGGAAAACAAACCCATTTGAAAACCACAAGAAATCCAGAAGGGGCAATATTTAAATCAGTGCAAAAACCATTCACAGGAAGACCTGTGGTCAAGCGTACCTCTCCCAATAAAACCACTTAGCTGCAAACACCGCCATTTCTCCTTGTGGTCAGTCAAAAAGCCATCAACAGCTTGGAATCCCTCGACCTTTAAGACCCATTCTTGCGTGGAAGGGACGTGTGTCTGCTCCAGTAAAGAGGAATCAAGCCTGCGCCGCTAAAATAAGATTGTCCAACAATGTTCGCTTCAAGGATTTAAGGGGTGGTGGAAAGTGCAATAATTAAAAGCAAGCGGGTGTGAAATCGACAACGACACCAGTGACTTGTTGTATGGCCCCATGTACAGAACGCCAGACACCATAAGAGGAGTCCTGCACCAAAAGGAAAGTAACTTATAAGGTTTCCTGGACTTTGCTGACTCAAGAAGCAATATGAGTAAGAATGAGCATGTTGGTCCACTCGTCAACAGGTCGTCTACACGTCAGCCTTAAACTTGCTTTGGTAAAGAGGAGGTGCAGTATCTGAAGACTGCAGGAGTCCATATAGAGTTGATATCCCGTGTGCTAGTTGAAGTCCCAAATGACAAAAAACTCTCAAATGGCATAGGCGGTCTACTGAGACTGTAGCCGCTATTGAGAGTCCCAAGATATAATTTAACTTGTCGCAAGTTATAACTGTCAAGGATATATAATGCCGTCCCATCCGTTACAGCTTCACCATACTCCTTCATCCTGTCTTGAGAAGAGGCTCCACCATAAGGTGACCTCCCTCCTCCAGACGGTCACGTATGGTACCTCTCACCCCACACAGAAGGGCCAGGTTGTGAGTCAAGGGCAGAAGAGGAGAAATCGTCAAGGACAGGCCAAACACCAATTTGGATTTATGCCAAACACTGAGAGCAGTAGCAACAGTATTGAGAGCCGACTAACTCTATTTCAGTCGGGCCGGTGGGAGCCAAGGTAGGCTCTACAACGGGCCTTCAGTTAGCTTCTGTTCAAGGTCCAACCATTGTTTGTCAGCCTGAAACTGAGACCAATCTAAGACTCGCACCAGGTGGCAAGGTGGCAGCTTGCTTTGAAAAATGTAGACAGGATAAATATCGGCAACACTTGATACAGATAAAGAAGTCATGGAATAATGTTCATTGATATTCTCTTCTATTATCAATCATGGCTGCATCTCTCCACAGTAATAAGCTGTGGCTGTGAATAAGCAGCAGAAACTACTTCAGCCTTTCCCTGCTGAGCCATTTTATCCCTGTTTGTGGAGCTCATTTTGACTGGACTGCCATGCCCACCAATCTTCTGCTAGGTAACCAACTGTCTACTTTATTCAAGGCATTGTTCCAGTTAGTCACGTGGTCATAGGAATGCCTCATTCGGTCCGCCCCTGATTATGAATCTCAGAGACAGGTGGTTACCTAGTAGCAGATTGTAGGGCATGGCAGTGCAGGGGAGATACATTCTCCATAAATATGGAACAACCAGTAATAGATGGGTACAAAGTATTTGACTCGGACGAAGCCAGCTGGCATGCCAGCGAACAACGTGTCAGCCTTGGTGTTTTAACTATTGATGTTGTCTGTAGCCGCAGGGTGAGTGCAGAAATCAAACTAGATAGCATGGGTCTGATCAGGAGGAATATACTTGTATGTATGGACCACTGGCTGGGTCCAGCAGGAAAAATAAGGAGTGCTGTATCCAACGGAGTGTATGGTGGTTCTGATAGTGAAAGGCAAGCTAAGTGTTATGGTGGCTCCCCTCAGGAGCCAAAGGGGGGTCCTTGCTGCTGTGTTTATTAAGCCCTTTAGGCACACATGTGTCCTTCTGCATATTGCAGAACCCTGAACACAGGATACAACAGAACCAGACAAGACAAGACAGTATGCACACACGAGGAAAGCCCTGCACTGGGGTAAGGTCCTTGGATGGTCTTCTGACTATACAGAGTACAGGGTGGGAAAATACACAATGAAACAACAGGGTTCAACTAGACTTGACAGGAAGGAATATCTAGCAATGATTGAACAAGAAACAGATCCTTGAGATGGTCTCTATAAACCAGAACAATGATCTGCTGCACTAGATACACACATACAGAAAATATAAACCAGAATAACAGACTAGACAGAAATGTAGTCAGCAACATGCAGGGCAGGACTCACATATAGAATATGAGGTTAGAGCTGCAACCAGAAGGGACATACAACAAAACTGGATTCCTACGATAGGACTCACCAGATAAACAAACAACAGAGACTGTAGTGTGGTTCAAACATAAACCAGAATTCTGAATACCACACAAACAAAACACAAATGGGATCAAGCAAGAGAATATTCAGTATGCAAAGCCAGAAGTCATAAACCAGGACGTCAAATACAACACCAGGGGTTAAACACAAGAATAGTCAAGATACGTAGCCAAGAATCAAAAACCAAGATATCAAAAATGCAGAATTCAGGAACTCAGCAAGGAAGACCATATACTGGATCAGGGAACAAGTGCACTGATAGCCATTAAATAGGGTAGTGCAGGTCACGTGACCACAGGTCTGATCAGACACTGAGACTCCAGGGGCAGAGAGCTAAACAGATTAACCCTAAAAAAACAAAAGGGCTGAGACGAGCTCTCAGCACCAGTGGGCCTGGCTGGGGGAACGTAACACTAAGTAATTGGGTTGGCAGCTATTCCAGTTCTTTGGATGGAACAATAGTACCCATTCAAATTGGCATAATCTGAGAATCCTCCCCCAAATTGACTATTGGGTGTAAGGCTATTTTTGTGAAGTGAGTAAATTCTCACTTGTGCCTCCTGTGCGTATTGGCTAATTGTTTATGTCATTTGTCTGATCTATGTTTTTTAGATGGTGCTTCAGAAATTTTGTTTGTTTTTATATAAGAATATCAAAAGTTATGATTTATGGTCCTGCACTCCTGATCTTATTGAGTTGTTTCTCTCATTGGAGGGAGCTGCCCTCTATGAGCTCTGTCACCTTGTTAATGCTAGCGCTAGCTGTTACGGGAACCAAGGTCAAAGATTTTCCCTTGTCCGTCGTACTCATTTTCCTACGCTAGTCCCTGGATTCTTCCCGCAGCAAACATCACTGAATCAATGTCAGCTCTTAGTTTCCCCCAATAAAGTTACAGTTACAGTTACAAGTATTTATAAAGTGCCAACAAATTCCTCAACGCTGACGACACTAGTCATATTGGGTGAAGCAGACTCACTGGCCATTTCAGCAGGGATCTTTTTATTTGTTACAGAATCGGATAACAACAGTTAACAACCCAGCCCACCCAGATATCCTGGCAATGCAGTCCAACCTGGTCCCCATCAGGTTCCACCTCGCAGTCACTGCAGTCAAACAGAGCAAGGGTCCTTGTTTGGGGGGATTTCAGTGGAGCAGAGGCGCTCATGGCAACATTGTACATAAAATAACATTACTGAGATGCATTCGCTGGTGCTAAGTCTGGCACCTCCATCAGCGGCCATATAGTAAACATCTGCGGGTCCCTAAGATGGGCAGTTTTGGGCTTAACCAAATAGCTCGGGCCCCTATGGTGTCATAGTACAAAAGCGCCCAGATCCTCGAGTGGGCACCAGAGCTGCAGCATGAGGAAGTAATCCGGGGTGATGTTGCATGGCTGCTGTTGCGTGAGCCCCTGGGGCCAAGAAAGCCTCAGAAACTTGGGTTCCCGATGGAGCTCCCCCTTAAAATCACTCCAACTGGAGCTCCCATGAGGGTGTCCCTAACCTCAAAACAACGCCCTGCTGGGGCAAAGAATTTTCAGATGCCCGTGGTTAAAGTTTCTGCAGATGTTTCCATTAAAGTGAATGCCGTGCATTCTTAGATGGGGATTGGTTGGCATGTCTGGCTCCTGGATGGTGATTGGCTGGAGTTTCAAACCAGGCTCCTGGGTGTTGGGGGACACAGGGAACACGAGAGACAGACTTAAGGGCAATTGGATTATGTTGTGATGGGGGGGTCATAAAAACACCACCTTTAACATGCAAACATAAACAGACCAGCAGTTTAAATAGGGGAAAAGTGGAGGAGCAAGGATTTATTACAGTCCACAGTCTCTGAGCATGGGGTGCTGAGACAGGTACAGATGGCACAAACACCCTGTACCTACAGGCACAGGGTGAATTCAACATAAGAAATGGCAAGGAAACCAAGGAAACAACATAAAACACCAGACTCGCACCTCCCAAACGCATCTCTCGATTCATGCACTTCGAGTCCAAGGGGGCTACCGTCACGTTAGCGCTCACATGAATGAACATTAGCTCTCCTCCTGAATCACCTCCCGATCGCTAACGGGTAAAAAACCCATTAACGAATCGGTAATAACGCTTTTTAGCACCAGCTTACTGTACTTTGCGCTCCCTATGCTTAATATGGGGAGTGCAAAGTGTAAGCAAACAGAGTAACTAGCGTTAGGATCACAATTACAAAGAGCTGTTGCTAACTGATTTCGCTGCTGCAGAATCAAAAAATCAAATACTCACCTCTCATGCCTCGGCGAGAAGGGCCTGATCCGCCGGTTCTGGCCGCTGGGAGCAGAGTGAGACTCCGATCACTCTGCCGACCTGCAGGATCTCACGAGAAGCCAGATCCTGTCGGTCATGTGACACTATAACTTCCAGAGATTTCTATCATCCGTGGCTGCATAATTGAATACATGCTAATTACTTCTTGTTACGAGAGTCCAAGTCAAATATTTTCCCTCGGCCATAGTGATTAGTTTTCCTCCGCTAGTTCCCGGATTCTTCCCTCAGCAAGCAGCGCTGAATCAATGTCCTTTCTTAATTTCTCCCAATAAAGCAGATGACACTGGTCATATTGGGATCTCGCCATTTCAGCAGGCCTCTTTTATTTGGTACAGAATCAGATAGCAACAGTTAACATCCCAGCCCACCCAGACATCCCGGCACCGCAGTTTACCATGGTCTCTATCAGTTCCTCTTAGATTGTAAGCTCTTCAGCAGGGTCCTCTCTCCTACTGTTCTATGTGTTTAACTTGTATGTATATTGGTTATTCTGTTATTCTCTCCCATTGTAGAGCACTACGGAACTTGGTGGCGCCTTATAAATAACTAGTTGCAGTCATACAGAGCAAGGATCCTTGTTTGGGGGGATAGCAGGGGAGCAGCGGCAATCCGGCGGTACCGTTTGGTAGCTCGGGCCCCTATGGTGTCACAGTCCAAAAAGTGCCCAAATCCACAGGCAGGGGCCAGAGCGGCAGCGTGTGGCATTTACCCCAGGTGATGCCACATGGCTGCCCGCTGTGTGAGCCCCTGGGGCCAAGAAAGGCTCAGAAATGTGCGTTCCCGATGGATCTCCCTCCTCAAAATAACCCCAACTGCAGCTCCCTTAAGGGGGACCCTAACCCCAAAAGAGCACCATGCTGGGGCAAAGGGTTTTAGGAGCACCGGGGTTTCAATTTTCTGCAGATGTTTTCATTAAACATGAATGCCATGCGGTCATTGAATGGGATTGACTGGCACGTCTACCTCCTGGATGGTGATTGGCAGGGGTTTCAAACCTAGCTCCTGGATGGTGATCGGCTGGAGATTCAAAACTAGGCTTCCTCTGGTGTCAGGGAACACAGGGAACATGAGGGACAGGCTTAAGGCATTTGGATTATGTTCTGATGGGGGAAATGTCACAAAAACATTATTTTTAACATTAAAACACAAACAGACCAATAGCTTACATGAAGGGAATAGCAGAGAAGTGAGGTTTCAGTACAGTCCACAGGCTCTGAGCACGGGGTTCCGTGACACTTCTGATGGCATTTTGTCAAAGGTTTTAGGCACAGACATTATCCTTAAATGCATGGAGGTGTACAAGAATTTCTAATGCTAGTGTAGCGCTTACTCCCAGAGGAGCCGCTGAAATTGAACCTCGGGTCAGTCTCCCCACACTAGGGAATAAATATACTCCAGCACCATCGTGGATTTTATAATTTATATAGTTTACTGGATAAACTGGCATATAATGAGTAACACGGTATATATATATATTTACAGTACTTTGTAATGCGGGAAACGCGCAGCGGAAAAGAAATACAATGCTTTGTAATTCGAGAAACGCGCAGCGGAAAAGAAATACAATGCTTCGTAAATCGAGAAACGCGCAGCGGAAAAGAAATACAATGCTTCGTAATTCGAGAAACGCGCAGCGGAAAAGAGAATACAATGCTTCGTAATTCGAGAAACGCGCAGCGGAAAAGAGAATAATATATCTTTAACCCCCTTTGTGGTTGGGGAGTGAGTCCCGTACAGGTTATGTCCCAAAGAATGTATGTGTGTGAGTGTATTGGTACCCGGGTACAATATTCAACTGACCAGTAAATTATTTATGAGGTATCTTCGACTAGTCACGTTGGGGCCCTGTGGGTTTTGAAACAAATTGCAGCGTGCTTTAGATTTTTCACAACGGCCTGGAAGGCCTCTCACCCATCCGCCAGATACTCTGTGCTCCACTCGACCCAGGACGTCTCTCCGCTCAATTTTGACTGGGGTTCTCTGTGTCACCGGCTCCGCTGTCTGGCTTGTCTGTATCTGCCTCAGAAGTCCAGCTCACCGCCTGCACTCCCTCTTGGATCGATCTGCGGTTCTCCTAACTTGGGTCCTCCAGCTCATTCGGTATCAGCTCAGGTTACTGTGGTGGATCACTGGGTCTTCATTAGATAAAGGCGGAAAACCAGGTCTCCAGCTCGGTCAGGCCCCACCTGCGCTCCGACCTGGTCACTGTCCCGTTCAGCTACACTGAGTCTTGCTTCTCTCACTCCTAGGCACGCTCTGCCAGCTCTTCCACGAGGCTCAGGATGTCGGCGTGTCTTCCCCACCCACTTCCTGTCCCTGCCCGCAAAGCATGCCGGGAAATGTAGTCCCAATGTTCAGTGTCTCACATCGCACTTGTCTCCCTCCGGTGGCCAAAAATAAGTACTACACGGCAGGGGATTTGAAACCAGCGCTACACTCTCCCCCTCCTAGAACTCTTGGGTCTCTCCAAGGAGGTACAACAGTTGCATTACATTTTCCACATATATTAGGCAACATATACAGGCTCAGCAGCAAGCATACAGTGGGTTAGTGTCACGGTTCCCAGATCCCACCACGCAGTACTTAACACCCCAAACTCCACAGAGCCCAGAAGCTACCAACAGAGTAGCCGTGAAAGATCTCTAACTGTCTGGTCCTTAGAATTGGCCAGGTAAACTAGCTAGACAGAAAGGGTAAACAACACAGGGAGTAGTCAGCCAAGCCAGAATCAGGAATACAGAGTTCAGAATGGTCAAATGGAATAGCCGGGTCGATATCAGAGCAGTGGCGTAGTACAAGAAAATGGTCTAGGGCAACAGAAGGCAGAATAGTCAGAAACAAGCAGAGGTCAATAACGGGTTAATTCAATATAGCAGTCAGGTACAAGGAGCTCAGGTATGGATAACCACGATCTGGCAACTGCTGAGAAAACACTGAGGGTTTTTAAAGACCTTCACCAGGCCACGCCCCCCACTCAAGCCACGCCTCATGCAGCCACCTCCCTGCCTGTCTCCATTTAAACTGGGCATTGGTCAGCGAGCAGCATCAGACATGCTGCCCTCAAGCACACAGGTAGGGCTGGAAGCTCCCAACGTTACAGTACCCCCCTCTCCACGGGAGGCCACCGGACGACCAACAGGACGAGCGGCAGGACGACCACCAGGGCGATCGGGGTGTGAGGCATGTAACGCCCTAACCAACCTAGAGGCAGACATGTCGGAAGCTGGAATCCAGGACCGGTCTTCTGGACCATAACCCACCCAATCGACCAAGTACTGCAGAGCGCCCCTGCACAGCCTAGAATCCAAAACCCTCCTAACCTCATACCCAGATTCACCATCAACCTGAATAGGTGGAGGAGGAGGAACGACCCGCGTGTACCTGTTACACAACAATGGCTTCAGTAGGGAGGTGTGGAAGACGTTGTGCATGCGAAGATGTTTAGGAAGGGCAAGAGCATAAACCACAGGATTAATGCGGCGAATGATCTTATATGGACCTATAAACCGAGGTGCCATTTTCATAGAAGGCACCCACAACTTCACGTTCCTAGTGGACAACCAAACTCTATCCCCCACGTTATAGGAGGGAGCTTGTAACCTATGCCTGTCAGCCTTGCGTTTCTGGACAGCAACATTGCGCTCCATATTTTCTCGAATCTGTCTCCAAATCTCTTGCAGTTGAGTGAGATGGTCATCGAGAGCCGGGATGGTCTGTTCAGTAAACTGAAGCGGTAGAGCCGGAGGGAAAAAACCATAGATGGCAGAAAAAGGAGAGTGGCCAGTGGTCTCGTTAATGGCGTTGTTACGTGCATACTCAGCCCAGGGCAACAACTCCGACCAATTGTCTTGTTGTTGTGTGGTAAAGCAACGTATGTACTGCTCGAGACCCTGATTTGCCCTCTCTGCTGCCCCATTGGTTTGTGGATGATATGCTGAAGAGAAGGCCAATCGCACCCCCATCTCTGCACAGAAAACCCTCCAGAAACGAGAGACGAACTGGGCTCCTCTGTCAGAGACTATTTCAGACGGAACCCCATGTATTCGTACAATCTCTCTAGCAAAGACGACCGCCAGTTCTTTGGCCGTAGGAAGCTTAGGTAGAGGGACAAAATGAGCCATTTTGGAGAAGCGGTCTACAACTGTCAGAACCACAGTATGACCCTTGGACTTCGGCAAGTCCACAATAAAATCCATAGATAGATGAGACCAAGGCCTCTTAGGCATGGGTAAAGACTGCAATAGACCGACAGGCAAGGATTTACTGGTTTTGCTTCTGGCACAGACTTGACAAGCCAAAACAAACAGACGTACGTCCTGTCGCATGGTGGGCCACCAGAACTGTCTGGAGATACTGGTAAGAGTCTTAGTAATACCAGGATGACCTGCTGGTTTAGAATCATGAAACATTATGAGTAATTCTTGTCTTTCCTTTTCAGGTACAAACAACATATCTGGAGGCTTGTCAGGTGGAGCCCCTACTTGAACTGCCTGGAGGCGTTCCAGGAAAGGCGAGGAGACAGACAAGACTGTGGAAGCCACAATACGTTCAGGAGGAACTATAGGATGTGGTCTTGTGTATTAGACTCATACGGGTCATATTGACGAGATAAGGCATCAGCCTTTACATTGCGGTCACCTGGTCTGTAAGTCAATACAAAATTAAACCGAGACAGTAGCAATGACCACCTGGCCTGTCTCGCGTTCAAACGTTTAGCATCCCCGATGTACGTAAGGTTCTTATGATCAGTAATTATCAACAAAGGGTCAAGAGTACCTTCCAACAAATGTCTCCACTCTGATACTGCAGACACAATAGCAAGCAATTCTCTGTTACCGATATCATAATTGCGTTCTGCTGGTGATAATTTTCTTGAAAAGAACCCACAAGGATGTAGAGGTTTTCCTGGAGACTCTCTTTGAGACAGGACAGCCCCAATGCCTATCTCGGAAGCATCAACCTCAAGAACAAACGGAATCCTGGGATCAGGATGCCGTAACACGGGAGCGGAAGTGAAAGCTTGTTTGAGGGCTTCGAATGCTTGTTTGGATTGAGAAGACCAGATCTGGTTCTTCAGACCTTTACGTGTCATATTAATGATAGGGGAGGCTACAGCGGAATAATTCTTGATAAATCTCCTATAATAGTTGGAAAACCCCAGAAACCTCTGTATGGCCTTGAGACCTTGAGGAAGAGGCTATTCTGAGATGGCCGTGAGTTTAGAAGGATCCATCTCAAAACCTTCTGGAGTGATAATATACCCAAGGAATTTCACAGTAGTAATGTCGAATAAACACTTCTCTAGTTTGCAATAAAAACCATTGTCCAGTAATTTTGCTAATACCTGTCTGACATGTGCATGGTGGGTTTTCAGATCGGGAGAGTAAATCAATATATCGTCTAGGTATACTATAACAAAGGTTTGTAAGAAATCTCTGAGCACATCATTAATAAAATCCTGGAATACCGCTGGAGCATTACAAAGACCGAAAGGCATGACCAAGTATTCATAATGCCCACTCCTGGTGTTAAATGCTGTTTTCCACTCATGCCCCTCTTTTATACGTATCAGGTTGTAAGCCCCTCTTAAATCAAGTTTTGTGTATACAAACCCTTAACCTGTCGAAAAGTTCTGATATGAGAGGGATAGGGTACACGTTCTTAATGGTGATCTTGTTAAGCCCCCTATAATCGATACACGGGCGTAAATCTCCCTCTTTTTTAGACACAAAAAAGAACCCAGCCCCTGCTGGAGAAGAGGAACGTCGGATAAAACCTCTCTCCAAATTCTCCTTTATGTACTCCTCCATAATTTGGTTCTCCTTTATGGAAAGAGGATATATTTTGCCTCGAGGAGGCATGGTACCAGGATGAATATCAATGGCACAATCATATGGTCTATGTGGAGGCAGTTTCTCTGCCTCTCTTTTATCAAATACAGCCCTGAGGTCGGCGTATTGGTCAGGAACCTCTGTAGACAATGGAGGAGCTGTGGGTGTGTTCAGGGCACCGACATGCTGAATGGGTATTAAGCAAGTCCCAAAACAAGCAGGACTCCAAGACAGTATCTCTCCCTTAGCCCAATCAATAACAGGATTATGTTCCACCAACCAAGGGAAACCAAGTACAACAGGATTGGAAGGTGAATGGATAACTTGAAATATGATTTCTTCTTTATGCAAGAAACCAGTGGTATGAACCAATGTAACCGTATCGTGAGTAATCCTAGGGCAGGATAACGGTCTGCCGTCTATGGCTTCACATCAGAGATCAAGGTTTTAAATTCTATGGCATAATCAGAAACAGTCCTGTTCCCTTGACGTATGCGGAACAAGGATTTGCCAGCTACCGTGGCCTTTCTGGTAGGATTAAATGTACGTTGTAACTCGGCTATGAATTCTTTATAATCCCGTATGATAGGCTTCTCTGCCTCCCATAACGGAGTCGCCCATGTCAATGCTCTGCCAGACAGATGATTAATAATGAACCCCACTTTGGCAATGTCAGAGAAAAACATCTGTGGATTTAATTTAAAATGAAAATCCTCGGCACTCTGAGGGAGTACCGTCAAACCTCATAGGAGCGGTCATGTGTACCTGGGATGTCTGAACGACAGGGGACACAGGTATATCAAGCGGGGGTGCAACCCCAGCTGGTTCCAGGTGAGCCGTATGAGTCAGGATAGTTTGTAAGGCAATAGCAAACTGATCCATCCTATGATCCTGCTCATCCTGTCTGGATACAAAGTTAGCCAAGTGCTGTGTTAAGTCTGCGGGATCCATAGTGGCCAGATCATAATGTCACGGTTCCCAGATCCCACCACGCAGTACTTAACACCCCACACTCCACAGAGCCCAGAAGCTACCAACAGAGTAGCCGTGAAAGATCTCTAACTGTCTGGTCCTTAGAATTGGCCAGGTAAACTAGCTAGACAGAAAGGGTAAACAACACAGGGAGTAGTCAGCCAAGCCAGAATCAGGAATACAGAGTTCAGAATGGTCAAATGGAATAGCCGGGTCGATATCAGAGCAGTGGCGTAGTACAAGAAAATGGTCTAGGGCAACAGAAGGCAGAATAGTCAGAAACAAGCAGAGGTCAATAACGGGTTAATTCAATATAGCAGTCAGGTACAAGGAGCTCAGGTATGGATAACCACGATCTGGCAACTGCTGAGAAAACACTGAGGGTTTTTAAAGACCTTCACCAGGCCATGCCCCCCACTCAAGCCGCGCCTCATGCAGCCACCTCCCTGCCTGTCTCCATTTAAACTGGGCATTGGTCAGCGAGCAGCATCAGACATGCTGCCCTCAAGCACACAGGTAGGGCTGGAAGCTCCCAACGTTACAGTTAGATACACTTCCTCAAGTTGACTCATGCTTTGGGCTACCTCAGCTAACATAGTAGACACTTCGGGCAACCTTCGCACTGTGGTGACAGCTTCTTCAGTGCTATGTCCTGGTGAGTCGTAGGTGAGTCGCTGGGGCGGTCGAACAGAGCGTTTTGGTTCAATCAGTTCCTCTTCAGGTGGAAGTACTATAGGCGCGGGTTCAGTTCTTCTTTCTACCACTGGAGCAGACATCTCTTCAGAGTATGATCCTTCCAGTGAAGGCATAGAACTGTAGTCATAAGATTCGACTTCAGGAACTACAGGGATTTCAATAGTCTCTGGGACTTCTAACTGAAATTCAGGAGCCTCAAGCCTCAAATTACTTTCCCACCTTTCAGGAACTGAGATAACCTCTTCAGGCTCCGGTGAGCGCAGCCAGTCCAGACAAAAACTCTCTTCCTCACTGTCCCTTTCGCTCTCTTCGACAGCCCGGGTCTGCTGAGACCGAGTAACGGGAGGCAAACGTGGAGCAGGCGGATTTGGCAGAGAAAGTTCGTCCCCAACTGGTATCCTCACAGCCTCTCTCAAAGGTAATAAATGATTCCGGTGCCAGTTCTTAAGAGGCCCAGCCTTTCCATCCGGCCGGATTTGATACACTGGCAGACCCGGCAGTTGCTTGCAGACAATGTAGACCTGAGAACTCCATCTATCCGCTAACTTGTGCCTTGCAGCAGCACCCAAGTTCTTCAACAAAACCCTATCACCGGGTTGTAGATCCTGTATCCGAACTTTCAAGTCATAGTTCCGTTTATTCCTTTGTTCCCTGTTTCCTGAGGTCAAACGGGCCTGTTCAAACGCAGAGGCCAGATTCTTTTGAAGTCTATCCACGTAATTTCTATGGGAAGCTACTGACGTCTGGTCCAGAGATGACCCAAACGCCAAATCAACCGGCAGTCGAGCTTCTCTTCCGAACATAAGACAGTACGGTGAGTATCCAGTAGCGTCACTCTCCGTACTGTTATACGCATGCACTAGTGTAGCTATGTGACGACTCCAGCTTTGCTTCTCTGTGTTTGGCAGTGTCCCCAGCATATTTAGCAGCGTGCGATTGAACCTTTCGGGTTGAGCATCAACTTGAGGGTGATATGGTGTAGTTCGGGTCTTTTGGATTCCCAGCAGTTCCAGTAATTGCCCAACAAGCCGGCTTTCAAAGTCTCTACCCTGATCAGAGTGTATTCTCCTTGGTAGGCCGTAGTGAACAAAGAAATTTTCCATAAGAACTTTTGCCACCGTTGGAGCACGTTGGTCTCTTGTAGAAAAGGCTTGGGCGTAACGTGTGAAGTGATCAGTCACTATTAGAATATTTCCCTGCCCACTAGCATCCGGCTCTAAGCACAGGAAGTCAATGCACACCAAATCCATGGGTCCTTGACTTTGCAGATGGCTCATTGGAGCGGTTTGGGTCGGTAGGGTCTTCCTTTGAATGCACCTCAGACATGAATGGCAGTAACTTTCCACTTCATCTCTCATGCAAGGCCAATAGAACCTGTCTCGCACCAGCTTAAAAGTCCTTTCTGCGCCCAAATGTCCATGCTCATCATGTAGCGACCGCAGTACACTCTCCCTATGTTTAGTGGGAAGGAACAACTGTTGGGTCTCTTCAGCATTGGTAGAGGGGCCCCTTCGGTAGACCACCCCATCCAACATCTTCAACCGTTCCCACTCTTTGTAGACCAATCTGGCTCCATCTGGGGAATTGGTCAGCAGAATTTCCCGCTGGTTCGAAGTTAGGGCCTTTATGGTTAACGCAATTAAGGGGTCTCTAGCCTGATCAGCTTTCAGATCCTGTTTTGAAAAGGTAGGCAGACTTTCATCCCTCAACTTCGAAGGGTTGCAGTAGAACTCCGGGATAGCCGCAGCCATGACTCCTATGGCCTCCGCTTCAATCCCTCCCTTGACCCGGCGCTCTGCTCCTTGACACAAAGCTTGTACCCCGTCTGGAGTTAACTGAGTCCATTCTGTAGTGTAGGGTCTTCTTGACAAAGCATCAGCATCTCGATTATTAACCCCAGGGCAATATTTCAGGCTGAACCGAAACCCTGACAGAGCGGCCAACCACCGATGTCCCGTTGCGTCCAGTTTTGCAGTAGTAAGGACGTAGGTAAGAGGATTGTTATCTGTCTTTATCACAAACTCGGCCCATACAGATAGTCCTTTAGCTTGTCTACCACTGCCCACTTTAAGGCTAGGAACTCCAACTTGTGGGTAGGGTAGTTCTTCTCTGAAGGCGTAAGGCTCCGGCTCACAAACGCTACAGGCCTCAGTAATCTACCATACTCTTGATACAGGACTCCTCCTAGACCTTCTCTGCTGGTATCCACATGTAACTCGTACGGCTTGTGAGGATCCGCATAGGCCAAGACAGGAGCTCGAGTTAAGCTCTCTTTCAGCTTCGTAAAAGCACCCTCACATTGAATAGTCCATTCTCCCTGGATAGACTCTCGAGCTTTCCTTGGCCCTGGAGCTGACAGATTTCGGTCAGAGACCTTGCAGCCTTCTTCGGTGCTTTCCTTCTGTAGGAGCTTGTTCAGTGGTTGAGCTATTTTTGCGAATCCCCCTACAAATCTTTGATAATAAGAGCAGAACCCCAAGAAAGATCTAAGTTCAGTAACGCTTCGGGGTCTAGGCCAAGAAGATCCGGCCTCCAACTTCCGAGGATCTGTCGAAACGCCTTCTGCTGAGACCACATGTCCCAGATACGTAACAGATGGTAAACAGAATTGACATTTCTCCAGAGATAGTTTCAATCCCTCTTCATGGAGCCTCTTCAAGACCTTCTCCAAACGTTGTTCATGTTCTTCCAGAGTCTTCCCGAACACAATTATGTCATCCAGGTACACTAATACTTCGATCAGATTCATGTCCCCGACTGTCTTCTCCATTAACCGTTGGAACGTGGCTGAAGCCCCCGGAAGGCCTTGAGGCATTCTGTTAAATTCGAAGAACCCCAATGGGCAGATGAACGCAGTCTTCTCTTTGTCTTCAGGATGCATTGGTATCTGGTGATACCCGCTTCGCAGGTCTAGTACACTAAACCATTTTGCTCCCGACAAACACTGTAAGGCATCTTCTATCCGAGGAGTAGCATATTGATCTGGGATGGTTCTCCGATTCAGCGTGCGATAGTCTATGCATAGGCGGACAGAACCATTCTTCTTCCGGACCATTACTACTGGAGATGCATATGGGCTCCTGGACTCTTGGATCACCTTGGTTCTTTGCAGTTCATTCAGCTGTTCTCGTAGATCATCCAAGTCTCCCAGTGGAACTCGTCTTGACCTTTCACGAAACGGCTTGTCCTCTTGTAATCGAATGCGGTGCTCAGTACTTTTAGCTAGGCCTACGTCGAACTCATCTTTCGAGAACAAGTCTCTCCACTTTAGAACTTGGGACTGAAGACGTTTCTTCCATTCAGGTGAAATGGGAGCGTCCTTGGGGTAGAACCTTTCATCTGGAATCTCTTTATCCACTCCCCCTCCTAAATCGGTAGGAGAGAGGGGCGTAGCGGAAGCAACTTGCCCGATAGGCATTCGTGCTTTAAGGACTACTGGAGAATCAGACACATTGCACACGCTGACTGAGACTCTTCCTCGTGTTCTTTTCAAAGCTTTAGTGGAGATTATTTCAGGGATTACTTCTACTCCGGCTTCACTCCCATGACTAAAATCGGTTTCCAGTACCACATAGGGCCCGGGTTGCGATCCGTTCAACTTGACTGAAGCCCGGAAGCTCGCTACTTCTCCCGATTGCAGAAAGTTTTCTGTTCCTTCTACTCTCCATAGGCGCCCCACTTCGGCAGGTGCCTTCTGTTCTTCGACCATTCTCTGATAGACTGGACGCAACATTGGGTGTACTCCTTCAGTAGAACCGTCTTCCAATATGATAGGTGTCAGGAGACGTCGCACCAAATCAGTATTCGTCCCCACTATCATGGAACTCCTGTTTGCCCCTGAAGGCCGAGGACACACAATGGCCAATGCATCACAACCTCCGGACTGTCCGATGACTTTGGATCCGATCTCCAACTTCACCTGTAGATACCCGTCATAAGGGAGTTTCTCAGTTCCGATACCCCAGACTTCCAGATCCTTCAATTTCTGTAGAGGGATGTGCTTCAAGTGTTTCTCATAGAAGTCTCAGTAGATCAATGTCAGTGTAGACTCCCTCCACTTGGATTGGCACAATAGGGGAAGGACCTATCAGCTGGTCAGGAAACTTGGTGGTGGCACCAGGACACTTAGACCCAGTTTGTTGTACCCTGGCCTTCTTCTTGGCAGGTTTTGGGTGTGCATTGCTTCCCCATGACGTAGGTTCGGATGCTAAGGCAGTGACTCTTTCAGTCCTGGCAGGCTCGGCAGTTGGCCAGACTTTGGGCCCTCTCGCCCTCTTAGTCCTGGCTTGATTTTTGGAGCGTGTTTCAACCTTCGGGCACCTAGGTTGCTCCTTCACTTGTGCCCTCTGGCGTTTCCCGCCGGTGAGGTAGATAACAGTCCTTCCAAAGCTTTCAAGAACTCTTCAACTCTATTTCCTTCAGGCTTTTGGCTTTTGCATTGTGCGCAGAAGTGGCCCATTTTTCCACAACTGAAACATCTCTTCTTTGAAAGCTGAGACGCAGTCGCCTGCTGTGATTCGGTTGAAGGACCCTGGCTAGACACCACAGCAACTCCGGTTGTCTGCATGTCTGTAAGGAACTTCTGCATCTCTGTCTGTGTCTCTGTCACCTTCAACAATACTCGGCACAGTTCCGCGTGCGCCTGTTGCAATTCAGCTTGAGCTTCTTGTACCTTCTTAACAGTTTTGTGCAACTCACCATGTGCAGAGAGGTTTAATTCTTTGACAGCCTTCTCTGTGGATTTAAAAGCGATCAGATGCTCTTGTTTGTCCACGTCGGATCCATAGGCATCCAACGAGTCACTTTCAGGCTGCAAACATTCGTTATGCCTCACAGGTTGCGCGTAAGCTCTTTCTCCTCTCCTGAAGGATTTTTCTTCCAGTAAAGCCTCCTCCTCTCTGACAGCTCAGGATGTCAGCGTCTCTTCCCCACCCACTTCCTGTCCCCGCCCGCAAAGCATGCCGGGAAATGTAGTCCCAATGTTCAGTGTCTCACATCGCGCTTGTCTCCCTCCGGTGGCCAAAAATAAGTACTACACGGCAGGGGATTTGAAACCAGCGCTACACTAGCATATCATAGCAACATATAGGAATATAATGTAAATGATTTGTTTCTTCGATGTGTCTGTCAGTATGTTAGATAAAAGGTTAATAAATGTAATGTGTTCTCAGCATGTGGAACTTAATTAACTCACGCAACAATGTGACTAGACATGGATATTGATCATACTTGATTAAGGCCTTGAGGCTAAAATGTGGTGTGCTCTCTTGAATGGTACTATGAAATACATAGAACAACCCCATCAGACATAGCATATATTCATACAGCTGAATATGCTGTTTTATGTTTCTAAAATGTTTTTATAGGAGACAAGCACAATATAATGCATATGTAGAATGAAACAATTAAAACAAATATGCAAAAGTTACCTCAGATTTGCTCCATTGCATACATGTTTTTTACAACTGGCTGTGACGTTTTTAAGTTTAATTAATAGACTAAATGAAATAGTAGCACAAAATTCCCACAGGAAACCTATTTTGTGGCCAGTTCAGAATATATTTATGTACAACAAATAGACAAGTTGATTTCTGGCCTGTTGACACATCCATGGGGAGCCATGTGTCATAACTGACTACATTATGTAGAACACAAGAGTCTGGTCTTTCAGAATCCTAAAAAATATTCCTAAGAAGGGGACGAATGTCTTGTAATAAACATTCAAAATGCTTTAATTCGCTGATATGGTAACAGAAATCAGTTCAATTTAACAAAACATGGAAATTGTGCAAAACCTGTGGGTGATATGAAATTTTTATTATGATTTTCAATTGTAGCAGCCAAAAAATTATTAAAAAAACAGCTTGCAAAAAGGTTTTTCATCACAGATGTGTGTATAATTTTAGGTGGAGGAATTGAGCAGACAACTTATTTGGCTGTTAACTCTAATAGCCCTTACTGTGGAGAGCTTAACCCCTTCAATATTAGGATCGAATATAGTCGATCTGCAAGACACCTGCTGGTGCCCCGATATGGATATAGTCAATAAGGTGTCCTACTGGAGCAATGCAAAGGAATTTTGTGTATTGCAAACAAAATTCATTTGTAATTTTACCCCAGAACATGCCCCTAAAGTTTTAGCACTTTGGGCATGATACACAACATGCTAACACTCTTCAACACCAGATGGATATTTATGTCTAAAACAAATATCTCCAGATAGTCCAACACGGAACCCAGTGATGCAGTAACAGCTTTTGGCCAGTAGATGGCCGGCCATAGGTCTTCAATAAGGCAGGGGTGGGCAAATTGCGGCCCGCAGGCCACATGCGGCCCACCACAGAGTTTTTCGTGGCCCGCGGGAACGCGCAGGAACATTGCAGGAATGCAGGTTCCCGCTGTGGGAAGCCGGGGCATTCCTCTAGCAGCCCCTGGCCACGTGTTCCCTCCAAGCCCTGTGTGATGATCCCTAGCACGGCTGCCTCCTCAGCCCTCTGAAAGGTTGTGACGCACCCTACAGACGGGATCTCGCGAGATCGCGTCACAGCCTTCAGAGGGCCCGGCTGAGGAGGCAACTGAGTGCGGGAGCACACCTGAGCTCGGAGGAACACGCATTCCTGAGGTATACAGGCTGGTTAAGTATATTTCTGGGGGTCTCTGCCTCGCTATAATTAATTCTGGGGGCATGTTTCTGGCTATAATTAATACCGGGGGCAGGTTTCTGGCTATAACTAATTCTGGGGGCATGTGTCTGGCTATAATTAGTTCTGGGGACATGTGTCTGGCTATAATTAGTTCTCGGGGCAAGTGTCTGGCTATAATTCGTTCTGGGGGCAAGTGTCTGGCTGTAATTGGTTATAATTAGTTCTGGGGCACACTGTGAAAGAAATGTTTAATGCTGTGACATTAGTTGACTATAACAAATCTTTGGCTCCTGAAAAAATTCCATGTATGAAGAAATTTGCTGAGAAAATGTATATCAAGGTATACCAACAGAGAATGTATTGCCATGTTAATCTGTTACCATATCTACCTGCAGATCCACACGGTACAAAACAAAAGTAAAAGCAGGTTAACGCATGCGTAGTAGATGAAGGAAGAACTTCATGGGATGTAGGCGGAAGTACGTCATCGACAAGTGCTCGCAAGTACGTGAGACCTTTGGAATGCACGCAGGGAACACGCTGCCTTGTTGTACACATTGGAGGGATTATATAAAGGATATGGGCCAATGTGGTGTTACATTCCTGACTGATAAAGCTTACAGAGGTGAAAGAGATACGCGTCTCAGGCTATTTTATAATATTTATCTTTTTTGGGCTATTACAGTATATCTATTTTTTAACTACAGTAAATATACAGTTCTGCTTTTTCTTCTACCTTGGTCTACTCTTTCATAAACCCCTGACATCTATCTCATCGCCATCACAGCGCCATTGCTCCTACAAGTATGGACGACTGGGGTGGGGCTCCCCTGAATTGCCATACGAAGTCCAAAGGCTATCTTACAAAGCCACCAATCCTAGGAGGCTCTGAATCACGTGAGTAAATTCATATGGTTATTTTGATGTCCTGATCGAGTTGCGGATTTACACTATGTATTTTTGTTTCTCTCGAGGCTTTACCACAATATTAAGAATAAGCTCCACCGTTGTCTGATAAAAAGAGTCCCCCGCAAGAGGCTTACAGGCCATTGAAACGAGTCGATATATATGCTCTGATTTTGTGAGTGTGATCACCACTATTCCATGTATGAATATACTACTTGTCAAGCGTTACTGCGCGATTAGTGTATTGTGCTTCTTCACAAGACAATTATTTTATGTGACCGAAGTTTTGCAACATTGCGAGATAAGTTTTGTTTCAATCTGCTGTATTCACTATATCAAGGTACAGGGCTAATACAAATAACGCCTGTCCGATATTACGAATCGGCCAAAATAACAATTCGAAAACGATCTGAAATGATGTCAAACAGTTACAGTTACAAGTATTTATAAAGCGCCAATAATTCCTTGGCGCTGTACAATGGGAGAGACATAATAACAAATATACATACACATTACAAACGCGAAACAGAAAGAGGGAGAACCCTGCTCAAGAGCTTACAATCTCGATTCGAAAACGATCCGAAACGATATCAAACAGAACAAGAATGATCTGAAACGAGAAAAATGTAATGAAAATGACCCAAAACTGAACAAAATGTTCCAAAAAAAAAGGAATGGAATGAAAATGACACAAAGCGAAAAAAAATGGAACAAAATTATTTCAATGTAATAAAAACAGGGATTTTTTTAACATTGCAACTTATAGGATTCACCTATAGGTTTTAACGTTAAAGAAATTCCAGTTTTTATCAAATATTTCTTAAACCGTTTATTTTTTTCACTTGCAGCAATAAGACATTTTGTTTATTTTTTTAGGATTTTTTTTGCATTTTTTTGGGTGAAATTTTAGGTTTCCTAACTTTTTTAATTTTTTTTGTACAATAGTATTTTTGAAAACAGCGTTTTAATAATGATAATGAATCGAATCCAATCCGATAACTGAATCGGATCCAATCTGATAAATGAATCAGATCCGATAAATGGATTGGATCCGATAAATAAATCAGATGCAATCCGAAATTATTGGATCCGAAAACCGAAATGATCCGAAACGATATCAGACGATACAATATTTCAGATCAGTCCGAAATTACGAATCATGGTGAAATATAAAACGACCCAAAATGAAAAAAACACAGTTTAATAAGGCCCGAGATCACCCGAAACGAAAAAAAAATGGGAAGAACAATTCCAAAACAAAAAAATGAAGAAAACCGCTGTGCACAAGTCTAGTGTTTATATAATTGCTGTAGACAACCCCCAGGAAACATTTGTATTCTCCCCGTCTCATACTGCCCTACAAAAGAGGTTAGTGTCATGTGCTGTCTTGACTCATGTGTCATGCCCACCTGGGTGTTGTCATGGTCCTGACCCTCTGATGCACCTTTTTGTTTTCTTTTTTGCATGTTCTAGGTTGATTCCAGGACTTTGTTTTGTTTTTGTGTTTTTTCTCCTTCCCCATGCACGGTTCTGGACTTTGATTTGCTTTTCATTCTGAACCTGACCCATCACCTGCACCTCGTCCAGCCTGATGTGACCTGCTTATAAGGAAGCTACGCCCTGGTCCCACGCTGCCTCATTGACGTTACCAGCCTTGCCTTGAATAGACCTGAGTTCCTGATCTCCTCCTGAACCCTTTGCCTGGATCCCCTCTGTACATTGGACATTCCTGATTTTTCCTCTGCTTTGCACCATCAATCTCCGGTATCCTCCATTGCCCTGTTTTCCCCTGCTTTCCTATGCTTGTATTTACTTGTGTACCAGACCCTTGCTAGACCTTGACCATCCTGTTTCTATATCCTATTGTACTTTCGCTTAGAGATCGTGTATCAGACCCTTGCTAGACTTTGACTATCCTATTGCTTGCTTCCATTTGTACCTTCGCTTAGAGATTGTGTTGTCAGTGTTCCCCTTCTAGTTATTTTTCTGTTTATCCTGCCTCCTAGTACCTCCCTTCTTGATTATTTCTGTTCTTATTAAACCTTTTTTTGCCCTGTAACCTGTCTACTGCATATTCACTGCATATTGGGCTCACACCCATACTCCTGCGCACCCATGCCAGACCTCACCCTTGACAGAATGAGGCAGCCATCAACCAGTGAGCCCGCAGTGAGTAATGCTGTTATGGTGTACGTGGAAGGGTTAATAGAAAGTATCCTGCTGCAAATGGACACTTTATTTACTGACCTGCTTAAAGGCTTAAGGGGCATCTCTACTAAGGTGCGCGTTCCTGTTACAGAAAAGGGGCCCAGAGAACCCCTAACCCCGGAGGAACGTGAAAGGAGAAGGTCCAAACACTTGTGCTTTTATTGTGGGAGTGGCCTGCACACTGTATAGGCCTGCCCTCTACGCCCACCCAAGCCACCTAGCACCCCACCTGAAGCAGCATCTGCTAAAAAGACTGTTATTTCCAGGACTAACCCCACGAAACCGAAAAGGTCAGCATCCGTTAAAGCACTGCCCACCAAGCCAAAGAATACATCGCCTGTCAGAGACACAACTTCTTTCAAGTCTAAAAAGGAGAATAGTTCTGCCAAGTCCTTGCTCCCAAAGCCTAGTAAGGCTTTGCCTGCCAGGTCCTTGCCCGAGAGATCCGTCACCGAATACAAACCCATGAAAGAGGTGCCTATTGGTGATGGTCCTGAAACCGTGCAGCAAGAGTCCAAGTGGAACCAATGGATTCCCAATCCACACTGCCCACAGAATCCGTTTCAGAGTACTTACCGATGGAGGAAGAGCCCAGCGGACCTACAGAGCCTGACCCCGTTGTGCCCATGGAGATTGCGTCTGTCCTACCCTCCGGTATGACACCCACGACTTCGAGCCAACACCTCACGGCCAACTATGTTACCGCTCCAGTGCCTTCCAGTCGGCGTATCTCATGTTACCCATCGGCTTCAGAGTACTACTCTTCGGATGAATGGGATTCTATGGATTCTGAAGAGGAATTCCCTAAAGAAACTGCACGTCATCCTCGAGGGCAACCTGGCAGGTTCATCGGCTGCATGAGGACCACCTACATAGGAACCACGTTCACTTCCCCGGCCTATGTTTCTGAGCCTTCCCAGGCCTCTGTCCGTAAGCCTTCACAGGCTTCTGTATCTAAGCCAACCCAGGCTTCTGTATCTAAGCCAACCCAGGCTTCTGTATCTAAGCCAACCCAGGCTTCTGTATCTAAGCCAACCCAGGCTTCTGTATCTAAGCCAACCCAGGCTTCTGTATCTATGCCTTCTCAGGCCTCTGTCTCTAAGCCTTCTCAGGCTCCTGTCACTAAGCCTTCTCAGGCCTCTATACCCGAACCTTCTCAGGTCCCTGTCTCTGAGCCTTCTCAGGCTTCTATACCGAAACCTTCTCAGGTCTCAGTCCCCAAGCCTTCTCAGGTCTCTGACCCCAAACCTTCTCAGGCTTCTGTCCGTGAGCCTTCTCAGGCTTCTGTCGTGAGCCATCTCAGGCTTCTGTCCGTGAGCCATCTCAGGCTTCTGTCCGTGAGCCATCTCAGGCTTCTGTCCGTGAGCCATCTCAGGCTTCTGTCCGTGAGCCATCTCAGGCTTCTGTCCGTGAGCCATCTCAGGCTTCTGTCCGTGAGCCATCTCAGGCTTCTGTCCGTGAGCCATCTCAGGCTTCTGTCCGTGAGCCATCTCAGGCTTCTGTCCGTGAGCCATCTCAGGCTTCTGTCCGTGAGCCATCTCAGGCTTCTGTCCGTGAGCCATCTCAGGCTTCTGTCCGTGAGCCATCTCAGGCTTCTGTAGGGGAGCCATCTCAGGCTTCTGTCCGTGAGCCATCTCAGGCTTCTGTCCGTGAGCCTCCTCAGGCCTCTGTCCGTGTGCCTCCTCAGGCCTCTGTCCCCGAGCCTCCTCAGGCCTCTGTCCCCGAGCCTCCTCAGGCCTCTGTCCCCGAGCCTCCTCAGACCTCTGTCCCCGAGCCTCCTCAGGCCTCTGTCCCCGAGCCTCCTCAGGCCTCTGTCCCCGAGCCTCCTCAGGCCTCTGTCCCCGAGCCTCCTCAGGCCTCTGTCCCCGAGCCTTCCCAGACTTCTGTAACTATGCCTTCCCAGGCTTCTGTAACTATGCCTTCCGAGGCTTCTATTTCCGAGCCTTCTCAGGCCTCCATCTCGAAGCCTTCTCAGGCCCCTGGTACCGAGTCGTCGCAGAGCCCAGCTGTTGCTTCCACGCTGTTGTCGCAGAGCCCAGCTGTCGCTTCCACAGTGTCTTCGCAGAGCCCAGCTGTCGCTTCCACGCTGTCTTCGCAGAGCCCAGCTGTCGCTTCCATGCTGTCTTCGCAGAGCCCAGCTGTCGCTTCCACAGTGTCTTCGCAGAGCCCAGCTGTCGCTTCCACGCTGTCTTCGCAGAGCCCAGCTGTCGCTTCCACAGTGTCTTCGCAGAGCCCAGCTGTCGCTTCCACAGTGTCTTCGCAGAGCCCAGCTGTCGCTTCCACAGTGTCTTCGCAGAGCCCAGCTGTCGCTTCCACAGTGTCTTCGCAGAGCCCAGCTGTCGCTTCCACAGAGTCATCGCAGAGCCCAGCTGTCGCTTCCACAGAGTCGTCGCAGAGCCCAGCTGTCGCTTCCACAGAGTCGTCGCAGAGCCCAGCAGTGGTGTCGCCGCAGAGCCCAGCAGTCGTCCCCAAGCTGTCTCCGCCAAAGGGTCGTAGTCGCCGCCGTCGAGCCAAGTCTGTCCGTACCCAGCAAAGCCTCACTGAGGGCGCTGCCCCTCCGAGCCCTGTAACTATAGAGTCTCCGCCGAGTTGTGCCCGTGACTCTATTCCCGATATTGGGTCTGACAGGGCTGTACTCATGGCTCTGTATGAGGACTTCCAGGATCCAAGTAGTAAAACTGGCACGAAATACGCTAGTTCGGGACCTGTCCCTACGGGTTACTCCATGACGCCCTCTGGAGTATTGGTCCGGCAGGAATACTTAGCAGTGGTCAGGCGCTTCCCGGAACTCTGGAGAACCTTGATATATCGTCTGACTCCAGTTGACCGATCTGGACTCTGTTGTCCCCTGTCCTAGCTTCGGTGCCCGGAGTGCACCCGTCAGGAGGGGGGTGATGTCATGCCCACCTGGGTGTTGTCATGGTCCTGACCCTCTGATGCACCTTTTTGTTTTCTTTTTTGCATGTTCTAGGTTGATTCCAGGACTTTGTTTTGTTTTTGTGTTTTTTCTCTTCCCCATGCACGGTTCTGGACTTTGATTTGCTTTTCATTCTGAACCTGACCCATCACCTGCACCTCGTCCAGCCTGATGTGACCTGCTTATAAGGAAGCTACGCCCCTGGTCCCACGCTGCCTCATTGACGTTACCAGCCTTGCCTTGAATAGACCTGAGTTCCTGATCTCCTCCTGAACCTTTGCCTGGATCCCCTCTGTACATTGGACATTCCTGATTTTTCCCTCTGCTTTGCACCATCAATCTCCGGTATCCTCCATTGCCCTGTTTTCCCCTGCTTTCCTATGCTTGTATTTACTTGTGTACCAGACCCTTGCTAGACCTTGACCATCCTGTTTCTATATCCTATTGTACTTTCGCTTAGAGATCGTGTATCAGACCCTTGCTAGACTTTGACTATCCTATTGCTTGCTTCCATTTGTACCTTCGCTTAGAGATTGTGTTGTCAGTGTTCCCCTTCTAGTTATTTTTCTGTTTATCCTGCCTCCTAGTACCTCCCTTCTTGATTATTTCTGTTCTTATTAAACCCTTTTTTGCCCTGTAACCTGTCTACTGCATATTCACTGCATATTGGGCTCACACCCATACTCCTGCGCACCCATGCCAGACCTCACCCTTGACATCATGTCCCATAAAGGCCTATTCTTTGACATGATGTCATACAAGAGTTATAAATCCAATCACACAACAATGTGATAGAGGAAACAATCTATTTTAGTATCAGAAGTAGGGATGAGCCGAACACTCTCCGAGTTCGGTTCGAGCCCGAACCCGAACTTCCCATTTGTTTGGGACCGAACCCGTGAAAGGTATTTAATATGATAGGTAGTTTTTTAATTTTTGCATTAGTGTGAAATTCCCCCCTCCTTTTTCCAGCACGGTGTCTGTTCAATTTCGTTTCCTCTCGAGGCTAGTCAGCGGGGTGATGGAAATAGATATCCTGTGTTAACTTAGAATGCCCGCGAAATCTTTGTTACATGATGTAGAAATGTATCTGCTCTGATTGGTTGTTGTATCACATTCCTATGTTGGGAGTGAAAACTGCAGGAAGTTTTAATATATAACGAACATTTCTATTGGATGTTGAAACAATAAACAAACCTGACAGACCACGGACTGATCAGATGATAATCTGCCATATCGCGGTGTGGTTGTGTATATCGTCTCCTCTGATCAGAGTCACGCAGCGCCTTACTTCAATTTTGATATATAAGAAGAAACTTGAAAAAGGTTTATGGTAATTATAATGGAAATTAGAACTTAACAGTTGGTGTCAAAAGTGGGATTTAATAATTCAATTGTCTAATATGATTTATTTCATGTTAAGCAATTGCCTATATAGATAAAAGAATCTTTGCTTCCATGGGGAGGCTGTCTGTGAGAGCCACTGTGTTGTTGTAGGACGCTTTGTTTGTTTTTCTTTGTTGTTTGTTTATCTTAACTCGCCTGATAGAGAACTGTTAATGAGCGGTGACTCACTCGTTATGTTGATGTACCCAGATGGTGCTGAGTATTCGTTATGTCACTCACCCGGGAAACTGAAAGGTGTTTCTAGAGTTGAGTAAATGTGTTTGTCTTTGTGTCCATAGTGTAGCTCTATTGTGTTCTGGAGTTCTGGCTCGTAGCATTTTATTTTAATTGATTAGATTTTGATTTCTTCTTGTATATCGAATAATTTTATCTCCCATTGAGAGACAGTTTTTTCTTTTTCCTCTTAACTTTTTATTTTTTTTGCGCGCTGCTGCCATTTTTTTTTTTTTTGCGGCATGTGTTTGCGCGCTGATTCTAAAGGATTTGCTAACTGTTTTTTTTCAGATTGCATGTTTGTTTTTGTTTTATATTTTATTTTGTTTCTTGCCATTGATTGCGTCTGTTTATTTAAATGTTTGTCTTTACTAACTATTAATATATGTGTTTATCTTTGATGTTTTGTATTTCGTAGTTTTGATATTATGTTTTTTATATGTAATTTATGTATAGGGACTGCTTATCTTAAAACAGGTTGCTTTGTTTCAGTCTTTACTGCCTTGCCTCGTGTAAAAAAAAAAGAAAAAAGGAAGGAACAGGAAATGGAGACAATAGGGCTTTACTTTTACAGTGACTTTCAAAAGCGCCTGCTAACTTTTTTCTCTTTCTCATACATTCATTTTTTCTCTTTGTTCTTTTTTTATTTAATTAAAAAACTCTTTATTTGTAATGTATAATGTTATTATGTGTTTGTATAAGGATTTTTTTTCTTTGAATGCTAGTAGTCTTTTAGCAGTGCAAGTTGGATAATGGAATATGTAGTTATTTTTGTTGTTCTGTGAGTATCTATTTGGGATAATTGAACAGTATATACAAATGACATGTGTCTAATGCCTTGAATGACTGTAGTAGCAGTTGAATTCTGGAGCTGTTAGTGCTTTATAAAACTGTAACTGTAACTGTTGTGGAATTGGGAGTGGTTTGAGTGCTTCGGCGTGCGTACAGTAGTGGAACAAAAGAAAGTAATTATGGGAGCTGGATTTACTGTAAATGGATTATAAATTGATGTATGATATATATATAAAAAAATTAGTGTATCAAGGTGATGGGCTCAAAGTTGTACATTTTCACAAGAGAGGCATGGTCGGTTATTTTCCTCTGGTCTTTGTTTGAGTCCAGCACTAAGGGATTGACCACACCTTAATATAGGTTATATGTTTTGCCAAAATGGCTGACTGAGATCATTTACAGTGTTTGTAACTTGTATAATGGAATATATATGTAGGTTCATGTTTAGTTGTTTGGAATCTAAGAGGATGAAGTGATATAAAGCTGAAGGATTTGAGTGAAAGTTTAAAGGAAAGCGCCTACAGGTTTAGTAGCGCTGTACAAAGGAATTTAGGCAGATTTCAAATGAGAGAAGGTGTTTTTTTTTTATTTTAGTTGACTAAGGGAGATGGAAGGTTGTAGTTTGGTATCTGAGTATTGTTTGTTTTCTTTTTCTGCAGTGGTAGCCAGATGTCTAGTTTTATTTTTTGCTGTCTGATGTTTTTGTCTTTTGGTGTGAAGTGCAATAGCGTATAACTGTGCCTCCATTGAATATTCTTGGAGGGAATAAAACAGGTTGTAAAATAGCTGCACCTCACGTTTGAATGTTTGTTTTTAACTAATATCCTTAATAAAGATTATTGATGTTTATTAAGAATCTTTTTCTCTGAGTTTCCTCTGAGAACTTTGTGCTAATTAACGCGTCAAGTTTTAAACATGCCCTTCTATACTTTCTTTCCCAGTTCATGATATTTTTGTTGTGTTTTTTTATTTGAATTGAAGTTCACATTCTTTTCCTAGTCTCCTCCATTTTGTCTCACTCATGACCCCTCCTCTCCTCCGTGTTGTCTCACTCATGACCCCTCCTCTCCTCCATTTTTTCTCTCTCATGACCACTCTTTTTCTTTGTGTCCAAAAATGTGTTGCTTTTTTTTCTCCATTTTAAAAGTATTTTAACCATATGAATTTTAAAGTTTTTGACAGGTTAATAATACATTTTTTTCCCAAGTTTTTACTTTAGGTGAAAATTACCCATGCTTGCCAACTTTGCTCAAGCTAGATGGAAGATTATGTGATACCAATATTGATAAAGCTGTTGGAATTGAAGGAAATTTACTCAAACACATTATCATTTCACATTGCAATGTTACATCAACCGGATAATAAGGAATTATCAGACACCAGGCCATAAAACATTCTAGTTTATCGACAACTCATCAATAAATCATGCGATTAAAGAAGATCATTGATTTGGAAATAAAACTTAAGACATGTCAGTTTTACAAAACTGTTATTTTCAACCAATAAGACAGAAGACAAAGAAAGAAGATAACGTATTTTTATATGCTGATGTATTATCTTTGTGTTGTCGTCTAAGTGATAATTATTGTCACGGTTCCCGGATCCCACCACGCAGTACTTAACCCCCAACACTCCACAAAACCCAGAAGCTACCAACAGTGTAGCTGTGAATGATCCCTATCTGTCTGGTCCTTAGAATTGGCCAGGTAAACTAGCTAGACAGAAAAGGGTTAACAATACGGAGAGGAGTCAGCTGAGCCAGAATCAGGAATACAGAGTTCAGAATGGTCAAATGGAATAGCCGGGTCGGTATCAGAGCAGTAGCGTAGTACAAGCAAATAGTCTAGGGCAACAGAAGGCAGAATGGTCAGAACACAAGCAGAGGTCAGTAACAGGTTAAATCAATATAGCAGTCAGGTACAAGGAGCTCAGGTATGGATAACCACGATCTGGCCACTTCTGAAACTATACTGAGGGTTTTTAAAGACCTTCACCAGACCACGCCCCCCACTCAAGCCACACCTCATGCAATCACCTCCCTGCCTGTCTCCATTTAAACCGGGCAGTGGTCAGCGAGCAGCATCAGACTTGCTATCCTCAAGCACACAGGTAGGGCTGGAAGCCCCCAACGTTACAGTACCCCCCTCTCCACGAGCAGACGCCGGATGCTCAAAAGAGGACAAGAAAAATGACAAGAAAAAAGTCAATGGGTCTTGTAGATACGTAGAGCCCTCTCATACACCTCTCGGTCCTCAAGGCATATAATAGCACCGTTAGAGGCTCGGAAACATCCAGCAGGGACAGGACTCGACTCTCGGGCTTGCGGGCCTGAGGTACAGACCTCTTGGGAGCCAAAGCTGGGTCCAGGTTGGAAGGCACTGGCACCAGTCCTTTTGCGTCTCCTACCCCTGGTACAGGACGCGGAATGGACAGCAACAGTGTCCTCTCTGCACTGCGGCAACACGAACACAGCACCAGTGGTACGGATCTGTGGGTCAGGGACCTTGGCACGGCTCTGCGGCGACTGGACTGGAACCACTGGGCTCGAAGACACTGGGACAGCTGGGCTCGAAGACGCCGGGACAGCTGGGCTCGGTGGGGCAGCGCCCTTGGTGTGAACCGGTTGGGTAGCACCCTTGGCCAGGACAGGAGGGGCAGCGCCTTTAGCACGACTCTGTGGTGACTTGGACATGGCAGCAACAGCACGGCTCTGCGGCGACTCGGACATGGCGGCAGCAGCCAGCTCGGGTGAGCGTGGCTTGGCAACAGCCAGCTCGGGTGAGCGTGGCTTGGCAACAGCCGGCTCGGGTGAGCGTGGCTTGGCAACAGCCGGCTCGGGTGAGCGTGGCTTGGCAACAGCCGGCTCGGGTGAGCGTGGCTTGGCAACAGCCGGCTCGGGTGAGCGTGGCTTGGCAACAGTCGGCTCGGGTGAGCGTGGCTTGGCAACAGCCGGCTCGGGTGAGCGTGGCTTGGCAACAGCCGGCTCGGGTGAGCGTGGCTTGGCAGCCACCGGCTCGGGTGAGCGTGGCTTGGCAGCTACCGGCTCGGGTGAGCGTGGCTTGGCAGCTACCGGCTCGGGTGAGCGTGGCTTGGCAGCTACCGGCTCGGGTGAGCGTGGCTTGGCAGCTACCGGCTCGGGTGAGCGTGGCTTGGCAGCTACCGGCTCGGGTGAGCGTGGCTTGGCAGCTACCGGCTCGGGTGAGCGTGGCTTGGCAGCTACCGGCTCGGGGGAGCGTGGCTTGGCAGCTACCGGCTCGGGTGAGCGTGGCTTGGCAGCTACCGGCTCGGGTGAGCGTGGCTTGGCAGCTACCGGCTCGGGTGAGCGTGGCTTGGCAACAATCTTGATCTCACAGTGCTTTGCAACCACCTTGGCTTGGCACTGTGGAGTGGTGACCTTGGCTTGGCACTGTCTCTTGAACTGCTGTGCAGTGGACTGGCTCTCAAACTGGTTAACGGTGGACCAGATCTCGCACTGTGAGGCAGTGGACTTGATTTGTTCGTGCTGCAGGACAGCACTCTTGACTGGAACTGCTAGCTTAGGCACAGTAGACATGGACAGGACTTGAAGCTGACAAACAGCAGACTCAGATTCTTTGTGCTGCTGAGCAGCCACCTTAGATTGTTCATGCTGCAGGGCAGCACTCTTGACTTCCCACTGCTGGGCATTACACCTGGTCTCTCCCTGTTGGGCAGTGGATTTTGGACGTCCTGCAACGTGCAGGGCAGTGGACTCTGGGGCCTGGTAAGGCTGGAACATGGAGGGTAACTTCTGGGGGCGCAATTGACAGTCCATTCTTTTATGCAGGAAAGAACCGCAATAAAAGCATAAGCCCTGAGTCTTCCTCCATACCCTTTCCTCCAGGGTCAGGGGTCCTCTGGAACCTTTAACTGGAACTGGAACAGGCTCCTTTGGGAAGACGTCTCTAGGAGGTTGCAGCAACCTTGCATACAGGATATCCAGGTGCTGAGTAATGAGCTTGTTAGCCCCTCTCAGGATCTCCAGCACCTCTAGAATTACTGCTTGCTCACTATGTACTGGCTGCCTCATTATGTGTACCTGGGATGTCTGAACGACAGGGGGCACAGGTATAGCAGGCGGGGGTGCAACCCCAACTGGTTCCAGGTGTGCAGTACGATTCAGGATAGTTTGTAAGGCAATGGCAAACTGATCCATCCTATGATCCTGCTCATCCTGTCTGGATACAAAGGTAGCCAAGTGCTGTGTTAAATCTGCGGGATCCATATTGGCCAGATCGTAATGTCACGGTTCCTGGATCCCACCACGCAGTACTTAACCCCCAACACTCCACAAAACCCAGAAGCTACCAACAGTGTAGCTGTGAATGATCCCTATCTGTCTGGTCCTTAGAATTGGCCAGGTAAACTAGCTAGACAGAAAAGGGTTAACAATACGGAGAGGAGTCAGCCGAGCCAGAATCAGGAATACAGAGTTCAGAATGGTCAAATGGAATAGCTGGGTCGGTATCAGAGCAGTAGCGTAGTACAAGCAAATAGTCTAGGGCAACAGAAGGCAGAATGGTCAGAACACAAGCAGAGGTCAGTAACAGGTTAAATCAATATAGCAGTCAGGTACAAGGAGCTCAGGATGGATAACCACGATCTGGCCACTTCTGAAACTATACTGAGGGTTTTTAAAGACCTTCACCAGACCACGCCCCCCACTCAAGCCACACCTCATGCAATCACCTCCCTGCCTGTCTCCATTTAAACCGGGCAGTGGTCAGCGAGCAGCATCAGACTTGCTGTCCTCAAGCACACAGGTAGGGCTGGAAGCCCCCAACGTTACAATTATTTTGTGTCTTTTATTATTTTATATTTTATTATTATTGTTGTTTGGTTACAATCAATATTGTTCAAAATTCCCTGACACATTTAGGATAATTGAAGATCACATCCAATTAAAATTAGAGTTAATTAATTTATTTAGGAACATATAATTTAATGCATTTGCATAAATACGTTTCATGACATATATAGTGGTAAATGGAAAGTTCTGATTCGGTAAAATTAATGCTGTTTTTATTTTTTTCATTTCATTTGAGGATTGGTGTGTTTTATAAACACCAGGTTTGTTTCAAAACACCGAACAAGACTGAATAGGATAGTAATTAAATATATTTTTTTTATATTTAAAATGGGTGGAATATGCACTAATATGCACTTCGGCTATTTCCCTTTTGAGCCAAAGTTGCGTATATATATTTTTCTCTAACAATGAGTCAGAAGTAGTATAATTTTTTTCTCGTTGCATGAGGCCGACAGGCTTTGCGGGGAAATTTTAAAATTTATTATCTGTGTCTCTTCTTGTGTAAATTAACATTTTTATTGTTTTCGTGCATTTGAGAGTGACAATGAATGAATGGATGTATATGATTAGCGGGGTATACCATATTTTCTTTTTTTTATTTTCTTTATTGTTGCTACAACCGTATCGCATCATCAAGAAACCTGACAGTCACAATGAAATATGGAACGAATTATGGACATTTTGTGTCAAGGTCACAGGTAATAAGCAACCAGCGCAAAGAGACAGCTTGTTCAGGAGTCCCTATGGTGGGAGCTCTGATGACATTTAATGATTATGCGTCTCAAGCTGGGATGTTGAAAAAGACCAGACCTTGATCTCGCACTGTGGACTACGGTATTAGATTATGGAATATTATTTTTTTTATTTAATCCCCTAGATAAGTGTGAGAAAGGAATGGATTTGGGAAAATGAGAATGTATTTCTTGAGAGTGTGTATGAATGCAGGTGTGTATGCGGTCTGTGGAGTGAAGCTGAACATAGGAAAACACACAGATATAGATCTGACTCATGTTGATTATTAGATAAATAACCTTTTACATTCAAGTTATTATATTTTTCTTGTTCGGTGAAGTACATTTTGGGAAATGGGAATAAATAGTTATTCAATGTCTAGATTAGGTATTTTGGCCCAAACTCCAAGTGTGGTTCGCTGGTAGAGTGAATCTAGATAGATAAGTATATTTTATGCTCATAAAGGGCTTCCTTGGGGAATCCCTTTCGTATATCGTAAAGGTATTAGGCGAGGATACTATGACCCCAGGTATAATTAGTTTAATTGTCTAGTTTGTTTTATCCATTTTAGTGATCACGATTGTATATGTGATCAATGAGATGATTGAAAGGTATTTTAATATGATAGGTAGTTTTTTAATTTTTGCAATAGTGTGAAATCCCCCCCTCCTTTTTCCAGCACGGTGTCTGTTCAATTTCGTTTCCTCTCGAGGCTAGTTAGCGGGTGATGGAAATAGATATCCTGTGTTAACTTAGAATGCCCGCGAAATCTTTGTTACATGATGTAGAAATGTATCTGCTCTGATTGGTTGTTGTATCACATTCCTATGTTGGGAGTGAAAACTGCAGGAAGTTTTTATATATAACGAACATTTCTATTGGATGTTGAAACAATAAACAAACCTGACAGACCATGGACTGATCAGATGATAATCTGCCATATCTCGGTGTGGTTGTGTATATAGTCTCCTCTGATCAGAGTCGCGCAGCGCCTTACTTCAACTTTGATATATAAGAAGAAACTTGAAAAAGGTTTATGGTAATTATAATGGAAATTAGAACTTAACAACCCGAACTCGAACCCCCATGCAAGTCAATGGGGCTGAAAGTTCGGTTTTTTAGAGTGCCCTCCAAGAGGGCATATATGCTACATATTTGCCATAAAAGGTGTATGGGGGTCCGGGTAGTGCCCTAGGGGACAGGAAACCAGGACAAAAAGATTTAAAAAAAACGTTTTGAAAGGGACAGTGAGTTTTCCATGAAATAAGGGTTAAAAATAAAAACAAAAAAATTCCTTCAAATATCGTGCCTAGGAGGTCCCCATAACCTGCCCGTGAAGTGGCGGATTTCTAGGATGTATAGAAACACTTAAAAACAAATAAATGACGTTTCATATGACGGTAAATGCTTTTCCTTTAATCTATCCATAAACAACTGCTTGGGGTGGCAGCCTGTATGAAAAGACATTTTAGGACGCGCAGAAAAAGTTTAGTGTTTTTTTGGGCTAAATTATTGTGAAACTTATGCAGGCTTTGGATGAAAGTAACAATAGGTGCTTTAAAATTGGGCTTTTAACGTCGGCAACAGTGCCGTCACACCGTAACCCCTCTGAGGATATGAATCTGATACAGGCGTCAATGGCAGTGCACCCAGATATTGTGCCTTTAGTGCCAGGCATGCAAGTACTATCATACAGTAACCCCTCTGTGGTATTGTGGAAGAGTGCAGGGGTGGACCATGTGGTCCTATATTGAAAAGTTTTTTGTCTGTTAATGGGTGTCAGTGCACCCAGATATTGTGCATTTAATGCCAGGCCATCAAGTATCATCATACAGTAACCCCTCTGTGGTATTGTGGAAGAATGCAGGGGTGGACCATATGGTCCTATATTAAAAAGTTTTTGATCTGGTAATGGGCGTCAGTGCACCCAGATATTGTGCCTTTGGTGCCAGGCCAGCAAGTATTATCATACAGTAACCCCTCTGTGGTATTGTGGAAGACTGCAGGGGTGGACCATGTGGTCCTATATTGAAAAGTTTTTTTGTTTTTTTTAACCCTTTCGCTGCTGAGGCTTTTCCCGCCCCTGTGCTGAGGTCATTTTTTACCTGTTTTGCGCATCATGTTTAAACCTGTTTTGAAGGCTTATTTTAGTATATGACATCGACATATTATATATCGTTCTTTCCGTCAGACTCGGTAGATTCATAATATGTCATTATTATATGTATACGTTATGTCATGTTTGTATATTATAACAAAAAATGCAATAAAATATGTATTTTCAATAATTTACAGCGTGTAAAGTGTTTTTTTCCACATTTTAACATGCGAGCAATTGCGGTTATATTTTGTATGGGGTGCGCTTGTTAAAAAAATTAGAGATGGGGTCTCGTTACATTTTTTTTTGGGGAAAATGACACCATTTTTAACAAACGCACCGCATACAAAAATCGTTAATGCAGCATTATTGTTCACATTATAATTGAAATGGGAACAATATTGCTGCATTAACAAAACAAAAAACAAAAAAAAAAGTGTTTATTTTTTTTTTTTTAATTTTTTTTTTTAATTTTTTTTTATTTTTTATTTTTTATTTTTTATTTTTTTTTTACATTTTTTTTACTTTCATGTTTGGTATCGTTGGAACGGCCATGCTCTGGCCGATCCAACGATATCAAAATTTAACCCCTAACTGCCACGGATCGGGAGATAGGGAGTTCATTGGAACTCCCTATCTCCACACTTCGTGGCAGTTAGGGGTTAATGCTAGGACTGGCGTCATCGTGCTGCGCACGATGACGCCAGTCCTCTGGGGAGTTCCCGGAAGCTTGGCCGACATCCAAGATGTCGGCCAGCTCCCGGGAAGGATCGCAAATCGGCGCTTTTCAGCGCCGATTTGCGATCCAGCTCCCCAGGGGTTAATGCCAGGCATCATTTGGAAGGGCAGGCTGTGCCCTTCCAAATGATGCCTGGGTTAAGCCCCTGTGAGCCGCCGATCGGGAGGGAGAGAGGTCCGAAGGACCTCCCCCCCTCCCTTTCAGGCGCCTCCTCCGCACATGCGGGGGGGCGCCTGAATTATGTGTCATCGCGGGGGCGCGATGACACATAACAATGGCGGCCACTGCTCCGGATGCCGGGCTGACATCCAGGATGTCAGCCCGCACCGGAGGGGCCAGCGATCGGCCGGTACCCGGCCGAACGCTGACCCCAATGCGAGGACGCGCTCAGCGCGTCCTCCGCATACCAGGGGCAATGCTGAGGACGCGCTGAGCGCGTCCTTAGCATTGAAGTGGTTAATGGGCGTCAGTGCAGCCAGATATTGTGCCTTTCATGGCAGCAAGTGCCTTCACACCGTAACCCTTTTGTGGTATTGTGGAAGAGTTCAGTGCTGGAGGTTTTGTGAATGCAGAAGAGGACATCCCCAATCTATTCCATTACTTCAGCATCAGGGGATTGATAGCTGCTGATCCAGGACTGATTCATTGTTATAAATGTCAGCCGGTCTACAGAGTCGGTGGACAGATGCACTCTTTTGTCTGTGACAAAACCTCCAGTGGCACTGAACGTCCTTTCGGAAAGTACGCTAGATGAAGGGCAACCTAGTAGCTGCATAGCATATTGGCTAAATTCTGGCCAGTGATCCAATCTCAACACCCAGTAAGCCAGTGGATCATCTGCTGGAAATGTATCCAGGTCTGCCCTTGCCCCTAGGTAGTCCTGCACCATATGGTGAAGACGCTGGCAATGGATGCCTACATTTGACGTCCCTGGGCGTCGAGGACTAAAATTTTTTAAAAATGCATCAGTCAAGCGGCCCTGGCCTTCACCGCTATTCCTCTGATCACCTGCAGCCTCAGAAGCACGTGTGTCAGAACTTGGTAATCTAACAGTGCCTGGAAAGGTGTTACACAAGTTTCGCTTTAGAGCGTCCTCAAGTTTTGTCATCCTGTGCTCCCTCTGTGCGGGCAGGATGAGCTCTGCAACTTTCCCCTTGTATCGTGGATCAAGAAGGGTTGCCAACCAGTAATGATCCCTCTCCTTGATAGCACGAATCCTGGGGTCCTTTAGCAGGCTTTGCATCATTAGGGAGCCCATGCAGCGTAGGTTGGAGGTGGCTTTAGCTGCCGAGTCTTCCTGGTCAATGAGGATGACCGTATCGTGCACTTCCTCCTCCCAGCCACGCACAAGCCCTTCTGTTTCTGGGCACACAAAACCCTGCCTTGAGGAATCAACACCTTCAATGCCCCCACTACTTAAATAGGCCTCCTCCTCCTCATCCTCCTCCTGTCTGATCTGAGTAGGACCCGCTGGAATGCTGTCTGCGGAAAGACTGGGGCCTTGAGAGCTAGGGAAGGCCTCCTCTTCCTCCTGCTGCTCTGCCTCTAGAGCCACATCTATAATTCCCCGCAGAGTGTGCTCCAGCAGGAACACTAAAGGAATTGTGTCACTGATGCATGCACTGTCCCTGCTCACCATCCTCATTGCCTCCTCAAATGGTGACAGTACAGTGCATGCATCCTTGATCATCAGCCACTGCGGGGGGGGACCAAGTTGACCTGAACCTGTCCTTGTGCCATACTCACACAGGTACTCGTTGATGGCCCTCTGCTGCTTGTGCAGACGCTGCAGCATTGCTAATGTCGAATTCCACCTGGTGGGCATGTCACAGATCAGACGGTTTGTGGGAAGGTGGAATTTTCTTTGAATTTCTGCCAGGCAAACGCTTGCTGGGAATGACCGTCTGAAGTGTCTGCAGACTTTTCTGGCCTGGATGAGAAGCTTTGGCAGCCCTGGGTACTTGGTTAGGAAACGCTGTACCACCAGATTTAGGACGTGTGCTAGGCATGGTACATGCGACAATTTACCGTTGCGTAGGGCGGAGAGACGGTTGCTGCCATTATCGCAGACGATCATTCCCAGCTCAAGCTGGCGTGGTGTTAACCATCTCTGCACCTGCCCCTGCAGAGCTGACAAAATTTCTGACCCAGTGTGGCTCCTGTCCCTTAAACAAACCAGCTCAAGCACAGTATGGCATCTTTTTGCTTGAGCCATTGCGTAGACCCTGTCAGGCGTCGGTTTAACTGCCACTTCGCCAGAGACAGAGAAGGAGGAGGAGGAGGAAGAGGTGGTGGTGGTGGAGCAGACAGACCTCATACAAGCAGCTTTCTGGAGGCATGGTGGATGAACAAGTTCCAGCACAGAGCCCCGTCTTGGATCCCTCCCAGCTGCAATCAGAGTTACCCAGTGTGCCGTGAAGGAAATGTACCGACCCCGTCCATGCTTGCTGGACCACATGTCTAAAGTGACATGCACCTTGCTGCTGACTGCCTTTCCCAATGACTGGATAACATTGTCTTCCACGTGCTGGTATAGTGCTGGAATGGCCTTGCGTGAAAAGTAATGGCATTTTGGAACCTGCAACTGTGGTACAGCGCATTCAGCAAATTCACGGAAGGGAGCAGAGTCCACCAGCTGGAAAGGCAGCAGCTGCAATGCGAGTAATTTTGCTAAGCTGGCATTTAGACGCTGTGCTTGGGGATGGTTGGGACTATATTTTTTCTTTCGCTGCAGCAGCTGCGGCAACGTAATCTGACTGCGTAAATCTTCAGCTACTGGGATGATGTCACATTGTGAGGAAGGACCTGCTGGTACATCCATTACTGTAGCATCATCCCTGTTGGTGAAGGTAGTAGGCAATTGCATGGCAGGACATACAGTGTGGGTAGAGACAGATGAGGAGGAGGAGGACCTATGCAAAGTTTTGCCCCAACGGGATGTGTGGCACTTGTTCATATGTCGCCTCAAGCACGTGGTACCCAAGTGTCCAGTGTTTATCCAACACTTCAGCCTCCTCTGACATCGATTACAAATAGCAACGGTGTGGTCTGCTACACAGTTCTTAAAGAACTCCCAGACAGCAGAGTTCCTGCATGTGTTCCTTGAGACAACAGCACTCTGCACCGGAGCAGCTCTGACATGTGATGCCTTGGACTGGCTAGTGCTATGGTTGGTCACAGAGGATGTTGTGCCTCGTGTTTGCTGTGCCTCCTCCTCCTCCTCCTCACTTGATTCCTCAGTTCGATCTGGCACCCAGGTGGAGTCAGTGACCTCATCATCATCAATGTCATCTTCACCCCCTATCTCCTCGTCACTGGAGCCAACTTGGCAGTATGCTGCAGCTGCTGGGGCAACATGAGTGCCAGTTATTTGTGTGTCATCACTGGCACCCCCTTCCTCTAGGTTGATTATACTCCCTTGCTCAACCTCAGAGATTGAATCAGAGCACTGTACTTGCTGCGCATCCTCAAGCAGCATGTCACTCTCATTGTAGTCAAACAATTCAGCTGACTCCTCCGTGTGTGATAGCGAGGCTATGGCAGGAGTAGCTGTGGACATGGAGGCTGCATTAGATGCTTTGGCAGCTGAGGTGGACTGTAAAGCACTAGAAGCCTGGCTGGCAGAGGACTCGGAGGATGAGGATGGCCTGGTTAGCCAATCCACCAAGTCCTCTGTATGTTGCTGCTGCTTAAGACAGCCAGCACCAGTTAGAAAGGACAAGCATGCCCCTGCAGAGGATGCACCACGTCCACCACGACCAGAGACACAGCCTCCCGACACAGGGGCTGCTTGCCCTCTTATCTGTGGCTGGGAGCGTCTGCCTGTCCTTTTTGTTCTTTCAGACATGGTGAGTGATATATAGATTAATATGTACAGAACTCTGATTCAACTCTGGTATAAAGATTTAAATAACTTTGGTATAACTCAGTGAGACACACTGATAGCTGGCAGCCAGTGGCAAGAGACAGATCACCTTAATTCACAAATGTTTTAAATAAATTAGTGAGCCCCAAAATACAGCGTGGTACTGTATGTATGACGAGACACAGATCACCTTAATTCACAAATGTTTTAAAGAAATTAGTGAGACCCAAAATACAGCGTGGTACTGTATGTATGACGAAACACAGATCACCTTAACTCCCAAGTGTTTTAAAGAAATTAGTGAGCCCCAAAATACAGCGTGGTACTTTTTGTATGACTAGACACAGATCACCTTAATTCCCAAGTGTTTTAAAGAAATTAGTGAGCCCCAAAATACAGCGTGGTACTGTATGTATGACGAGACACAGATCACCTTAATTCCCAAGTGTTTTAAAGAAATTAGTGAGCCCCAAAAAAAATTGCTGGCTGTGTGACGAAACACAGAAGATCACCTTAATTCCCAAGTGTTTTAAAGAAATTAGTGAGCCCCAAAAAAAATTGCTGGCTGTGTGACGAGACACAACAGATCACCTTAATTCCCAAGTGTTTTAAAGAAATTAGTGAGCCCCAAAAAATATTGCTGCCTGTGTGACGAGACACAGAAGATCACCTTAATTCCCAAGTGTTTTAAAGAAATTAGTGAGCCCCAAAATACAGCGTGGTACTTTTGTATGACGAGACACAGATCACCTAATTCCCAAGTGTTTTAAAGAAATTAGTGAGCCCCAAAATACAGCGTGGTACTTTTTGTATGACAAGACACAGATCACCTTAATTCCCAAGTGTTTTAAAGAAATTAGTGAGCCCCAAAAAAAATTGCTGGCTGTGTGACGAGACACAGAAGATCACCTTAATTCCCAAGTGTTTTAAAGAAATTAATGAGCCCCAAAATACAGCGTGGTACTGTTTGTATGACGAGACACAGATCACCTTAATTCCCAAGTGTTTTAAAGAAATTAGTGAGCCCCAAAATACAGCGTGGTACTGTTTGTATGACGAGACACAGATCACCTTAATTCACAAGTGTTTTAAAGAAATTAGTGAGCCCCAAAAATAATTGCTGGCTGTGTGACGAGACCCAGAAGATCACCTCAATTCACAAATGTTTTAAAGAAAGTTGTAAACTCCAAAAAAAACTTGCTGGCACAGTGACAAGACACACATCACCTAAATTCCCTGATATTTGGTCGAAATGAGACCCCCCCAGACCCCCCCAGTAGCGTGGCAGACCGGCAGTAACAACACACACAACTATCTTCTTTGAAATCTCCTCTGAAATGCGTGCAGAAAGCGCTGCGTTGAAACCTTATATAGTGTGCTGCGGGACTTAGCACTGTGAGCCCAATCAGGACTCTGAGCGGTGATTGGCATAGTGTTCAACCAGTCTTGCACCAGAATGTGGTCAGGTGCAAGGCTGTAGCCAATTACGAGCTTCAGGCAGTGGGAAAAGGCATTGTGGTCCATTGTGGTCGAACATGCAGCGAACACCCGGAAATGTTCGGGGTTCGCGATCTGCTCGAACAGGCTAAGTTCGGGTCGAACCCCGAACCGTCCGAACCCGAACAACTCATCCCTAATCAGGAGTAGCAAAGAAAAGAAAGTTCAGTATGTTATGAAAATGGTAAAAGTATGTTGCGATTCCATAACATGCTTAGTCTGCCATTGGCTAAAATGCACTATTTTTGGTTCTGCGGAATTGTTTTTTATTTACAGAAAACAAGGACTCAGTACACCCTGGTCTACATGTTAAAAAGCACACCCATACATCTATTATGTATTTCATATCACCATGCCGCACAATTAGCTCAGATTGAAGCCTGGCACTCAGCTGTGGGCAAAAGGCACTGTGAGAAATTGGAGTTAGCCCTCACAGCTCTGGATTTACCCTAATTCTGGATCTGGTCCCCAAACAATTCAGACCTCATTTACTTACCTATTGCCCTGCATTCCTCACCGCCATCTAAATATGGGGCGTACTTGCACTTACACAAAGCAACTTTACCAGCTTTCTGTCACCCCTCTTTCCTATCCCCACAACCTAGAGTTTGCACCAGGTATGCAACCACCACGCATCTTTGTTCCCCTGTAGAATGCCAGTCTTCAAAGTCTCTGCTACATGCATAATGCGGCTCCCTGCATTTCAAAGATAATGGTTAGAACTGCAGGAAAACTGAATGGAGAGGCATGTGACAGCTTTCTCTGTTGAGACATTATACTGATCATTTTTATTTTACCTTTGTACTTTAATGTAGAGGCACTCTTTTACCTTATTTGCTCTTGGTATTTTGCTCCTTGTAAAATATTTTACTTTGTATGTGTCACTGAATGCATCCATGTTGTGATATCTTGCGTTGTACTGCCCCGCACAGTATCCAACACTTGTTCCTCACTTTGTGGCATTGAGCATAAAATGGAGTCTATGGATCAGGCAGCAAACTCACATCATTGTAGTTTAAGATCTTTGTCTGATCTCATTTAGATGCTTCTCTTCTCTTGGGTAGTCTGGACATCACAATAGACCTCTTACAGCCTTATCTAAACATCCACTCCTCTACCCCACTGACTGTTAAATTCTGTAGAAGCTAAACCACAGCAGTAAAGTAAGACTTTTGCCCAGATTTTTATATGTGTTGCATCATAATAAAAAAATACACAAAATGGAAACAGGAGATTAATAAAAACAAACTTTATTCTTCCATCTAAATGCACTTACTTCAGACAAAAAAACAGCAGCATGGGTTTCATAAGGTGGTTTTGTTTGTAATGCACAAGTAAATCCAAATAAGGCTTATTGGAAGTGGCCTTTTAATTCAGCCGGCAAGCTATATTCAGTATGCTCTGATACAGCAGATGCACGGAGAAGTGGAAATAATATGACTGCTCTGAACCCAATTATTCCAGACACTGACTGACAGTAATGGGAGGGTAATGGAAAAGGGACAAGAGTGTTTTAAGGAGACATAAGAGGAGCAATGGGTGGATGTAGATAGAAGCACAGGGGGTTGACCTTAATACCAAGAGATGGTCTAGATCACTACTTCTCAACTCCTGTCCTCAGGGCCCACTAGCAGGCCATGTGTGCCAGATAGCTGAAGTACAGCACAGCAGGCATGTATCTTGGCCTAGGCCGACTAGGCTTAGGGCACTTTTCCAGGGACAATTCCTCTCTTTATACTGCAGGGTGGCACTTTTCCGGGGCAGCAAAAAAACCGACCTCCCCAGTAAAAATGCCACCCTGCAGTATAAAGAGAGGAAAAGGCAGAGCTCTAAGAGGAAAAGGTGGAGCCTAAAGAGGAAGGGTGGGGTTTAACCAGGAAGAGGTGTGACCTTGACAGGAAGGGGGGGGTCAAATTTAAATTAGGGGGTGCACGAGTTTAGTCAGGCCTAGGGCAGCACAAAACCTAAATATACAACTGCAGCACAGGTGATATGATTTGCTGTTCAGTGATTGCAGGATTCAGTCTGTAGTTCCTCAAGGTAATCTGTAAAATCTGGCCTGTTAGACATGTGCAAGACTTTAACCAATCAGAGCTTGGTTTACATTGTGTTTGAGTTCGTATTCGAACATTTGGCTGTTCTAATGTTCGAATATGAACCGAACACAGGGGTGTTCGGCCCATCACTACACCTGAACAACAAACAACGTCAGAAGCGTCTTACCTGGGCTACAGAAAAACAGACCTGGTCTGTTGCTCATTGGTCCAAAGTCCTCTTTTCTGATGAGAGCAACTTTTGCATCTCATTTGGAAACCAAGGACCCAGAGTATGGAGGAAAAATGGAGAGGCACACACTGCAAGATGCTTGAAGTCCAGTGTGAAGTTTCCACAGTCTGTGTTGATTTGGGGAGCCATGTCATCTGCTGGTGTTGGTCCACTGTGCTTCATTAAGTCCAGGGTCAACGCAGCCGTCTACCAGGAGATTCTGGAGCACTTCATGCTTCCTTCCGCAGACGAGCTTTATGGGGATGCTGACTTCATTTTCCAGCAGGACATGGCACCTGCCCACACTGCCAAAAACACCAAAACCTGGTTCAATGACCGTGGGATTACTGTGCTTGATTGGCCAGCAAACTTGCCTGACCTGAACCCCATAGAGCATCTATGGAGCATTGCCAAGAGAAAGATGAGAGACATGAGACCGAACAATGCAGAAGAGCTGAAGGCTGCTATTCTATTCCTGGTCTTCCATAACACCTCAGCAGTGCCACACGCTGATAGCTTCCATGCCACGCCGCATTTGGGTAGTAATTGCTGCAAAAAATGCCCAAACCAAGTATTGAGTACATATGCATGCTTATACTTTTCAGAGGTCCAATATTGTTCTATGTACAATCCTTGTTTTATTGATTGCATGTAATATTCTAATTTTCTGAGATTGTGGATTTGGGGTTTTCATGAGCTGTAAGCCATAATCATCACAATTATGACAAATCACTGATTGAACTATCTCAAATATTAGTTTCACCTTTTAAGTTGCATTACTGAAATAAATGAACTTTTGCACAATATTCAAATTTTTCGAGTTTCACCTGTATATTCTTTATTGCTAGTTTATTATTCAAATATTATTCAAAGATATACCCTGGTGTACAATATAAAAAAAGATTTTTTTATCATCATAGGCAAATATTGTACACCAGGTATTGTACACCGGGCTCCTATTGGGCCCTTACACTATAAAGCTTATAGTCAGGTGTTGAACAGTATCTTTCAATGTTAGATCACACTAAATATAGAATTGATCATATATTTTTGCTAAAATCAACATAAGCACATAAATATATCAGATTTGAGTGTATGTTTTGTGCAAGATGATAAGTTCTAATTGAGGGACAGAAAACCTGGTGTGTTCCTACACTTATATTTTTTGGGCTTGACCCCTGAGTCTGGATAAATATGTCACAACAATTAAGTTTTCAGAGAATTCTAGAACATTGCTACATAACATTTCATATAAAAAAAATAAGAATAAATAATAAACAGAAGGCACACATGCTTCTAAACTATATTAAAGTTCCCGCATTAGCTAAGCCAAAAAATACTATTAAAAGCACAATCTTTTGTATAATTCAAAGCCTGAAGAAACTGGCCTGTGCATACATTTCCTTCAAGATCTAAGAGTAAAAATCAGCAATTCAACCATATATATATATATCAGTTTTGCAAATCTCTTAATTCCCTTTAGGTCACAAACCAATAAATTCTGAATTAAATAAATAACATGACTGCTTCAAGTAGCCTGTTCATGCTTGATGTGTATGTGTAGATAGTTAATCACTGACTAACAGACTTGGATTGGTTGTTTGTTTGTTTGTATTGATGCCATTGTTAACCAGCTGTGGAACTAACAATAAAAATAATAAAAAGGAAGGTAAAATACAAAGATAGAGAACCAGCTAGGGAGAGGAAGTTGAGTATGCAGTCAAACGGAAGGGAAGCAGAAACATGGACAGGTGGCAGTGAAATATAGAGGTTAGAACAAGTGACATTGGGAATGGCATGGAGCACACATATAACCCAATGATGATAAAAACTCACCACATCATGCACAAAAATTGACACTCCAAACATATAGGGCTCTATTACATTCCTAAAGCTAACGGTAGCGCTCACCTGCGTGAGCACTACCGTTAGCTGCGGTATCTACCGCATATTACAATCCAAATGCAAACGGGTTAAAAAACCCGTTTGCGTTTGGTACCTTGCGCTTCTCAGCGCGAGGTCACTGTACTTTGTGCTCCCAATACTTAACATGGGGAGCGCAAAGTGTTAATCAGCGCTGGTATAACAAAGTCCCAGCACTGATTAACGTCTGGCTCTGGTTAGCGAAAAGTTAACCAGAGCCAAAACCAGGTGTTAACGGATTCTGCTTCTGCAGAATCCGTTAACACCAGGATAAAAAATAAACAAAATAACCACATACTCACCCTCTGTCCCGTGGCGAGGACTGCGGCTCTGTCCACCTCCCCGGCCGGCGGGAGCAGGGAAAGACTGGGGGAAAAAGTCCCCCCAGTCTCTCCTTGTGTATCCCTACGCAGACCGGCCGGATCTCGCGAGGCGAGATCCGGCTAGTCATGTGACCGTCAGCGTCTGCTTCAATGGAGTCCTATGGAAGTCCTATGGAAGTATAAACTGCGGCTATCCCCATTTACCATTGTTCCACTGGTGTTTGCAAGATGCAACATGATTTTATGATGGTAAGCTCCATAGACCGCCCATACAAACTATAGTGGCAACAACTTTAAACGGTGGACAATTTCAACTGGAACACTCGAGGAAACCATGGTGAAATCTACACAAAATTATTACTACAGAAACTATGGTGGAAACACCAGTGGAAAATCCATTGATACCTAATCTGAAAACTACACTAGATAACTTTGGCAAAAACTAAAGTGGAAAAAGTGGTGAAAACTATGGTGACCTACGTTGGCAATTCCCTAAACATTGATTTCCCTATACTAAGTGCCACCGTATTTTCCCAATGCTTGCCAAAGTAAATCCGCTGTTCTTTCAATGACTGAGCAATCGTTTGTGAATAAGCCCCTATAATTAACCTTCACCTACAGGAAACAATGGACTTCATTCACTACATGCCAAATACTGTATGAGTCAGCAGCTGCAACAAGGTGTAATGGTCGAGTTGCACTTGTCAGCGTCTGCTCAGCTAATCACATATGGAGACATAGAATAATAATGAGCATTATCCAATATTTCAAAATGAAATTAGTCCACCCAATGCTGACAAGTACTACTCGTCAATTACTGCTGAGTTGTTTTTCTCGACACCTGCTTGGAGCTTAGAACATTTGTAGGGATGAGCCGAACACCCGAGTTTGGTTCGCATTCGAACTCGAACTTTCCAAATGTTCGAACTCGAACTCAATACAGGTCAATGGGACTCAAAATTCGATTTTTAGAGTGCCCTCCAAGAGGGCGTATATGCTAGATATTTGCCATAAAAGGTGTATGGGGGTCCCGGGTAGTGCCCTGGGGGACAGGAAACAAGGACAAAAAGTTTTAAAAAAAAGTTTTTAAAGGGACAGTGAGTTTTCCATGAAATAAGGGTTAAAAATAAAAACGAAAAATTCCTTCAAATATCGTGCCTAGGAGGTCCCCATAACCTGCCCGTGAAGTGGCGGATTTCTAGGATGTATAGAAACATTTAAAAACAAAAAAATGACGGTAAATGCTTTTCCTTTAAACTATTCAAAAACAACTGCTTGGGGCGGAAGCCTGTATGAAAATAAATTTCAGGACGCGCAGAAAACGTTTAGTGATTTTTTGGCTAAATTATGGTGCAGGGTTTGGATGAAAGTAACAATAGGTGCTTTAAAATTGGGCCTTTAGCGTCGGCAACAGTGCCGTCACACAGTAACCCCTCTGAGGATATGAATCTGATACAGGCGTCAGTGGCAGTGCACCCAAATATTGTGTTTTTGGTGCCAGGCCAGCAAGTGCATTCATACAGTAACCCCTCTGTAGTATTGTGGAAGAGTGCAGGGGTGGACCATGCGGTCTTATATTAAAAAGATATGAATCTGGTAAAGGCGTCAGTGCACCCAGATATTGTGCTTTTGGTGCCAGGACAGCAAGTGCAGTCATACAGTAACCCCTCTGTAGTATTGTGGAAGAGTGCAGGGGTGGACTAGGGATGTGCGTTTCGGGTTTCGGAATTTTGGAATTTTCACGAAATTTACCGATTCGTGCATTCGAATTCGGCCAATTTTCAGATCCGAAAACGGCAGATCCGAATTTTTTTTCGAGCCGAAACGAAAACTTTTCGGAATTTTCGAATGGACTAGAAATGTGTGAAATCGAAGTTCATTTTCGTTCAATTCGTGATTTCGGATCCATTCCGGATTTCGGTTCCATTTCAGTAATTTCGGACATCGTATTTATATCGCTGATTCTGTAATTAAATTTTGTATCATTCCCATCTCAATGTATCCTTCTTGTAAAACCAGAGAAATCTCAATGTATCCTTCTTGTAAAACATGAGAAATCTCAATGGCAGAATTATCATATCGGCAGAATTATCGTATCGTATAATTATCGTATCCGAAATACCATTAGTTTACGTCAGAACGAATAGACACTTTGAAACGAGGAGAACAGACGTCCCGAAAAACACGAAAATTTCCGAAATCACGAAAAAAAAAGTCGATACGAAAAACGAACCGAAACGAACCAAATCGAAACGGAAATCGGACGAAACGAGTCGAAACTAAAATTTACAAAATAGTGGAAGCTAAGGAAATATGGTTCATAATAATTAATTATTTATAATTTTAATTATATATCAACTAAATCTACATGAGCCACTTAATAGATGATATATTATATAAGTGTACACTATATTTATGAATTTATACGACCATTACAACAAAACATAAAATCTGCAATTTTTCACATATATTTAATTAGTTCATTAATATATACAATAATTAATATATAAGTAATGTTTGCACTTTAATAGAATTAACCTTAGTCCATCTTGAGGTACATAAGATTAACTTATTCACTATTCAATTATATACATCATAGTAAGATTTTTTATTAATCCTTATAGATTAATTAGACTTTAGAGTCTAATTTTAGGTACACAATATTTATCAGTTCACGATTTTAATATTACACATTATAGATAGTTCCTCAATGTAAAAGAGATTAGTTCATATAAGAGACTATACAATGTGCCCCATAGTGGAAGCTAGGGGATAGCGGTTCATAATAATTAATTTTAATTATATATTAACTAGTTCTACATGAGCCACTTAATATTAGATGATATACTATATATGTGTACACTATATTTATTAATTTATATGGCCATTACAACAACACATACAATTTGCACATAAAATTTGCAATTTTGCACATATTTAATTAGTTTATTTAATATATATAATAATTAATATAAAAGTAATGTTTGCACTATAATAGAATTGACCTTATTGTCCATCTTGAGGTACATAAGATTAATTTATTCACTACCCTACTATATACATTATATTAGTAAATTTTGCACTTTATTTGATGTCCACTTTAGAGTCCAATTTGAGGTACACAATATTTTTAGTTCACGATTTTAATAATACACATTATAGATAGTTCCTCAATGTAGAGGTTATTCACTATTGATTCAAATGCTGTATTCTATGCTACTATTTATTATTATTAACCCAATGTAATTGACACAGTAACAGCACTTTATATATGTCACTATATAGTTAATATCACCAAAAATATTGCGTTGATCTTAAGAGGGATAAATCACTCAAGGTTACATATCAGAGGTGATTTGACCCTTAAAATGTATTATTGTAACCTTTGTCAAATTGAGTTTATTGTATTATGTGTTCACTATATATATACATTCACGATGTTTCCTACTAGTGTCCAGCGATTATGAGGTTTAATATAAAACTGTCCGCCATGTTTTTGGTGGGACAGTGTATTTCTGGACCCCTGTGATGATTGGGTGATAGGATGACCAATCGGCTGTACACATGTATTTTATTAAGTATATGCGCGATCGAAATTATTTGCGATCGTATGTCTTGATCGAGTTCGATAATTGAGTCCTCTTTATAGCTAGAATGTACACTTGGGTCCATTGTGAACCTAACTATCTATGTCCAGGGTTCATTTTGTCCCGAGATATGGCACTTTGCTGTCCGCCATGTTTTTGGTGGGACGGCGTGTAAGATCAGGTGCTGGATGAGAGGCGGCTTGTGGCTGTGCGTTATACCACCGGGACCATGGCGACTAGTATGATGGGAAAACGCATAGTCACATGGTCTATGCGCTTGAAGATAATTCGGGCTTCAGTTATGAGATGGCCCGGTGAGGCTATACGCATGCGTCTTACTATGCGCATGTGCGATTGTATTCTTTGGTACTCACAAATGCCTTGGTGTTTTTGTGTGATTAGGGATTGCATAAAGGTGTGGACATGCAGTTCACCCTGGAGGGCAATGCTAAGAGACACACATCCACCATATTATAAACCACAAGTGTTTTTAATTGTTTTTAATTTATTCCAATTCGTTTTAATTGGCCTTAGTTAAACTCAGGTGTTTTAATTAAAGTTAAAGATGTAATGGATCATTTAGACAGTTTATAAGGAAGCAGCAGACACAAGACATGTTGATACCAGCTGAAGAAGCTCTAAGGAGCGACACGCATTCTGGTAAATATAATTTTATGTAATAAATAAATTTATTTTATTTTTAAACTTGCTGCTTCCTGGAACGTGATTTTAAAGAAGGTTTTGGAATGACCTTGATATTCCCATGTGCCATCTTGGAGCCAATGCGGCTCATTAATATGTGAGTGTAACCACTTTTAATACCTACTCCATCATTATCACATAACGATATTGCACCAAAAGTGCGTTGGTATTTTTCTGATCCACTGCAGGGGAAGTGTTTGGAGAAAAAATTTCTAATGCGGGTATATGGGCACCTGAACATCTTTTGAAGACCCAAAAACACCATTCACCCTAGAGCCGAGGTTAGGCTCAACACCATGTGAGTAGGACCATGACTGGTTAACCTCTCTCTTATGGTGGAATGACATATTGCACTAGTATATTCTTTCTCTTCTGCAGAAATTATATTGGAAAAGTGGTCCTTTTGGAACGATCTAGAAGACAGCCTATATGAAAAGATCTTTTGGACATGTATGGTGACTGATTGTACATCCAGGTTCACTGGCGCTCCGTTGACTCTTTGTAATACATGAATTTCGGTTTTTAGGAGAACCCCCACATTCAATGTGTAGCGTGGACATTTAGTCACTGTTCTGGAGGCGCTTCACTGTTTTTCTATTCAACCTTCTAGGTAACCTACCAGTGCCTGGAAAAGTGTTACACAAGTATCGCTTTAGAGCGTCTTCAAGTTTTTTCATCCTGTGCTCCCTCTGTGCGGGCAGGATGAGCTCTGCAACTTTACCCTTGTATCGTGGATCAAGAAGGGTTGCGCTACCAGTAATGATCCCTCTCCATGATAGCACGAATCCTGGGGTCCTTTAGCAGGCTTTGCATAATAAGGTAGCCCATGCAGCGTAGGTTGGAGGTGGCATTAGCTTCCGAGTCTTTCTGCTCAATGAGGAGGATGACCGCATCGTGCACTTCCTCCTCCCAGAGACGTACCAGTCCTGGTGTTTCTGGGCACACAAAACCCTCCCTTGAGGAATCCCCACCTTCAATGCCCCCACTACTCAAATATTCCTCCTCATCCTCCTGTCTGATCTGCGGAGGACCCGCTGGAATGCTGTCTGCAGAAAGACTGGGGCCTTCAGAGCTAGGGAAGGCCTCCTCTTCCTCCCGCTGCTCTGCCTCTAGAGCCACATCTATAATTGCCCGCAGAGTGTGCTCCAGCAGGAACACTAAAGGAATTGTGTCACTGATGCATGCACTGTCCCTGCTCACCATCCTTGTTGCCTCCTCAAATGGTGACAGTACAGTGCATGCATCCTTGATCATCAGCCACTGTGGGGGGGGAACAAGTTGACCTGAACCTGTCCTTGTGCCATACTCACACAGGTACTCTTTGATGGCCCTCTGCTGCTTGTGCAGGTGCTGCAGCATTGCTAATGTTGAGTTCCACCTGGTGGGCATGTCACAGATCAGACGGTTTGTGGGAAGGTGGAATTCTCTTTGAATTTCTGCCAGGCGAACGCTTGCTGGGAAGGAATGACCATCTGAAGTGGCTGCAGACTTTTCTGGCCTGGCTGAGAAGCTCTGCCAGCCCTGGGTACCTGGTTAGGAAACGCTGTACCACCAGATTTAGGACGTGTGCTAGGCATGGTACATGCGTCAACTTACCCTGGCGCAGGGCGGAGAGAAGGTTGCTGTCATTATCACGGATGACCATTCGCAGCTGAAGCTGGCGTGGTGTTAACCATCTCTGCACCTACCCCTGCAGAGCTGACAGAATTTCTGGCCCGGTGTTGCTCCTGTCCCCTAAACAAACCAGCTCAAGCACAGTATGGCATCTTTTAACCTGAGCCATTGTGTACCCCTGCCACGCATCGGTTTAACTGCCACTTCGCCAGAGAAGGAGACAGAAGGAGGAGGAGGAGGGAGAGGTGGTGGTGGTGGAGCAGACAGACCTCATACAAGCAGCTTTCTGGAGGCGTGGTGGATGAACAAGCTCCAGCACAGAGCCCCGTCTTCGATCCCTCCCAGCTGCAATCAGAGTTACCCAGTGTGCCGTGAAGGAAATGTAACGACCCTGTCCATGCTTGCTGGACCACGTGTCTAAAGTCACAATCACCTTGCTGCTGACTGCCTTTCCCAATGACTCGATAACATTGTCCTCCACGTGCTGGTATAGTGCTGGAATGGCCTTCCGTGAAAAGTAATGGCGTTTTGGAACATGCCACTGTGGTACATCACATTCAGCAAATTCACAGAAGGGAGCAGAGTCCACCAGCTGGAAAGGCAGCAGCTGCAATGCGAGTCATTTTGCTAAGCTAGCATTTAGACACTGTGCTTGGGGATGGTTGGGACTATATTTTTTCTTACGCTGCAGCAGTTGAGGCAACGTAATCTGATTGCGTAAATCTTAAACTGATGGGATGCTGTCACATTGTGAGGAAGGACCTGGTACATCCATTGCTGTTGCATCATCCCTGTCAGTGGAGGTTGTAGCAGGCAATGACATGGCAGGACCTGCAGTGGACCTGCAGTGGGGGTAGAGACAGATGAGGAGGGGGAGGACTTACGCAAAGTTTTGCGCCAACGGGATGCGTGGCAGGTGATCATATGTCGCCTCAAGCACATGGTACCAAAGCATCCGGTGTCTTTCCCACGCTTGAGCCTCATCTGACATAGATTACAAATAGCAACGGTGGGGTCTGCTGCACATTTCGTAAAGAACTCACAGACAGCAGACTTCCTACATGTGTGCTTTGAGACAACAGCGCTCTGCACCTGAGCAGCTCCGACATCTGATGCTTTGGACTGGCTAGTTCTACGGTTGGTCATAGAGGATGTTGTGCCTCGTGTTTCTTGTGCCTCCTGCTCCTCCTCACTTGACTCCTCTGTTCGATCAGGCACCCAGGTGGAGTCAGTGACCTCATCATCATTGTCATCGTCACCCCCTATCACCTCGTCACTGGAGCCAACTTGGCAGTATGCTGCAGCTGCTGGGGCAACATGAGTGCCAGTTATTTGTGTGCCATCACTGGCACCTCCCTTCCTCTAGGTTGATTATACTCCCTTCCTCAACCTCAGAGATTGAATCAGAGCACTGTACTTGCTGCGCATCCTCAAGCAGCATGTCACTGTCATTGTAGTCAAACAATTCAGCTGACTCCTCCGTGTGTGATAGCGAGGCTATGGCAGGAGTAGCTGTGGACATGGAGGCTGCATTAGATGCTTTGGCAGCTGAGGTGGACTGTATAGCACTACAAGCCTGGCTGGCAGAGGACTCGGAGGATGAGGATGGCCTGGTTAGCCAATCCACCAAATCCTCTGTATGTTGCTGCTGCTTAAGACGGCCAGCACCAGTTAGAAAGGACAAGCATGCCCCTGCAGAGGATGCACCACGTCCACCACGACCAGAGGCACAGCCTCCCGACACAGAGGCTGCTTGCCCTCTTATCTGTGTCTGGGAGCGTCTGCCTGTCCTTTTTGGTCTTTCTGACATAGTGAGTGATATATACTGTAGATTAAATATGTACAGAACTCTGATTCAACTCTGGTATAAAGATTAAAGATTTCCAGAACTCTTGTATAACTCAGTGAGACACCCTGATAGCTGGCAGCCAGTGACAAGAAACAGATTACAATTCCCAGACACCTCCTATAAATCAATGAGACCCCCTGATGGGTGGCAGTGACAAGACACAAATTACAATTCGCAGAAATCTGCTAGAAGTATGTGGGACCCCCTGATAGCTGACAGTTAGAAGACACAGATTACAAGTCTCAGAAACCTCTATAAATCAGTGAGACCCCCTGAAGGGTGGCAGTGACAAGACACAGATTAGAACAATTCCCAAATATTTTGTAGCAATCACTGACGCCCAAAATACTTGCTGGCAGTGACAAGACACAGATCACCTCGATTCCCAAATATTTTGTACAAATTAGTGACCCCCAAAATACTGCGTGGCACTGGCTGTGACAAGACACAGATCACCTCAATTTCCAAAAATTTTGTAGAAATTAGTGACCCCAAAATACTGCGTGGCACTGGCAGTGAGTCACAAGACACAGATCACCTCAATTCCCAAATATTTTGTAGAAGTTAGTGAGCCCCCAAAATAGTTTCTGGGAGTGAGAACACAAAGATTAAAACAGATGAGACCCCCCCCCAGTAGATGAGACCCCCCAGTAGATGGTGGCAGACTGGCAGTAAGAACTCACACTAACACAACAACAATCTCCTCTGAAATCTCCTCTCAAACGCGTGCAGAAGCGCTGTGTGATGCCTTATATAGTGTGCTGCGGGACTTAGCTCTGTGAGCCCATGATTGGGCAAAATTTGCCCAATCAGGACTCTGAGCCGTGATTGGCATAGTGTTGAACCTGTCTTGCACCTGACCTGTGGTCAGGTGCAAGGCTGTAGCCAATTACAAGCTTCAGGCCAGTGGAAAAGTGCATTGTGGTACATTGTGGTGCATTGTGGGTGAACACGCGGCGAACAGGTGGAAATGTTCGTAGTTCGCGAACATGCGAACAGGCTATGTTCAATGCGAACTCCGAACCGATCGAACCGAACAGCTCATCCCTAAACATTTGCACACAAAGATGGTAAACCACATGTACCTGTGCATGTACAAATAGATACACACTGACCCTTTTATACACTAACACCCCTGTGTTCACACACACATATGCTAACACTCTATGCTGTGGTGAGCATAAGGGTATGAATCAAATTAGTATTTGTGGTAGATCGCTCTCTAGCAGACTAGGTTTTGAGATTGTTCAAATGTTTAAATATTCAGGTGTGATTGTAGACAGGGCTATAGGATTTTATCCAGACTGTGTGGGTAAACCAGGGATCTCAAACTCTGGAACCTCCAGTTGTTTCTGAACTACAATTCCCATGAGTCTCTGGCTAGCTATTTCACTTAAATAATTCAGTGGATTGTAGGCAATAATAATATTTATAAAGTGATAACTTTCTGTGAGCTGCACCCATTTCACTTCAGGTGAATGGTGCCACTATTAACTCTACCTCTCAGGCCCTGTGCCTCAGTGTCCTCCTTGACTCTGATCTCTCCTTTACGCCTCACATTCAGTCACTAACCAAATCCTGATACTTCAACCAAAAAACATTGCTCGCATCCGTCCCTTTCTTGATCAGGACACTGCTAAAATGCTCATCCGAGCTCTTATTATCTCCCTCTTTGACTACTGTAACCTCTTTCACTCTGGCCTTAAGATATCCCGGATTCTCCCTCTGTAGTCTGTTATGAATGCCTGTGCCGGGCTAATTCACCCCACCTCCCGCGCCTCTCACACCTCACCACTTTGTTAATCTCTACACTGGCTTTCTGTCTCCTATAGAATCCAATTAAAAATACTGGTGCTCACATACAAAGCTCTCCATAACCGTGCACCTGACTACATCTCCTCCCTTATTAACAGGTACATCCCATCTCGACCACTTCGCTCTGCCAATGATCTGATGCTATCTGCTTCACATACCCGCACCCCCAACTGCTGCCTTCAGAACTTCCCCTGCGCTGCCCCCTTTCATTGGAACTCCATCCCCCGCAACATCAGATTCTCCCCATCTCTCCAGTCCGTCAAGAAGTCTCTGAAAACACATTACTTTAGAGAAGCCTATCATCTCACACCTAAACCCCCTCTGTTCATTTCCTACTGCATCTTCCCACATAGCCAACATGTACTCGTGCTATTTCACATTCTCTATTAACCCTCGCCTAGTGTGCCACTCTATCCTTTTAGATTGTAAGCTCTTGAGCAGGGTCCTCTTGTCTACTATATTGTGTACTGAACCTATATGTATATTTGTTGTTCTTCCTCCGATTGTACAGCACAGCACTACAGAACTTGTTAGCGCTTTATAAAAACTTGTAACTGTGAGCTGTTGCTTATTTTGTGTCTTTGCCCTATATTTTTTTTTTACATGTATCTGTGATGAAACTGTAAAAACAAATCAAAAAACCAAAACATATGGAGTCTTTCATACCAAAGGGATGTCTGCAGATAGTCAGCCAAACTGGAAGCAAATGTGATCAATCAATCAAGATGAAAAGGAAATGGAGTAATTGAACCATAAACCTCATAAGGCAAACAAACAGCTGGGGGGGGGCTGAAAAGAAAGAAGAGGCAAGTGGCAAGTTTAGAGAATGATAAAAATGGAAGCCGATTGATACACACTAGGAACATGGCATAAGAATATTTGAAAACCTATGGACGGGGAACGAATCATCAATTAGAGAAGGATTTCCGAAGAACTGGTTACAGTAAATAACACAGCAATAAAAAATAAAATCAAACCCATAGAAACAATTGATGCTACATGAAGGACTATTTTATAACATTTACAAGAACAAATTTTAACACAAGTGGATGTCATCATATACAGGGTTATGCAGACAGAGCCGATCTGGCCCCGAAATGTCACCGAACAGGGAATTTCCCCACACGTTGACATTTCAGGGCCATTTGGCTATTCAGGGAGCAGGCACGTTCACCAACCTTTGGCTCAACTGTCAGCAAGTAAAGTACCTGTTCAATGGCAGTGAAATTCCCCATAGAGAAGCGATGGTAAATCTATTCAGAGGACACCAAACAGCAGTGAAAAGTTGCCAAAGTGCCCAGCTGTTCGGTGGTTTCATGCGACAGGTTTATTCAGATGAATAGGCTTCAATGTTAAAAATATTCCCATTTTAATCCAATTTATACTATAAAACAGTAAGTTGGCGGCGTGGCGACGTCTCTTCAAATGCACGCGCACCCAGCAACCAGCAACCAGCAGCTGGGTGCGCACGCATCCAACCACCGCACCACGAGAAAATATTGCCGGCGGCCGCGTTACTATTCTCCTTCGAGAGGCCGCCAGCATAAACTCTGCCGCTCGCTCGCCTGGATGGGATTTATCCACCAGCCAGCTGCGATATCGCGAGATCGCGGCTGGCTGGTGGGTAGATCCCACCCAGGTGAGGGAGCGGCAGAGTTTATGCTGGCGGCCGCTCGAAGGCGGTAAAGCACGCGGCTGGGGCAATATATCCAGGGGAACTGGGGCAATATATCCATGTGAGCTGGAGCAATATATCTATGTGTGAGCTGGGGGCAATATATCTATGTGAGCTGGGGCAATATATCCAGGTGAGCTGGGGCAATATATCCATGTGAGCTGGAGCAATATATCCATGTGAGCTGGAGCAATATATCTATGTGAGCTGGAGCAATATATCTATGTGAGCTGGAGCAATATATCTATGTGTGAGCTGGGGCAATATATCCAGGTGAGCTGGGGAAATATATCCATGCGATCTGGGGCAATATATCCAAGTGAGCTGGAGCAATATTTCCATGTGAGCTGGGGCAATATTTCCATGTGAGCTGGGGCAATATATCCAGGTGAGCTGGGGCAATATATCCAGTTGACCTGGGGCAATATATCCAAGTGACCTGAGGCAAAATATCCATGTGAGCTGGGGCAATATATGCATGTGAGCTGGGGCAATATATCCAGGTGAGCTGGGGCAATATATCCATGTGAGCTGGGGTAATATATTCATGTGAGCTGGCCTGGGACAATATATCCATGGGAGCTGGCCTGGGAAAATATATTCATGTGAGCTGGCCTGGGGCAATATATTCATGTGAGCTGGCCTGGGGCAATACATTCATGTGAGCTGGCCTGGGGCAATATATTCATGTGAGCTGGCCTGGGGCATATATTCATGTGAGCTGGGGCAATATATCCATGTGAGCTGGGGCAATATATTAATGTGTGAGCTGGGGGCAATATATCCATGCGTGAGCTGGGGCAATATATCCATGTGAGCTGGCCTGGGACATTATATTCATGTGAGCTGGCCTGGGGCATTATATTCATGTGAGCTGGCCTGGGGCAATATACCCATGTGAGCTGGCCTGGGGCAATATATTCACGTGAGCTGGGGGTAATATATCCATGTGAGCTGGGGGCAATATATCCATGTGAGCTGGGGGCAAATAAATCCTGCTCTAATATATAAATGCCTTTGTAATGCACTGTCAGCTGCGCGCGCACCCATCACAGCTGCTCACTTGGCCCTCCTGTTGCGGATGGGATGGCGCCAGACGCGTTACAAACACATTTATATATGGAGATACTCTTGGATAGTACATTGGAAAAACAAATATGTGGACATGAATTCTGAGCTGGCAACAACACTAGACTGCCCTCCAGGCAGGCTTAACAACTAGTCTATATAATAAAAGAGTAAGGCTTTGGCTGTCCGTCGCCAAAGCCTTACTGCGCATGCGCGCGCAACCAGCGGCGGTTGGTTGCGCGCGCATGCAACCGCCGCGGCACGAGCCGGCTGCCGGCTCGCCGCGGCGGTTACACATGCACACAGCAGCCGGGTAGAGGCTGCGCTCGCAGCCTCTACCCGGCTCCGCGCGCATCCAACCCCAGAGCGGCGAAGGGAAAGTTCCCTCCGCCGCTCGGGGGGTTGGATGCGCGCGGCAGCCGGGTAGAGGCTGCGAGCGCAGCCTCTACCCGGCTGCTGTGTGCATCTAACGGGTCCCCCGAGCGGCGAAGGGAAAGTTCCCTCCGCCGCTCAGGGGTAGGATGCGCGCGGCAGCCGGGTAGAGGCGCAGCCTCTACCCGGCTGCCGCGCGCATCCTACCCCCGAGCGGCGGAGGGAAAGTTCCCTCGCTTCCGCTTTGAAGGACCCAAGCCCCGGTCACGTGACTGCGGCTTGGGTCCTTCAAAGACCGGAAGCGGGGAAATCTTCACTTCCCTGGCGCCGCTCGACAGGTAAGTATGAGCGCTGGTGGGGGGGGGTCAATATCCACGAGCTGGGGGACCATATCCACCACCTGGGGGCAAATCCACGAGCTGGGCAAATCCATGTGCTGGGCAAATCCATGAGCTGGGGCAAATCCATGTGCTGGGCAAATCCATGAGCTGGGCAACTCCATGAGCTGGGGCAAATCCATGAGCTGGGGGCAAATCCATGTGCTGGGCAAATCCATGAGCTGGGGGCAAATCCATGAGCTGGGCAACTCCATGAGCTGGGGCAAATCCATGAGCTGGGGGCAAATCCATGTGCTGGGCAAATCCATGAGCTGGGGGCAAATCCATGAGCTGGGCAAATCCATGAGCTGGGGGCAATCCATGAGCTGGGGCAAATCCATGTGCTGGGCAATCCATGAGCTGGGCAAATCCATGTGCTGGGCAAATCCATGAGCTGGGCAAATCCATGAGCTGGGGGCAAATCCATGAGCTGGGGGCAAATCCATGTGCTGGGCAAATCCATGAGCTGGGGGCAAATCCATGAGCTGGGCAAATCCATGAGCTGGGCAAATCCATGTGCTGGGGGCAAATATCCATGTGCTGGGGGCAAATATCCATGTGCTGGGGCAGTATCCACATGCTGGGGCAATATCCACGTGCTGGGGCAGTATCCACGAGCTGGGGCAGTATACCCACAATAGACTGCCCTCTGGGCAGGCTGGGGCAGTATCCACGTGCGGGGGCAGTATCCACGTGCGGGGGCAGTATCCACGTGCTGGGGCAGTATATCCACGAGCTGGGGCAGTATATCCATGAGCAGGGGCAGTATATCCACAATAGACTGCCCTCTGGGCAGGCTTTACAACTAGTATCTAATAAACCGTTTACTATTTTAATCTGGAGTAAAAAGTCTCTATAGATTTTTTTAGGATCTTTTAGGCATTTTTAGGGATTTTTTGTCAAAATTTTTAAGTGCTTTTCTTTTTTCTGTAAGAGAACTTTGTATTATTATTCATAGGACCTAATATGTTAATTCCAGGCATTTTTGTTCCTTAGTTTTTTTGCAAACAGCGTTTCAATTTTCACACTTACAAATCTTTTTATTTTTATGTTTTTTACCCCATTCATCAGCTTGTTGGCTTTTTTCCGGCAGCTAGTCTGCGCTGTGTTCGACGGCTCGTCGGCTTATTCCGACGTGTTCGGCGTCTATTTTGCAGTGACTCAAGTAGGTTTTCGGTGGGATTTCGGTGGTTGTTCGACAGGTTTCACAGGTTTGACAGGTTTTCCCACCCGTTAATGCTGAATTCACCGCACGGCAGGGAAGTTTGATTCCCCCAAAGTGCATGGAAGTGCGGGGAACGAGAGAGCACTGAAATGTCGGTGACATTTCGGTGCTCTCTGAATAACCCCGTAAGTATGAAGAGGATTCTACTTATTTAGCAAGGGATTTGTTATATTCAAACTTTCAGTTGAGATCAACCAAGAAATTATTATAAATAGAATTAGGCTAGACAAAAATGTGTGATGTTAGTCAGCAGTTGCAAAGCTTAATAAGATACTGCTATCAGTAACATCATAAATGGACAAGTACATTTGAAGCTTCCACTTTGTAAAAGTGTTTTTAACTGGGGTTGCATTCACAGCTAAGCTGAGCATGGGAACTGCTATTCCTCAACTTTAAAGCTTGTTCAAACAGAAATCTGGCGAGTTCCCATAGTGAAGTATAGAAAAAAACAGTGTATGCTGTCTTTCAGTTATCTACTGAGAAGTGTGAAAAGCAAAAACTGCTTTTTTTGTTCTTTTCTTTGATGTTGTAAATGTGTTTTATGGCAGGCTATTCATTCTAACTTTCTTCTTGGAGGTCTAATGAATAAGCTCTGACTCATATTTTGGGGAATTACGATGATTCGGTGCCGCAATTTCAGTGTTTTGATGTGAAATCCCTATTATTGTTGGTGCACAAAGGCTGCCACAACTTTAAGCATGATATCATTGTTCTATCCTTATACATAATGCTTCCAATATGTAAAATGTTACGGTAAGTGCTGGCTGTTTCCTTCCATTAACTGAATGCTTACTCTAACCTACTCTTGATTTTAACAAAAATGGTAATAGGTTAATTGCTAACTCTGGCCTAAACCTACCAATAAACTCATAGTTCGTTAACTCTAGTTTAATTCCTCTTTTTTTTCAAACTTTATTTGCAGATTCAGGTAATACAGTACATACAACGTAAAACAGCAGAGAACTCCAGAAGCAATCGCTACCCCTTACAATGTCATAACCGTGTGTCAGGACTCAACCCCGGTCTGGCTCTACGGCACGCTCTGACACGCAGGGGTCCAGTGGCAATACCGGATGGTGCCGCAGCCTTGGTCTCCAATCCACAGGATGGGCTGGTCAGGGGGTTGGCAGCATGCTTGTGACGCATGTGGTCGCGGGCTGTGGTTCGCTGATTCGCCCAGTCTGGGCGTGGTGGGGCTCACGTCGACGGACCCTCCATCAGCAGCTGTTTCCAGACGCACAAGGTGGCGACCGGCGACCGAGACCCCTTCCCCCCCAGGGGGTAGGATATCAGGTCCCTGACTCGGGTGCCTTCCTGGGAAGCACGCTCCGACCAACTCCCAGGGTCCATCGACTGCACCCCGCTCCTCCTCTGTTTGGGGCCTGTCTCCAGCAGGGAAGGCCAGTGGGGGTGTGGTGACAAGCAGCCAAGGGAGACTGGCTAATGTGGTGTGCCCTTGAGAGAGGTGTCTGGACTTTGGTCACCTAGATCTCCAGTCCTCCCATCTAGGTGGAGTCAGAGGGCTGCCCATGGGAGGATCTCCCTGAAATCCAGTATAAAAATCCAACACACCTTAGGAGGAGTGCTCGGTCGTTGTTTTCTCTCCAGAGTGAACACTTAGCCTTTTTTCCTAATCGATATTCCTGATATTGACCTATTGCCTGATATATCCTGTTTGAACCTTTTTCGCATGGACTGACCCACTGCTTGACCTGACTATGATTGTGCCTAACCTCTTTTTGGATTCTGCGTTGAGATTTTTATGGTACTGCATACTGAGATCCTACCACACTAACTACACCCTGACACCGTCAAATAAAAAGGCGAATACAAATAGCATGGGAAGAGGTGGAGGACCATAACCTCAGGCAGGAACAGAGTCCAGGAATTTATCAGAAAGTAGGGATTGGGAGGGCAGTAGTAGCGATTAATTTCTCTTTTTAATGCTTTTACTGCCAATGGGTTTTCCATAAAACCACTGGCTGGAGTCACTGTATTTATGGAAAAATACTTTCCCTTATGCACACAGTGAAATATACAGAAGCTTCTCTACTGTATATGATCACTATAGGTAAGACCTATTTTCATGAAGAGGGCTCCCTCTGCTGGCAAAAAAGTGCTACTACAGGTTTGCTTGAAGAAAAATTGTAATGCAAAGTTTTTCAAACGCTTTCAACACATCAGAAGTCATGGCGTATGTGTTGAAACGTTAGGGGCATGCTCTGCAAACAATTTGAATTTTTTTTTTTTTTTTCCCATAATCAAAATTCCTTTGCATTGCTCCAGAAAAAACATCAGATAGAGTATGTTTGCTCTCAGGGCACCTGAAGGTGCTTTTGAAGCTCAAGTATACTCGATCGTAGTAGTGAAGGGGTTTAAATATTATGGGCCTTGTGCCAGCCAATCTGGTTATACGAAGTCATAAAGATATCTTTTGGGATTGAACAGTGCTGGCAGAAGGATACTGGAGAACTATTTATATCTCCTAATGATAATAAATATAAATGTAACAGCAAAATTCTGCAGAAGCCAAGATACAACAGAACTTAGAGGCTGGCTCGGAATAGGATGTGAACTGCTAACCGTAACGTGTGGTTCTGTATACTTAATGGCTCACTCGTTAATGTTAACGATTCCAGTGTAATAAGGCCCCACATCAGTAATTCATAAACCTAGAACAATAGTACACTAATTGTAACCAACTAATAATACGCTAACAAATAGCTACACAAATTAATCAGTTCAAAGATATCAAATGCTTATCAATGGCTGGCAATCTCTAAAAACCTATCAGATTAAATAAACAAAAATTAACAAGTGGTTTTAACAAATTACCAAAATACACATTTCTTTAGGCAATTGCCTTAAAATACATACAGAGTTATACAGAGAGCACTGAAATGTCATCGACATTTCGTTCCCTGGCACTTCAGGCCGATTCGGCGATTCTAGTTCGCCGACCCGGCGGTGTATTCAGCATGCATCGCAGGGTCCCCGTAGGTCAGGGAAACCTCACTACAAACCTGCCGAACACTCACCGCAAACCCGCCGAACACTCACTGACCACCCACTGAAAAACCATGCCGAACACGCTGGAAAAAGGCAACCAGCCGCCAATCACAGCGCAGATCAGCCACCGGAGAAAGCCGACAATCAGACGAACGGGTTGAGAAAAAAAAAAAACAGTAGGCTTGAAAGTTTCAAAATTGAAAGGCTGTTTGCAAAAAATCTACTGAACGAAAATGTCTGGAATTAACATATAATGGACCTAATGGACATATAGGACCTATGAATGATAATAAAAAGGTCTGCTAAAGAAAAATGAAAAGAAAAAAATGGAAAAAAGTTTGCCAAAAAAATCCTTAAAATGCTTAAAAGATCCTAAAAAATCTATAAATAAAGAGACTTTTTACTGCAGACAAAATAATAAACAGTTTATTAGATATTGAATTGAAACTGGAATATTTTTAACTGTGGCTGCGCTCTCGTGCCTGGATGCGGAGCATGGGTCCCTTATGGAGTCGTCTCCCTTTCCCCGCCAGAGGTCTGATGACGCCTTATTCCCACTGACAAGGGGAGATCTGGCGGTCCTGCTTGCTGAGTTCCGGGAGGTCTGGCGTGCCTCCCTTCGGGAAGCAGGATGGATGAGTGTTGCGAGAGGCCAGGATGAATGTGGCCGGGATCCGGAGGCCCAAGTGGAATCACCCCTTCTGTGGCTACTCCTGCTGCCGTGGAGCTTTCTTGTTCCCCGGCAGTTTTATTTGTGCCGGCAGTTGAGGACAGATCTCTCAGTGGCTGTGTGAAGCCTCCTGGTTCCTTGCTCGCTTCTGCGGATTGGGAGCTGAGTGGTAACTGCAATGGGCTCCGGGTTGCTGAGACGCGTGGAGGCTGGTCTGCTCCTGAAGTTATTGTTGCTTTGGTGGAGGATTTGTCCCACGCTGGAGACCCCTTCCACGATGTGAAGACCCCCCGGGATGTCTTGGCGCCTCTCCTGCTGTATCCCCCTGGAGGAGGAAGTAGTGGTGTGGCCTGGGACTGTCGGTGGCACACTGGGACTCTCCCGGACCTACAGCGCTGTTAAAGGGGCTGCTGGAGTTGCCCGGAGGCAGTTTGTTCGAGGTGCCCCCTGCGGTTTTGGAGACGCCACTAGTGCCCTTGGGAAGCGGATTGCCCTGTGTGCCGCCCGTACAGTTGAGGATGAGATGTCGGAGGTGGCGACCTCTGCTCTGGTGCCCACACACCTTGGCCTTGCCTGTGATTTCTTGCCCCTACAGACCCCGACCCGGGTATTAGATGTGGGAAAGTATGTTATTGGGCCGGGTGTCTTTTGTCCCTGGACACTGGCTGAGCTAGAGGAGACTGCTATCGACCTCCTGGCTGCCGACATCTTTCCTGTGACGCTGCTTTCCTAGTTTCCCTAGAAGCATTTTCTTCTGCTGACACCCCCACCACATACACATCTTGTTGAGGACTTTTGCTGATTTATTTCCTCCCCCCTCTGGACACTCTTTAGTGGACTCTGCTTCATCTGTCCAAGTCATGGTTTGGCGTGACGGTCTGGGCATCTAGCCACTATTTTATTTTGCCCCCTTTTTATTTTTTTAATTTTTATTTTTGGGTGCCGGACAATAGGTTGCCCTGGGCGAACCATTGGAGTGGATACGATAGCTCTGACCGCTTCCTCTGGCCCCAGGACGCCTGGCCCTGTGGCCTCTTCCGTGGCCTCCAGCCTCCTTGTGAGGTTGCTGGAGTGAGCCAGGAATGCCACCTTTTCCCGGGCTTTCCTCCACCTTTCCCCTTCTACCCACCCCTTATTTTTTTTTTATGTGGTTGCCGTATGAAATGGGAAATAAGTAGGTCTCAAGAAATCATGAGTGAACTAGCAATCTATGAATATGAGTGTAACAGGAATCATTGTATAATAATAAGTGAAGGAAAGGGAAGTAGATCTGAGTATGAAAAACATAAGTGGGATCATTTCTGTTTAGTTATTTCAGATAGAGGAAATGAAAAACAATAATGCATAGATTAAAAGAGAAAGAATAAATATATGTGCTGCAACTGAACAGATATTGTGTAATAGAAACAAATACTAAATCAACAGGAAAATGCACAAATATGCACCACGACATTGATCGACATGCAACAGATGATCTTCAACTACCAACTATAAAAATGTCACGTTGGACGTAATTTCTTTAATGTCATTATCTGAAAAGCGTTGTAAAGTTGAATAATTTACAGTACTAATCAGTACTAATCTCTTTTTTATGACTGTCATGTATATAACATGTTTAGTTGTATGCCAAAGTCTAGAGATTGCTGTAGTACTCACTATCATCATGAACCCAAGTCAGACTATTTGTCACATTTGCTACCATTTGCAGCTATTATCTTCCATAACACCATCTGGCCCAGCCATTTGTATTTCCTTAGACAGCTTTACGTGTGGTGTTATTTTTAGACAGTAAACAATGATCCACCATTCAGAAGATTTTTTTATTGAATGATTAGTAGTTTTGGCGTGGCTGGAAACATAATTATATTATCAAATCTATTGTTATATAGACTACAAATTTATTTTAGTGTGGTAAAGAAGATTAGAATACTCTGAAATATTACCATTGACACCCAGGGAAGTTTATATATGCAGTGATGTGAATATGAATGTACTTTTCAAGTATGATTATTGGTGTGAAAACACATTTTGTGAGGATTAGATGTATGCATTCATTACGTAACAAATTGGAATTCGTAACAAATTTCGTTAATTTGTATTTCGGAAGTACTTCCTAATCGATTTTATCCAAATTCGAAACGAAACGGTATTTCGTTATACTTAATTAATTTCGTTATACTGTTTCATCATAAAAGAAAAATTTGATTAATTGGGGTTTTATTTAGTATTGCGAAATTCAAATCAATATATCACCTATCAAATCGATATCGAATTGATATATCAACTATCGAATTGATCTTAAATTACAATACATACAATAAAAGTGCTACAGTCAGCAAACGACTTTATGAAACAAATTAATTTAGTTTTACTTTTTCACAAGCACCCTGTCCCTGTTAATTGGCCTCTGGTACTAAATCTGTGAGACAGCTTAATATCAAAGCCTAGCTTGCCTTTTAATAGCAAAATTTGATTAATTGGGGTTTTATTTAGTGATCCAAAATTTGAATTGATATATCATTTATCGAATTGATATATCAACTACCGAATCAATATCAAATTTTGAATTGATCCAATATGAAACTAAATAAGCTCTGAAATTAATACATAACGAAATTTCGAAAACAAAATTATTTTAACACTAAACAAAACAAATTTTTCAGCGTGCACACCTCTATGAGGAATTATAAAATTGGTAGAATACTAAACAACTGATGGTGAGGAAAGCTTGGTAAATATGTTTTATGTGATGCATCTTCTCACATACTTTGAAAAACACGCACACTCGTAGAAATAAAACTCAAAAATTACAAAAATAACATTACATAAGAAATAAATTTTAAAAAAGCACAATCAAATAGCAGAAATACCTAAATCTGCTCTGCTCTAGTTGTTTGACAATACTTTATAATTATTTTCCACATTCCAAATCATTAGATACATAAGATATTATATAACAGCTATTGTGTAATGAATTTTAAATAATTCCTCTTTGTTAACCTTTCAAATGATGCAGTAGACAAGAAGTGTAGCTAGAGGCTATTTTGATGTAATCACAGGAAAGCGGTTGCTATGGCTTACGTTGCTGTAGACTGAGTACTTGCATAGGGTTTAAATTTATTCTTTTGAAAGTCATATCTGATATGATCAGAAGGCAAATTAACTTAACAAAAAAGCATCAATGTTTACTGATATTAAAAAAATAACGCTAATTCGGATAAAGTTGTACCGATTTATATTTCAGAAGCACTTCCGAAATAATGATTTGATTTAGTCTGAAACTGAACGAAAATTAAATGGTATATATAACGTATTGATTTAGTTTTTGCAAATCGATTCGTTATACCGTTTCACTTTGTACAATCTGTTGTAATCAGCACCACAGGCCATGGACAGCGACATATTGTGCCGTTCGGTGCAATTCGGTGGCAGTGAAATTCCCCATAGAGACGTAACGGTTACTTTATTCAGAGTAAGCCGAACAGCACTAAAATGTCAGTGAAATGCCCTGATTTTTGGTGGTTTCGTTCAACAGGTTTAAACAGGCGAATCCCATAGGTTTCAATGTAAAACAAAATCCCCGTTTTTATTAAGTATTTATCCAGCCATTTATTCTTTTCATTTGCAGAAAAAAAAGCCTTTTTATTTATCGATTTTTTTTAGATTTGAGTATTTTTTGTATTGTTTAGTTGAGAATTTTGGATTCCCAATTATTTTGAAACGATGAGGCTTTTCTTCTTTGCCGAACGCAGCATTTTTTTCTTTCCTTCAGTCTGGCTGCGTCGGCCGGTGCTGTCTTTGGTGCTGAAACCTATTTCAGCACCAAGGACAGAGGGATTTTTTTTGCTCTGGAGCTCGCGGTGCTGCTGAAACCTATTCATTTCGAAATAACTAATCAAAATGAAATAACAAAATAACGAACCGATACGAAATACGAATTACTAATATTCCGTAATAATGAAGAAATACGAATCACGTAACATAACAAACGCACTGAATCAAATTTAAAAAATGTAACGAATTGATCCGAAACTAAACAAATTTTTTCAATGTGCACATGTCTAAGACAGAGGAAGATATGGCATTATATTGATCATTTTTTGTCTAACAACATTGCAAAACATATGTTAATTGAAGAACCCAACAACATAATTATATTAATGGATTTTGTGGTCTCTTTTCTCTATCAGTTGAATTTGCTAATTTCATGTGTGACTAACCTACCCACCAATAATTGGCATACACTGGGGTTCTGTCTAAAACTCTAGGATAAGAAGCAGTCGATTATTTCATATGTCCCTTCTCTGGGAAAAGCTTGCACCTTCCAGACTACCTGGCTGTTGGCCCTTGCAGCACATAGAGGTGACCCAGAGGATCAGATTCCCCACAACCAACAGCCAGAGACACGCTTCTTGGGGTAGGAAAGGTAGACCATATATTAATTGCAGAGTTTCCTTCATACTCCCTTTAACCATTTACTTGAAGCACAAAACCAAACAAGAGAACAATCCAATTAGCTAACAAGTACAACACAGGACTACTTCCAGACACAGGGTAAACACCAAGTAGCACAGAAACAATAGTCATACTCTAATCACACTTAAACAGGGCTAGATATAGAAGCAAACATTTTCCATGGCGACAGCGACTGTTAGAAGAGTCCAATAAAAGGTGAAGGGTGCTTCCATAACACCAGCCACTACTTAAGCCCCTGATAGTTAACTCTGTATTGCCTACTCTCTAACTGCCTAAAACTACAATACTTACCTACCGGCTAATATTACTAGCTAAACCCCTTCACTGGTCGATGCTATACTACCTAACACCGAAGCTACCTACTCAGCTTCCCTCCTTCTGGTTACTTTAAACTCCCCATTACCTAACTCCCCCCACCGCAATGGCTATCCCTATGCTCAATTTCTCCAGAAATCTCATCCCCTTACACCAACTACCCTAACATCTAATCCCCTACTGGATAGCCTCTATGCCTCTTAACCCCATTGATTAATCCTGTAAAACTATAAACAAAGTTAAAAAAAATCACAGTAATGAGGGTGCTTTGAGCACTATATGGGGTTTTCAAAACAAGTAATCTCACAAAATTACTAATGTGTATACAAGGTGCCACTATAATGGGAACAATAGTGCACAGACTTCAAAAACACAAAAAAATATGAAAAGCAGCAATATCTCAGAGCACATCAGGATCATTCTTCTACTTTAATAAATGATACCATTGTGTCACCTACATATTTTAACATGTACACCCAAAGCTGATGAGATATGAAAGGTACTTATATGCTCAATGGAATATCTTCCTATTCTTTTAACATGGAACCACCCCTCAAAGAACAGAAAACAGATTGTGCAGTACCAAAAAATTAATACATCATCTAACTTTTCTATTCCTAACTGTAGAGACGCTCACTTATTTCAGAGCCTGTATAGAACGGTTCAATATTATGCGCATTAGACCAGTAGCGGTGGTACCAACCCACCTTCCCTCGTGGCAAAAGAGAGACCTGTCATATGGCAGTATATCCTTCATATATATGAGAAGCAGCAAAAAACAGGATCCCAGTGAAGAACCTTACTCATTTTTTCTCGAGCCTTCGGGGCTTCTCATATGTGTGCTTTTGACACCTTAGGTAGTCTCAGACCTGCTCGGGGACACTCTTGGACAGTTCTCCTCTTGACGCCACTGTCAGCTAGATGGGTGTCCGGGGTGGTGCTCTCTTTTTAACCTAACATTTGATGGAAGCTTGTGTGTCCTTTCTGTTGAATGCTTTTGTCCCATATTTAGCATGAAAGCAAGAAGAACAATGTATCCTGCCTCCAATATGTTTTGATACATATATTCCCCAGGCATGCTTCCTATAAACATAGTACCTAAAACTCCTTCTGGTTATTTCCAACACTACCTTCACTAAATTCTACAATCCTTCAAGCGGTTGTGATTATACAACCTAACACCCACTCTACCTAATCCTCCCTAATCGATTAATACACAAACACCACCTATCCATCCACTAGATCACCCGATACTGCCAGACTCTAGCTACACCCACCCACTGCCAATAGCCCCCAAATTTAGCCTGATATTTTAATTAAATATCCTAAGTTTCCTCAATAAACCAAACTTTTCCCTTCACCTAACCATACAATTAAAGCTATCCCTACCATAAATTTACTTTGAAGCCTATTCCTGGCCCTAGTTTTAAAGGAACACTCTAGCCACCAAGACCAAATTAACACAGTTCTGGCTCATAATAATTAGCCCCACTAATCACGCCCTCTCCTTGTTTTCAACTTAAACTATTCCTCTACATTTAAATATATGTTCCAATTTATTTGAATTGTTTGGAGAAATTACTGGTCATCCAGCAAATCACATTTAGCAATCAGATGAATGCTGATTTCTATGCATCCAACACAGCGTCCTGACAGCATCTCATTTCTGGCACAATGTGCACAAGCAATCCGATGCCTGGCCAGCATCAGAGAACAGTGCAAGGATCCTCTAGCCAAAATCAGATGATTTGTGTCATGTGCCAATGTGATCATACTTCTGCATCAAACTGTGATTTAAATACCGTGTAGCAGTAACCTCCTTGTTTTTGTCAGCAGTCACAAAGTCACAAACCATGTAAAGATAAATGAAGAAGCACCTGCAGCTCTATGGAACAATAGGTACTAATATTTAACTGGAACTACTTGATACAGTTATTAATTTAAGTCAAGAATACACCATCTCATAGTTCTTTAAACTTCATCCAAAACACAAGTATTAACATGTATATATCACAAGGAACATGTGAATTTGCCTAAAGCAACCAAGCAAGGATGTTAAAAAAAAGCGTACTTGTCTTGCAGGACCCATCCCCCAGTGGTCAGTACATGACATTCCTGAATGTTAAATGGGTTGAATAAAATGTTCTGCATCAACAGAAATCAAAGCCAAATCATGCTGTCCTAAATCAGCAAAGGCTTTCTGTCTGGTTTTCACTGCAATGTGACAGTATTATATAAAACCACAAAGAATACTCTTATTCTTATTTTTCTGAAGCATGTCTTATTGTAATCTTTATTCTTCCCTCTCCCTCTTTTACTTTTTACTCGTGTTTGCATGACAAGGATTAAAGGACATTAAATCATTAAAATATTATAAAAATTACAGTATCAGGGTTATTCAGAGAAAGGTGAAAAGCAGGAGAATTGACAGGAGAAGAGAACAATCTAGACCAAATAGCAGATTTGGAAAGTGAGATAAATGGGACAATTTTTCTGGTTTGGCTATTTTGACCTACAGGGTTATCCAAAGAGATTCGAAAAGTCACCGCACGTTCGGTGACTTTTCGTTCTCTTCAATTCAGTTCCTTTTGCCGATTGCATTTCGGTGACCCTGCGGTGTATTCAGCAAACACCACAGGGTCCCCGAATTGCAGGGAAAAGCTGCCGTAAACCTGACGAAAACTAACCGAATGCACGCTGAAAACAAGCAAAAACATCTGGATTAACCTTTGAAGAAGCCGAACAGGAGCCGAACAGGAGCCGAATCACACAGAGCCGAAGCAGCTGTGAGTAGAGGAGGCAGTGAATAAATTAGAAAAACCATTTGTATGAATCTGGGAAAATGAAACGCTGTTTGCAAAGAAACTACTGAGCGAAAATGTCTGAAATTTTCACAGGAGGTCCAGGGAATGATAATAAAGAGGGCTGTTACAAAAAAAATAAGTAAACTGAAAAAAACAAAAAAACAAAATCGGACTTTTAAAAAAAAAAAAAAAAAATCTGAAAAATGCTTAAAGTATCCTAAAAAATCTATAAATAAAGAGACTCTTTGCTGCAGAATTTTATAATGAACGGTTTATTAGATATTGAATTAAAACGGGAATATTTTTAACATTGAAGGCTATGGGATTCTCCTGAATTAACTTGCCGAATTAAACCACCGAATGGCAGGGCATTAGGGGAACCTTTCACTGCTGGTTTGTGTTCTCTGAATAGCCGAAGCATTGCTTCTCTATGGGGATTTCACTGCCCTCGAACAGGCACCGAACAGGCACCGTATGTTCAGGCAATTCGCCTGGATTTGACGTATTGCCTGCTCTCTGGATAGCCGAATGGCCAGGAAAGGTAACCGAACGCTGATTTTCAGCGTTCGGTTACCTTTCTCAAGCAATTCGAATCTCTTTGGATAACCCTGCTAGAATTTTCATTTCTCCAGTCTTTTTCCTGAGTTTCACCTTTCTTTGAATAGACCTATGTGTCAAGACTCATTTGCATTTCCTTTTGTTTACCCATGACATTATATATTCCCATAGTGTCTCTTACTTTATAATTTAAGTTGCTGTTAAAAATGCTGCACAATATAAATGATGGTTTTATTAGGACAGCCAATGTAGCCTATGAGATAATTGTGTGCACCGAGAATTGAAAAATGAACAGGTGCCATTCGATTACTCCCAGTTCTTGAGAGGTTAACATCTTATATGGCAAGTAACCAACCAAGTTATGCCTTTGGATAGATGCGTCTTACATGAACTGACACATTTTTGGTCAAAGTAACGGAGCTGGAAAATGAATTGATAAAATTGAATGCTAAGTTTCATTAATATGATCTCCACAAGTACGCAAAAACAATATACATCAAAAGAATTGCTAGATTAATATGTAGTTTGAGTACTTAAGTAGCATGTCATTCATATATACAGTATCTCACAGAAGTGAACACACCCCTCACATGTTTGCAAATATTTCATTATATCTTTTCATGTGACAACACTGAAGAAATGGCACTTTGAAACAATGTAAAGTAGTAAGTGTATAACAGAGTGCTTGTATAACAGAGTAAATTTGCTTTCCCCTCAAAATAACTCAACACACAGCCATTAATGTCTACACCGCTGGCAACAAAAGTGAGTACACCCCTAAGTGAAAATGTCTAAATTGGGCTCAAAGTGTCAATATTTTGTGTGGCCACCATTATTTTCCAGCACTGCCTTAACCCTCTTGGGCATGGAGTTCACCAGAGCTTCATGGGTTGCCACTGGAGTCCTCTTCCACTTCTCCATGATGACATCACGGAGCTGGTGGATGTTAGAGACCTTGCACTCCTCCACCTTCCATTTGAGGATGCCCCACAGATGCTTGATAGGGTTTAGCTCTGGAGACATGCTTGGTCAGTCCATCACCTTTACCCTCAGCTTCTTTAGCAAGGCAGTGGTCGTCTTGGAGGTGTGTTTGAGGCCGTTATCCTGTTGGAATACAGCCCTGTGACCCAGTCTCTGAACCGAGGGGATCATGCTCTGCTTCAGTAGGTCACAGTACATGTTGACATTCATGGTTGTCTCAATGAAGTGCCGGCAGCACTCATGCAGCCCCAGACCATGACGCTCCCAGCACCATGCTTGAGTCTAGGCAAGGCACACTTGTCTTTGTATGCCTCACCTGGTTGCCACCACACAAGCTTTTTTCCCAGATCCTCAAAGAGTTCTTTGCCATGAGGTGCCATGTTGAACTTCCAGTGACCAGTATAAGAGAGTGAGAGCGATACCACCAAATTTAACACACTTGCTCCCCATTCACAACTGAGACCTTGTAACACTAGCAAGTCACATGACACTGTGGAGGGAAAATGGCTAATTGGGCACAATTTGAACATTTTCACTTAGAGGTGTACTCACTTTTGTAGCCAGCGGTTTAGACATTATCAGCTGTGTGTTGAGTTATTAAGGGGACAGCAAATTTACACTGTCATACAAGCTGTAACTCACTACTTTACATTGTAGCAAAGTGTCATTTCTTCAGTATTGTCACATGAAACAATATATTAAAATATTTACAAAAATGTGAGGAGTGTACTCACTTCTGTGAGATACTGATATATATATATATATATATTACACACCTGTACATACTGTATATATATAAATTACAAGTATAGCAGTACGTAATGATATCTTTTTTATTGGACTAACATTACATTTAAAAGACAAGCTTTCGAGTGTATTCCTCCCTTCCTCAAACACCAAAAAAGAGCACTCCATATTATTGACCAGCCTTCTTCCATCATTTTCTGTGAGAAAAACACAGTTTTAAAAATGCTTCAAAAACCTGACTGAGGTAAAATTATGGGGATTCAATTCACAACGTTATGATCATAATTTGCTTAAGCCTGTCACAGTCGCCAATGTACCCCATCTTTGACAGGTCCTATCTAACTTGACCAAATCTGCACTTACAGGATCAACTCACTCTGGAGCTCCCCGGCAGCTCGAGACCTTTATAGGCTGTCATGGTGGAGCACCTGTGAACAGGGAGGGGTGCATACCAAATGGGAGTTGTCAGCTCCATATATATATATAAATATATATATATATATAAAATACAAAACAGCAAAAGGTTGCACTCAACCTCAAAACTAAGCCGGTGCTTCTAAGACATCAAATACAAAACACCAAGAAAGATCACTCCATTTTAATGACCACCTTCTTCCATCATTTTCTGTGGAAAAAAACACACAGGGTTATTCAAAGAGATCCGAATGGCTGCCGAAAGGAAACCCAATGCTGTAAATCTGCGTTCGGTTACCTTTTTTGGCCATTCGGCTATCCAGAGAGCAGGCAATTTGCCAAATCTTGGCGAATTGCCTGCACATTCGGTGCCTGTTCGGTGCCTGTTTGAGGGCAGTGAAATCCCTGTAGAAAAGCACTGCTTCGGCTATTCAGAGAACGCAAACCAGCAGTGAAAGGTTCCCTAAATGCACTATCATTCGGTGGTTTAATTTGGCAGGTTTATTGAGGCGAATCCCATAGGCTTCAATGTTAAAAATATTCCCGTTTTAATTAAATATCTAATAAACCGTTCATTATAATATTCTGCAGTAAAAAGTCTCTTTATTTATACATTTTTTTAGGATATTTTAAGCATTTTTCAGGATTTTTTTTTTAAAAACAAATTTAACTTTACTTATTTTTTCTGTAACAGTCCTTTTTATTATCATTCCCTGGACCTCATATGCAAATTTCAGACATAGTCGCTCTGTAGTTTGTTTGCAAACAGCGTTTCACTTTTCAAACATTCAAGCAAACTGTTTTTCTAATTTATTCACTGCATTCGTCTGCGGTGTCGGCTTTTTCCAGCGGCTGTGCTGCGTGTGATCGGCTCCTGCTCGGGTTTTTCCGGTGTTTTCGGCGGGTTAAACCAGATGTTTTTGCGGGTTTCAGTGTGCGTTCGCCCTCGTTTTGCGGTGTTTTCGGCGGGTTTGCGGCGACCTTTCTCTGTAATTTGAGGACCCTGTGGTGCTTGCTGAATACACCGCAGGGTTGCCGAAATGGGATCGCCAAATCGAACCGAATTGAAGAGAACGAAAAGTCACCGAACGTGCGGTGGCTTTTCGATTCTCTTTGGATAACCCTGACAGTTTTAAAAAATGCTCAAAAAACCTGACTGAGGTAAAATGATGGGGATTCAGTTCACAAAGTTCTGATTATAATTGGCTTAAGCCTGTCACAGTCGCCAATGTACCCCATCTTTGACAGGTCCTATCTAACTTGACTGAGTCTGCAAATTATGATCATAACTTTGTGAACTGAATCCCCATCATTTTACCTCAGTCAGGTTTTTTGAGCATTTTTTAAAACTGTCAGGGTTATCCAAAGAGATTCGAATTGCTTGAGAAAGGTAACCGAACGCTGAAAATCAGCGTTCGGTTACCTTTCCTGGCCATTCGGCTATCCAGAGAGCAGGCAATTCGCCAAATCCTGTCGAATTGCCTGCACATACGGTGACTGTTCGGTCCCTGTTCGAGGGCAGTGAAATACCCATGAAAAAGCACTGCTTCGGCTATTCAGAGAACACAAACCAGCAGTGAAAGGTTCCCCTAATGCTCTGCCATTCGGTGGTTTAATTCGGCAAATTTATTCAGGAGAATCCCATAGACTTCAATGTTAAAAATATTCCCGTTTTAATTCAATATCTATTAAACCGTTCATTATAGAATTCTGCAGCAAAAAGTCTCTTTATTTATAGATTTTTTAGGATACTTTAAGCATTTTTCTGAATTTTTAAAAAAAAAATTAAAAGTCCGATTTTTTTTATTTTTTTTTCAGTTTGCTTATTTTTTTTGTAACAGCCCTCTTTATTATCATTCCCTGGACCTCCTGTGAAAATTTCAGACATTTTCGCTCAGTAGTTTCTTTGCAAACAGCGTTTCTTTTTCCCAGATTCATACAAATGTTTTTTCTAATTTATTCACTGCCTCCTCTACGTCACAGCTGCTTCGGCTCTGTGTGATTCGGCTCATGTTCGGCTCCTGTTCGGCTTCTTCGAAGGTTAATCCAGATGTTTTTGCTTGTTTTCAGCGTGCATTCGGTGAGTTTTCGTCAGGTTTTCGGCAGCTTTTCCCTGCAATTCGGGGACCCTGTGGTGTTTGCTGAATACACCGCAGGGTCACCGAAATGCAATCGGCAAAAGGAACCGAATTGAAGAGAACGAAAAGTCACCGAACGTGCGGTGACTTTTCGAATCTCTTTGGATAACCCTGTGTGTTTTTTTTCACAGAAAATGATGGAAGAAGGTGGTCAATAATATGGAGTGCTCTTTTTTGGTGTTTTGTATTTGATGTCTTAGATGCACCCACTTAGTTTTGAGGTTGAGTGCAACCTTTTGCTGTTATATATATATATATCAACCTTAATGTGCAAATATGGTATTGAACAGAGCATTTGCACACTAAAGTTGGTTCTGAATAGATATCCTGATAGAGAGCAATAAAAAACAATGACAAAAAAAAGCCTTCTCCTTAGTAGAGTTAATAATGTCCATTTTAGAACAAACTTGTAAACACTCGGAATCGGAGGTGTTTCTTTAATTTATTGGGTATTTGGACAACCAATGGATATTGGTTTCAGACACCATCAAATCTTCCCCCAGTCTTAAGTCACTCAAGAGCTCCTTACTAGCATACCTCGGTACAGAATGCACCTGTAAACATGTAACATAGTAACTATATTACGTACATATTTATTTTCCGTGTTAATCTGTATATTTGTGTTTTGTTTTTAATATCTTGCATTTTATTACTTTGTATTTCTGTAACGACTGGAAAATTTCAATGCTCTTGAACCCAGGACATACTTGAAAACGAGAGAAATCTCAATGTATCCTTCCTGGTAAAATCCTTTATAAATAAATAAATAAATTGCTAATAGTGGGAGACATGCAAGAACTACATGATTGGTCTTTGGGGGTTATTTTATATTTATAGGAGGTACAAGGAATTCCCATGTCATAACTTGAACACTTGTCATATGGAAAAGCTAAACATATCTGAAAAGATAAAATTAAACAGACAGACGGAGCTGATGGTACGTTTGTCTTATAATGTGTATAGTGTGAAAGCATATATTTATTTATAAAGGATTTTACCAGGAAGGATACATTGAGATTTCTCTCGTTTTCAAGTATGTCCTGTACAACAAACAATGAAACACTTGTAGATGTTATCAGTTAGGTGTCACATGTCATGTAATCAGTAAATATGCCGTTGTCTATTATATTGCCATTTCCTCTTTTCAGCACCTTGCTAAGATTTGTTTCACAACTTAATTTTATATTTTTCATTTTCTTATTATTATCAATATTACTTTCAGTTAACGCCGTCCATGTACAACAGCTTAGTTAATATAGACATGTTTTTGCGATCAATTAAAGAGGACACATAAGTTCCCTAAAATATGACCTTTTTAATTATACAAGTTTACAACCAAGCCATGTTTACAAGCAGAATGATACAGTTAGGGGACGGCGCCAGACTGCAGTTGTTCTTCACTACAGTAAAAGTAATGAAACGGACGCTTTAAAAACATTTTATATATTGACTTAGAAATGGTGCCCCATTTACCAGATACCACAGCATCGTTATAGTGACTTTAATGATGGCCAGTGACATCATAGCACAGGTGCCCTGGACAAAGACATACACAACACGTTGGGTAAGGTGAACTTTAGTTTGGCTGCTAGCTATATATTTTTCAGACCACAGCACTTGGAAGGAAGATACGAGACCCTTTAAACCTAGATCTCTCAGAACCCTAAAAACGTAAACATGAACAACCTCCTCGTGATTCTAACCACAAATCGTTCACAAAATCTTAGCCCCAGAACCTTAGCTTAGAAAAGTGATTCCAAACAGCTCATCATATCGCATTATATTGAATATATTGACATTTCACAGTTCTTCTAAAATAATGCATTTGCATGTCAGTGATCAATGAAAATAGCAAGGTGTTCCGATTGAATTTAAGATCTAATTCCTCCACTTTCTGGACTTTACGAAAGAGTTTATAGCTCCTTCTATCCATTGTCTCAGGATTTCTGTATTCACTGGGAAGGGAACTTGAGTTAGAGCAATTATAGAGACACTAGAAATTTCAGAGTTAACTAGTAATATCTATTCATTTATCCTGTGAATTTTTGAAGAGTCTATTTAATTACGTTCTTTAGTTCTTCTCTCTCAAACATTCTTAAGTGATGGATCGTGTGGAGGTTTAATTTGTACTTTGAACAAACGTTGGGCTTGTCATATGGACACTCAGGGTGCCTTCTCTACTTCTCATAAGTGGTTTACGAATCCATTTCTCTACACATTTCAATCTGGGATGATAAACGGTTTCGAAATGTTGAATATATTTACAAGGGATTGTTGGGCACAGAACCTAAAACTTGATGGACTGAAGGATATCCAAAATAAATCACATAATGGATACCAAACGGCTATCAATGCCATTATCTTCATATTTGTGTTTTGGTCTCACAAAGGTGTCTAAGAATTGGTTTGTTCTTTTCAAACTTCACATATTTCGTTATACCATTTTGCATTCTCGAAGGTAAAGAGTCTGACTTGTGTTGTATTATAATACTGTACATTATTGCTATAATATGTGATTTTTGGCTAGTTAGCACTTGGCCCATTACTTGGGTTTATTAGTCCCTATTCCAGAACAGCCAGTAGAAGGGAGTTGCTAAAGTGATCAAGAGCTATTAAACCTTGGCACACAGCTGTCAAACTCAAGCCCTCCAGATGTTTCAGAGATACCACTCCTATGATTCCCTGGCCATGTATTACATTGGAAGATTTCCGTGAATTGTAGGCCTCAACATCTGGCGGGTTGTGGGTTTGACAGCCCTGCGTTAGCAGCTTCCTGTTCCCGGATCTATATTTTTGAATTCCTCATTATTCTCCTGCTGCCAGTAAAGTAACACTCCCTATACAAAGTATGAATTGTCAGTGTACAATAACCTACTGTTACAGCCGAGCAGCAAGCAAAGCTTGTGGATAGGCTGGAATAGCAGGAGGCAGTTGATAAGGAATGAGCCATTAAATATAAGGGCCTCGTTCATTAACACTAAAGGCTTGGTGGGTGTAGGACTGATAGTCAGGGTCGAGGGAGTTAAGAGAGAAGGAGGGAATTGGAAAGTGACACACCCAGAGAGCTGTGAGGATAGAGACATACAGGGTTATTCAGAGAGCGTGAAAAGCAGGAGAATGACTGGAGAATGACTGGAGAATGAAAAATTCTAGATCAAAATAGCCAAACCAGACAAAGAGATGACGAAGGAGAGAGAGACACACACATGACTGCGGAAGACATTCAAGAGCAATCTCAATGTATCCGTCCTGATAAAATACTTTCTAAAAAAAAAAAAGTGAAGCAAGAGATAATAGGCAAGGAAAAACAAAGTGAGACATACACAAGAAGGATTAATTATTATTATTATTATTCTTTATTTATAAAGTGCCAGCATATTCCGCAGCGCTGTACAATAGGCACAGTATAGACAGGGTTACAATACAATACATTGAACAACATTTGACAAACAGTACAGGAGGAGATGAGGGCCCTATTCCAATCCTCAAGAGACAAACTAGGAGGAAATGAAAGGTGAAACATATGAAAGAGATGCAGAGACACAAACCAAGATAGAGGAGAAGAGTTTGATGAAAAGGGACTTTATGAAATTCACATACAACTTGAAGTTATCTTTGAAAGGAGCATGAAGAGACAAATGCAAAATGGTTTTAAGATGGAGGAAGACATAGGATTAGGCATCGAGTGATAAAAACAAAGAATATACATTCAGAAACACATACTTTTGACACACAAGTACAATCATTTCTTTTAAATGTTTATCTTCAGCGCCATCATATCTTTCGCCCCCTACATAAGTAAAGGTGTGAAGAGTACACTAGTGGCATAGGTCAAATTACTTGGAGTACCGCTGTTCTTCTATACCTGCATCCATATAATCATAAAATAAGGGATATTAGAACTTGCTCTACATCTACCACTCTGTTCATAAACATTAGGGGGAAGTTTCCTCTGCCAGGCTCCCTCAAGAATTATATGAAAAACAGGGGTGTATTTAGGACTGGTGCTGCCTTATGTACTCTAAACGTTGCTACCCCTTGCCAATCCCCAGTATAATATAAATATAAACACATGTACAAAAAGATTAAATTAAAACAGATTTTCCTATCATAGAATATGTTTATAGAAGAAAATAATGAAAGATATTTAGAACAAAAGCAATGTGTCTGAACAACATTTATTATAACATAGAGACTCATTGCTTGGAGTTTTAGTGCTTTCCAGCTCTATTTACCTGCACACTTCAAACATATTGCACTTGTAAAAGAAAGGCCATTAGAACCCCTCCACTGCTGCTCTAGGTCATCTCCTAGTTGGCCTATGCAAGAATACACCCCTGATGAGAAATGATTAGCCAAGGCTGGCACAAAGTCTGGTTTTGATCATAGCTATTCCGTGTGGACCTACACAGCCTCTAGCATGAGCTGGTACCCATGTTTCCATGATTGAGAAAGATGCAGAAGCTAATCCATTTCAAAATACTGGTGTTCATCTACAAAGCTTTCCATAACCGCGTCCCTGCCTACATCTCCCTTATTAGCAGGTATATCCCACCCACCCACTTCACTCTGCCAATGATCTGATGCTATCAGTCACTCGTACACGCACCCCTAACTCTCATCCTTCAGGACTTCTCCCGAGCTGCCCCTTTTCTACGGAACTCCCTCCCCCGCAACATTAGACTCTCCCCGTCTCTCCAGTCTTTCAAGAAGTCTCTGAAAACACATTACTTTAGAAAAGCGTATCATCTCACTCCATATCCCCTCTGTACATTTCATGCACCATCTTCCCATTCAGCCCACACGCTCTCAAATACTCCGCTATTCATGTTCACCTAGTGTGTCACCCCTTCTCTTCTCAGATTGTAAACTCTCGAGCAGGGTCCTCTCTCCTACTGGTCTGTGTTTGTATCGTGTATGTATCAATAAATAAACCCAGCTATTCTGCACACTGTTCGCAAAGAAAGGGTGCTAGTTACTAAGCAAAGGCTTCCCCAAAACCTCCAATCAAAATTCATATACCAAATAGAACTGCACACCAAATTAGCGAAGATAATACACATAAGCTTTATTAAACACATACATAAAAATTAAAAATATACATGTTACAGGGAGTTAAAGTCATGTATAGGTACATAAATTGAATCACAAGCCAAATGGCAAGCTGAATAAGTAATTCAAAAAAACACGTGCAGCAAAATTGAAACAAACAATTATCCCTTGACAAAGACTAATATTGTCGAAACGTTAGGGTGTTCTGGTCCACTCCCTTGCCACGTTATCCAGGGGCCGGGTAATGATAAGGATTGTTATCCCTGTATTTTTGATTTATGGTTATATTTTTTACGTTTGTGAGCGGCTGTTTGTTTCAATTTTGCTGCACGTGTTTTTTTGAGCTACGTATTCAGCTTGCCATTTGGCTTGTGATTCAGTTTATGTACCTGTACATGACTTTAACTCCCTGTAACATGGATTTTTTTAATTTTTATGTATGTGTTTAATAAAGCTTATGGGCCCTATTACAATCTTCACGCAAACGTTTGCGCTCGCGCAAAAACGCATTAACGCAAAGGGCAAAACCCTTTGCGCTGAATGTCGTATTACAATGTCAGCACAACAAACACACGTAATCGTCTACCGCGGGTGAACCTGCGCGAACGCTGCGCGAGCTTACTGTACTTTGCGTGTCCTATGCTTAACATTGTGAGCGCAAATGCGTTTGTAATACCATCCGCGTACCAGCGCTCAATCTATGCGCAGTTTGTAACACGCAGCCTTTGCACGTATAATTTTAGCAACTCCTAAAAGCTGGTGTTAATGGCAAATTCTATCAACCTGGCCGAAACCAAATACACCAGCCCAAAAAAAATACGCAGCAAAGTATAGTTACACATTCTACACAAACCAAACCAATAAATTTGAGAAGTTGTGCGTGTTTCTTTTATTGATGCAGCATATATGCGCAGATTGACTTTGACAGGCGCAAAAACTCAACGTGAGACAATTGTGTGTGACAATTAATTCTGATTGGCTGAATCGCGTGAAAAAAACAGTCCGCACACTGATTTCTGCGCGCGCGTTCTTTCGCGTCCGTTTTACAAGCATTATTTTTTGACGGATGAAAAAATGCGCGAGGATTGTAATACCAGTGGTGATTTACGCGCGTTAACATTTAACACGTCGTGCAAAAATTCACGCGTTTGTGCCTGCGTTTTTGCGTGAAGAATGTAATAGGGCCCTATGTGTATTATCTTTGCTAATTTGGTGTGCAGTTCTATTTGGTGTAACGTGTATGTATACATGTTATTCTGCCTCTCCCATAGTACAGCACTATTTAACTTGTTGGCTCTTTATAAGTACTTGTAACTGTAACTTTAATTATAGATCTCAAACCCAGAGTAGGCCAAGATATTTCAGTCACTTACTTGAGTGAAATCTCCCTGCAGTGGCTGAATATCCTGAGGATTTTAAGCATAACTAGTAATGTCAAAAGTTGAGAATATTTTTATTTCTACAGGTATAATGAGCAAAAATGAGGATAAGCTGTAGGTGAAAATGCTCTTTTGAAGAAAGTTTACATGATTTGAAGTTCTTCTCTTTCAAAACTTCTATGTGTTTTATCAGATTCGTAATTATCTCATTCACTCATTTGCAGGCAAGCCGAACCCAGAGGAATTTACAGATAAGTGCTGCTGAGGCTGGTGTCAGACGAGCCTTTTTAAGAGCAAAAGGAACGTCAGGGAGAGTGGCCCTTCCTTCCACTCTGACACATGTCTGGCCACCTCGCTGAGCGCAATTAGTGCGCTCAGTGCTGCAAGGCTCGATACTCCTATGGAGGGTCGCGCTTTGCAGCCCCGTCGAACGCGTGTCTTAGCGCTTTAACAGGGAGGCTTTCTGAACAGACGCAGCATGCCTGCTGTAGCACGCGCAATTCGTTTGCACGCTACAGCGTGTGACCGCCCCCGTCGACATAGTGCGCTCGTCTGACATGGCCCTAAATCAGAAACATTTTAATTTCAGAAACTATAGATTAGCTGCTGTACCCTCTCCCTGTGTATAAAACAAGAGTTATAGCATCAAAAGCACCTCATATCCATGTTAAAATTGGAATAACGCTATTTGAATGCATTGGATTATTTTTATATGCATTCCTTTAAGCCGTAGTATTCAAAATCACTAAACTTTATAACATGTGTGACAAACAGCACCCAAACAAATACATTCAAGAAAATAACCAAAAAAAGAAAATTATACACCCCCAAAATTATACACCACCACATAAAGAAATTTCAAATAAAATCACTATTGCTGTACTTAACTCTTGGTTGCTATCAGGCAATACAAAAATCAAAACGACACAGTGCAACAAAGCCTGCTGTATCATTACATCTAGTTTCACACGATACTACCATACTACCACTGATAATACCATTGAACAAAATAAACAAAAATTATATTTTATTATCCTTTGAGGAGATCATCTTCTGGATAAAACAAGGACAGAGATTTATGCTTTAATTCCATGCCTGAGAGAGTCGCTGTTATTTTTTTGTTATGCTTGTTTTATCCACCATAAAATCAACCCTGGAGGTAATGGAAGAATGAAATTTTATTCTAATGTCTTGCTGGGAAACATCTTACTTGCTGTTTCTCAGCGTTTTGTGGTAGGTCAGCATGTTGTAAGCACAATTCTATCAACATTGTCCTAACACGCCTTTCACATCCAGACAGAGCTTAACTCACTATCAACAAGATGGCTGCCGCACTGCTCCTACACATGTAAACAAACCATCATAAAGCACTTGTTTATCCAGGCATTAAGTCACAAGCAAACCTAACGACCTATGCGATCTATGGTTCAGTTATGACAAAAAAAAAAGCATGAATAAATTTTATTATAAAGGCATTTAATGATTATGGAGCAGCGCAAAACACACAACTTTGAGGCTAGGGTCAGACGAAAGCATTTTTCCCCGCGAACGTGAAAAAGTGCGTCCGAACGCATTGACGTATTTTTTCACGGAATGCGCAAAAACAGTCAGACGACGCGCATTTTCGGGCGTGATTTTGTACGGATCATCAATAAAACTCTTTTTGCGTCTGGACATTATGTAGGCTGGACATTAGAAGCGTCTGACATCTCCTAATCTCGCACACACGCCGCTATGCCGCAGCTGCGCACTCAGTACGTCAGTACTAGCGGTTCAGCGTTCTCAAAATAATGCGTTCAAATTCCACTTGCGTTGCACGGCCGGACTTTTGTGCGGCCGTACATCGTATATTGCCCGTCATTGCCCGTCATCTGCTGCTAGTGCGGCCGTAATTATGTGCGCCATAACGCACGTTAAAAGTGCGCTGGTCTGACATCAGCCTAAAATGACTTTAATTCCACTGGACTGTGGCACTTATGGAAAACCAGTGTGTGTGTATATATATATATATATATATATATAATCATTGTGGTCTGCACTCGCGGTTAACCCTTAAATCCACGTACCCGGTGCTCAACGGTGGCCTCAGATGTAGAATCAATCAAAAAGTCACCAGCACTCCAGGGTTTTCCAAAATTGCAAAAATTTATTGATCCATGTACTTATAAAATCAACGTTTCGGTCCCAATCTGAGACCTTCTTCAGGACAAGAACATAACACCCCCTTCTACTAATCAAGTGGTTTAACCTTTTCACTGCTGAGGCATTTCACCGCTGTGCGCTGAGCTCATTTTTACCGCTTTCGCTCATCATGTTTAAATGCGATTTGAAGCCACATTTTATTATATGACCCAGACATATTATATAACGTTCTTTCCGGCAGACTCGGCAGATTCATAATATATAATTTTTATATGTATACGTCATGTCCTTCCTGTATATTATTACAAAAAATTCAATAAAAATTTAATTTTTAATCATCTGCAGCGTGTAAAGTGTTTTTTTCTCACATTTTATCACATGAGCATTTGCGGTTATATTTTCTATGGGGTGCGCTTGTACAAAAATTAGAAATGGGGACTTGTTACATTTTTTGGGGGGAATTACGTGATTTTTAGCAAACGCACACCATAGAAAAAAATCATTAGTGCAGCATCATTGTTCACATTATAATTGAAATGTGAACAATATTGTTGCATTAATAAAAACAACACACAAAAAAAACATGTTTTTTTTATTATCTATTTATTATTTTTTTATATTTTATTTTTACTTTGTACCTGGTGATGTTGAGTATCATTTGAAAGGCCGTTCTCAGGCCTTTCAAATGACACCCTCCGCGACCCCCTAGCTGCCATGGTTCTGGGGATATCAGGGTTCAAATGAACCCGCTATCTCCACCAGGGGATTTCCTTGGGAAATCCCCAGGCAGCTAGAGGTTCCCCGGCTATCTGACGTCATCACGCTATGCGTGATGATGTCGGGCAGAGAGGGGGGACTCGGGGGTGGAGCCGCCATCCAAGATGGTGGCCCCCACCGAAGCTAAACCGCACTTCGGCACTGAAATGCTACCTGACGCTTGAGGGGTTAAAGCCAGGCACCGCTTAAAAGGGGAGACTCTCCCCTTTTAAGCGGTGCCTGGCTTTTGGTGCTGCTCCTTCCTGATCGGAAGGGAGAGGGATCCGAACGGATCCCCCCCTCCCTTCCAGGCTATCTCCCGGCAAAGGAACGTGATTTCAGCGTCCTCAGAATGCTGCGGGACCCCGGACAGAGAGGTAAGTATCTCAGCCGGGGGTTCCGCACAGCTGATGACGTGTGTGGCACGTCCTCAGCATGTAACGTGCGTCAATGAGGACGTGTCCCACACGTCCTCAGCAGTGAAGGGGTTAAATAGGGGTCATAATTACACACAAATAAAAACACCGGTCACTCACCCCCACCAGCGAGCGAAGCATCCAGCAGGCTTGTAGGTTCAATCGCGCATGCAATCTGAGCATATATGCTGCAGCAAGAATACATACACAACTTCTCCATTTTATTGGTTTGGTATGAGTAGAATGTGTAACTATACTTTGATGCATTTTATTTTTATGGCCTGGTGTATTTGGGTTCAGCTAGGTTGTTCAGATTTGCCATTAACACCACCTTTTAGGAGTTGCTAAAATTATGCGCGCAACGGCTATGCCGTGAATAGATCGTAATACCATCCGCGTACCAGCGCACATATGCATTTGCGCTCACAATGTTAAGTATAGGACGCGCGACGTACAGTAAGCTCGCACAGCATTCGCGCAGGTTCACCCACGGAAGACGATTACGCTCGTTTGTTGCGCTGACTATGTAATACAGCGTTTGGCGCAAAGGCTTTTACCCCTTGCGTTAATGATTTTTTGCTCCGGCGCAAACATTTGCGCGAAGATTGTAATTTAGCCCAACATATATAAAGGTATGCCTACAACAAAATCTAGAGGGTGATGGTGTGAAATGATGTGGATAGTGACCTACTGTTTGGTGTGTGTAATGTGTATGTATATTTGTTATCTAGTCTCTCTCATTGTACAGCAATATGGAACCTGTTGGAGCTTTATAAATGCTTGTAACTGTAACCTAGAAAGATAGAAAATGTCGGCAGATAAGAACCTTTCGGCCCATCTAGTCTGTCCAATTACATGGATACTTTACCTGGATTTATCTTTTATTTAGGATAGCCTTATGCCTATCCCATGCTTGCTTAAATTCAATCACTGTTTTGGCCTCTACCACTTCAACTGGAAGACTGTTCCATGTATCCACCACCCTCTCAGTAAAGTAATGCTTCCTGATGTTACTTTTAAACCTTTACCCCTCTAATCTAAGACTATGTCCTCTTGTTTTGCTACTTTGTTTCCTTTTAAATATACTCCCTTCCTCAAACTTGTGGAATCCCTTTACGTATTTAAATGTTTCTATCATATCTCCTCTGTCTCGTCTTTTTTCCAAGCTGTACATGTTAAGATCATTAAGCCTTTCTTGGTAACTTTTCTCCTTCAAGCCGTACACCATTTTAGTAGCCCTTCTCTGAACTCTCTCTAAGAGGTCTATATCCTTCTGGAGATACGGTCTCCAGTACTGCACACAGTACTCCAAGTGAGGTCTCACCAACCAGTGCTCTGTACAGTGGCATGAGCACTTCCCTTTTCCTACTGCTAATACCTCTCCCTACACAACCAAGCATTCTGCCAGCATTTCCTGCTGCTCTATTACATTGACTACTTACCCTTAGATCCTCTGAAATAATGACCCCTAAATCCCTTTCCTCAGATGTTGAGGTTACGACTGTATCAAATATTCTATATTCAGCCCATTGGTTTTTACGCCCCAGGTGCATTATCTTGCACTTATCCACATTAAAACTCAATTGCCACAGCTCCGACCATTTTTTTAGTTTTACCTAAATCATTTGTCATTTGGCTGATCCCTCCAGGAACGTCAACCCTTTTGCAAATCTTTGTGTCATCAGCAAAAAGACATACTTTTCCATTAATACCTTCTGCAATATCACTAATAAAAATATTAAATAGAATGGGTCCAAGTACTGACCCCTGAGGTACCCCACTGGTAACAAGACCTTGCGCCGAATAAACTCCATTTACCACAACCCTCTGTTGCCTGTCACTCAGCCACTGCCTAATCCATTCAACAATATTGGAATCCAAGCTCAAAGATTGCAATTTATTGATAAGCCTTCTATGCGGAACAGTATCAAAAGCCTTACTGAAATCTAAATAAGCAATGTCTACTGCACCACCTGTGTCTATTATTTTTGTTACCCAATCAAAAAAATCAATAAGATTAGTTTGGCATGATCTCCCTGAGGTAAACCCATGTTGTTTCTGGAGATGCATGTGGTATCTGCAACTAAAAAACAGAAAACAATATATATATATATATATATATTTATTCCTTCCTGTAATATATTGAAATATTATAAATCATTTTTTTATATTATTCTATAACCTTTTTGTAACCTTAAATGGAAGTGTCTGCCTCTACTGTACAATAGTTCACAAAGCAGATTTTACTTATTATATTTTTAATAAAAAGTTATACCCACAAATATCCTGTTGACCAATTCAGTTAAACACAGGGGGGAGGGGGGATTACAGCACTCACTTCAGTAATTGTAAATGATATACTTTGTGGTTGGGGGTGGGGTAAGAGCAAACAAATGCCCCATGTGTGTGACTGAATCCCATCTAACCCCTTACAAAGGTTTAACACATGGAAAAATAAAGTGTGAACATCCAGGACATCACACAGCAATAATAAGTATTTTAGAAAGAATATTTAATTGATACTAGTCCTTATAACTTCCCTTTGAATTAGTAAATTAACCACATGGAAGCCTCTTGGAGATGATGACCCACAAATCCTGTATGATAGTTGCCCAAGGAGTAATTGACCCAAGGAGTAATTGACCCAAGGAGTAATTGACCCTAGGCCGTTGCCAGCCTGTCTGCATTTCCTCAAGCTGAATCGTACAATCTCTGTGCTCCACTGATGTGATGCGGTGGATTCTACCCTGGCTAGACGTTACAGATCATGAAGGTGCTTGGATACCCAAGCTAAAATAAAATATACATATTTTATCTAGCCTGTCCGTGTTTATATATACATAGTTGGTGGAGCGAAATACTACTGTAGGTTCACGATAAAAGCTACAACAGCGATACCCTCAAGACTTCATTCGGGAGTTGGAGGTGCACCTCCTGAAGTGCCACAGGTGTGAAACAGGAGTCATAGCAGGCTCTAAAGAGTGTATTGTCCATGCGGATAGTGTTTAAAACCGCTCTGAATATTTTATGAACAGATATCTTGCCAAATGAATTCCCTTGCTCTTTGTGTTTTTGTCTTTCGGCGCAGTGGTTGCACAAGCCATCAAGGAAAAGAGAGGAGAGACCACCCCTAATGGTCTTTGGTGTTTACAAGTTAGCTATTTATTTCAGGGCCCACACTAACAGGGCTATTCAGAGAGAGGTGAAAACCTTGAGAATTGGCAGGAGAATGAACAATCTAGACCAAATAGCCGATTTGGAAAGTGAGATAAATGGGAGAATTTTTCTGGTTTGACTATTTTGACCTAGAATTTTCAATTCTCCAGTCATTCTCAAGGTTTTCACTTCTCTCTGAATAGCCCTGTGTGTAAGTGTTATTTAGGAAGGTAGAAAATGGGGAACCATATACAATCAACTGTGCTGCGCAATTATTGTTTTCCTTTTCCCCCTTGTGTCATTTCTGGACACGTGCAGGTTTGCACGTTAATGGTTTGCGGGTCAAAAAGAAGAAGACAGTCAAGATTGGTGTTTGAATAGAAGTATCTCTTTTACTATTTTGTCACATAACACCAAAAGGTTTGCATGGTAGATGCATGTGTCAATATGAAATACCTCCTGAAACAATTATCATGTTGATGGGTGTGCTGGGAGATTAATTTGCTGTGTAATGCTTATCACTATTGCAGCACCATTGTGTATAAGATCAATATTTTTGCACTTTAGCACTTGTCACAAACACACTCTATTGTACATTGCCAGCCTGTCCCTACTTCCCAGATAACCAAGGTATTTCTTTGGTTAAGCGAGTGATGACAACAAGGCAATATTCAAAATTAAAATGAAAATGTACTTTGTAATTTACAAAAAAATATATGTATATTAACATTGATAGTTTAAGAGCCCAGGTATTTTTTGCCAAAGATCTTTCCCTATGATACATGGATTAGACAACTCAAAACAAGCTATGTGCATCTGATAAAATATTTCAAAGGTCTGGAAATCTACGACACAGGGTGTGTCTGTGTATAACCCTATGTGTATAAGCAATTCTATGCACAACAAGATGAGTAGCTATGGACTTCTCATAAGTAAAAGCAGAATCAGTGAATGTCAACACTGTTATCTTTAAATCTTTTATTTTGCATATGCCAAAAAGCAGGTGCAGAAACTGGAGAGAAAAACACCAAGAGCAAAGTGGATTAGTTTGTTGTAACATAATACCAGGTAATTATCAGAATTACTTATTACTTTACTGAATTTAGTCTTAATTAAATTATCATAACAAATGGGGAATCAATGGGGTTAGGGAAAAGGCAAACAGAAATTATGAGCGATAGCATTTTTTTGTGATTTATCAGTTTCATTTAACCACTTAACAATGATGACCAGCCTGGTAGTATGCAGTGTTAAATGTTGTAGGGAGGCACAGCAAAGTTACCTGGCCCTCCAATGGGCCACCTCCCTTCCCAGTGGACCGATCTTTGTCATGGGCTGCAGGAGGGCTGTCTGAATGCACTAATCCAGGGGTCGGCAACCTTGGCCCTCCAGATGTTTTTGAACTACTTTCACATGAGCCTCTGCCAACAAAATGAGTGACTGAGCATTATGGAAGATGTAGTTCCAAAACATTCGGAGGGTCAAGGTTGCCGAACCTTGTACTAATCGATACCAGCACTGCACACCGCCACTGGCATTGTCTCTAGAGTCCATAGAACTCCATGAAAATAAAAACAGACCTGCACAACCTAATGTAGGCTTAATTTCATTGGCTAATCAAAAGGACATTGAAAACAAGTTGTGCCCAGCGTTTTACTGCATACAGCAAAAGAGGTAGCAGATCACACCGCCCTCCACACCTTCAGACCAGGGGTAAGAGATTTAAGGCATGGTTGGCAATTATTATTTTTTTGCATAGTATAAGAAACATTAGCATACAGTAAGGAGCCATTATAAAGGAGCTGCAAGTAATGTTTGCGGCTCAGCAGGAATAGTGAGTCCAGTCATTAAAGTAATGTGTGGGACCATTAAACGTAACAGCTCATTAGTTAAGTTTAAGGACTGGGCGGCAATAAAGCCCAAATGGGCTAACATTTTCAGATCACATGGGATATGGCTAACTAGAGCTGAAAGATTTGAAATATTTTTTTTCTCCTTCCATTCTATAGGCCTATCATGAATATTTGGTCATTTCTTGCCAAGATAAGGGTCAGAGATAGGAAATGGGTTTGAGTTTGCCGTGTTTACCTTTTGTTTTTTTATCCCTTTCACGCCAGGCAGGTGGTGCCCGGAGGGAGGGCTTTATTGTCAGCCATTGCGTACTAGTACGCCCTGCTAGCCAGCTGATGGAGGGTCCCTCCCACGCAACGGACACAAATTGAAGTCAGTGAGGCATACTAACGCAGTTTCAAGGCCCACCCGCCGCAGGGATGGCATAGTACACCCTGCGCCAGGAAAGAGTTAAACTAGTAGTGACTGCTTAATGGTAGTTAAAGGTGTCAATAATGTCAAACCGCTTTAAAATATTAGTGTGACTCTCTTTGTTGCAATAATATCTTTATTGTGGTGATCTGGAACAGAACCTACAAGATCTGACCCAGGACATACTTGAAAACGAGAGAAATCTCAATGTATCCTCCCTGGTAAAATCCTTTATGAATAAATAAAATAAATAAATCTCTGAAAAATGCCCATCTTGTAAGAATATAGTGATTTATTTAAAATGTTTTCTATCAACACTGTAAGTGAAGAAAGCGTTACTAGAAGATGTAGGTCAACATGCACTCATCCAACATCTGTGCGAAAAAATATCCTGAGCCATGTTTCCAACACGAGACTAACAGGATTATTTTAGCTTGCCATTTAAGCTAGGGTCAGACGATGGCATTTTTCGCATCGTCTGTAAAAAAGTGCGTCCGAACGCATGGACGTACTTTTTCACGGAATACGTGATAGCGGTCATACAATGCGCAATTTCGGCCGTGATTTCATATGGATCCAAACCAGGAAACTTTTTGCGTCTGGACGTTATGTAGGCCGGACATGAGCAGTGTCTGATGTCTCCTAATCACGCACACACACACACAGCTATGCGGACGCAGCGCACTCTGTACGTCAGTACTAGCGGTTCGACGTTCTTTTGAAAATGCGTTCATTTGCCACTTGCGTTGCGCGGCCGAACTTTCGTGCAGCCGTACTTCGTGTGTGGGCCTGCGTTGGACGTCATTTGCTGCTACCACAGCCGTCATAAAGTGCGGGTGAAAGCACGTTCGCACTGCTTTCATCTGACCCCAGTCTAAAATGGTAGAACACCACAATGAGCAATACATTAGCTAATGTTTACAGAGTTTTGTTGTCTTCATTATTGTGATGACATGGGTCAGCTATAGCAATGTAGATCAGGTAGTGACCCGTGAAACATTTGTCTTCCCAACATCCCTGATTTTCTTTTGTCCCAAACAGTAGGTTCTCATTTTACATTTTTGTCCTGTACAAAAGAAAATAGCATAAATGACCACATATTTTGCAAATGACCATACATCGATAAAACGTTTAGATATTTCAACTCATAATTATTCATAACATTAATAACCTACTTCTAATATGTGCGTGCTAATAGTAAAACTCCTGGTCATATCAAAAAGATACAAGAATATTTGTGTTGTGATTGTCTTTTTCCCTTAAATCACCAGACTGCTACATGACTACATTATCTGTCATCAGATACACCATCAGACCAATGTTCAAAGACCAATTTATGGCCAGGTCCTTTAAAATGACTGTTTATAAAAGCATGCCTCTCCCAGTTTTTGTTGGAATGTCCAGATAACAGACCACCTGGAATCTGATAATCTTATCAATGGCTTGTCACTTACCAAAAAAAGTCTTGAGAGAAGAGTTTGCACGTGTGAAGTCTAAATTATCAAACAGCAGTGACCTTCTTGGGCTAATGCTTTTGTGTTAATGGGTTCATGCATTGTATGCGTTTTCTATTAGGTTTTGTTATTTAGATATCTGATTTATACATTTATAAAGACAGCTGCTGAACCTACTGTATGTAAAGTTTAGATTAAAGAAAAAGGACTTGATATCAACCTCCTTATCGACGCAAATAAATGAGAAAAAAAATCAGTTTCCAACAGAGGTGAGGGATTAACATGTTAACATGGAAAGTGAATTGCATCGAATTGTGCCTCAAATAAACATGATTGTTGTCATGTCCGACCCTGGTATACTTTACTCAATATGAATGTACAATCATGTGCATGAAATAGTGTATATTTTTATAATGACATAGATATTGCCATTAGACAAATAGACTCGATGCACAACCGCAACTACCTCAAACAAAACGGAAAACCTGGGTGCTATGGTTAAACGGTTAAATCCTGGGTGCTCATGGGTCAATGGGAGGCCAACCCCTGGTAGTACAAATGTAGAGGAGACTACGTCAGGCACTCCTATCAAGGTTTTAAGATGCCTTTACTTGGCTACCAGTCGACGTTTCAGCTTTTTAAAGGCTTTAATTCAGCCAAATCATTTGCCTTGTATCCCATTAAAGTTGTCTAAAACGGTGTCTGGACTGGAGTAGGGATGTGCGTTTCGGGTTTCGGAATTTTGGAATTTTCACGAAATTTCCCGATTCGTGTTTTCGGATGCGGCCGAATTTCCGAAAAATTTTAGATCCGAAAATGGCAGATCCGAAAAGTTTTCCGAGCCGAAACGAAATATTTTCGGAATTTTCGAATGGACTTGAAATGTGTCAAATCGAAATTTATTGCTTTGAAACGAGGAGAACAGACGTTCCGAAAAAACTTAACGAAGTTACGAAAAGTCGATACAAAAACGAGCAAAGTGACACGAAAATACGAAAAACGGTCGATATTCCGAAAACATGTACAATTCCGAAAACGAAAATTTCCGAAATTACGAAAAGTCGATACAAAAACGAGCAAAGTGACACGAAAATACGAAAAATGGTTGATATTCCGAAAAAATATGTACACGAAAAACGAGTCGAGTCGAACCGAATCGAAACAGAAATCGGTCGAAACGAGCCGAATTGAAAAGTTTAAAAATCCGAAAATCGAACCGAATCGAACCAGAAAAAAAAATCGGTGCACAAGCCTAGACTGGAGTGACATTCTTCTTCTCTGCATAAATATTGCCATTGTGTTTTAATTGCTAAGTTAAAAATTACGAAGGAACCACAAACTAAAGTTTGGAAAATACACTACGTTTTTATTCTATAAACCATGCAACCCCTTCTATAGATTAATGCTAGCCTAACAAATGATCATGGTGTTTAGATGTATTTTTAGTGGTTTAGAAATGGTTACTCTACGCCTTTTCAAATTGTGGGGGACATAAAGACAGATTTGAGAAACCCGAATGTAAACCATATGCCCAGATGTCTGCTTACATTATTACAGGTTATTTACATCATTATCACACTATAAGACGACCCATTTATTTTTGCTTTTACAGTTACTTTTAATGTTAACATGTTACAAAGGAAAAAAAAAATACAGCTCTTAAGGCTCGGGTCAGACGAGCACAGTGTTCACGTCCGTGTTGCCGCACATTTTAACGTCCGTGATAGCATACTATTATGATCAATAGAGACCCACACACGAAGTACATCTGCACAGAAGTGTGGACGCACAACGGACGCGGCAAACAGACGCAAGTTAGGCAAGAACGTAAAACCGCTAGAACGGACGTGCGGAGTGCGCAACGTCTGCATAGCTTTGTGTGTGAGTGATGGAACGTAGTCAGACGGACTGCATTTTTGACGGACAAAATGGTATTTCATATTAATTTTATTTCCCATCTACATCAGTCAAAAAAAACGTAAGTCACAAAAACGGACCGTGTGGCCACTACCTTGTCATCAATCAGAAAGTACGCTCATTGTGCACGGACGCACAGTCCGCACAGAATGCGTTCGTCTGACCCTAGCCTTAGTAGATGCAGTGCTGAAGTTCTTGATTTCTGCTGTGTCAATGCGTTGGAGTGAGGACCTCTTCCACACTACCAGATAATTGATGTGCCTTCGGTCATCCAAAGTTTTATTCAGGGAAATCAGACAGTGTTTCCACCTGAACCTTGAGTTAACAAAGACTTGGTTTAGGTTCAAACATTGTTGTCACTACGGATGAGCTGTTCGGTTCGGACGGTTCGGAGTTCGAACCGAACTTTGATTGTTCGACAGTTCGCGAACTTTGAACATTTTGGGTGTGTTCGGTTCGAGTTCGCAAAAAAAAGAAATTTTGAAAAAAGTATAGAAAATGCTTAAAAAAATACTAAAAAATCTAGAAATAAAGAGACTCTTTACTGCAGAATATTATAAGCAACGGTTTATTAGATATTAAATTAAAAACTAATGTGTACGTGCAAAGATTCTCAACTCTGAATGTCCTGTGTTTTTCAAACGTCATAACAGGTGTTTTTAGTCTGGTCTAATCAATTTGATACATTGTAGACTATACTGAGGGGGTGGGGTGGTGTCTGCTTCTGATTGAGATTTGAGAAGTGTTAATTTCCCTCCTAAAACTTCTAATATGCTCTATTTCACCGCTGTGTGCTCAGCTCATTTTTACCGCATTTGCTCATCATGTTTAAACGTGATTTTGAAGCCACATTTTGTTAAATGACCGACATGTTAGATATCGTCCTTTCCGGCAGACTCTGCAGATTCATACTATATCATTTTTATATGTATACGTCCTGTCCTGGCTGTATATTATGAAAAAAATGCAATAAAAATTGAATTTTTAATCATCCGCAGTGTGTAAAGTGTTGTTTTTTTTTCACATTTTAGCACATGAGCGTTTGCGGTTATGTTTTCTATGGGGTGCGCTTGTACAAAAATTAGAAATGGGGACTTGTTACATTTTGTTGGGGGGAATTACGTGATTTATAGCAAACGCACCCCATAGAAAAAAATCATTAGTGCATCATCGTTCACATTATAATTGCAATGTGAACAATATTGCTGCATTAATAAAAATATCACACAAAAAAAATACATGTTTTTATTTTCTTTTTTCTTTTTTTTACTTTATACCTGGTCATGTTGGGTATCATTCGAAAGGCCATGCTCAGGCCTTTCGATTGACACCCTCCATGACCCACTAGATGCCTGGAGATATCGGGGTTCAAATGAACCCCCTATCTCCACCAGGGGATTGGCCTGGGCAATATATATACGCATGATGTGAGCTGGCCTGGGCAATATATATATAAACACATGATGAAAATTTGCAAAGGATAAGGCACGCAAAGTGAAATTTTGATGTGTCTGAAATTGAAACTTACGTGACAACTTTTATTTATTTTTTTCATTAATTTAAGTTTGTTCAATAGAGTTAATTTAAAATGGTTTAATACAGTTTATTTATATTTATTTTACCTTTACTATTGGTGCTTTTCAAACTTTATTCTTAAGTAAAAAGAAATTTAGCAGTTTCATGTTGTGTTTTTTTTTTTGGGGGGGGGTGCTAGTAGCTGGTCTTGCCTAGGACGCAAAATAGTCTAGCACCGGCCCTGACCACATGGTCCACCCCTGCACTCTTCCACAATACCACAGAGGGGTTACTGTATGATGGCACTTGCTGGCCTGGCACCAAAGACTCAATAGTTGGCTGCATTGCCACTGACGCCTGTATCAGATTCATATCCTCAGAGGGGTGAGACTGTGTGACGGCACTGTTGCCGACGCTAAAGGCCCAATTTTAGGCTAGGGTCAAACGAACGCATTTTTCGCAGCGAACGCCAAAAAGTGCGTCCGAACGCATTGAGGTGTTTTTTCACAGAAAGCGCTTAAACGGTCATACGATGCGCATTTTTGTGCATGATTCTTTACGGATCCAAACCAGGAAACTTTGGGTGTCTGGACGTTATGTTGGCCAGACATGAGCAGCGTCTGACGTCTCCTAATCACGTACACACGCCGCTATGCAGACGCAGCGCAGTCTGTACGTCAGTACTAGCGGTTCGGCGTTCTCGAAAAAATGCGTTCATTTTCCACTTGCGTTGCGCGGCCGGACTTTCATGCGGCCGTACTTCGTATATTGGCCGTCATTGCGTGTCATTTGTGTCACGGATCCCAGATCCCACCACGCAGTACTTAACACCCCACACTCCACAGAGCCCAGAAGCTACCAACAGAGTAGCCGTGAAAGATCTCTAACTGTCTGGTCCTTAGAATTGGCCAGGTAAACTAGCTAGACAGAAAGGGTTAACAACACGGGGAGTAGTCAGCCGAGCCAGAATCAGGAATACAGAGTTCAGAATGGTCAAATGGAATAGCCGGGTCGATATCAGAGCAGTGGCATAGTACAAGAAAATGGTCTAGGGCAACAGAAGGCAGAATAGTCAGAAACAATCAGAGGTCAATAACGGGTTAATTCAATATAGCAGTCAGGTACAAGTAGCTCAGGTATGGATAACCACGATCTGGCAACTGCTGAGAATACACTGAGGGTTTTTAAAGACCTTCACCAGGCCACGCCCCCCACTCAAGCCGCGCCTCATGCAACCACCTCCCTGCCTGTCTCCATTTAAACCGGGCATTGGTCAGCGAGCAGCATCAGACATGCTGCCCTCAAGCACACAGGTAGGGCTGGAAGCTCCCAACGTTACAATTTGCTGCTAGTGCGGCCGTGATTAAGTGCGCCTAAACACACGTTAAAAGTGCGCTAGTCTAACCCCAGCCTTAAAGCACCTATTGTTACTTTCATCCAAAGCCTGCATAAGTTTCACAATAATTTAGCCAAAAAAAATCACTAAACCTGTTCTGCGTGTCTGACTCCTAAAACGTATCCTCTTTTCATACAGACTGCCGCCCCAAGCAGTTGTTTATGGATAGATTAAAGGAAAAGCATTTACCGTCATTTGAAACATAATTTTTTTGTTTTTAAATGTTTCTATACATCCTACAAATCCGCCACTTCACAGGCAGGTTATGGGGACCTCCTAGGCACAATAACTGGAGCCATCTTCCTTGATTTTGCCAAGGCCTTTGACACAGTAGACCATGGCATCTTGTTAGGAAAACTTAAAAACTCTGGCATTGGTGATCGCACGCTAACTTGGTTTCAATCATATGTATCCGACCGATCACAATATGTGTCAATTTCTGGCAGCTCCTCCCTCCCGCTCCCAGTCACTTGCGGTGTACCCCAAGGCTCAATACTAAGCCCCCTGCTATTCACAATATTCATAAATGATCTGCCCAACGTCTGCAAAGCCTCAACTGTACATATGTACGCAGACGACAATGTAATCTATACCAGCAAACCAAATCTCCCGCAGCTGGAGGCCATGCTGCAAGAACAATTCACAGAGGTAGAAAAGTGGATCAAACACAACAAACTATTTTTAAATACTGACAAAACTGTAACAATGCTCTTTGGAACAGCACCTAAACTACACAAATTGCAAAATCCCCATCTATGTGTTGGGACAAAATCAAATGGCACGCTGACCACAGTCACTTCTCTCAAATATCTAGGTATGTGGTTGGACCATAATCTATCCTTTGGCCCCCACATCGAAAAACTCTCATCTAAATTTTACCCCAAACTAGGTGCCCTGTACAGAAACAAATCCTGCCTGAGCCCCGCGGTAAGAAAGCAGATTGTACAACAAATGCTTATGCCAGCTATTGATTACGGAGATGTAGTGTATGCAGCTGCCCCGCAAACACACCTTCAGAAACTTACTACATTGTATAACTCCTTCTGCCGCTTTGCATTACAATGTAACTAGATGACCCACCATTGTGACATGTTAAAAGAGCTAAACTGGCCATCGCTGGAGTCTAAACGCACCCTTCGCCTCTCCAGCCTGGTGTCTAAGAGCATTTCTGGGAAGCTGCATACCAATATGACCAGGTATAAAGTAGACAAATAAAAATAAAAAAAACATATCCTTTTTTTTGTGTGTTATTTTTATTAATGCAGCAATATTGTTCACATTTCAATTATAATGTGAACAATGATGCTGCACTAATGATTTTTTTCTATGGTTTGCGTTTGCTAAAAATCCCATAATTCCCCCCAAAAAATTTAATAAGTCTCCATTTCTAACTTTTGTACAAGCGCACCCCATAGAAAATATAACCGCAAATGTTCATTTGATAAAAGGTGAAAAAAAAACACTTTACACGCTGCAGATGATTAAAAATTCAAGTTTTATTGCATTTTTTGTTATAATATACAGACAGAACATGACGTATACATATAAAAATGATATATTATGAATCTGCCGAGTGTGCCGGAAAGAACGATATATAATATGTCTAGGTCGTATAATAAAATGTGGCTTCAAATCGCGTTTAAACATGGTGAGCGAAAGCGGTAAAAATTAGCTCAGCACACAGCGGTGAAATGCCTCAGCAGTGAAAGGGTTAAAGGAACAGTGAGTTTTCCATAAAATAAGGGTTAAAAATAAAAACGAAAAATTCCTTCAAATATCGTGCCTAGGAGGTCCCCATAAACTGCCCGTGAAGTGGAGGATTTGTAGGATGTATGGAAACATCGCCATCACAGCACAGACCCACACACGACACCTGGTACCTCCAGTCTGCATACAATGTATCAAATTCATGAGACGGACTAATTAGAAGCACATGTTATTTCCAAACGCTAATTAAACACCTGTTGTTTACGCCGTTTGAGAGCATAGGTCATTTAGAGGTGAGAATCTTTGCACATAGACATTATTTTTTAATTCAATATCTAATAAACCGTTGCTTATAATATTCTGCAGTAATATCTTTACTTCTAGATTTTTTGGTATTTTTTTAAGCATTTTTTATACTTTTTTCACAATTTTTTTTTTCGAACTCGAACCGAACACGCCAAAAAGTTTGAAGTTCGCGAACTTGCGAACTGCCAAAGTTCGAACCGAACAGCTCATCCCTACTTGAAACATTGAAATACTGCTGCCCTATGATGCAAACCTCCCAAGAGTATGAAGCTACAGATGCATTCCTCCTTAGTACCCAAGATAGCTCGCTATGCTAATATAGGCACTAAAAGATTACATTAAATCATAAAAAATGCTGTAGAGGATAGTTGTGTTTCCCAAGCAATGTAAATACATCCCATCCCTGACTCTGAGGCCAGGGGGGGTGCATTAATCCCCAAGGCTGTGTATCACCTAAGGGATTATTCACAAATCACTGGTATTGCAGCACCAACAAACGCTGGCATTTCACAAAACTAAACTCCGATCAGCAACAGGAGAAGCTTTGCAGTGAAGCATTTCCTGTTGTTCTTTGTACTTTAGTTTTGAACTGTACCAATGTTTGTCGGCACTGCAATACTGAATTAGTGGATGACCATCAAAAAACACTAAAATTATACCATCAAAATCCCACTTCTAGTATGGATTGTTCAAAGATACAATTCTCAGCATATCAGATAAGAAAATCTTCTCTTTTAATTTGACTGGATATAAAATGTTTTTAAAATAGTATGATTATATTTTCAATAATGCCCACGTTTTATACAGAACTGTTTAATATGAATTGGTAAAGCAACACAGCAATGACAAATTCTGTTATGACAACACAATGTATGCTGTTACATTGATCCATATACTTTGTTGTGTCAAGCTGATTTAAAAAGCGTAGATGTAGAAACAACCTAAAACAGCAAATATATAAAAGAACTAAAAAAAAATAATAACATACACAGACAAAAGATTAAACTGCCCAACTGACCGAAACAAATGAAGTCCAAAATGGCCTAATCATGGGTTAAAAAAAAGCATGTAAATAAACACAAAAGAACAAGAATAAAGCTTACACATAACAGCACAATAACAAAAACAGCAAGAGAATAGACCCAGGTGACAGGATTCCAGGGAATTTGCTGGGATGTTCGTTTTTTCTGGTCTCCACATGAGTTTAATCACACTGAGTTTAAAGGGAGAAGAGTTCAAGCACTGGGGAGAACATTTCAAACTATTGCAGGCATTTGTAAGCAGCACCGCAGGTGCTTGGTAAATAAGGGATTTTGTGCAAATCATAATATACTGTAGATGTCCTGTTAAGTAAACTTTAGTTAGTTCACGGAGAGGTAAAGAGGGGTCCTGTATTAAGCCTAAGTTTAGTTCTATATAGTGTTTACATGCTTCTTTAAATTCATTCTTGAATTTTGTTAGTTTATACTACAAAAACATCAACCTAGTTAACTCTTCATACATTTTTGAATTTTTTTTCCTCATTTTGTTTCTGAATATCCTTCAACCTGCACACATTTAAGGCTAATGTCAGACGAACGCAGTCAGAGCGCACTCTGCGTACATGCATAACGGACAGAAGTACTGACACACCACATGGTCCGTTTTTCTTGACTGACGTAGGAAAAAAAGAGAACTATGGGAAATAAAATTAATATGAAAAATTATAAAAATTTGAAAAGGATATGAAAAGTAATTTTGTGCTTCAAGGTGCTGGACGTCGCAAATGCGCTGCGTCTGACATCTCATCACTCACAAAGAACGCTACGCGGACGTGGCACACTCTGTGCGGCCGTCTAGTGGTTTTACGTTCTTGCCTAACTTGTGTCTGTTTGCCACATGCGTGGTGCGTACGCAGTTCAGTGCGCACATACTTTGTGTGTGGGTCTCTATTGATCAGGATTCTTGATTTTGCCAAAGCCTTTGACACAGTAGACCATGACATCTTGTTAAAAAAACTTAAAGACTCTGGTATTGGTGATCACATGCTAACCTGGTTTCAATCATATGTATCTGATCGGTCGCAATATGTGTCCATTTCTGGCAGCTCCTCCCTCCCAGTCACTTGCAGTGTACCCCAAGGCTCAATACTCGGCCCCCTGCTATTTACAATATTCATAAATGATCTGCCTAACATCTGCAAAGCTTCAACTGTACATATGTACGCAGACGACACCGTAATCTATACCAGCAAACCAAATCTCCCGGAGCTGGAGGCCGTGCTGCAAGTACAATTCACAGAGGTAGAAAAGTGGATCAAACATAACAAACTTTTTTAAATACTGACAAAACAGTAACGATGCTCTTTGGAACAGCACCTAAACTACATGAATTGCAAAATCCCCATCTACGTGTCTGGACAAAATCAAATGGCACGCTGACCACAGTCACTTCTCTCAAATATCTAGGTATGTGGTTAGACCCAAATCTATCCTTTGGCCCCCACATAGAAAAACTCTCATCTAAACTTTACCCCAAACTAGGTGCCCTGTACAGAAACAAATCCTGCCTGAGCCCCACGGTAAGAAAGCAAATTGTACAACAAATGCTTATGCCAGCTATTGATTACGGAGAAGTAGTGTATGCAGCTGCCCCTCAAACACACCTTCAGAAACTTACTACATTCTATAACTCATTCTTCCGCTTTGTGCTACAATGTAACTACATGACCCACCATTGTGACATGTTAAAAGAGCTAAACTGGCCGTCGCTGGAGTCTAAGGCTAGGGTCAGACGAACGCAGTTTTAACGTGCGTTTAGCCGCACAAAATCACGGCCGTGCTAGCAGCAAATGACGTCCAATGCCGGGGAACACACGAAGTACGGCCGCACGAACGTTCGTCCGCGCAACGCAAGTGGCAAACGAACGCATTTTTTCGAGAACTACTGACGTACAGAGTGCGCTGCGGCCGCATAGCGGCGTGTGTGTGTGATTGGGAGACTTCAGACGCTGCTAATGTCCGGCCAACATAACGTCCAGACACAAAAAGTGTTTTATTGATGATCCGTACAAAATCACGGACGAAAAGGCGCATCGTATGACCGCTATCGCGTATTCCGTGAAAAAATATGTCCGTTCGTTCGACCGCACTTTTCCACGGTCGACGCGAAAAATGCGTTCGTCTGACCCTAGCCTAAACGTACCCTTCACCTTTCCAACCTGGTGTTTAAGAGCTTTTCTGGGAAGCTGCCACCCTACCTGAATAGGCTGCTTCCCCTAGCAGTTCCCTCATCCTATAACCTCCGATCCAGGACCAGCACCTTACTTGCAATACCACAATAAAAAAAAGACAGTGGCTCGATCCTCATTTTCCTACAGAGCACTGCAGTTATGGAATAACCTCCCAGACGCCATCAAATCTTCCCCCAGGCTAAAGTCACTCAAGAGCGCCCTATTAACATACCTCAATATGGAATGCACCTGTAAACATGTAACATAGTGACTATTTCCTACATATTTATTTTCTGTTAATCTGTATATTTGTGGTTTTTTTTATATCTTGCATTGTATTACTTTGCATTTCTGCAACAACTGTAACATTTTAATGTTCTTGAACCCAGGACATACTTGAAAACGAGAGAAATCTCAATGTATCCTTCCTAGTAAAATCCTTTCTCAAAAAAAAAAACTAAAAATGTCATATCTAATGCACATTAGCTGATAAAAAAGCACAGCAATTCCTATATATTTGGTGGTACGCAACACATCCTAAACCTCACTGTCAAAGCTGGAATTTCCTGCCTCGTAAGACCAGAATTATGTGACATTGCAGCCCCAATGCATATGACCATGCATGAACTGCTGGTTCGTTGAATTTCTGGCAACCAGAAGTTGGCAGGTAAGGGCTTATTACGGAGAGTGGGTAGGTTGCAGTGCAGCTCCCATTCCCCATCTAAAACCCTCATGGACCTTGAGGGGTTAATAGTATAGGGGGTCCCCAGTTGCTGGCTATGGCATATTAACCAGTTAAAGTTTAATGTAGCCCCCATTTCACCTCCACACCCCCTTCGTAAAAGTAACCGACAATAATATAGTAAACAACCAACTATATATTTTTCTTAGAAAACTAAGTTTGTTTTTTAAAAAAAACAGAATATTTTTTTTGTTTAACCCTTTCGCTGCTGAGGCTTTTCCCGCCTCTGTGCTGAGGTCATTTTTACCGGTTTTGCTCATCATGTTTAAACGCGTTTTGAAGGCTTATTTTAGTATATGACCCAGACATATTATATATCGTTCTTTCTGTCAGACTCGGCAGATTAATAATATGTCATTATTATATGTATACGTCATGACCTGTCTGTATATTATAACAAAAAATGCAATAAAATATGAATTTTCAATAATTTACAGCGTGTAAAGTGTTTTTTTTCCAGATTTTAACATGCGAGCAATTGCGGTTATATTTTGTATGGGGTGCGCTTGTTAAAAAAATTAGAGATGGGGTCTCGTTACATTTTTTTTGGGGAAAACGATTTTTAACAAACGCACCGCATACAAAAATCGGTAGTGCAGCATCATTGTTCACATTATAATTGAAATGGGAACAATATTGCTGCATTAACAAACCAAAAAAAGTGTTTATTTTTTTTTTTATAATTTTTTTTAAATATTTTTTTATTTTTATTTTATTTATTTATTTATTTTTACAAACTTTTTTCACATTCGAGTTTGGTATCGTTGGAACGGCCATGCTCTGGTCGATCCAACAATACCAAACGTTAACACCTAGCTGCCACGGATCGGAGATAGGGAGTTCATTGGAACTCCCTATCTCCACCGTTGGTGGCAGTTAGGGGTTAACTCCAGGACTGGCGTCATCGTGCTATGCACGATGACGCCAGTCCTCAGGGGGAGTTCCCGAGGCTTGGCCGACATCCAAGATGTCGGCCAGCTCCGGGAAAGGATCACGAACCGGCGCTTTTCAGCGCCAATTCGTAATCCAGCTCCCCAGGGCTTAATGCCAGGTACCATTTGGAAGGACAGGCTGTGCCCTTCCAAATGGTGCCTGGGTTAACCCCCGCAATGCCGCCGATCGGGAGGGAGAGAGGTCCGAAGGACCTCCCCCCCTCCCTTTCAGGCGCCTCCTCCGCACATGCGGGGGGGCGCCTGAATTAGGTGTTATCGCGCTGCCGCAATGACACCTAATTTCACCGGCGGCGGTTCCGGATGCTAGGCTGACATCGAGGATGTCAGCCCGCACCGGGGGGGCCAGCGATCGGCCGGAAGCCGGCCGAACGCTGACCCCAAAGGGAGGACGCGCTCAGCGCGTCCTCAGCACAGCAGGAGCCATGCAGAGGACGCGCTCAGCGCGTCCTCCGCATCGAAGTGGTTAAAACAAAAAACTAATTTTGCATAAAAAAACCTGGGCTCTATTCCCTAGTGAACGCTAACTGTAACAAATGAGTGAGTAAGCGTTAATGTCAGGATAAGTGACTTTAATGCTTGCCACCCAGATTACATCCCTAAAGCTATACCTCACAAAAAGAAGTAAGCACATCTGTGATTGTGTTAGCTTGCACGTGCTTACTGTACTTTGCACATCCTATACTTAACATGGGGAGCGCGATCAGTAAATAGTGTTAGGACTTTGTAAAACCTTACTTATCCTAACGCTATTTACCGCACCAATGCATTAAACAAAAAGTTAGCGACATCTAGAAGCTGGTTCTGAGTCCACTTTTGCAGAATCATTTAGCACCACCTAATCCCCCCTTCCCAATAAATCTGATACTCACCTCTCAACCCTCAGTGAGAAACGTGACCTGATCCACCGATTCTTGCCGCCAAGAGCAGAGTGAGACTGGGGGAAATAGTCCCTGATCTCCCTCCCCAATCACTCCACAGTGCTTGCACGATCTCGCAACTCTCCATGGAGAGCTATTGTGGACTCCAGCAGGTGATACTCGCAGCTTCGCGGAAGCGCTGAGTATCACCGAGGGTAGTGCATCGTTCCAGGGCAAGGTGCTGATGTACCACCTGCCCCGGAATCTCACGGTAGAATAGGGATGCTACAGGGAAACCTACAGGTGCAGGTTTTCCCTGTTAGCGTGCCCATTTTAGCATGAGGTAGGGAATAGGACCCCCTATTTTTGTCATAAATATTTTTACAAACATCATAAATTTTTACATTGAATGCATCATTTTTATATTAAAAATAGTTCATATAAAATATACAGATTTTTATTTCAACAACCTGTTTTAAAGTTTTTGTCACATATGATACAAACAATGGCAGGGAAATTGCGCAATGCAACTAAGAAAACAGATGTCTGGAAACCAAGATTCCATCTAGAAGTAGCAGTATGAAAGGAGGCAGCACATCTGATGAAATGAAAAAAAAAAAATCGACATTCGTGAACTGTGCATCTCTATACAGTATTCATTAAACAGAAATAGCAATAGAGAAAAACAAAGCATTAAATAAACGGTCTCTGCGGGATGAACACAAGAATTAAAGAAAGAAAAAGCAACCCACAGGTTAGGCGCGGGGGGGGTGCTTTAGAAGTAGTGGAGCATGATCAAGAAAGCGTTAAGGGAAGTCGGGCGACCAGTGGGTGTCATGAGGCTGCTTGGGAGGAAGATCAGGGATCCCGGATTTCATGGCACTGTGCCACGGTGTCCTGGATTTGTGCCATCGGATAAAATATACACATTTTTATATTAAAAGTTTATATTGTTAAAAACTTTATGTTGCCTAAAATATTTAGGGCTCTATTACATTCTTCACGCAAAAATGCACGGAAAACGCGTGAATTTTTGCGCGAAGTGCTAAACGTTAACGCGTGTAAATTAACGGTGGTATTACAATCCTCGCGCATTTTTTCATCCGTCAAAGAATAACGCGTGTAAAAAAGATGTGCAAAAATGGGCGCGCATTAACGTTGCGCGCAGAAATCAGTGTGCGGACTGTTTTTTCAGCTAATCAGAATTAAGAACCACAATTATCTCGCGTTCCGTTTTTGCGCCTGCCAAAATCAATCTGCACATATATGCTGTATCAAAAAAAACAAAAAACGCACAACTTCTCAATTTTATTGCTTGCGTATGTGTAGAATGTAACTATACTTTGCTGCATATTTTTTTTGGGCTGGTGTATTTGGGTTCGGCCAGGACGTTCAGATTTGCAGTTACCACCAGGTTTTAGAAGTCGTTAAAATTATGCGGGCAAATGCTGTGCGTTAAATTTTGCGCATAGATTGTAGTACCATCAGCGTACCAGCGCACAAACGCATTTGCGCTCACAATGTTAAGTATAGGACGCGTGCAGTACAATACGCTCACGCAGCGTTCGCGCAGGTTCACCCGCGGTAGACGATTATGTGCGTTTTTTGCGCAGACATTGTAATACGACTTTCAGCGCGAAGGGTTTTGCCCCTCGCGTTAATGCATTTTTGCGCGCGTGCAAACGTTTAGCTGAAGATTGTAATAGAGCCCATAATGTGCAAAATCCTTTAAGTAAAACCTGCACTTTTAAATTATATCCCTGAACTTGCTCTCTGCCCAAAGTGGAACTATATACAGTACAGTCAATGCACAGTGAGCGGGCTACCTAAAGTGAGATCACCTATTTTACATGCAAATCAGAGATACCTACTCTGTCTAAAGTGAAATCAGGCACCGTACAGTCAGTGCGCAATGAGCAGTCTGCCTAAAGTGAGAGTGCTTGTATTACAGGCAAATGAGTAATGCTTAAACTGAAAGCACGCAGTACGAATTCTGTTCTCAAAACGTAACTCCGTAATGTAAAAGCTGCATTTTTATGTTAAAAGACGTGACACTTATTTGCTCAAGTCTGGGGTTTATTTGCTTTTTTTTTTTTTTACTTTACTAACAGGTACCAGTATTCAGTCGAGTAGGGGACATCACATCACGCTCAATGCAGATTGAAGATCTTCGCACTCGCAGGTCTGACAATGGGCGTCCTTGGAGGCATTCCTGGAGAAATGTCGCTACCATAATGCGAGAACTCAGAGAGTTCCTAAAGTTTGTATATTGGTAGGAAAGAGTTTTGACTGCTTAGGCCTGTGACCTCTTTGGTTTAACCATACCCCTTCCCCAATAATCACACACAACTTCTGTATTGGAAAGGGCATGGCCACAGCTTTTATTGAAAACCAACATGTAAATCCATTTATTTATCCATAGATTTCTGTCCCTATCGCGCATGTCGTGCGGTAGGCAGTTACACCAATTATTTTCCATGAGCTCATCGCCCCACCTGACCTGATTCAAGTGAGGGTCGTCTCCCCAATATCTCTCACCCATGCTGTGCCTGACCAGAAAAAGGTAAGACCCTCCCCTACAGGGCTTTATATACCTCTTACCTACCCCCCCCATTGTTTCCCCCACAAGCCAATCACTCACTCCATGACCTTCTTGGATGACCGGCCCAGACCAGCAGTCATGCCCCCCTTCCTTACAGGTACAGGGGATTTCTTTCTTGCAGTCAAGGCTAGTAACTTTAAAGCTGGCAAGCAGCCCCTGTATCTCTGTAATCACCACTCGATCTGTTATTTCACTACACTAACAGGGTTATTCAGAGAAAGGTGAAGCTCCATTTAACACAATTGTATGCTATCACGGACGTACTTATGTGCGGGCAACACGGACGTTAACACTGCGCTCGTCTGACCCCAGCCTAAGGCTGCGGCCACACTAGCGTTCTTTGAGCAGAAGGAACGCACTGAGTGTCCATGTGACCACACTTCCCTGCGCCCGTTGCAGCTTTGTGAAGACTAGAGGGAGTGGGTCACATGGTGCAGCGTGCGCATGAATTGCGTGCACTACCACCGGACGTGATTTCAGCCTCCCCGTCAAACAGCTACGACGGACGCAGACGGGGCTTCAAAGCATGATCCTCCATTAGGAGGATCGTACTGTGTGTAGCACTGAGCACACTAACTGCACTCAGCGAGGTGGCCACACTGGCATCAGAGTGGAAGGAACGTCCAGTCTCACGGATGTTCCTTCTGCTCAAAGAATACTCGTGTGACCGCAGCCTTATGTGGCTCTGCTCTCTTCACTGCTGTAACGCTTCATCTGGCGCCGGTATCACTGATTCTCTCCCGCGACTCTTCAAGTTGCCCTACAACTAGGTCTTATTTTCGGGGTAGGTCTTATATTTGCCCAGTTATCAAATAAACACACTAGGTCTTATTTTCAGAGTAGGTCTTATTTTCGGGGAAACAGGGTACTCGCCACCCAGGACATACTTGAAAACGAGAGAAATCTCAATGTATCCTTCCTGGTAAAATCCTTTCTCAAAAAAACCCCCAAAAAAGCTATCAGGTTAGTACAACAAAAAGGCATCATTGCATCATATTACTCTGATATTTTGGAATCTTACTAATTTATACTTATATAGTTTTTTTCAGTGGTATCATTTAGTGGCGAAAATTACTAGTGCCCCCTCCCCCCCATTTTAACTGTGTTATCTTATGTGCCCCCCCCCATATATTGTTCCTAGAGTCGCCACTGGGGTTAAGGTTTAGATTCAATTAACTCAGGATAAGCATTATCTATTTAAGGGTTTTTTTTCCCCCTAATTAGCTTTAATCTCATTTGATATGTTTTTGAACGAACAAACAAAAAAAAGATAATTGAATCTTCCTGTCACAGAAACTAGCTATGACATGATAAAGAGATGCAGTTATCTTTAATAGAAGGGATTCCTGTCTGTTGAATGTTCCCAACCAAAGTAATAACACCTACTCTGGAGAATAAAAATTCCTTGATCTTGAATAGAAATGACATACTTGACATGCCAATCTATAAGCGTAAAGAGAGATAAAAAGAAAGTGGATCTTTTCTTCTTATATATTTGACGAACACCTGGAGAAATCCATGTTTTCATGATTATAGTTTAAAATTCATATGAAAACACCTGCACTGTGCGTACCATTAGGGATGGGCACAAAAATATTCATGAGATTTTTTTTTTTTTAGCTTTTTTCCCCCCCTTGGGAGTCCATGTGCTCTTTATGAATCATAAATCTGAACTTTCATCATTTAATATCTGAAATTTATTGTCCAATATAAGATTTCATAATCTAACGTTAGTTTTCCAAGACCCCAACATACTAATTATTTGACTGTAATACAGCAGAGGACATGTTTCTTTCGGAGAAAAAAAATACCCATGCTGTCATTTGGCACTCCAGGATTTAGCATTTAGGAGGCGCACAAACGTGAATGCACGAAGCCTCTCTTGTGGATGTTGCTGCCTGGATCACCAATCAACAAGGCTCCCCAAAAAGTGTAATGGGGTCCTGCAACTGCCTTGCAATTGTCCAGAATCTAAAAAATAAATATTATTATTTGTCACGATCCATGCCTGTCAGGACCTACATGTGACAGCTGTATGAAATCTGCTGCCCTTCTGCTCAGCACCAGTATTCTGTGCATGAAACCGTTAAAAGCACACACCACAGATCACATGACACAACCTATACATAAAGGCACCACGCCTCCCTCCTGACATTGCTCCATTATTGTAGCTCTCATGCTCTGTCAAGATGTGTATAAACCTGCATGCTCCTGAAGAGACCTACCTATTCCCCCAGCCTATTCCTCCCTTAGTACCCTCTCCTGGACCCTTGTGTCCTTCCAAGATCTCAGTACCCACCTCCTAGATCCCCGCTCTGCTTCAGACCCTGGTACCACCTGAAGGACTGACCATACTCCAAGCCTCCTGGTAAACCTTCCTGCATTCATGTGTCTGATACCCCCTACTGTGTACTTCAGCCCCACTGTGTCTCTCATCACTCCCAGCCAGCAAGATCAACCGCATACCGGGCTCATACCACCAAGGCCGGTACCCCACCAGTGCTGTCCCATGACATTATCATCATCATCATTTTTATAGCACCAACAGTTTCCGCAGAACTTTACAATAACCAAAGGGAACGAGATACAGATAAATGGACATAGGATGGGAACAAGAGGTGTAGAGGGCCCTGCTTATAGGAGCTTACAGTCTAGAGCAGTGGTTCCCAACCGCGGTCCTCAAGTACCCTAACAGGTCAGGTTTTCCAGATATCTGAAGCACAGCACAGGTGATATGATTTGCTGCTCAGTGATTGCCATACCGGCTGGGTGGAGTAGAGGTAACATCACTGCTCTGCGTGAAGAGAGCCTGTGGAGTCATGGGTTCGATCCCAGCGAGCAACCTCTCCAGTAAGTGTCCTTGGGCAAGACACTAACGGTACATATTCGCCACCCAGGACATACTTGAAAATGAGAGAAATCTCAATGTATCCTTCCTGGTAAAATCCTTTCTCAAAAAAATAAATAAAAAATTGCAGGATTCAGTTTGCTTTTCTCCAAGGTAATCCTTAAAATCTATCTTGAGGACCATGGTTTGGAACCACTGAGGGATTGAGTTAAGAGAGGACAAGGGGAGTTTTGCTGGATGTCAGGATCATTAGTGCCAGCGGTTTAGGAATGGTGTGGCAATGAAGTCAGCTTCAAGTTATGATGTGTGAGTAGGTGAGCAGAGGGATGAGTTGCATCAGTGATGTTGTACGCTAATCTGAAGAGATGGGTTTTGAGGGATTTCTTGAAGGTCTGAAGATTAGTGGAGAGTTTGATAGGGTGAGGCAAGTCATTCCACAGATATAAAAAAGGATGGTACTGGCTTGGAAGCTACAATCCTATAATAGGCGGGGTATATTTGCGAAGCAGTGCAGTAAAAACCAAGGGCTGTGGTCTAACCAAGCCATTAACAGATGAAGTAGTTTTTCCAACCGACCACAAGCTTAGAAGCTACGATTGCTAAATGCAAATGAATCAAGAGATTTGCTTTTGCAAAGGGAGACGTTATCTGCCTCATCATTGGCAGTGCAACACTGAGAACTCGGACAGGGTCACACTTCATTCCATAGAGCCCTATGGACTCCAATAGTTGGTACTAGCAGGAGCTAGTGGTGCTGTTCCCAGGATCTATGAACAGCTATCAAATATTCAGACTCAAGATGCTAATGCAGTGGCTCAGTCGGAATAGAGACAGTAATCACAAGTTGCAAATGGATCAAGGGGCCTTGTGTACATTTTATCCATTTGCAAGCTGCTATTAACGGCTTGGATGACCTAGGCGTCCTAAGTTTCAAAAGGACAAAATTCTCCATTTCAACTATAGGCACAGCTTTACTATTTTATAATAAATATTAAAATGTGGTTTCCAATTCAGGGTTCAGTCATTGAACCACCTTTGATGATAATCAGATTTTTAAATGCAAGTTATCGCAACAATCAGTTGCCCATTTTGACAAATGAGAATGATGCATGCTGTAGATGTCTAGAACCTAGCACTTTCATCACCTGAAAAATATTTCATGTTTTTAAAATCCAATTATGTTAATACACATGTTTCATTCAACTGCAACAGAAAGACTCAAAGAGTCTTTGTCTGGAGAAAAGTGGCGTTAAGAGGCATGTAGGCATACCAGTGACCGCTCATTGTGGTTGAGCCTGTAAATCAGGCAGCAGGTGCAGACTGGAATTTTCTGCTCTTTGGGTTTGCTTTGTGAGGTCAGTTTTGTTAAACCGCCTCATATGTTGTCGCATAAGAAACTGATTTCACAAAAATTTTTTACGATAGCGTATGTGACTCTACAGTAAAAGATCACAAAGCGATCCTGCCATGGATGCTACTACTCCTTTTCGAACGGTCTAAAAAAAAAAAATACTTTTAAATATGGCATTAGTTCTGTTAAATGCACAAAGGAAACACTTAATAATCCATTAATAATAGCAGAGGAACAAATTCCCAAACAACAATATACAACACATGCCCTTGAGTTGCAAGTGCATTTCTTCATGTAAATATAAATTACTAGATTAAATTAAAAAAAAATTCTCTTGGACCATATTGATCAGAAAAATACATATAGTTCTATAAACAGTATGTAATCCATCTTTTGACCAGCAAGTTACTAGCCCATTTCATGGTGATTCTTACACTTTCAACAGTGGGTTATCTTTTGTTTGGTATTCTATTTATGCCTAAAAGAAAAAATTTAAATGAAGTTCCAAAATAGCTATGAATAGACAAAAGGATTAGTTGTTTTACTCTCTACTTTAATTCAATGAGATAAATTGGATGGCTGCTAATAATGTTGCAAAGATGATGTTTGCATTTTTGGTCATTAACCTTTTTGCTGCTGAGCCATTTCACGCCTCTTTGCTGAGCAAGTTTTTACCGGTTTTGCTCATCACGTTTAAACGCAATTTGAAGCCGTTTTATTATACGACCCAGACATATTATATATTGTTCTTTCTGCCAGATTCATACAGAGTAATTCAAAGATATCCGAATTGCTTGAGAAAGGTAACTGAACGCTGAAAATCAGCATTCGGTTACCATTCTTGGCCATTCGGCTATCCAGAGAGCAGGCAATTCGCCAAATCCTGGCGAATTGCCTGCGCATACGGTGCCTGTTCGGTGCCTGTTCAAGGGCAGTGAAATCCCCATGAAAAAGCACTGCTTCGCCTATTCAGAGAACACAATCCAGCAGTGAAAGGTTCCCGAAATGCCCTCCCATTCGGTGGTCTAATTCGACAGGTTTATTCAGGAGAATCCCATAGGCTTCAATGTTAAAAATATTCGGGGACCCTGTGGTGCTTGCTGAATACACCACAGGGTCACCGAAATGGGATCGGCAAAACGGCAGAACGAACCGAATTGAAGAGAACGAAAAGTCACCGAACGTGCGGTGACTTTTCGATTCTCTTTGAATTACCCTGTTAATATATCATTATTATATGTATACATCATGCCCTGCCTGAATATTATAACAAAAAATGCAATAAAATTAGAATTTTCAAACATCTACATTGTGTAAAGTGTTTTTTTTTTCACATTTTATCATCCCAGCCTTTGCGGTTATATTTTCTATGGGGTGAGCTTGTTAAAAAAAAATAGAAATGGGGACACGTTTTTTTGGGGGGGAAATTATGTGGTTTTTAGCAAACCCCCCCCATAGAAAAAATCGTTAGTGCAGCATCATTGTTCACATTATAATTGAAATGGGAACAATATTACTGCATTAATAAAGCAAAAAAACCCCATTTTTAATTTTTTTTAATTGTTTTTATTTTTTTAATTTTTTTTTATTTTTTATTTACATTTTACATGGTCATGTTTTGTATTATTGGAAAGGCCATGCTCTTGCTCATGCTCATGCTCCATTAACCCCTAGCTGCCACGGATTTGGGAGATAGGGGGTTCATTGAAACCTACTATCTCCACCATAGGTGGCAGCTGGGGGTTAACTCCCGAACTGACGTCATCGCACTATGCGCGATGACGCCAGTCATCAGGGGGAGATCCCGGAAGCTTGGCCGACATCCAAGATGTCGGCCAGCTTCAGGAGGGGACTGCGACAGGCGCCGGATCGCGATCCAGCCCCCAAGGGGTTAAAGGCGGCCACTGCTTGGAAGGCGGTGCCTGCCTTTAGCTTCTGGCCTGCACGGATGGGGAGGGAGAGGGAGAGAGGTCCAAAGAACCTGCCCCCTCCCCTTCAGGCACCTTCCCCGGACTGGCGGTGGGGTGCCTGTAATAGATGTCATCGCGCTGGCGCGATGACATCTATCGTGCCCGCCGGAGTCCCAGAGGCTGGGCTGACATCAAAGATGCCAGCCCGCACCGGGGGCCGCAGCGATCGGCCGGAATAGGATGTGCTCAGCACACCCTCCGCACAGGAGAACCACTTGGCTGGATGCACTGAGCGCATCCTTACCAGCCAAGTGGTTAATGGGGTCACAGGTAGTCATCTACGGGCAAAATTACAAAGGTGGTGCTAACTTAACCAGAGCTCTAGGAACTTACCAGAAGCGTTATAGGGCCATATTACATAGTTAACACTAACGTTAGCACTTAGCATTGTGAGCATTAATGGCAGATTTTGTGGCCCGTTAGCGATTCGGATCTTGTGCTATTGAGCACGAGGTTACTGTACTTTGCGCTCCCTATGCTTAACATGGAGAGTGCAAAGTGTTAATTAGCGTTAGGATTACAAAGTCCTAACGCTAATTACTCACCACTGCAGTTAATTGAAAAGTTAACAAAAGCTTCAGCAAAATCACTCAGCACCAGCTGGAAATCACCCCAAAAAACACATACCTCCCATCCCGCAGTGAGAACGGCGGCTGGATCTGCTTCTTCTTGCTGCTGAGAGCAGAGGGAGACTGGGGGAAAAAAGTCCCATAGTCTCCTTTTGCGATCACTCCGCCAACCTGCTGGATCTTGCAAGACGAGAGATCCTGCAGGTCATGTGACCAGCAGTGAAAGCCTCAATGGAGTCTTATGGACTCCATGTAGGGGATGCTCGCGGCGGCGCTTAGTGCTGCCTCAAGGTTTAGCGCCATGTTACGGGGCAGAATGCTGGATTAGCGCCTCCCCCTTAATATCATGCTAAAATGGGGATGCTAATGAGAAACCTGCAGGTACAGGTTTTCTTCCTTAGTGTCCCCATTTTAACGTGATGAATGAAATATGGCCCATAGTCTATGTAGTTGTTAAGTTTACAACAGCTCTGATTAAGTTAGCACCAATTTTGTAATATATCCCTAAATGTTTACCGGTCATGTTTGGATGATATAGGGTGCTCCTGTGTAAAAGAAAATCAGCATGTGTGCTGTTTTTTCTCCATTGTGTGTACAAGTCTCTAAACAGAATCTTTTGTACCCTACAATGCCCCATTAATTGGCCTAATATATCTGCATGCTGGGACACACATTGATGAAGCCATTACTTATGTGGTAGTGATTGTAGGTAAATCTACAGAATCAAAATCTAAAAAAGAACAGGGTGACATGTTGCAATAGACCAACTCCTACCCCCCATCCTTTGCTCTTTGTGTGTTCTGTCATTAGGGTTTCACATACTTTGTAAGGTAGGAGAGTATGGAGATCTGTATAACCCTATCATTACAATGATGGATTGACAGTCGGGTATCTAGATAAAGCTCTTAGCTGCCTGAACTAGCCTTTATCAATCAAACTGTAATACAAACTTATGTAAACAGTACAGTGGTAGGTGACATTTCAAACTAAAGATGCTGTCAAGGCTATGCTATAACCTCAAGGGAGTCCTGATCTAGAGCCATTAGTTGATTCTTATTCTTTTGTTGGAGATTCTAGCAAAGTTTTCTCAGGTTCAGCATTAGAGGGTTGATATTTAATACGGAGCGCTCAGTTACATTCCCTCCATCCAAGAGTAGGTCTCGAAATGAGTCAAGACCAAATATAGCCTCACACACAGAACTGTTAGGGCACTATTCCCTGGTCTGAGCTAAAACAGGGACGCCAGCAGGGAAACCTCTGCCTTAGAATCCCCTTTTTAACACCATATTACGGAGCAGACGCTGATTCAGCAGTCTGCCCCGGAACATAGTGCTAACCACCTGGATACTTGGGGCAGCGCTGACGCATCACCACGAGCATGACCTCCTGGAGTCCATACGACTCCATGGAGACTTGTACTGCCAGGCCACATGACCTGCACAATCTCGTTCTCGCGAAATCGTACATGTTTGCAGATTGATTCGCGGGATGAGAGGTGTGTATCTGATTTTTTGGGAAGGGTTTCACCTGGTGATAACTGATATGACAGAAGCGGTATCAGTTAGCATCATTTTCCTAGCTGTGGCTAACTTTTTCGTTACCACAGTGGGGCAGTAATTAGCGTTAGGACAAGTGAGGTATTAGTAAGTCCTAACACTAATTACTGATTGCGCTCCCTATACTTAATATGGGGAGCACAAAGTACAATAAGCTCGTGTAAGAGAGCACCATCACCGGTGCACTAATAGATTTTTTTAACCTGTTAGCTTTCGGGATGGAATATGTGGGGCATGCGATGCAGTCACTTAACCTAGCGCTAATGCACACGTATCTGAGCGCTAACATTAGCTTTAAGGAGGTCATAGGGCCCTTAGTGTTCAAATGTGAGGTGGAATTCAAAATAACTAAAGTCGGTCCAAAGCTCTTACAAATTATTTTACTGCCATCCACCTACAAAAGTTTTTTTTTAAAAATGCCAAACTGAAGTTTAGAATCCCAGTATAAACCAGACAGAAGACAGAAGCTATGAACTTGGAATTCCCCATGGTTTATTGCTTTCACTGGCTCTGAAGTCAGATTGCAGATTTCCTTGAAGTATCTCCCTGGGTGTCATTAGCTGCCACCAACAACCATAGGGGAATTGCAAAAGGAAATAAGGGGTCCAATCCACTGGGAATGAGATTTCCAAACAGAGACCCTCAGGAAACCTAAAATATTCCCATGCCACTACTCACAATAATAGAACTTTTCACACAAAAAGGGACAACTGCAACTTACAAAAATGAGATGCAAACGTAACTCAAATTTGTTCTTTTTTGTAAATATTAGCGAATTCTATTTTTGGTTTTGTGAAGGCAAAATGTGTGTTGCTTGGGCTATTAAAAGGCAATTTGAGCAATATAGCAGCAACAGGACTATCGGAACAATGTGATAAAACATAGGTGGAATCAATGTAGCAAGATCTCAATTATTGCTAAAGATGAAGAGTTCACATTAATCAAAGATAGAACTGTATTTAAAATGGTGTCATGGATTTCAACCCAATGGAAGAACAGAATAAGTTAAACAGTTTTTTCTTTCATCTGTTTTTCACTGCTGTAATAACAAAGAATATGAATCTGCTTCCATAGTCTAGTTTATTACGGAATAATAGGGAAGCTAAAGAAAGCAAAATTATACGAATAACTAGCCTGCAAACCTTGCATTACATTTGGCTTGCATTTAGGAAGACTCGTTATAAATTAGTGTTTTGCTTTAAATCACACTTGCATAATTCCAATTCATATTAATTAAGGTCTACCAGTATGTCTGGGTGATAATTCATGAGAAACATGACAATATATAGGGGCACTAGAGTTCAGGATATATTGTCTGTGGTAATAACAGAACTAGCGATTACGACAAATCCATTAAAATATATCAAAAAAGATATTCTATGAGTTAGGCTGAGCGTCCACTGGCATCGTAGTCGGACGACCGATGCGTTCATCCGACTATGTACGAAGTCGGACATCCGACGTTGTCCGACGAGTGTCTTCCACTGCAAGCGATCTGTCGGAACAACTATGGACGATCAGATAAATTTCAGAGGTGGAGTGCAGAGACTGCCAAAACCAGGATGAACTGGTTTTACATATAAAACACAGTTCATTCTGCTTTTTTAAACACTGCAGTCCTTTGTGGGACAATGGGTGAGACAAAATGCAAATATACATACAAGTACACACAGAACAGTAACAGAGAGGACCCAAGAGCTTACAATCAACCAAGGAGCCTTCCCTACCCTACCACTCACCCCTACACAAACAGGGCTAGTCCCACACATCTCACATATATAAATCAGGGATCTCAAACTCTGGCCCCAAAGATGTATATTGCCTACAAATCCCAGAATTCTTTGAATGCAATAAATGGCCAGAGATTAATGGGAGGTGTAGTTCAGAAACATCTGGGGGGCCAGAGTTTGAGATCCCTGATATAAATAGTTTATTTTAAATGCTTTTATAACTCCCCTGATCAGTTTCTCCACATCCATCTTCTCTGATCTGCTGAAATACATGCGATGCAAACGAGTGATTTGGTTCTGATCGCCCATCTGATGCCATCTTTACCCGTCGCTGGAAGACGGACGTCGATGTCGGACACAATGGACGATGGTCCATTCACCTGCATGTTGTTGGATCGGACGGACGACGACGGACGATATCTGATGATCGCACCATCGCAAAAATACGGTGCCAGTGGACGCTCAGCCTTAGGTATAAAGATAAATGGGATATATATATACAATGGCAAGAAAAAGTATGTGAACCCTTTGGGATTACGTGGAGTTTTGCATGAATTGGTCATAAAATGTGCGCTGATCTTCATCTAAGTCACAACAATTTGAAAAACACAGTCTGCTTAAAATAATACAACACAAACATTATATGTTTTCATGTTTTTATTGAACAGAACATGTAAACATTCACAGTGCAGGGTGGAAAAAGTATGTGAACCTTTGGACTTAATAACTGGTTGACCCTCCTTTGGCAGCAATAACCTCAACCAAACGTTTCCTGTAGTTGCAGATCAGACCTGCACAACGATCTGGAGTAATTTTGGACCAGTCCTCTTCACAAAGCTGTTTCAGTGTAGCAATATTCTTGAGATGTCTGGTGTGAATCGCTCTCTTAAGGTGATACCACAGCATTTCAATCGGGTTGAGGTCAGGACTCTGACTGGGCCACTCCAGAAGGCGTATTTTGTTTTGTTGAAGCCATTCTTTTGTTGAATTACTTGTATACTTTGGGTCATTGTCCTGTTGCATCACCCATCCTCTGCGGAGCTTCAGTTGGCGGACAGATGGTCTTATGTTTCCCTGCAAAATGTCTTGATAAACTCTGGAATTCATTTTTCCATCAATGACAACAAGCCGTCCAGGCCGTGAGGCAGCAAAGCAGCCCCAAACCATGATGCTCCCTCCGCCTGTTTTACAGTGGGGATGAGGTTTTGATGTTGATGTGCTGTGCCTTTTTTTCTCCACACATAGTGTTGTGTGTTTTTTCCAAACAACTCAATTTTGGTTTCATCTGTCCACAGAATATTTTGCCAGTAGTGCTGTGGAACATCCAGGTGCTCTTTTGCAAACTTCAAACGTGCTGCAATATTCTTTTTGGACAGCAATGGCTTTCTCCGTGGTGTCCTCCCATGTACTCTATTCTTGTTTAATGTTTTCCTTATTGTAGATGTGTCAACAAAAATGTTAGCATGTGCCAGAGATTTCTGTAAGTCTTTAGCTGACACTCTAGGATTCTTCTTTACCTCATTAAGCATTCTGTGTTATGCTCTTGCAGTCATCTTTGCAGGACGACCATGCCTAGGGAGAAGTAGCAACAGTGCTGAACTTTCTCCATTTGTAGACAGTCTGTCTTTCCGTGGACCCATGAACATCAAGGCTTTTGGAAATACTTTTGTAACCCCTTCCAGCTTCATGCAAGTCAACCATTCTTGATCGTAGATCTTCTGAGAGCTCTTTTCTGTGAGGCATGGTTCACATCAGGCAGTGCTTCTTGAAACCAATAAACCCAAAACTGGTGTGTGTTTTTAAAGGGCAGGACAGCTTTCAGCAACACATCCAATAATATCACACTGATTGGACTCAAGGTTGGCTCCCTCCTGGCTCCAATTAGCTCTTGGAGAAGTCATTAGGCTATGGGGTTCACATATTTTTTCCACCCTGCACTGTGAATGTTTACATGTTATGTTCAATAAACACATGAAAACATATAATGTTTGTGTTGTATTATTTTAAGCAGACTGTGTTTTTCAAATTGTTGTGACTTAGATGAAGATCAGAGCACATTTTATGACCAATTCATGCAAAACTTCACGTAATCCCAAAGGGTTCACATACTTTTTCTTGCCACTGTATATACGTATACTGGAGATATACATATATATATATACACTATATTGCCAAAAGTATTCGCTCACCTGCCTTGACTCGCATATGAACTTAAGTAACATCCCATTCCTAAGCCATAGGGTTCAATATGACGTCAGTCCACCTTTTGCAGCTATAACAGCTTCAACTCTTCTGGGAAGGCTGTCCACAAGGTTTAGGAGTGTTTTTATGGGAATTTTTGACCATTCTTCCAGAAGCGCATTTGTGAGGTCACACACTGATGTTGGACGAGAAGGCCGGGCTCTCAGTCTCTGCTCTAATTCATCCCAAAGGTGTTCTATCGGGTTGAGGTCAGGACTCTGTGCAGACCAGTCAAGTTCATCCACACCAGAGTCTGTCATCCATGTCTTTATGGACCTTGCTTTGTGCACTGGTGCACAGTCATGTTGGAAGAGGAAGGGGCCAGCTCCAAACTGTTCCCACAAAGTTGGGAGCATGGAATTGTCCAAAATGTCTTGGTATGTTGAAGCATTCAGAGCTCCTTTCACTGGAACTAAGGGGCCAAGCCAAGCTCCTGAAAAACAACCCCACACCATAATCCCCCCTCCACCAAACTTTACACTTGGCACAATGCAGTCAGACAAGTACCGTTCTCATGGCAACCGCCAAACCCAGACTCGTCCATCAGATTGCCAGATGGAGAAGCACGATTCGTCACTCCAGAGAACGCGTCTCCACTACTCTAGAGTCTAGTGGCACCGTGCTTTACACCACTGCATTCGACGCTTTGCATTGCACTTGGTGATGTATGGCTTGGATGCAGCTGCTCGGCCATGGAAACCCATTCCATGAAGCTCTCTGCGCACTGTTCTTGAGCTAATCTGAAGGCCACATGAAGTTTGGAGGTCTGTAGCGATTGACTCTGCAGAAAGTTGACGACCTCTTCGCACTATGCGCCTCAGCATCCGCTGACCCCGCTCTGTCAGTTTACGTGGCCTGCCACTTCGTGGCTGAGTTGCTGTCATTCCCAAACACTTCCACGTTCTTATAATACAGCTGACAGTTGACTGTAGAATATTTAGGAGCGAGGAAATTTCACGACTGGATTTGTTGCACAGGTGGCATCCTATCACAGTTCGACGCTGGAATTCACTGAGCTCCTGAGTCACACTGATGTGGCCCCAGAGTTATTTAGGAAATCGGTGGCTGTCCACTTGTTACAGGCAGCAAGGTTGGCGATACCCCAGTATTGGAAACGAGCCGAACCCCCTCCACTTACGCTATGGCTCCATGAGGTGGAGTCTATCCGCTCCTCAGAGGAGAGGTTGGCCTACGCACAGGGAAAGGCTGCTGTCGACCTGTCTGCCCCGGATGAACCGCACCGTGCAGGCCCCGGGCTCTTAATTGTGTATTTTTGACTGTGACACCCCGTAACCCAGTGTAACTGAGTTGCAATATGGAAATTTGTTTTTCTCTGATTTGCTTTTTTGTGATGACAAATTGTACGATTCGTAGTCATTAACTACTTCGAGCTCTGTATACTCTTATTTTTGTCATTTTCGACTTCGCTACTGTTTAGTAGCCACAACAGATTGTATTATGTCATTTGTTTTACAATAAACTTGAATATGTGAAAAAAAAGAATTCACTGCGCTCCTGAGGGCGACCCATTTTTTCACAAATGTTTGTAAAAACAGTCTGCATGCCTAGGTGCTTGATTTTATATACCTGTGGCCATGGAAGTGATTGGAACACCTGATTCTGATTATTTGGGTGGGTGAGCGAATACTTTTGGCAATATAGTGTATATATATATATATATATATATATATATGAAAAATTAGCATCTTCCTCTAAAAAAATACTGATTGTCTATCTCTAAATAAATATCCATTAAAATGGAAACATGCTCCTGGGTCTAATAAATTGCTAATTTAAATTTATTTTTGTTTTAGGACAAACATGTACTTTCTAGACAAAACCAAACAATGCAAAATATATATTAGAAATATGAGAAGATTTAAATAAAATTATTGTCTTAATGCCAAACGTCTTTTGCGCTTTCATTAGTCATACAGTATGGTTGTTGCCAGCAACAATGTCTGAAATGATTACATTGTGAATAAATGATTAAGGGAGTTCACAGTTGAGTCAAAACCTCCACCATGCCAAATCTTATAAAACTGTTATCACCTTCCAAAGTCAAGAATGTGACCTTGTCATGTAAGGAAATGGAAGAGAAGAAAAAGAAAAAGCAACAAAAGTAGGGAGGTATAGTAAATATGCAAAATGACAGCTATTCCCTGAGGAAATGTTGAGATAATTTCCTCTGAAAGTACATTGCATAAATTTGTTCCCTTATTTAACATATATTCCTTTACATAATGTCCATGATCTAAATTGATCTACTGGAACCAATATAGCAGGTACATCATGTCATTAACTTTATTCCCATTATACATACAAATACATTTTTATTATGCATAATTAACACAGACAGCATATACGTTACAAGACACTTTATGGGTCCTTGGTGGTACAGCAATAAATCGCTGACACTACTCTTAACCAATGAAGCTACAGTTCCCACTCCACATTGAATGCAGGTAACCTCTATCATTAGGTCACCCTTAAACCTAAGATCCATCTAACCCTATTCCCACTCTAACCCTAAGACATTGGCATCTCTACAGGGGAAAGGAAGTGGAAATTTCACCCCTACAACCATTCTTGCTCCCCAAGTGTACCCCTTGATGAAGCTCATGGCAGAGTTTCAACGCAAGAAGAACGAAAGCCACAGCAGTTAGCATGGAGCTGCTTGGCAATCATCAAGCAATTGGGCACACATCACAAAGTTCTCCCAAGAGTGCTTCCAAATGCTAAGTGGGCCTCTGCTTCTGATCAGGTGGCAAGGGCCAGGTGACCGTGAGGAGTGGAAAAGCAGCACCTCCAGCACGCTTGGAAAAAAATGTGCTGACCCTAAGATATGCTCCATGAGCTTTCCCTACAGCTAGCACCAGCTGGGATTTGGAGTCTCCTTGAGCAATGTTGGCAAACAGAAAGCAGGTGATATCAGATTCACTGTGTGTGACTTGGGATCAAGGTCTGTGTGTGGGGAATGTGTCAGGCACAGTTTGTGAGGTATATGAAGCTGGAAAGTGTGCCACAGGGCAACGAAAAAAAAAAGAGCTAAGAAAGGTCAAACCAGTTAAAATCTCCACATAAAAGTACTGTCTGCGTGGGCTAGTATGTGCATAATAGTATGTGCATAAAACCTTCTAAAAACATATATAGGAAATTAAAACAATGTCTACATGGCACACATAATCTAAAAGAGTAGTAATATTGCACATATATTCAAATTAGCAGCAACATATCCTAAAATTGCTGCTGTTTTATTATTATTATCCTTTATTTATATTGCGGCACGTATTCCGCAGTGCTTTACAAGGGGTTGATACATCGGAATACCACACATGGATAATATGACCTTATTCAGGGGGACCTTGTTCCCAAGGGAACGTGCAATCTATGAGATGTACAAGTATTTTGTGAGGTAGGCACATCCATATTGTTAGGTGTCTTGCCCAAAGACACTCGCTGGTGGTGTCATCTGAGGGATCGGGTCGTCTTTCCATGATTGTAGATCAGCGACCTGGTGGTTAGGTTGAACCTGTTCTCGTAAAGTCGAGACTTGCTTCTCCACAGTTGTATTGGAGGGATGTGCTGAAAGAGATTTTGACTTGCTTCTCCATGGTCGAAGAGCAAAGACGTTACCACTGGAATCCACAGCCGATATTGTGTGGTAGGCAAGTATGTACCCTTAGGTGTCTTGCCCAAGGACAATAACTGGAGAGGTGCTCATGGCCAGGATTCAAACCTGAGTCTCCACGGTTATAGATCCAGATATTCTTCTGACAGCTTGTTGCTATATTGCTGCTAATTGGAATATTTGTGCCACAATACTAATATTTTAGATTATGTGCACCATGTGGACATTGCTCTAATTTCATATACAGTGTGTGAGGTGTCAGGTGGAGTGTGTGTGAGGTGATAAACACTGGAGATGTGTCTGGGTCACTAGGTGGTGGGTATCTGTAGCATTATTATTATACTTTATTTATATAGCGCCAGCATGTTCCGCAGCCCTGAACAATGGGCATGATATAGACAGGTTTACAATACACTGAGACTGAACAACATTTTGACAAACCAGTACAGGAGGAAACTAGGGCCCTATTCCCATGGGAATTTACAATCTGGAAGGGTTGGGGGTGGAAACAGGAAGAGGGCACTGCAAGGTGAGAGTGATGGACTAGTTGGAAACCGGAGGAGAGGATTGCAAGATGAGAGTGATGGACTGGTTGGGGCAGAGGGGTGTATTAGTGAGTCGGGTGGTAGGCTTCCCTAAATAGGAATGTCTTTAGGGGAAAGTCTGATCGTACGAGGTAGAGCGTTCCCGAGGATGGGGGCTGCGCGTGAGAAGTCCTGCAGTCTATCATGGGAAGAGGTAAGGAGGGGAGAAGCTAGGCGCAGGTCACAGTTTGATCTTAGGGAGTGTGCTGGGGTGTATCTGGTGATTTAGTGAGGACAGGTAGTGGGGAGCTGAGTTAGTGAGGGCTTTGTAGGTCAGGGTAAGGATTTTGAATTTAATTCTACAGTGGATGTGTAGCCAGTGAAGGGACTCGCAGAGGGAGTGGAGGACACAGAGCGTCGGGTGAGGTGGTTGAGCCTGGAAGAGGCGTTCAGAATGGATTGTAGGGGGGCGAGGCGGGAGAGAGAGAGGCCAACTAGAAGATTATTACAATAGTCAAATTTGTAGATTACAAGAGCGTGGATGAGTTGCATTGTGGTGTCAGTGGTAAGAAATGGCCGAATTCTGGAGATGTTACACGACTGGCAGCGGCAGGAGGAGGAAAGAGACTGGATGTGGGGGATGAAGAAAAGAGCAGAGTCAAGTGTAACTCCAAGACAGCGAACCTGGCTTGCTGGGGCGATAGTGGTACCATCAATCATGATAGAGAAATCAGGAGGTGGGGAGGCATTAGAGGGCGGAATTAGTAGAAGTTCAGTCTTGGACATGTTAATCTTTAGGTGGTGAGAGACCATCCAGGAGGAGATGCCAGATAAACAGACACTGACTTTGGAAAGGACAGGAGGAGAGAGATCAGGGATAGAGAGGTAGATCTGAGTATCATCAGCGTAGAGGTGGTAATTAAAGCCAAAGCTGTTAAAGAGTTTGCCCAGGGAGGAGGTGTAGATAGAGAAGAGCAGAGGACCAAGGACAGAGCCTTGAGGTACACCAACTGATAAAGGCATTGAAGAGGAGGAGTTGCCAGCATATGATACAGAGAAATATCTGTTGGTCAGATAAGAGTGAATCCAAGAGAGTGCAGTGTCACAGAGACCGAGCAAGCCGAGAGTCTGTAGAAGGAAGGGGTGATCGATAGTGTCAAAAGCAGCTGAGAGGTCAAGCAGGATGAGAATAGAATAGTTGCTGTGGTTTTTAGCCTTTAGGAGGTCACTGGTGGTGGCAGTTTCAGTTGAGTGTAGGGGACGGAAACCTGATTGCAGGGGTCAAGTAATGAATTAGAGGACAGGAAGAGGGAGAGGCGGTTGAAAACTAGTTTTTCGAGGAGCTTAGAGGTAAAAGGAAGCAGGGATACAGGACGATAGTTGGATGGTGAGTTGGGATCGAGGAAGGGTTTCTTTAGTAAGGGGGTAACCTGTGCATGTTTGAAGGCAGATGGGAAGTAGCTGGTACAGATAGATAGGTTGAAGATGTGTGTGAGAGCAGAGGTGAGGGAGGAGGAGAGTGGAGGTATCAGATGTGAGGGAATGGGGTCTAGCGGGCACGTAGTGAGAAGTGAGGAGGACAGTAAGGAGTGGACTTCCTCCTCAGTGGCTGTGAGGAAGCGGCCATGGGTAGAAGAGGTTGTCACTGGGAGGGGAGGTGGTGGATTAATGTTTTGTGTGGGGATGTTGCTTCTGATAGTTAGAGTTTTATTTAGGAAGTAATTTGCCAAATCCTGAGTGCAAAAGGCAGATGAGGGGGAGGTGCGGGTGGGTAGAGGAGGGAGTTAAAAGTGGACCAGAGTCATTTAGGGTTGGAGGACAGAGAAGATACGAGAGTTGAGAAGAAGGCTTGTTTAGCTAAGTGAAGGACAGAGTTGTAAAACCGCAGAATATATTTGAAATGAGTGAAATTCGCTTCAGAGCGGGATTTCCTCCAGGCACACTCAGCAGTGCGGGAGCATTGTTGCATGTAGTGTGAATGGGGTGTGTTCCAGGGCTGACATTGGTGGCATGGGACCTTACAGAGTTGAGGAGGAACAAGTGTGTCTAGAGCAGAAATAAGTAGCATGGTGTCGGACTCAGTGTGGGGGCGTCCCGCTTGCTGAAGTCTTCACCCCTTCTTCCCTACCACAATTTTTAACAGATATTGACATGGAATGCTGTGTAACAGACTCTTTCAAGTTTTGATAGCCCAATCGTTGTTTGAATAAAGCGCCAATTTTACTGGAGACGGAGTGCCTCGCTTCCCATTTTTCTGCGACATTTCTGCAGAGTTGGATACTCCCAGTACCCATACAGCACCGGGTATCTGGTGAAGAGTTAAAAACGTTATATTCTGATCTGTGTGCAGAACCTCCAGTTAGTATAGCTGGTAAGTAAAGAATGTGCATTTAGGTTAGAAGGGAGAAGTCTGTAGACTCTCCTTATATCCAGTTAACTACCAATAGGTAAACACGATTTGCTTTGAAAAACAAAACAGAAACTAAAAAAGTATGCAATGGGTTTTTCATAATCAAGAGAGTATTTCCTCGATGGACAAACATAATTCTCAGTCAGTTCTCACTCCAGTCACCTTGAATTACTGTATAGAAGTCAAGCTACAAGGAACAACACCAACACTGTAATATAAAGATCAGCAAACTTTAGCACTGCTAAAAAAAAGACAGCAGCCATGGAAAGAGCAGAATCGGGGAGAGCCCTGAGATCCATCACTTTTGAACAGGGATAAGATACAGGGTGCTATAATTGTTTAATAGCTATGCACATACAGATGCAAAATGTTACTGTAATTTCCATACACAGACATTATTCCGCATACAGATGCTATTTTTATATGTTATTGGTATTGTGGAAGCTGCGTGGCTTATACTCTCGCTGTAATTGCTACAAATCCCCATAAGCAGGAGATCTGAACATTTTATTACCCATCTTTATTACAATTCCTGTATTTGACACAAAATATATTTCTGCTTGTATGCTAACAATGCAGACCCTAATCGGGCAAGATAAGGGACACAATATAGTGTTTAGAACCATCATCCCAGAAGTATTTCTGTAAAGTAGGGATGTGCGTTTCGGGTTTCGGAATTTCGGAATTTTCACGAAATTTCCCGATTCGTGTTTTCGGATGCAGCCGATTTTCCTAAAATTTTTAGATCCGAAAACGGCAGATCCGAAAAGTTTTCCGAGCCGAAACGAAATATTTTCGGAATTTTCGAATGGACTTGAAATGTGTCAAATCGAAATTTATTGCTTTGAAACGAGGAGAGCAGACGTTCCGAAAAAACGAAAATTTCCGAAATCACGAAAAGTCGATACAAAAAACGAGCTAAGTGACACGAAAGTACGAAAAATGGTCGATATTCCGAAACAAAAATGTACACGAAAAACGAGTCGAGCCGAACCGAATCGAAACAGAAATCGGTCGAAACGAGCCAATCGAAAAGTTTGAAAATCCAAAAAATCGAATCGAACGGAAAAAAAAATCGGTGCACAAGCCTACTGTAAAGGATAAACAACTCCATAAAAAGACAATAATAATGAAGATTAACACACATTTTTTCAACTATCTCTACAATGTTTCACAAATATTGTTATTCTTCATTTTACCTTTAATTTAAGTGGTACCATGCTTCAAATAAAATATGATTTTTTTTTGCTAACAATAAGCATTGGCAGTGAAAGGATTAAATATAAGTCACTCGCTATAGGTAGGATATAAGTAATTGATGTGAACTAGGCAAACACTTGCTTTAACATGCAGAATTGAATTAGGTAAATTTCAAAACTAACTTTAATGTCCCATTAAAACATTGTCTTGTTAGCTTTGAAAATTAATATATTTTAAATATTGTGCCATGCAATCTCTACCCTTTTAAAGAAAATGGTTTAATTCATTCTGCGAATTCATTTTAATAATCCTAATAAAGAATATTGTAAGAAGACAGAAGAAAAGAAAGCATAAAACAAGCGCTGAAAATAACAGCTTGTAAAATGTTGGATTGCCTTTGATCAAAGTGGCATATTGACAGAAAAAGGTCTTTTAATGCATGCTTTCATGCAAAATTGACTTTCTATAGAGGTAATGCATGACTTATCAGTGACAAAGGTTAAGCTTATTAACATTTTTTGTCCTGGAATCTGAGAAATTTGGTCTTGGAGCATGTATATAAACACAATTACAAAGAAACAGAGCATTTTATTATGTGCTATACATTAGCATAACATTGTGTACTGTTACATTATAAGTAAGGAGATTTAAATTGCTTTGTTTATCTATTTGGAATACAGTGTACAAGTCTTATCTCCCCAGCCCTTCTCATTACACCTTCATCAAGACAAAAGGTGATGGTGATTACATTCTTAGATGGAAAACAACTAACTTCTTAAAAATCCTGAAGGAGTGCTAAGTACACCAAGACCTTAGCCAGTGCTCAGTGGGATAATGTTAGGAAAACACAACAATAATGACCTTGAACACTCCCTAAGGTGAACTCATAGAAACATAGAAACATAGAAAAATGTCGGCAGATAATAACCTTTCGGCCCATCTAGTCTGCCCAATTACATGGATACTTTATCTTTTGTTTAGGATAGCCTTATGCCTATCCCATGCCTGCTTAAATTCAATTACTGTTTTGGCCTCTACCACTTCAACTGGAAGGCTGTTACATGTATCCACCACCCTCTCAGTAAAATAATGCTTCCTGATGTTACTTTTAAACCTTTGCCCCTTTAATCTAAGACTATGTCCTCTTGTTTTGCTACTTTGTTTCCTTTTAAATATACTCCCTTCCTCTACCTTGTGGATTCCCTTTACGTATTTAAATGTTTCTATCATATCTAATCTCTGTCTCGTCTTTTTTCCAAGCTAAAAACTTGTAAACTGAGTAAGAGTTAGGTGTTGAAGTAGATTTAGTTGAAGTAAAAATTCACCGTTGAATATAAAAATGTCCCAGAAAGGCAATGTTCTAGAAGTGGAGTAATTACCGTAAAATCAAAATCAAGAGAAGTGTCCTTGATCTTCACAACTATTCCTTTGCTTTTAGTAGGTCCCTTACCATTAAAAAAAACATAGGGCCCCACTCAACTGGAGACGTTTTAACATTTACAAATGAGCCGTTAAGTTTAAGGCTGGGGTCAGACGAGCGTGATTTCTACGGACTGTACGTCCGTGCAGTACGGACATCGTCAGTACGGATGACGCAGTAGTGGTCACACAGTCCGTTTTTTCACTGAAGTTATTTTTTGACGGATGTAGGAGGGGAAAATAAATTACAATGAAAAAACATTCTGTCCGTCAAAAATGCTGGACGTATAAATGCAGTCCGTCTGACCTCGCTCCATCACTCACACACAAAGCTATGCAGACGTTGTGGACGTGGCGCACTCCGCACGTCCGTTCTAGCAGTATTACGTTCTTGCCTAACCTGCGTCCGTTTGCCGCGGCCGTTGTGCGTCCGCAGTTCAGTGCGGACGTACTTCATGTGTCAGGCTCCAATGGACTTACTTTCATGCTATCACGGACGTACTTTTAGGCGCAATCACGGACGTGAACACTACGCTCGTCTGACACCAGCCTTAGAGTCCCACTTGTAAATGGTAACGGCCCCGTCCTCTTCCACGAGTTCTACCGGGAGAGAATACCATTGGCACTTCCATATTGTGTTGCGGTTACCTATAATTACAAGACAAGTCAATTGGACATTACAGATCCTGTCTTTTTTTTTAGCTCAGCAGTTTATTACCAGCTCAGCCGGAATATGGGCCATAAACCAGTATCTGATCAAAGGTTTCCATTTAAGGAGTTACTCACTAACCACGGTCTTTCAATGAAAGAAACGTGGTCCAACTGCAGTAAACTATGGTGGAGCAAGTATGGCCAAAATAAAGTGAGTTCACTGCTTAGGCTGGTGTCACATGAGCGTTTTTATGAGCGTAAGGAATGTGCGCGAGAGTGGACGTTCCTTTCACTCTGACGCCTGTCTGACGGCCGTCTGGCCACCTTGCTGAGCGCAGCTAGTGCGCTCAGCAGTGCAAGGCTCGATCTTCCTATGGAGGATCGCACTTTGCAGCCCCGTCGAACGCACGTCATAGCACTTCGACGGGGAGGCTTTCTAAGCGAACACAGCACGCCTGCTGTAGCGCATGCAATTTGTGCGTGCACTGAAGCGTGCGGCCGGTATCATCGCAGCGTCACAACACTGCGACGGATGACGGGAGGCACGTCAGTATGGGCGCACATAGTGACATCAGCCTTAGGGAACTTCCACCATAGTTTGCCCTACTAATCACCTTTCTTTCCAATGTTTCTGCTGAAGTTCTTCTCACTGTACTTTTTAATGGGGTTTCAACTGGAGTTTCCATTATAGATTTTTCCATAGTAGTTTAGTTTTTTTGTTACCATCATTTATAGGAGGTATATGGAGATCACCACTTTAAAATCACCAAAGAATATTCACCAGTGTTTCAAAGTGAAACCACAATGAAACAAAGGGAGATGGAGAATATCTGTAGCACACACCTTCTAAGTGTTGTTCACTACTGGCTGTAGCGACTCTGCCAGCTATTGTTGAATTGTTCTTCTTTGTATAGCTGAAGTGCAGCATCAGTAAAGTGTGGTGTTTTAGTTAATTGCCATTTTAGGCTGGGGTCAGACTAACGCATTTTTAACGTGCGTTTAGGCGCACTTATTCACGGCCGCAGTAGACGGGCAATGACAGCCAATATACGAAGTACGGCCGCACAAAAGTGCGGCCGCGCAACGCAAGCGGCAAACAACGCATTTTTTTGAGAACGCAAAACTGCTAGTACTGACGTACAGAGTGCGCTGTGCCACATAGCTGCATGTGTGCATGATTAGGAGACGTCAGACGCTGCTCATGTCTGGCCAACATAACGTCCAGACACCCAAAGTTTCCTGGTTTGGATCCATAACAAATCACGCACGAAAATGCGCATTGTATGACCGTTTTCACGCATTCCGTGAAAAAATACGTCAATGCGTTCGGACGGACTTTTTGACGGTCGCTGCGAATAATGCATTCGTTTGACCCTAGCCTTAGGCTGGGGTCAGACGAGCGCAGTGTTAATGTCCGTGTTGCCCGCACATAAGTACGTCCGTGATAGCATATAATTGTGTTAAATGGAGCCCCACACATGAAGTACGTCCGCACAGAAGTGCGGACGCATGACGGACGCTGCAAACGGACGCAGGTTAGGCAAGAACGTACTACTGCTAGAACGGACGTGCGGAGTGCGCCACGTCCACAACGTCCGCATAGCTTTGTGTGTGAGTGATGGAGCGTGGTCAGACGGACTGCATTTATACGTCCAGCATTTTTGACTGACAGAATGTTTTATCATTGTAATTTATTTTCCCTGCTACATCAGTCAAAAAATACGTCAGTGAAAAAAACGGACTGTGTGGCCACTACCTTGTTGTCAGTCAGTATGTACGTCCGTACTGCACAGACGCACAGTCCGTAGAAAATGCGCTCATCTGACCCTAGCCTAAATTCCCAATTAATGGTGTTCTTCTTAAAATCCAAACTTTTAATTTGGTTTTAGTTGTGCACAGAATCAGAAAACTGTACAGAGAATTGAAAAATAAAAATATATAGTCGATAAAGAAAAAATACTAGAAAAAGTTTATAATAAAAATTGCTATTCCTACATTTTAAAATGCAGCTCTTTTTATATTAAAAATGTGCGTTTCCTTTGCTAAAATTAGAGAGTAAAAGGCTGCAGGCACAGCTGTAAATATATGGACAGGTTTAAGTGTATCATACATATACACTGGACACAGACACATACAGTATGTCCTCATAGTAAACAAAACACCTTTAGGATGCAAACAGCTGCAGGCACATTGTGGGTTAACAGTGCTTCCATCTGCTTTTGTTTGGAAGTCTTTTTCTAATGTAAAGAGTTTAATTGCACTAAAACAAACCAGTTTAAACAGACAAAGTGTGTCCTGTGGGTGGAGATATGTGTTCAGGACCAATACTGATCATGTTCAGTTTGGATAAAGGAAGTTTTCTGCCCCTCCTTTCATTCTCCACCTCTGCCCCTGATCCTGCCTGCTCAGTACTATCTCAGACTTGCTGTCACTTCCCATTCTGCAGCTCACTCTCTGCCCTGATCAGCACTTGGAATACACTCTGCTGGCACACACAGACTGGCACTGCCAGCTCCCTACTTCCTTCTGCTGCTCCTGCACATCCTTGGATTTAAGCCCCTTCACCCTAGACTCTACTTTTCCCAAGTATCAGGTAAGTGGATACAATGTATCTCATGATTATTCTACATTCTGACAGAGGACACAACAAATGTGTCCATTCATTCATTTATGTTGTTTTGGTTCATATTCATGTATATTTCTGTTTTGGGTTCCATTTACAGAAACCGATAATTATCTCTTGTCTTTATTGTGTTTTATACCTACATCTGCTTTTAAACACTCCTGAGGAACTTGCCTGGGCAACAGCTTTTTCACCCCCCCCCCTCCTCCTCCAAAGGCTGCTAGTTTGGTTTATAGCAGTGAAAAGGTTACAGGGTATGTTTACATCCGTTGCTGTTACCAGAAACCTGGGAGAATAAGAGAAAATAGGGTTAAAAAAACTCAATTGGTGTTACATTTCAACCCAAAACAGAGATTTCTTTTTCCTTTGTTAATTGAGACACTGGGGTACTTTTGTTTAAGATCCCATGGAGTTGCAGTGAGTGGATTTCAGGGGGGGGGGGGGTTAGCCAGTCAAATGTGAGGTCAGGAGAAAACTGGAAAATCAAGCAGAAAGATAATAGATAGAAAGTACAGGGGGCTTTTAGGGGTCTGTTGCTAAACAGTCTGTGTTCAGTGGGAAAAAACAAACAACCAACTGCAGAAGTAAAGAAAGACAGAATTCTAAATGGAATCTTGTGAATTCTAAACAGAAAATGAAAAGTCTCAGGATTTTCACTGTATAGTGAATAAACCCTTTGCCATGAGGATCTGTTCCTGGCTGGCAGCTTTCATGGTAGTTTTGATATGGAAAATATGATTTAACTTATCTGTAAATATCTAGAAAATTCACTTTACATGGTTGTTTTCGCTATTAATGTAGCCCCTTTTTATGCACTTTTCATAAACTGTACCCTATACAGGAGTATATTTTAGACGTTATTTATGTATCTATAGCAATAAATTAAAAAGGTTAAAATAGTGTAAGTAAATTACATTGCCGCTGCTCTCTCGTTACTTGTGTATATCAAAATGCACAGATTTTGCTCAGACAAGCATTTGATCCTATGTATGAAAATGTGGGATATATTGTATTCCAGGACTTGATGTTGTAAATCAAACTTTGGAAACAGACAGAAAATCTAGGTACCAACTACACATTCGTAGCATGCAGGAAAAAAGCAACTGTAGGAGCCTGACCCCTGTATATGGACTGTTCTCTAATAAAACCAAAATATAGAAGCTTTTCCCACTCTCGCTACTTGGATAGAGTTGCTCTTTGGAAACGCGGAACCTTAATGAGACTTGAGTTACTTGGTCCAGCTTATTTTCCCGGATACGTAACTTGTGCGTGGCGATAGGCAGAACTTCCAAATGTGAGGAAAAATCAATCAATGAGGTTCGACAGGAAAAGTGCTGCTGGCACTACCTAGTATTAAAAAGTCCAGAATCAAAATCTTTTTCTAGTGTTCTTTCCTCTTGCTTCATTTCCCCCCTGTTGTGTATGAACTGTATATCGCTCATGCAGGAATTGACCTACTATAGAAGTTACAGGTATCTGAGAAAGCATCGCCAGAACCACTAGGTTAAGTCAGACTGACTAACTGAGGTCAGCAACATTGGCCCTTGATCTTTCAGACCTACATTCCCTATGACGGGTCAGCCAATATGCTGAGAACTTCAGCATCATGGGAGATGTGGTTTAAAAACAGCTGGAGGGTCAGGGATATTGATCCCTGAGTAGAGGATGTTGGTATGCATCGGCTCCCTTTAACACATTATTATGATGGATTTTACCTGGGAATTTTTGTTTGAAATACTTGCAGGTGTTATGTCTGCATCTTAAAATACAAAACCTTACAAATGTTTGTTTAGTATCAACAGCTGAGTGGTTACATTCTTGTTCTGCCTCCTATTCGCTCACATATGTCTGTAGATCATGGACATCAAACACCGGCACTCCGAATGTTGAGGACTTACAATTCCCAAAACTCTATAAAAAAAAAAGAATCATGGGAGTTGTATTTCAGAAACAAAGGGAGGGGAGTAGATCCTGACATCACTGGTCTGGATTTCAAGCCTGATGTAATATCAGCTAAACTTTCCAGAGCCATTAGGCCGGGGTCAGAAGAGTGCACTATGTGCTCCTGTACTGATGTGCCTCTGGGCGTCTGCCGCAGCGTTGTGACACTTCGGGCCGACCACACGCTGTAGCTCGTGTACGAATTGCGGGTGTGCTGCGGATGTTCTGAAAGCCTCCCCGTCAAAGCGCTACAACAAGTGTTCGACGGGGCTGCAAAGTGCAATCCTCCCATAGGAGGATCGAGCCTTGTAGCGCTGAGCGCACTAAGACTGGGTTCACACCTGGGCGTAGCGCTGCGTCGCGCAATGCGCGTTTTTTTTTACGCGCGTTCGCGCATACAAAAAACCACGCGAACGCACGTTGCAGTGCGTTCGCGGCTATGATATGGCCGCGAACGCGCTGCTGTATGCCCGAAAAGAAGCTCCCGGACTTCTTTTTGCGTCGTCCGTTTTAAAGCGCGTTCCTGCACGCTTTAAAACGCTTAGGTGTGACATGCCCACATAGGCAATCATGGGATTTCATTGTTTAAGCGTTTTACACCGCGCAGGAGCGCGCTGTAAAACGCTTAGGTGTGAAGGGGGCCTTACTGCGTTCAGCAAGGTGGCCACACGGACTTCAGAGTGGAAGGAACATCCCCCTCACGGAAGTTCCTTCCGCTCTGCAAAACACTCGTCTGACCACGGCCTTAAAGTCCATGAAGTTGCTAAGTTTCCCAAAGCTCAGGTTAAGTTTACACTAGAAACATAGAAACATAGAAAAATGTCGGCAGATAAGAACCTTTCGGCCCATCTAGTCTGCCCAATTACATGGATACTTTACCTGGATTTATCTTTTGTTTAGGATAGCCTTAGACACTAGACACTAGACTAGGAATCTAGCCTCAATACCTAAACACCTTCGTCCTACTTGCTCTTGAATTCTGAGTGACTCCCGCTGGAGTGTATTCAGTTCCTAAAACAATCTGCAATGGATCAAATAGAACACAGTATTTTTTTTTTCCATAAACCAGGTGCAAATGTGCAGCTTTATTCCCTCCACTGCACTCACAAGTAGGAAGCCAAAGACCCTCACCATGAATGTGATCAGTCAAGCCACACCAGAGACACCTGCTCTCTGTTTGTCACGGGGATCACATCAATGCAGCTGCATTTATATTTCAGAGAAGAAAAACCGAATAAGGGAAAATGTTAATAAGAGCCTTGGCCCATTTTCACCCGGCTCTAATTTATTTTCCCAGTTAACGAGTGGGATGTCACTCACATTTGTCTTGTTCAAGCTTCTGACCCTCATTAGAAACTAGTGAAGTTGCTTCAGTTTGATATTCTGCACTCTCACTACTTCTCCCATGGGAGACCAGGGATTGGTTGAGGGATCTCTCAGCCAGTTTCTAGAACAATTTTTCCCAAACCTGTCCTCAGGACCCGCTGACAGGCCAGGTTTGCAAGATATCTGAAGCATAGCACAGGTGATCTGATTTGCTGCTCAGTGATTGCGGGATTCAGTTTGCTTTCCCCTGGGTGATCTGTAAAATCTGGCGTGTTAGTGGATTCTGAGGACAGGTTTGGAAAACACCATTCTAGAGCAAGACCTGCTCTGAGAAGTTCAGCAAATAATGGATGTTCCTAGAGTGTTGAGGAGTTTTTGTTGTATATCTGTATACTTTAATGGCTACAATAAGTTTACCAAAGCTTAGGTTGAATTTACGCCCAACTTTCAATCTAGCCTGTAGTTATATGTTCCTGTCCCTGACATACGTTTTTGAGGATTGTCTCTTAACAATTGTAGTTCAGTGACGGATCTTGATGCATACACCCATATTTCATAAAAGAATGATTACTTAGGCTGCAGTCACACAAGCGTTCTTTGAGCAGAAGGAACGTCCGTGAGAGTGGACGGTCCTTCCACTCTGACACCCATGTGGCCACATCACTAAGCGCAGTTAGTGAGCGCAGCACTACAAAGCGTGATCATCCTATGGAGGATCGCGCTTTGTAGCCCCGTCTGCCGTAGCCTTTTGATAGGGAGGCTGAAATCACATCCGGTGGTAGCGTGCGCAATTAATGCGCATGCTACACCAAATGGCCCTCCCGTCGAGTCTTCGCAAAGCTGCCATGGATGCAGGGAAGTGCGGTCACACGGAGATCTCGCAACCAACCCCACAGGCTTTCACTGCTTTTATATTGAAGGACACGATGAGGGTTGGTGCTGCACTGTCAAGTACTTGTACATCTTTTCCTACGCTTTCAGAATAGACATACTGATATTGCTGTGGTTGACGTTACTTTACAGCCTCTGTACATCCTGCCTTTAATTCATAATGATACATTAGGCATGCCTAACCATATAATGTCAAGGTGGTCAAACCACAAAATATTATCTTACATCTATCTGGAGGCGAAGTCAAGCAGGAATTCCCAGGAATGCAGTTCCTGGACTGGTTTAGCATGGGGATCATTTGGCTGATCTATCCTTCGCTGCAGATGCAATTCTACAAAAATGCCTATGATTTCAAAGGCATAGGTTCATGGAGAATGAAGATTTCTCTGTATTTGCCAGAGGAACGGCATCTTCCTATATTAAGAGCTATAGCTTTCATGGTATAACCCTTGGATCTCTCATGCCCCCCCCCCCAGTTCTGATAGATTTCCTGCGTTGCTGGTAATCCTCCTTATTAAAAAGGTTGGCTAGAATTCCTCCATTAGAAAAGAATTCCCCCAGCAATTTAAAACACAAAAGGATGGAGTCTCATGTGAAAAGGACAGGAATGCAAACCGATCAGGCAGTTCAGATAGGGCGCCACAGGAATTCCAGTCATGTTTTCACAGCAAGTCAGTATCTGAAATAAATTGCCAGTATTTACAATAAGCTTTATATTGGGAACAACCTGTTTGCATTCCTTTTTTTCTTTCGGTATGGTTAACTAATCGGAAATGCTCAAAAACTTTTAAGTTTCAACTGCGCGCTTTGTTTACATTGTCTACAAAATTGCATTCCAGTTAATATTGTATGAAAAGATTTATAAAACACCTGACTTGGGAATCAATGAAGGCTTTAGTTACGGAATAAGATCATATATTGCATAAGCTTGCCTCTCCATCCTTACCCAATGACTGCTTACTTGGGACATTCAACCTCCTGCAGATCAAGGCCCTGCAATGATGCACCTGTGACTGGGATGGGTGCAAAAGCATAAAAATGGAACATAGGCGCGTTCAGTTCCTCAGCCGCTGCAAGTTCTAAGTTAGCAACTTGGCACTGAACGCTGTGCTTCAGTTTAGCACTGCTAACTTAGCACTTGCAGCTGAGTGTGACGTGGGAAATATGGCCGCCTCCACGGAGCAAATAACAATCCAATATGGAAATGTTCAGATTTGAAGTTTTTGGTGGACTAAAATACCAAGGGCTTCATTACAATCTTGGTGCTAACGTTAGCGCTCACCTACGTGAGCGTTAACGTTAGCCCTGGTGGCCCTAACGCAGGCCACCCATATTACAATCCAAACGCTAACGGGTTCAAAAACCCGTTACCGTATGGAATCTTTCCCTACAGAGCACGAGGTTACTGTACTTTGTGCTCCCTATTCTTAACATGGGAGCGTAAAGTGTTAATCAATGTTAGGATTAAAAGGCCTAACGCTAATTACCGTCCTGCTGCAGGTTAGCAAAAAGTTAACCACAGCCAGGGCTTGGTGCTAACGGATGCCACTGCTGCAGAATCCGTCAGCACCAGCAGTACCCCCCCCCCAATAAAGTCAGATACTCACCTCCTATGCCGCGGCGAGGACCGCGGCTCCAACCGCCTCCTCCGTCAGGCGGGAGCAGGAAGAGACTGGGGGGAAAAGTCCCCCCAGTCTCACCCTGAGGATCACTACACCGACCTGCCAGATCTTGCGAGGCGAGATCCGGCAGGTCATGTGACCGGTGCCGTCTGCTTGAATGGAGTCCTATGGAGGGATGCACGTGGTGGCGCTTAGAGCTGCTGCGCGCATCCCGGGGCTTAGCGCCCGATAACAATGCAGGCAGCTTTATAAGCACCTGCATTGTAATATCGCGCTAAAATGGGGGAGCAAAGGAGAAACCTGCAGGCGCAGGTTTTTCTCCTTTGCCGTCCCCGTTTTAGCACGATTAATGTAGCCCCAAATTTTTATTGGACCATGGTAAACATTTGACATTAACGTGGTAATAAAATGGACTATAGTGGATATTGCAGAAACAGCACCTTTCATTAAGCAATCCTCTGCTCTTTTGCTTCCATATTCACAGCCAAAGTGTTCAGTGATACTGCTACAGCAAACTGAACTGCTGCAATGTAGCAATTAGCAGCAGCTGAGGAACTGAACAGGCCTCGGAATGGCTACAACCAACATTAGCATGTATTATTTTTCATAAGCGTGCTCGTGTTCTGATACTACAGCGCTTTGCAACTTCAAATCCAGTGGTTTCTGAGCATTATGGGAGATGTAGTCTACAATACCTTTTTAAGGGTAATTTTACAAATCCATAGTAAACAAAAGCAAGTAACTTGATTTGATATCTTGTATCCAACCAATGCAAGAATTGTTTCTCCTGTTCAGATAAGCACCCATGTGGATCCCATTACCATGACTCGCTATAGCAGCAACAGACGTGTATACAAGGAGCAGTTCTATACAATCCCCCCCCCTAGAAGAGTAATATGGCATGCTGTATAAATCTAATTGGTGCAGACGATAAATTCAAACCTTTTTTGGCTTTAATGATATTGCCTACAATGAACCCCTCCTCCGTTATCTGTTTGGAGTAGATTTGTTTTATTGGAAGTCTAGAAAAGGCTTCTGAGTCAGGTAGCCGGTGATTCATTCTGCCTTTATTCCTGTATAGTCATGACAGCTGGATATATGTGCATTACGTTGCATGATTCAGTGTTTCCTCTCCATGCAAGCCCCTGACACGGTACAGCCATTGCTTACAGATGTTCCAAGATACAAGAATATAATCTGATATCATCTTTTTTTAAAAAAATTATATCATGTGATTGAGCAAATATGATCAAATCTAAGTTCAATGGATGCAATTGCTATGGAACATATTTCTATATGCTGTCTAGCCATAGACCAAACAATGAGTTTGCATGAACCCTTTTTTTTTTTTGTGAAATAAGACTGCAGGACCAGGCTGTTGAATTGTAGTTATCATTCCTTTTCCGGGTGTGAAGCTTCTTTCTGTGGCTGATCAGATAAGAATCAGCCAAATATTTGGCATTCAGTTGAAGACTATTTTGTTACCAGTTTCAATTTTGGAATCCCAAATTTATGCCTCAGAGACCCAAAATTTTGCAGGCACATATTTTTAGCCTCTTTGCCTCCGTATTGTCCACTGTTAGGGTTAATGGTTCTGCTTGTGTTAGGGCCACGTTAACTTTTTGTGCAGGGTTAGTAGTAATACCCAAAGAATGCAAAAAAAATTTTAGTTAGGGGAATGATCTCTGAATCTGAAAGCTTTCATTACTTCAAAATTCTGGATGCTCAAAAACCACTACTTCATCCAAAAACTATGTTTTAGACAACAACGAATGCTCGTGTCTACTGAAGGCTCCGAAGGCAGAGACCTGAAAGGTGCTGAAAAGTATAGGTCACAGCAGAGGTAATGGGGCATGGATCTTTTTCTGACCCTTCTGTGCCCCCAGGCATGGGTCATGACAGACCCAAACATGGTCATCCAAGTATTGGGAAGTCTTCAAAATGAACACTTTACATAGATGACCTAGACACCATGTTAATAGATGGCTTTTGTCATGCATATGTGAACTTGTTTTCCGAAACAAATGATATTATTGCTCATTGTGCAGGATTGAGTCGTTTTGAAAGACACGATGATGTCTTTTCATTAGTTTGCCTGCTAAAGGTGGAGGGTAGTTGTGCAGAGGAATGTCCCTTTGATTTCTGCAATTACAGTCGAACAGAGGGCCAAAGCCATTAATTGTTTTTAAAAGCATGCTTTTGATATGGTAAATATTCAAGGTTTAATTGCTAATTGTCATTCACATGAGAAAGGAAGTAACCTTCATTGTAGCTTAAAATGGGTTGGATGGAAATGAAACCAGATCTTCAACATTCTTAATTCTGAGATACAGTATTATAGTGATAATGCGATCACTTTGAAGAATCTGCAAGGTTCTGAGTAGTATCTGTCAGCTATTTTTGGAGGTAACTTGCCATTGATCTATGTGGGAATTCTATGGTTTTAAAAGCATGATGCCTTCACACAACTTGATGAATCACCTCTAGTGACGGAACCATTTCTCTGCTTGGCCTTACCTGATAATGAAATCAGAGTAGTCTTAAAACAAGCATTAGCTTTATTCTTAAAGGGACCTTGTACTTCTAGAAAGTAAAGCTAAGGCTAAATCAACAATGTCATTCTTTAATTCCAAAGGTCTCAATGGGGTTAAATACACATTTAAACTTCTTGAGCTTGAAGTTTTTTAATCAACCATATGCCACATGGGGTTAAAAAGTACAATCCTGTATCTCAAGGCTTTTGAGTTGAGGGAAATACCCCATACTTAAGGTATCCCTTATTCCTGTGTCTGTCGGAGACCAAACTTAGTGCTAAATAAGTTTGCTGACCTCAAAAAATTCAGATATAATTTGTATCCCCATCTCATGGTTTTTGGATTGATAGAACCCTTTGTTGGAGTCAGAAAACACATTTGGCAGAAAGCTAGGTCTATGGTATTGGTAGACAAAAGCTTAAGGGATATCTTTATCAAGTTGTTGTTCCCTCTCAACTTAATATGAGAATTGCTGTTGTACTTTGTGAGCAAATTGATACAGTCACCACAGCAAAATGTCAAAAAAACAAGGATGTGACTTGTAAGTTGAATAACTCAATACTAAATACTTTTGTTTCTCTGTAACCAAGAATTTCTTTTCTCATAGGTCTGTCAAGACTATTTCTGCGCACAAAGTTGTTCTCAAGATGATAGTGTGGATTCCACACATAGGATGCTTAGAGCCATCACACTGAGAAGCGAGAGCTTGAAAATGCCTGTGTGTAATGAGTTTGTGGAGCACATCTGGAAACCCGGATCCTGTAAAAACTGTTTTCACCCTAGAAGTGCTCACCGAAATTCATCAGTCCCCTCTGATGGAAAAGCCGGCAACGTGCCAGCACTGCACGGTGTTAATGGGATTAGGAATAAAACGGAGAACCCAAACCAAGAAGATGACATTGTAACTGCTGCTTTGTATTCTAAGCCCACCATAGCAGTAAAACCAACAATGATTGCCTCCGACACTGCTGAGATGTGGGAAGAATTGAATGGCACAGAGACCCTAACACAGGTAAAAGTTTACCATACCTTATCTTATTACAGGGCGTTCAACTGTTTTATTTATTTGAGGTTGGCAAGAAACCTAGGGCAATATTCCAAAATTGGTGCTTACATACCTAACCAGAGCTGTTGTAAACTTACCAGAGCCGTTATTATGTATGACATTGTTAAGTTTTCAACAACTCAGGTTAAGTTAGGGGGCAATATTCCAAAAATGGTGCTAACTTTTTAGTTTAAAATCTGCAGTCTAGTGTGGTAGCTTGGCAAAGATGACCCTTTGGTGTAGTCACTTTAATTAGTGATACGCTGAGTTCTCTGGTCAAGGGAGTATAGTCTTAGATGGAAGGTGTGTGTGTGTGGGGGGGGATTCTGCCTCTTCCCTAAGATTCAGCTGTTGCACAGTAACTATTACATTGAATAGTTTCTAATGTTGACCTGCTTAAGTGTTACTGTTTTCATGTAGATGATAGTACCCTGACTTCAAGGGAGCTGATTTGAAGTAGGGCATAGAGACATGGTTCTGACATAAATTGTATAATTAACCCCATGACGACCAGGCAGTTTTACCATTGTTAGTCTGAAAGTACCCACTGCTGTTTTGACGTTTCTGCAATGTTTGTGTTTAGGTCTAATTTTCCTCTTACTCATTTATGGAACCCACACATATACCGTTTTCTCGACATGAAATGGACTTTCTAAAGATACCAGTATTTCCATCATATTTTATAATTTACCGTAAAAAGATTTATGAAAAAATAGAAAATACACCCTATTTCGAATTTTAATTCCCAAAATCTACAACTTCCAGAAAAGGCCCCAGCTAATTAGTTTCAGAATTTTGTCTTGAAATTAGAGATACACACTGTTGAGCCATTTCATCTCTGTGTGCTGAGCTCATTTTGACTGGTTTATGCTCACCATTATATTATTGGCCCCCAGACAACATTTTTAAAAAAAAATATTATTTTTTTTCACTTTTAAAGCAAACCTAGACATGTTGATTTCATTGGCAAGGCCATGATCAGACCTTTCAAATGATACCAAATACGACCCTCTAACTGCCACGGATCAGGAGATACGGAGATCCAAATGATCCCCCTAGCTCCACTTGGTAGCTAGGTGTTAACTGGCCAACTGACATCTTCGCACATGTGACGACGTCAGTGGGTGGGGGGTGACCCGGATGCTTGGCTGACATCAAAGATGTCTTCCACTTCCAGGAGCGAATCGTGATCCAGCACCTAAGGGGCTAAAGAGGGGTACCGCTGGAAAGGACAGACTCTGGACTCTGCCCTGTCCAGCAGTGCCTCTCCCTCTCTTTTTTTTTTCTAACCATAGCCATTATGGAGGGAGAGGCATCCAAAGGATCTCTCCTTTCAGGTTCCCCTTGCAGACGCCGGAGGACGCCTGAAAATGACATCACGATGGCTGAGGCCCATAAAAATGTCGGGCTGACTTCAAGAAAGTCAGTCCGGCGTGGATCCTCGGCCAGAGGGAGGGAGGGGGGTTGAAGGAGCATGATGTACATAGTACATTCTTGGTCCTTAAGGGGAATTTTCCCCCAGGCCATACTATGTACGTCAGTGGTCCTTAAGAGGTTAAAGAGGACACTCTAGGTCAATGTTTTCCAAACCTGTCCTCGGGACCCGGCCTCAACCAGGTCAGATTTTGCAGATCGCCTTAGGGAAATGCAGACTGAATACTGCAATCACTGAGAAGCAAATCATATCACATGTGCTGTGCTTCAGATATCTGGGAAAACCTGGCCTGTCAGCGGGTCCTGAGGACAGGTATGGGAAACACTGCTCTAGGTACTAGGACCATTTGCAAATTGAATAGTCAGTGACCTCACTGCTCCATAGAGCAGAAACAGCACAGAAAGCTTGGTAAAGGGAGCGCTGATCTGACTTCTGGGGAGGAAAATTAAGAATAAACAGTTGTCAACTCCCAGCTCTGGCTTGGCTGGATGCTCACTCAAGCGGCCAGCCTCCTCCCAGTCATTACTACTACACCTTCCCAGATGTTTTCTGAACTACAACTCCCATGATTTCCTTTTTATCTATTACATTGGAAGAATTCTGGGAATTTTAAGCCTCAACATCTTGTGGGTCATGAGCTTGACAGCCCTGATTTTTAAGAGATTTGTTGCATGGGAACAGGAACTCTAAACTTTAATTCATTATTTATTTTTTATGTTCTAGGTCAGTTGGAAATTGTCATCAACAAGCAATACTGTTCTGAAATCTGGGGACATGCCAAGGGTTTTACTAGAAAATTTGAAGCCTTTTAATCCTAATCGCAAATCACCCAGTGACAATGCTTCAAAGTACATCTTTAATGGGCTTCAAAGCCCTGAAAAGAACATGGAAATACATGCTGTGAATAACTTAACATATGTTAGCCATTTTGGTGGCCAAGCAGATAAGGCAACTTTTATTAAAGAGAAATTACCAATATCTTTTGACGAAAACAAACAAGTGAGTAGCTCGGGAAGCCAGTCTCCTGTAGAACAGTCTCCTCGAGGAACTTTGCTATCAAGAGAAAGCACAGGTTATCGCCACTCTGGAAAGTCTGGCACTGCCTTGACGAACCAAGTAATCCAGGATCAAACAAGGTCGGCAAGAGACATTAAACTTAAGAACTGCTTGAATAACTGTGAGTCTGGATCCAATACAAACTTACACTTTAGTAAAATTAACATGTCTATTCATTCTGAGTCAGATGGTAAATCAGACAAGTTGTCATACATCAGTGTGAAAGACATCCCAGCTGCATCACCTACAAGTTCCCACACTTTCGAGTTTCATTTGCCTAAAGGTTACAGACAGACTCTGGTTGCACAGTCCCATCAATTCACACATAAAGAAGCATGTGTACAACTTGAAACCCAAGGAAACCAAAATGAACCTATCTACGCAGAAAGCACTAAAAGAAAAGGTGTTCTGGGTCGAAATGGGATTGTTACAAAAACCGAAGACCGTGTAGAAAATAATGGTGTAAATGAGGAAACCAGGCCAAGTGAAGACAAGCAGCAGTCTTCAAACAATGAAAGAATGTACCAGGAGTCTATGACACATGTTTCAGCAAAAATAACTGTGATGGCTGCCCACACTGAAGAAGACAACCGGACAATCTACCTGAGCAGTCCAGACTCTGCAGTCGGGGTTCAGTGGGCCTGTAACAGCCCATCAACAACTGAGAGTTCGTCTCCGGTGTTCTTCTGGGGAGAGAAAAGCCATGACGCAAAGTCTGTGGAAGTGAGCAAAAGCTACAATATTCCTCTATCCCATAAAAACCAAGGTGATTCCAGCCCCTTCTCGCCATCATTAAGCACCAAATCTGATGAGCTTATCAATAGGCGGATATCTTCGCCAACACATGCGGTAGGAATTTTGTCCTATAGGAAGGAAACTTTGGATTCACATGACAGGTGTTTGCCATCTGGTGATCGAAGAAGGTTTTATCAGGCAATGAAGAGTAGGCAATGCAGAATTGATGAGGAGGAAGAGGAGGAGACCGGTGTCACTCAGCAGTCAAGGACCACTGCTATGGGAAATGGACCTCTTGTTAAAGCCCCTACTGTTAATAATCATGACAGTAGCCACTCAGAAGAAAATTATTCCAGGAAGGGAATGAGTAAATCTGCATCTTGTCCAGTAGAACTTTCTAAAGGAAATGAGATTGAAGAGACCAGCCAAGCCCCCCCTCCACCACCAAAAAAACTGCCTAGGTGAGTGTCAATTTCTGTAACAGGAGTATGAGCTTTCCACAATGATAGGTTTGAGATGTTGAAAGGTGGTACATTATGCTTACTGACTGGTTTTATATGCGTGATTAACCTTTTCGTATGAAGCATTTCTAAAACTTGTTAGACGCCAACCCTCAGCAACCAAGTCTGACACTTTTCGTTTGTAATGATTATTCATGAGTGTCTAGGTTTTATTGTTTTTACAAAACTATGTTTCCTGTTTGGCGTTATTAAGCAATGCCTTATAATTGAATGGTAGATGAATGTATATAAAAATGCAAACATGAGCTTGCCTCGGCACGCTTAACTACTATACAACCTATTAAAGGTCTTTGTTATTTGAAGTTCAAGTGTTGAGCCCTTCTTTAAATTGTCATTTTAGGCATCTTGAATTGATCCATATATCCAAATACTTACAACATGGAGATGGGGTTTTCAGAAGGTGGGAACATGGATAATCCATCAATATTGCATTGATTGTACCTTACAAAATCTTGTATTCAAACATGTGTTATGTCGAATGGGGGGGGGGGGTTAGCAAACTAACATATTTGCCTTGAAATGAATGTATAAGTGTGGGTTGTTTGTGGCTTTTGATTTGCTACCATAACAAAAGCTTGCCAATGCTCTCATGCTTTAGGGCAAAAATTTATTTATTTGCTTGATTTTGATAGATTGATATTCTATGCTTTTTTGTTTCTTTTTCCTTTTTTTTCTTAAAAAGAGATTAGAAATTCTGTGCATGAATGGACATCTTTTTATAAGTACTCTTCGTTCACTTTCCTTAACCATTTCTGGTAACTCAATATATGGAACATATCAGCCTCACCATCTGTATAACACTGGTCTGATGACTATTCTCATCACCCACTTTAAAGAAATCACCACAACATTCCTTGCAATCATTGTGCATCAAGATGACATGCATACCACACTCCATACCCAAGTGAATGGCTTGATAGGTCCTGTCATTGACCTGTGCTGAGATGAATGGGATAATTGACACAGGACACACAAAAGGTTGTCTGTTGGATCAACACCTCCCAGGGAATATAGTCTTCCTTTTACATATCGCTGACAGATGTACGGTTTGGCCGAGTTAATGACTTTTTTTGAGAATTTGTGTACAAAATATTCAAATTGTTTTCTAGGAAATATATCTCCCATTGATATTTTGACCCATTCAGAACACCTCTAGGTACTACAATAACCTGCGTGTTGTAATGGTTAGTTTATGAATGAACCAGTGCCCGCCAATAGAATTTTAAGACTTGTCTATCTCTTTGGCTTTACGTCACCAACTATGATGGCTTGTTCAGATGTAAATCACATTTTAACCTCAGAGACATCTAGGCCCCTATTTTGAGAAAGCTGGTAAAAGGGAAAAACAAAAGGACGAGGATGGTGTGACCAGGGGTGTACTTAGGGGGGGGGTGCAGCAGCCTTTGGCCAGCCTGCCATACACTGTGAGGCTGAGGCAGCCACTGGATCCAGACAAGGCATCTGCCGGATACAGAAGATCCGGCCCGCCCGGCCATCAAGTGTGTGTGTGTGTGTGTGGCGGACTGTGTGCACGTGGCAGCTGCAGTCGTTTGTCAGGGTAAAGGAAGCGTGCACCTAGTGTTGAATTTCAACACGTGATGTGTCACGTCACATGCCCCGCCTGCACGGCACATACATGGGCAAGCTCATTTAAATGGCGGCCACGGGGCAAATGAAAGCAGACAGAGTTTTTTAATATGCCCACTCAGACGTTCATGTATGAAAGAGTTTTATTGCTGTGGAGCTCTGTGATACGTTCAACTTCATACACACTGCACATTAGTGAGGTTTTATTGCTATGGAGCTCTGTGATACGTTCGTACACACTGCAAATTAGTGAGGTTTTATTGCTGTGGAGCTATGTGATACATTCATATACACTGCACATTAGTGAGGTTTTATTGCTGTGGAGCTCTGTGATACGCTCATACACACTGCACTTTACTGTGGGCCCTAACGCTAGCGCTCACATAAATGAGCATTAGCGCTAGGTTAATAGAAGTGATTACGTGTTGCATAGATTATCTCCCGATCGTTAATGGGTTTAACCTGTTAGCGAATTGGTATTAGCGCTTTCTTACTGTACTTTGCGCTCCCAATACTTAACACGAGAATGTTTTAGGTACGCCCCTGCATGTGACCTGTTAGCAGGAATCACAGATCAATATCGGCTGCGCTCCATCACTGGTATCATCTCCTGAAATATACTGCACACAGGGTCACACAGGATCAACTGAAGGACAAGGGGAACTATTTGTTACCAGTTTTCTTCTGCATGAAGCCAGAAGAGGCTGTGGTGGATTGCACTGTCCTTTTTCCTATAATACTAGCAATGGGTAAATGGAGAAGAAGAAAAATAAATAAATATATGTATTTATATACATACAAGGTTATTCAAAGAGAATCGAAAAGTCACCGCACGTTCGGTGACTTTTCGTTCTCTTCAATTCGGCACAATTTGGCGATCCCATTTCGGCAACCCTGTGGTGTATTCAGCAAGCACCACAGAGCTGTCGTAATACAGGGAAAAGTCGCGGCAAACTCGCCAAAAACTCACCGCAAAACCCGGCGAAGTCCCACCGAAAATTTGCAAAAACATCTGGATTAACCCCGCCGAAAACGCCGGAAAACCCCGAGCAAGAGCCGATCACACGCAGAGCAGCCGCCAGAAAAACCCGACACCGTAGACGAATGGAGTGAAAAAAAACCCCAGTATGCTTGAATGTTTGAAACGTCAAACGCTGTTTGCAAAGAAACTACTGAGCGAAAATGTCTGAAATTTACATATGAGGTCCAGGGAATGATAAGAAAAAGGGCTGTTACACGGTTACAGAAAAAAGAAGAAAAATTAAAAATAAATAAATAAATCAGCAAAAAATTTTTTGCAAAAAAATCCCGAAAAATGCTTAAAATATCCTAAAAAAATCTAACAATACAGAATCTTTTTGCTGCAGAATATTATAATAAACGGTTTATTAGATATTGAATTAAAACAGGAATATTTTTAACATTGAAGCCTATGGGATTCACCTGAATAAATCTGCCACATGAAACCACCGCATGGCAGGGCATTTTGGCAACTTTTCACTGCTGGTTTTTGTTCTCTAAATAGCCGAATCTATGGGGATTTCACTGCCCTCAAACAGGCACCGTATGTGCAAGCAATTCGCCAACATTTGGTGAATTGCCTGCTCTCTCTCTGAATAGCCGAATGGCCAAGAAAGGTAACCGAACACGGATTTTCAGTGTTCGGGTCCCTTTCGGCAGCCATTCGGATCTCTTTGAATAACCCTGATAGGATTCTCCAAAAGCAAAATCTCTTAACGCCAGTATACCAGAGCCAATATTTTGCATAACAAGATACCTTGGCATCACTCGTTACTTTCTAGCTACTACAAATGAATGTTTAGTATAGGAAGTGTTAATATCATGTAACCTTCTGTTACGGCCGAGCTGCAAGCAGACTTGCTTTTCGGCTGGAATATCAACTCAGTCGAATAATGTTAACTAGGGAGCCTTTCATAATTATGGCCTCATTCCTTAAATCTAGCGGTCGGGTCGGAATAGGGCTCCTAGCTGGCAGCTGTCACATCCGTAAAATAATTCTTGTACACAGGATGTGTCATTTTCTCCACAGTACAACAGAGAAACACTAAACCTATTTCTGTTTAAGGGTTGAGCGTGTACATTTATTTTTCCCTCTCTTAAACAAAGTAACTTCAAAGCCTTAAATGGCATTTGTTTTATATTTCCCTGTGAGCACACTGGGCATAAGGGGGGAGAGTTATGTTAAGAATTTGTTCTGTCCTTCAATCCTGCAATTGATTTACACAATGACCTGCTGCTGTCTGTGTGGACTATCCCTGACACTTCTTCCCACAACCTCCATGGCAAATTCCTTGAGTGCGGCCTAGCCACATTCCGTTCTGTAGCCCTGGGGCACTCCATTATTGTGACTTGAATTGACAAAAGATCCTGGCTCTGCAGGCCAAAAAGAAGACAGCACAGATAAACGGAAGGAAAAGAGAAATAAATGAGTACCTGAGGAAATCAACAGTGTGAAATATATATATATGTATTTTTTTTAAATAATTTTTATGGCCTTGCTGAAAATGTAAATACGGAGAAGAGCAGGGTTAATGATTGTCAGTGTTCCAGGAAGAACAAACATTCACCTCCACAATGTCTTCTTTCAGAAACTATTCTTGCTAATTATGCCAGGAATCGGGTTGCTATTCCACATATTTTTGAGCCTTTTCAAGCTTTTATCTTTTCATGTTTGTGTCGGCTCCAAGTCTAATCACTAAGAAATATGCACTTAGTTGGCCAAGAACATTTTCAGTTAGTAGGATCTTGAAATAGCTTAAGGTTTCTTTTTTGATTGTGTTTTTTATTTATTTTGGCACAGGAGTACCGCTGTAACGTTGTGTTCCCTATGTTATTAAGGAACAATATTATTTTTTGTTTACTTTCCCAGAAGTCCGCCAAAACTGACCAAGAGCAGTACGGAGCCTGGAACCTTCAGCCTTGGTTCTGTGGAGAGCCTTGGAGAGTCGTTCAAGGCTACAAATCTCTCCAACTCCAACACAAATGTCTGCTTCAGCACAGGATCTATAGACAGCTTGGATTCCAAGACCTGCAGTGAAGGAGGTAATCAATACATGACGTTTCTGATTAAAATGAGCATCTTAATAAGGAATGTCGTTTGTATGATCTCACCTTTTTAGAGATTCAATAGGGAATATCTTTGTCATAGCTTGAATTAGAGCTCGCTACAAAGTATAACATCTAATCAGGTCAGGAAACTTATGGTCACCATAAGGTTTCTTGAAGATTTTACTTTGGTGAAGGATTTGGTGACTGTTTAGAAGATCTCCCCTTTTAAGCTTAAGCTAAAGCTATTGCGACATCTGTCCTCTGCACAGAATTAATGTGCCGAGAATAAAATAAAGCTGCCAGATCTCTCTGCTCAACAGGTTACCACTCCCTGTCTCTATTTATAATGTGTCTCTAACAAGGCTGAAAACACAAACTTTGGAATGCTTTATACTCTCTACCTGAACAACGCAAACACACTTTAACTGCTGTGCTGGCAGAAAGCTGCCTTCAGCAGGTCTACCGGTTATCACTCTGATAACATTTTATTGTGCAACAGCATAATGTTCTCCTTATCAGAGTGCGGATAGGAATAACCCTTCTCTTTACATAGACAGATATTTAAAAAATTGGCCTGTTGTTTCTAAAAACCTGGTTCGGTTGTGATTAAAATCAAAATAGGAATGCAGGTGTGCCGTCAAATTATGCACCCTGTCACATATTGCCGCCGACAGCTGGTCGTCACATCCCTCCCTCGCATGTGCAGGTCCTCGAACTAGCCGTCTCCAATGCAGCAAGAGCAGAGGCAATATCTGATCGTCAGATAAAGGTTCAAGCTCAGTGCGTATGCGTGAGATACGCCACTCGGGTAGAGGGGGGATATAGACATGGATATATACAGTGAGCAGTGCGTAGTATACTGCTCACTGACAGGAGGGGTAAAAAATGCATAGCTACAGAGAGCAGTATATGTCAATGTCTATATCCCCCCCTCCATCTGTCTGGTGTGTCTCGCGCATGCACACGATCTGACAATCAGATATTGCCTCTGCTCTTGCTGCATGGGAGATGGCTAATCCGACAATCCGTGCATGCGCGGGTGTGACATGACGTCCAGCTGGTCACCAGATCAGCTGTTGTTACGTCACTCCTGCACATGCACAGAACGTCTGCGGCAATATGTGACGGGAGGCATTCTTCGACGGGACACAGGCAGGAAAAGATGCTCAACAGAATAGAGTAGGCAACCTCCCAGGTGGAGAATCCAAAAGGAGAAAGATCAGGCACTCAAATTACAAAAGATGCGGAAATTTACAGAGGGCATAAAAAATGGATTGTCTAGAAAAGCTGATGCCAAAAAGTGTGAGTTTAATAATTTTCCTAGGCTGTTGTGATTCCTTCTCCTCCTCTAGTTCCCGGATTCTTCCCTCAGTCGCCAGCGCTGAATCTATGTCAGTTCTTAATTTCTAACAATAAAGCAGACGACACTGGTCATATTGGGTTAAGCAGACTCACTGGCCATTTGAATAGGCCTCTTTTTATTTGGTACAGGATCAGATAACCGTTGACATTCCGGCACTGCAGTTTACCATCATCTCTATCAGGTCCTCACAGATTGTAAACTCTTGAGCAGGGGCCTCGCTCTTACTGTTCTATGTGTTTAACTTGTATGTATATTGGTTATTCTGTCTCTCCCATTGTACAGCGCTATGGAACTTGGTGGCACCTTATAAATAACTGTAACTGCAGTCTTACAGAGCAAGGGTCTTAGTTTGGGGGGGATTTCAGGGGAGCAGAGGCAATCTGGGGGTACCGTTTGATAGCTTGGGCCCCCATGGTGTCACAGTCCAAAAAGTGCCCAGATCCGCAGGCAGGGGCCAGAGCACCAGCGTGTAGCAGTTACCCTGGGTGATGCCACATGGCTGCTGCTGTTTGAGCCATTGGGGCCAAGTGAGGCTCAGAAACATGGGTTCCCAATGGAGCTCCCTCCTGAAAATCACCCCAACTGCAGCTCCCATGATGGGGACCCTAACCCCAAAAGAGCAGGAGCAAAGGGGTTTCGGAACACCGGGGTTTAAAGTTTTTGTAGATGTTTCCATTAAAGGGAATGCTGTGTGGTCCTTGAATGGGATTGGTTGGCACGTCTAGCTCCTGGATGGATGGTGATTTAGCTGGGGTTTCAAACCCAGCTCTTGGAAGGTGATTGCCTGGAGTTTCAAAACCAGGCTTTCCCTGGTGACGGGTAATCCAGGGAACATGAGGGACAGGCTTAAAGGCATTTGAAATATGGTCTGATGGGGGAAATGTCACAAACCAAAACTCTTCACATTAAAACATAGAACCATAGCTTAAATGAGGGGAATAGCAGAGAAGTTGGATGGGTGGAGTAGAGGTAACATCACTGCTCTGCGTGGAGAGAGCCTGTGGAGACATGGGTTTGATCCCACCCGACGAGCACCTCTCCAGTAAGTGTCCTTGGGCAAGACACCTAACAGTACATACTCGCCACCCAGGACATGCTTGAAAACGAGAGAAATCTCAATATATCCTTCCTCGTAAAATCCTTTCTCAAAAAAAAAAAGGGTGGTTTTAGGACAGTCCACAGTCTCTGAGCACGGGGTTCCATGACAATGGTATTACGTGAAATGAGATAAACAGAATCTTTTCACCCTGGCAGTCTAGGTCTTGAACATTGTGATTCGGTCATGCCTTATTTTTATTTATTTATTTATTTTATTTTAGAAAGATTTTTACCAGGGAGGATACATTGAGATTTCTCTCGTTTTCAAGTATGTCCTGGGTGGCAAGTATGTACCGTTAGGTGTCTTGCCCAAGAACACTTGCTGGAGAGGTGCTCTTGTGTCACGTGTAGATCAGGATTTGGAACCCAGGATGCAGTACCTTATCTTCCAATACTCGGGCAGCGTGGATTGAAGATAGATCGTTGAGTAATGCAGAGGGCGTGGATTGTAGAACGTAGGCAGGTCGAGGTACACGGTCCAATATCAGGGGCAGGCAGAGTTCGTTCAAAGTAGAGGGGGTCAGCCGAGGTCAAATACCGGGAAATCCAAATAGAGGGTAAGGGAGGTAGGCTTGGAGGTATTAAGAGGTATCAGTGACCAGCGATTAAGCATGGGGGCACAGAACGTCTGAACATCAATCCATGGGAGCGAGGGGTTTAAATAGGGCGCCCAGGACAGCCCTTCCCCTCCTCAGCTGCCAAGTCCCTCCTTCCCCTTAATCCCACCAATGGTGGAGAATGGAGGCCCCAGCGTCATCTCCCCGATGACGCGAGTGCCGAAGCCCCGCCCCTTCTGCGTGACGCGCGGCCGCCGCCCAACGCCATGCTGGAGTTGGATGGGGTATCCCCGGCCAATATGGCGGGAGATCCCCGCTCGCGACGGACGTGGGGAGCCGCCGCGGAACGCCGCCTGCTGAGTGGGCGATGGAGCCCGGCACCTGCTGGGCGGGGGGTACCGCTTCCGGAGGCACTCCGGGGAAGGTGAGCCCGGCGCGCGGGACGAGGGGGGCCAGACCCTGACATCTTGCCACGATCGAATCTGTGTCTCCACAGTCTCTCTCCACAGTTATAGAGCAGTGATGTTACCTCTACTCCACCCAGCCGGTGGTCTCTATATTCGCCAAATGGAGGCTAATGTTTGATAACAAGTTAGACGAGTGCAGTGACAGTGATCATGAGTTACAGCATTTTGGAAATACAGTACACAGCTTGGCAAGTTTGTTTTACATGTAGGAGCTAAAATGTAAATCTGGAACCCAAAGACACATTTTTAGGAGCCAGGAAAAGACTTGTAGATGTGTGCATGTCATGTCAGTAATTTCCGCAAAGTCTGCTATATTTATTACTTCTTCTTTTCTCAGGTCAGTCTTTTGAAGCTCTCAATTCCCCTACAGCTCCTGTGGGTGAAAAAAAACCTTTCGAACAAGTGTCCCAAAATGTGGATTCCAGTGAAGGTGTTCAGAATGGGTCTCTACAACCTCCACCATTGCCAGTGAAGAAATCTATAAACAGGCTTTGTTCCGCACCTGACAACTCTGCTTGGAGTCGAGCCAACTTGCCAAGGAATGGAGTCAATCCAATCACCCCCAAGCTAACTCTTAGTCAATCAGAAGGGAACATTTGTGGAGATCAAAGAACATTAACTAGTTGCCCCTTGAGTCCTGGAGACAAAAATGCTATATTTTCCTCTTCAGAATCGTTGGAAAAATGTTGCAGAGGGATTGGTCACCGAAATGAAATTAGGAACAGGAACTGTCTTCAAACCAGGGTAACTCAATCAGTCTCTACATCAGAATTAACTGTTTCCGGCCATGCCTCATCAGGTTCGAGCTTGCAACTTCACCACCTTCTTAGCAACATTGACAGCAAAGAAGGGATGTATGCCAAGCTTAGTGGCCTATATGCACAGTCCACTCGCCGATTAATGAACAAGTGTGAGGATGTCTTCATGCGAGACCAGAAGAAAGAAATGCACTTCAATGAGAACAACTGGTCTCTGTTTAAACTTTCCAGTAACAAGCCGTGCTGCAATGCTGGAGATGCCATTTATTATTGTGCCACGTGTGCAAAAGATCTTAACAATAAGTACGCAGTAAAGGTAAGCATTGCTTTGTGTTGTTGTTTTTCTTCTAATGTAGCTAATAATAATTATATTACAAATGCTAACCTGCTGGTTATGGCTCATATTCCTATTAAAGAATAAGCCACTTTATGTCAAGCTCTGATAGAATGTGCAGTGACCATCACCAGTAGTTGTGTACACTTTAAATTCCATAGCACTCCAGAGTGTGTTTTTTTATTAGCAGAACTCATTAATAAAAAAATCCATCTGAGAACCTAAAGAACTATTTTGACTTGGTGTTCTTCTGGTTACGTCATGAAAAGACTCAGGAATTTTGAGGACACTTAGTAGAGGACTATAGAAGGGGTGTATTTTATTTTGCACTTGCTGTTTAAGATAAAGACTCACGGTAATTTGCAAGCCTCATGTAATGGTTACCGCTTGACTGGGAAATACTGCACTAGATTCTCGTACACACATCTACAAATGTGTCACTAGCCTCATCCAATTCACCTGCAGATCTCAGATGGGTTGTCCTACTCTGAACTGACTGGGAAGCCTGATTTACGACCTACCAAATCTAAGCCCCTTTTATGCTTCAGCAAGTACTAATACCGCTATTACTGGCTCAATCGTGAATCAGCTCGGCAGCTCTGTTCGTAATTGTTGAAAGTCAGAATACATCACCTCATGGCTCCACTGGTATTAAAAAATTGGATCTGTCTGTGTTTGCAGAGGACAAATTCTAGAAGCCTGTGTTTTCCTCAACCATGAATATCTGCAAATTAAACTGTTAAGGATTGCAAGATTATCTATTACCATTTTAAATTGCTGGGTCTTATCAATGTACTGTAGTGTCTGAGGTCGATCATGTCAAAACTATGTGCAAGAAAATGATAGGTTGGGTTATTGGTTTTCAAACTGTACTCCTTTTATGTGTCCTGTGTGCCCCCCCCCCCTGTGGTGGGAGAATATCAAGCAGGGATAATTTAGTCTATTATTAACTTTCGTCAATTTCGTTATAGTCTAGTTTTTGCCACTGAAAAAGCGTAGTTCGCTAAGTTATGATGAAAATTAACATTTTCACAGACTAATAAACCGTAGATGAAAATGTCAGGGAGAGGGGGTATTTTTAATTTACAGGGTTATCCAAAGAGATCCTAATTGCTTGAGAAAGGTAACCGAACGCTGAAAATCAGCGTTCGGTTACCTTTCCTGGCCATTCGGCTATCCAGAGAGCAGGCAGTTCGCCAAATCCTGGCGAATTGCCTGCACATACGGTGCCTGTTCGAGGGCAGTGAAATCCCCATGAAAAAGCACTGCTTCGGCTATTCAGAGAACACAAACCAGCAGTGAAAGGTTCCCCTAATGCCCTGCCATTCGGTGGTTTAATTCGGCAAATTTATTCAGGAGAATCCCATAGGCTTCAATGTTAAAAATATTCCCGTTTTAATTCAATATCTAATAAACCGTTCATTATAAAATTCTGCAGCAAAAAGTCTCTTTATAGATTTTTTAGGATACTTTAAGCATTTTTCTTATTTTCTTTTTTTTTTTTTTAAGTTTACTTATTTTTTCTGTAACAGCCCTTTTTATTATCATTCCCTGGACCTCCTGTGTAAATTTCAGCCATTTTCGCTCAGTAGTTTCTTTGCAAACAGCGTTTCATTTTCACAGATTCACACAAACTATTTTGCTAATTTATTCACCTCCCTCGTCTGCGGTCTCAGCTGCTTCGGCTGCTTTGGCTGTGTGCGATCGGCTCCTGCTCGGGCTTTTTCCGTGGTTTTCGCAGGTTAATCCAGATGTTTTTGAGGGTTTTCGGCGTGCATTCGGTGAGTTTTGCGGTTAGTTTTCGTCAGGTTTGCGGCAGCCTTTCCCTGCAATTCGGGGACCCTGTGGTGCTTGCTGAATACACCGCAGGGTCGCCGAAATGGGAACGGCAAAAGGAACCGAATTGAAGAGAACGAAAAGTCACCGAACGTGCGGTGACTTTTCAAATCTCTTTGGATAACCCTGTTAGTTTTAGTTCTATTCCTTAGACTTAAATGCCATTTTGTTTTAGTCAACGAAGTTACCACTGCTTTCAAGTGAAGCTAGAATGTATATCTTCAGTAATATGTAAAAAAAATCTGCTTTTTAACATCCATTGTGCAGTACTGGAGACCGTATCTCCAGAAGGATATAGACATCTTAGAGAGAGTTCAGAGAAGGGCTACTAAAATGGTGTACGGCTTGAAGGAGAAAAGTTACCAGGAAAGGCTTAATGATCTTAACATGTACAGCTTGGAAAAAAGACGAGACAGAGGAGATATGATAGAAACATTTAAATACGTAAAGGAAATCCACAAGGTAGAGGAAGGGAGTATATTTAAAAGGAAACAAAGTAGCAAAACAAGAGGACATAGTCTTAGATTAGAGGGGCAAAGGTTTAAAAGTAACATCAGACAGCATTATTTTACTGAGAGGGTGGTGGATACATGGAACAGTCTTCCAGTAGAAGTGGTAGAGGCCAAAACAGTAATTGAATTTAAGCAGGCATGGGATAGGCATAAGGCTATGCTAAACAAAAGATAAATCCAGGTAAAGTATCCATGTAATTGGGCAGACTAGATGGGCCGAAAGGTTCTTATCTGCCGACATTTTTCTATGTTTCTATGTTTCTAAAATGAGCACAAGTAATTTGAATATTTTGTGTTTGTTTGTTGCAGATGTGCAGAACAGAGGATACAAAGACATCCTACTGTAGTCTGTCTCTTCCAGTCCACTACAACATACAGCAAGATTGCGGCCATTTTGTAGCCACCGTGCCTTCCAGTATGCTGAATCCCCCTGATGTACCCAAAGACTGTCCTGCAAATGAGTGTTCACAACCTGTTCCATTATCTCGGGAAGAGGAATGTGTGGTTGTGATCACACGTGAAGTGCCTTACTGTACCGCAGCCGATTTTGTCAAAGAATCTGTGTCCATACATAAAGCACAACCAGAGGTTTATGAGCGCCAGGTTTGTCTTCTTTTGTTACAGCTCTGCAATGGCTTGGAACATTTAAAAGAGCATGGTATTATCCACAGAGACTTGTGTTTAGAAAATCTGCTCCTTGTCCACTGCCAGACTTCCCCCAACAAGGTCAAAGATGGCAAGTATGTTCCAAGACTCATCGTGAGCAATTTCTCTAAAGCTAAACAAAGGCCTGGCTCTGAGGTCTTCAGGCCTAGAAGGGACAAGACCAGACTGGCTCCCGAGATCATGGTGGCTTCACAATACAAGAAATTTGATGAATTTCAGGCCGGGATTCTTATTTATGAGCTTCTTCATCAATCCAATCCATTTGAGAGCAGAACCAGCCTTCAAGAACAAGAATACACTCAGAAGGATTTGCCTTCACTTTCAAATTTGTCTGTTTACTCTAGGGGGCTGCAGCACCTAGCCCACTTATTGCTGGAGGCTGATCCAATCAAGCGAATTCGTATTTCGGAATCCAAGCGTGTTCTTCAATGCTTATTATGGGGTCCAAGAAAAGACTTAACGGATCAGCCCTTCAGTCATGAAGAGGCTCTCCATTGTGCTTTGCAAAACTGGATTGACATGAAACGTGCCCTTCTAACCATGAAGTTTGCGGAGAATGCACTAGATCCTGAACATAACATTTCACTGGAGGATTGGCTGTGTTGTCAATACTTGGCATCTGCTGATCCATGCTACCTATACAAAACACTGAAACTTATTAAGCTCATTTGATGCTGCGAAAACAATGTCTACTGATGGTTTAAAAGGCTAAAGCACAACAGCCCTTTTTGCTGCACAAAGCTGTGTCTGTGTATTGTAGAGCAACTCACTGTGTGACCCTAACCACTGAAAGGTCACTGAAGGCATTATTCTGCATCAAATCTGTTTTTTTTTTTTTTCAATTTAATAAGAAAACCTAGAAATGGGACTTTCCCTTTTTAAAAAAACATGTCCTTAATCAACATCTCTCCAAATTTATACTTGATCAAGTAGCCCAACCGAATTAGGCTTATGCATTGCTCCAGATGTGACATGCTGTGATTTACTGTGTACTATGTCATGTCAACTGATCAAGTGGGGTTGGATGCTCAAGTGAGTATCAATCCATAAGGATCTAGGTCCCAAATTGGTTCCCACTGCCAGGTCCCAATGCTTGAAGCTTGTATCAAAGCTTGTTGATCTATCAGATGCTTAGGCTCTGCACTCAGAGGACTGAATCAGGGGGAGAGTGCTGAGGATGCACAGGGCACTGTGACCACTCTAAGGCTAGGGTCAGACGAACGCAGTTTTAACGTGCGTTTAGCCGCACAAAATCACGGCCGTGCTAGCAGCAAATGACGTCCAATGCCGGGGAACACACGACGAACGGCCGCACGAAAGTTCGTCCGTGCAACGCAAGTGGCAAACGAACGCATTTTTTCGAGAAAGTCAAACCGCTACTACTGACGTACAGAGTGCGCTGCGGCCGCATAGCGGCGTGTTTGCGTGATTGGGAGACGTCAGACGCTGCTAATGTCCGGCTAACATAACGTCCAGACACAAAAAGTGTTTTATTGATGATCCGTACAAAATCACGGACGAATATGCACATCGTATGACCGCTAACGCGTATTTCGTGAAAAAATACGTCCGTTCGTTCGACCGCACTTTTCCACGGACGACGCGAAAAATGCGTTCGCCTGACCCTAGCCTATTACTGAGTTGTCACAATGCCTAGAGTGCTTCTTAACCTCTGAGTCACATTAACGTTGTTGCAAATTTGGTTGTGCTGTATTCATGTAACCCGGAGTAAAGTAACAAAAAGCATCGCTGCTACATTTGGAGCAACAAACAAAAATTTAGCAGAAGCAAATGGAATCTTTAACTGAGGATGTACAGTCTAAATGTGTGTGTATATATAGAAAAGAAGGGGGGAGGACAAGAAAAGTACACAGAAATCCATGGATGGTCTAGGCATGTTTGTGTAAGCTCACAATGTGTGAGAAAATGTAGTAGAAGTGGAAATAGGAAAGTGTTTTAACCCAAGTCATGTTGTTCCTCTCTATATGGAAACTAATGGTATCCTTCTGCTAATGTGCCCCTGATATAGTTCCTTATACATCAATCTATTTTCTTTTCTTGATTATTTTGTAAATCTGGAACATTTACCTTGCACTTGAAATTCCTCCCTTTCCTTCCCTCGCAATACATTTCTCACATGGACTAATTTTATTTACTGCAACACTGAACATTTCCAGAAAACTCAATTTTTTCTGAAGTACTTTTGTGTTATAGTTGTACATATGGTTGTATAAATTAAGAATAAAAATGCTACTCTATTTTCGGGGCCCAGAACGCCTTGCCGTGCAATGGTTTGTCTCTGGTTTTAGGCAGACTGTTTACAAGTCCTTTTTTACTTTTAAGCCATTTAAAAGGACATTTTACATCTTCTTCAGAACCTGAATTCGAGTTTGTCCACGAGATTTTTTTTCGTAATGATAAAATATATAAGCACATCACAACTGGGAACGATGGGTAGGTTATCCATACTACTGATCATATACTCGCTCTAGTAAAGTAATAATATAAATGTGCATACCCCAGAGATACAGCAAAAGAGGGAAAAATGTCAGGTTTGGGGGTTTTCTCTTTATATGTGAAAATGAAGACTTTTTGAAATCCATAATTCCCAATAAAATGTCCTTTTATTTGACTTGAGAGAAATATTAGTGTTTTGTTTTGTATTTTTTTTTCCCCTTCATTTTGTTTGTGTAAATGCTAATTGTTCAAAATAAAACCTGAAAAAGAAACCAATTCATTGTTTCTGTATATTTCCAGTACTGAATACATTTGATCATTTTTCTCGGATGTTTTTTCAACTCTTCTTAATTATTAGATTTACGCTCAAGGTGGTATACATTCCTGGGCTTATGGTGGCAGATTGAAATGGTCAGTATTCTTTTCCTCATGTTCTTTCTTTTTGGGGTCCAAAGTATTTGAAGTGTTTGAGTGTAACAGAGCTGAAGAGAAATAAAACCCTCAGCAGTTCCCAAACAATATTAATTGTTAGAAATCACTTGGCAAAAATAAGGAACTTTTGCTATAAATTACATTTATGGGTATAAATAGCTCTTTAAATTTCATGAGTATGTGTTTAACCCTTACACTGCGTGGGGCACCTCGTCAGGTTTCCTCCTGGGTTTCAGGACAAGCATCCCTCATCTCCTCTATCAGCTACAGCAGGTTGACAATTGCTCTGGGACAGTCCACCTCCCATCTGAACTCATCACGCATGCACATGAGGACGACTGATGGTGATTCCCCTTGCAAGGCATGTAAGTCCTATTACAGAAGCAGAAGATTCCATAGGATCATATGAGGTATCATTGTAAAGGCTCTGGCCTTTCCAATGAGGCCAAACCTGATCAGGTTTTCTGTAAAAATAAAGTTAAAAACGAAATTTAAATTTTTCTTGTCCTAAACAGCAGCATTGTTTTGTTTTTTTATTCATTTAATATAATGAACAATGCAGCTACAATGACTAATGATCTCATTTCCCATGCCTGTAGCAAGTCTGGAGGTCATGGTTCAGTGCGCTTTTTTTTTTTGCACTGCTGTGAGGAGAGGAGGAGGTCACCCTCCGTTGACACCCACACAGGTATCATTCCTCTGCCCAGGTGTGTGAGCCTAGCCCCAGACATGGACGTATCTGAGGCTAGGCACATTTTCAAGAAAGCAGGTGCACAGACGGTGCCAGGCACCCAGCACAGCTCCTGAAACCATTCAGGAGATTAGGGCTGGGTGCCCCTGCTCTCCTTTCGACAGGCCGGGGACAGACTGCAAAGCCACGGCTACAAAATCTGGCTGTGTCTCTGCTGCATACTGGCTCTGGCCCGGAAGCAGCAGGTAGGCAGATTAACATGCAGAACTCCCTGTCACACCTCTTCCTATTTTATTGAGAATTAGCTCTGTCATTCCCTCGCTGTCTTAACATCTCTCTCACTCTTACATTCTCCCCTCTTCTCTTCCTCCTCTCCTCCATTTTCCTGTCTCTTCTCCCTTGCCCCCTCCTCCTCCTCCTCCTCCTCTCTTCCCTTTCCCCCTTTCTAACTCTCACTCTCCCCTTCTCTTCCCCCTCACTCTCCTTCTCTCCCTCTAATGTTTGTTTTTTGTGTTGCTGAAGCGTTTGTGCAAATGACTCTCGGATGCAGAAATAAGGATAAGCGTGGTGCTGGTTTTATTATACAGTAGGGAGTAGAGAGGCCAACATTCACCAGACAATTTGAACCCTGGCATATGATTGGTTAGTAATTACATTTGCAAATATTACAACTCTCCCCTTTTCTCAACCTCCCTCACTGACTTCAGGACTACCCACTGCAGCCCATGGCCTGTGGGGGTGCGAAAAGGGGCCGTGGCAGCCCATTGAAGTCAACGGGGCCTACCTGTACACCCATTGCCTTCAAGGCCCTTCCGTTGTGTATATATTTTCAGCAATATATTATTGAGTAGATTTTCAGTAATCAGCGTTGACTTAAACAAGTAGGAGTTGCCTTCCGTTGTACGCACACAAATGCTGATGAGATGTTTGGCACCAGCAAGGGACCAACACACTTACCTCTGTGAAGATGAAGTCAACCCCGGCCGCAGGACATACTCTCGAAAGTAAGGTTAACAATAGGGTTATAAATTGTCTTGCGATCATTATATATATATATATATATATAATATATATTTTGTGATACAGCAACCACTGTGGATGCCTGGTTACAGCCAAACAACACATCCTTATTTTACCAGGAAGGATACATTGAGATTTCTCTCGTTTTCAAGTATGTCCTGGGTGGCGAGTATGTACAGTTGGGTGTCTTGGCCAAGGACACTTACTGGAGAAGTGCTCTTGCCGGGATTTCAAACCTGTGTCTCCATGGTTGTATAGCAGTAATGTTACCTCTACTCCTCCCAGCAGGTACAATTGGCAACAAGTGTCCGAGATGATAGAGGCCATGCAGGATTTTGGGTCCTAAATACCTTCCCTCAATTACTCTCCCAGGCATTCTGTTACCCAACCCATGCACTCTGTCACAATATATACCATCCGCTACTTACCCAGTCACGTGCAGAGGGAGGTTGTACAAGGGGTCAACAGTTCCAAGCCTCTGGACTTACTATCTCTACCCGCTCTCAGGGCCATACGTTATGCCAACCTAGCCCCCTTAAAGCATACACACCACCACTAAACTAATAGGGCACTTTCGAAACCTCTGTAACTGTATAGCATCCCAATCCAAGAGCATGACCATATACAGCTACAATATCTCGTCAGATGGTCAATTCTACAGTAACACGGACCGAAGCTACAGGAGAACATGAATCCTCTAGAGTCAAAGACGGTACTGGTTACAAAGTTTTAATGGAAAAAGACAAAAATAAAACTTTACACAGTGCCAATATCACATAAACAAGACATACAAAATATAAAATGTGCAAATACAGTTCTTGAAATAAAATTGGATATAAAACACAGAAGCCTAGCTTACATTGAAAGCTCTTCCATGGGAATTTTGCATGTAAATCCAAGGAATGTTCTTTGATGTTACTTCAACAGAAATCCTATATATACAGACAGGGTTATCCAAAGAGATTCGAAAAGTCACCGCACGTTCGGTGACTTTTCGTTCTCTTCAATTCGGTTCCTTTTGCCGATTGCATTTCGGTGACCTTGCGGTGTATTCAGCAAACAGCACAGGGTCCCCGAATTGCAGGGAAAAGCTGCCGCAAACCTGACGAAAACTAACCGAATGCACGCTGAAAACAAGCAAACACATCTGGATTAACCTTCGAAAAAGCCGAACAGGAGCCGAACAGGAGCCGAACAGGAGCCGAATCACACAGAGCCGAAGCAGCTGTGACGTAGAGGAGGCAGTGAATAAATTAGAAAAACCATTTGTATGAATCTGGGAAAATGAAACGCTGTTTGCAAAGAAACTACTGAGCGAAAATGTCTGAAATTTTCACAGGAGGTCCAGGGAATGATAATAAAGAGGGCTGTTACAAAAAAAATAAGTAAACTGAAAAAAAATAAAAAAAAAATCGGACTTTTAATTTGTTTTTAAAAAATTCAGAAAAATGCTTAAAGTATCCTAAAAAATCTATAAATAAAGAGACTTTTTGCTGCAGAATTTTATAATGAACGGTTTATTAGATATTGAATTAAAATGGGAATATTTTTAACATTGAAGTCTATGGGATTCTCCTGAATAAATTTGCCGAATTAAACCACCGAATGGCAGGGCATTAGGGGAACCTTTCACTGCTGGTTTGTGCTCTCTGAATAGACGAAGCAGTGCTTTTTCATGGGGATTTCACTGCCCTCGAACAGGGACCGAACAGGCACCGTATGTGCAGGCAATTCGACAGGATTTGGCGAATTGCCTGCTCTCTGAATAGCCGAATGGCCAGGAAAGGGAACCGAATGCTGATTTTCAGCGTTCGGTTACCTTTCTCAAGCAATTCGAATCTCTTTGGATAACCCTGAGAGTGTCCATACACATATAATTTCAAAAATCTAAGTGAAAATTATTACAAAATGAGTATATATTAAAGTTTTTTTGCCTCATTCAATACACCTCTATATGGGCACCATTAGCTGCACAAAGTCTACCAAGATGGTACTTGATTTCTTGCCATGTTCGCTGTAGCATACCCTCATCAATGGTGGCAATGGCATCAGTGATCCTCTGCTATAGATTGTTTTTGGCAGTGCAATAAGCAATTCGCTTTAGGATTACAAAGTCCTAATGCTAATTACGCCCCGCTGCGGTTAACTGAAATGTTAGCCACAGCTAGAAGCTGGTGATAACTGATTCTGCTTCTGCAAAATCATTTAGCACCCGCTTAAAATCCCCCCAAATATCAGATATTCATCTCTCTTCCCGTGCCGAGAATGGTGGCCCGATTCCCAGTCTCCCTCCACGTTCACTCCGTAGACTTGCAGGACCTCATCTCAGTGACATTTTCGTGCTCTCTAAATAACCCTGAGTGTTGTGCCTTTTTACCTTACAAGGCAGCCTTGAGAGGAGCTCATTTCAGTTTTTCAGGTATAAAAATTTAGAAAAATTGTTGCTTAACTTCCATATTTCTGTTTATTATGCCATAGTACCTGTGTGATTGTGTGCCCTTTCTGACATTGACATAAATATCTTTAAATTGGTTTATTATTAAGAATAATTATTAAGAGTATAAAACAAAATAAATTATTTTTATACATTATAAAATCAAAAGCACAAATTGATTTTAAATATGTAATAACCATAAAATGGAACCAAATGCATATAATTTGTTTTTTATACATTTCTTTATCTCAATGGACACATAACTCCGTAACACCTAAAATCGAAATAACTCGATTTTGCATTGTAATATATTGAAAATCACTCAATAGCTGTCAGGTCCTGGTCGCCCTGACCCTCTAGCGCCCCCCTGGAGACTGCAAGCATGCAGAGGACCTATAGTTTCCTGGACTTTCCTTGCTGGATTCTCCAGCAGCTGGTGTGCAATCAGCCCTGAATCTGCTATTTAACAGAGGCACATCCTACCCAGAGTGCTTCTGCATTCAGTTGGCCCAGCTCAGTTTGCATCAGCAACCAGTCTGGATGAAGCGCCAGAATTTGGATTGATATCTTGTGTACCAAACCCCTGGCTATCCTCCTGGACTTCTTATGGACATTCCTGTTGGTAACTGTGCTTCAAGACCCCTTTATCTGTTCCTGCCCCAAGACTTCCCCTCTGCACTTCCTTAAGAGACTTTCCTGCATCCTCCATCTGAGGTGTTATCAGTGGTGGAAGTACCAGGGTCGCAGCGGTCGCACTTGCGACCGGGCCCTGGCATTCTGCCACTGGAGGGGGGCCCAACGCCGCTGCCAGATTACAGAAATCCGCGCCAGAATCTGGGAGCAGCACCGCCGGCCGTTGCTATCCCTACGAGCGGCCGCTGGCTTGCAGCTAGGCCGCTCGCGTGGGATGGGAACCACCTGACCAGTGCACAAGATCCTCTCGCGAGAACTCGGCTGCGCTGGTCAGGTGGTTCCGGCGAGCGGCCAAGCTGCATGCTGCTAGCGACCGCTCGCCTCTAGGAAGAAGAACGCTGCCAGAGCAGCAGAGGTGAGAGCTGGGGGCAAATAAATTCATATGAGCTGGGGGCAAATATATCCATGTGAGCTGGGGCAATATATACCCATGAGAGCTGGAGGCAATATATACCCATGAGAGCTGGGGGCAATATATACCCATGAGAGCTGGGGCAATATATACCCATGTGTGCTGGGGGCAATATATACCCATGTGAGCTGGGGCAATATATACCCATGAGAGCTGGGGGCAATATAGAGCAGCTCTACTGAGCAGCTCCAAGCCCCTCCTGCTGCTTTTCAGCCAAGGAGAGGCAAAGATATGGTGGGTTTTATTTATACACGCACCAAACACTTCCCATTTGGGATTAAAAACAAAAACATGGAAAGAGGAACTACTGAGCTGCTCAGTAGAGCGGCCTTTTGGTACATGTTAGGTACTCACTCTGTAAAGAGGTGCCGTGAAGTGGCGAGTGAGCTTACGTTGCAATGGCCATTGAAACAAACAAAAACCTCAGTTTTGTTGTACATGGAACACATAGAAACGAGTGCAGATGACACCTTTTTTCCTTGTTATGTTTTATACATTAACTGGGCTGTTACTTCTGGCAGTTGCTGCCGCTCCGGTGAGTATGGGCGCGACGCCATTTTATCTGTATTTATGTATATCATGCTTGTAACACCAGTCCGTCGTTCTGCAGCTGTTCCTCTTTCCATGTTTTTGTTTTTAATCCCAAATGGGAAGTGTTTGGTGCATGTATAAATAAAACCCACCATATCTTTGCCTCTCCTTGGCTGAAAAGCAGCAGGAGGGGCTTGGAGCTGCTCAGTAGAGCGGCCTTTTGGTACATGTTAGGTACTCACTCTGTAAAGAGGTGCCGTGATGTGGCGAGTGCGCTTACGTTGCAATGGCCATTGAAACAAACAAAAACCTCAGTTTTGTTGTACATGGAACACATAGAAACGAGCATATATCCATGTGAGCTGGGGCAATATATACCCATGAGAACTGGGGCAATATATACCCATGTGAGCTGTGGCCAATATATACCCATGAGAGCTGGGGCAATATATACCCATGTGAGCTGGGGCAATATATACCCATGTGAGCTGGGGGCAATATATACCCATGAGAGCTGGGGGCAATATATACCCATGAGAGCTGGGGCAATATATACCCATGTGTGCTGGGGGCAATATATACCCATGAAAGCTGGGGGTAATATCTACCCATGTGTGCTGGGGCACTATATACCCATGAGAGCTGGGGGCAATATATATACCCATGTGTGTGGGGGGGCAATATATACCCATGAGAGCTGGGGGCAATATATACCCATGTGAGCTTGGCAATATATACCCATGTGTGCTTGGGGGCAATATATACCTATGAGAGCTGGGGGCAATATATACCCATGTGAGCTGGGGCAATATATACCCGTGTGTGCTGGGGCAATATATACCCATGTGAGCTGGGGCAATATATACCCATGAGAGCTGGGGCAATATATACCCATGTGAGCTGGGGGAAATAAATACCCATGAGAGCTGGGGGTAATATATACCCATGTGAGCTGGGGCAATATATACCCATGTGAGCTGGGGGCAATATATACCCATGAGAGCTGGGGGCAATATATACCCATGTGAGCTGGGGCAATATATATCCATGAGAGCTGGGGCAATATATACCCATGTGTACTGGGGGCAATATATACGCATGTGAGCTGGGGGCAATATATACCCATGTGTCATGCCCCACGCCGCGGTCGGACCGTGGCCGCCATGTTGGGACACTTTGTATACTCACCCGAGGTCCCTCGTGGCACGCCGCTCCCTGGTTCCGGTCTTCAGCTCGGAGGAGGAGAGCCAGGATGTGTCCCACGCTGCCTCCGGGATCCGACTGAGCAGAAACCAAGCGCACATGCGTGATCGACCATCCTAAAGCATGAAGACCTAGGTACTCTGCTGGTCAAGTAAAGGTTCTGCATTACACCTGCACTGGAGATCCTCGTATGCCACCAATTAACCTATCAAGTACTCAGGTATCCCAACTCCACCTACGAGCCCCAGGTGAACGGTGTTCTTATGATCCTCTGAACCCTATTTAAATCTGCCGCCTTTCCCAGTTCATTAACCAGGTTATACTGTGGTTCACCATCACGTTATCCAGTGGTTCCTCTTCGTATCTGCTCTAAGAGAATCCCGAGTTCCAGACCTGCTTCCACGGTACCAGCTCCGCTTTCAGACCAGCTTCCACGGTACCAGCTCCGCTTCCAGACCTGCTTCCAGGGTACCAGCTCCGCTTCCAGACCTGCTTCCACGGTACCAGCTCCGCTTCCAGATCTGCTTCCACGGTACCAGCTCCGCTTCCAGACCTGCTTCCACGGTACCAGCTCCGCTTCCAGACCTGCTTCCACGGTACCAGCTCCGCTTCCAGACCTGCTTCCATGGTACCAGCTCCGCTTCCAGACCTGCTTCCACGGTACCAGCTGCGCTTTCAGACCTGCTTCCACAGTACCAGCTCCGCTTCCAGGCCTGTTTCCACGGTACCAGCTCCGCTTCCAGACCTGCTTCCACGGCACCAGTTCCATCTTTAAACTTGCTACCACAGTGCCATTTCCATCTTCAGGCTTGCTACCACAGTGCCAGTTTCCTCTCCAGGCTTGCCTCCACGGTGCCAGCTCCATCTATAGGCTTACCTCCACAGCACCAGTTCCATCTCCAGGCTTGCTTCCACGGCACCAGCTCCATCTCCAGGCTTGCTTCCACGACACCAGCTCCATCTCCAGACTTGCTTCCATACCCACGGTACTAGTTCCAGATCCTATCTTCAAGTTCAATTCATCTACCCCGGTCTATTTCAAAGATTACAACTCGTGTTATTTTCCCTTACAATCCTTTGTTCTGGACTTTACTCTTGTCAAAGAAATCTTGCGTTATCTTTTGTTCTGGACTCATATTTTGTTCCATCCAGTAAACGCTCAATTGATCATACATCTCCTGGTCTCCTTCTTTGGCTTGCCATTGGGTTCCATACACACAACACTACACAGGGGTCATAGCCTCTGCCCTTACACCAGGTGAGCTGGGGCAATATATATCCATGTGAGCTGGGGGGCAATATATATCCATGTGAGCTGGGGGCAATACTATCTTTTTTTACATTGCAGGAAAAAAAGAAAAAAATGTAGATTTTTTTGGGGGGGCCCTTCATGGATTCTTGCACTGGGGCCCTCAGGTTTCTAGTTACGCCAATGGGTGTTATATTGTGTTATTTAAATAAACCCTATCTGATTTTTTACCTAATCAAGTGGTTCAGTTGTGTCACTGCGTCCTGGGCTCACAACCTTACTCCTGTAAACTGTAACCTCACAATAGCATATCAAAAGACCTTTTTCACACCTTTTAAAGCCAGAATAGTGTCCCCCTGTGGAAAATACTGATCTACCTCTTTTATGTATTGTTGAATTGTCCTGTTTTTACCCACTACACGTTTGTACAGTGCTGCAGAATGTTTTGGCGCGTAATAAATAAATATAATCCTTTGTTTCATGTCTCTCCAAGCGCCCTGGAGACACATAAAACCAGCTGCAAATAGCAGACCTAAACCTCGCTGTAACTAAAAGTATAAATAGATTACTGCTGCATTACAGTTGCCAGGGATTTGGCAGAATACAGGGAGCGCTTTTGGGTAACTCACTGCTGTACAAGAATAAAATTCAGGGGGTTATAATGACTGAAACTCCCTGTACAGTACAGATCCAGGGTGTTACTGTAATTTCCATGCACAGGAATTATGCCACCACCAACAGTATTTTTATATTATTTTGGTATTATTTGGAAGCTGCATTGCTAATAATCTGATTACGATCACTACAAATCCTGATAAGCAGGAGATCTCACCATTTTTTATTATTTATGTTTATCAGAGTTACTGTATCTAACACAAAGGTGTTTTTTTTCTGCCTGTATGATCATAATACAGACCCTGTTTGAAATAGTGGAAGATAAAGGACACCATCTAGAGCTCAGAATCTTACATTTCAACAATATTTCTGTAAAGAATAAACAAATGAAAAATTAGAAATGAGCAAATTAACATTATTTAAATTTTTTTAACTAGCCCAGAATAGCAATTTCTGTGCGAAACTTCTATCAATGGTTATAACATTTTTTCAACAAAAATCACTTGGTAGTGAAGGGTTTAGCCCCTTCATTGCTGATGACGTGTGGGACACGTCCTCATTGATGCACGTTACATGCTGAGGACGTGCCCCACACGTCATCAGCTGTGCGGGAGCCCCGGCGGAGATACTCACCTCTCTGTCCGGGGTCCCGCGGCGTTCTGACTTCAGCGTCCTCAGACGCTGAAGTCAAGCTCCTCCCTATGTAAATGACGTCATCGCGCCATGCGCGATGATGTAATTTCCAGGCGACCCCCCGGCAATGCCGGGAGATAGCCTGGAAGGGAGGGGGGGTCCCCCCTCGGTTCGGATCCCTCTCCCTCCCGATCGGGAAGGAGCAGCGCCAAAAGCCAGGCACCGCTTAAAGCGGTGCCTGGCTTTAACCCCTCAAGCGCCGGGTCGCACTTCAGCGCCTTGCGGCGGCCTAGCTCCGGTGGGGGCTGCCATCTTGGATGGCGGCTCCACCCCGGGTCCCCCCTCGCTGCCAGACATCATCACGCATAGCGTGATGACGTCAGATAGCCAGGGAACCCCTGGCTGCCCGGGGATTTCCCAAGGAAATCCCCTGGTGGAGATAGGGGTTCCTATGAGCTAGTGGGTCATGGAGGGTGTCATTTGAAAGGCCTGAGCTTGGCCTTTCGAATGATACCCAACATGACTAGGTAGAAAAGTAATACAAAATATTAAAAAAAAATAATAATAATAAATAAATTTAAAAAAAATAAAAAAACATGTTTTTTTGTGTGTTGTTTTTATTAATGCAGCAATATTGTTCACATTTCAATTATAATGTGAACAATGATGCTGCACTAATGATTTTTTTCTATGGGGTGTGTTTGCTAAAAATCACGTAATTCCCCCCAAAAAATGTAACAAGTCCCCATTTCTAATGTTTGTACAAGCCCACCCCATAGAAAACATAACCGCAAATGCTCATGTGATAAAATGTGAAAAAAAACACTTTACACACTGCAGATGATTAAAAATTCAATTTTTATTGCATTTTTTGTCATAATATACAGGCAGGACATGACGTATACATATAAAAATTATATATTATGAATCGGCGGAGTCTGCCGGAAATAACAATATATAATATGTCTGGGTCATTTAATAAAATGTGGCTTCAAATCGTGTTTAAACATGATAAGCGAAAGCGTTAAAAATGAGCTCAGCACACAGCGGTGAAATGCCTCAGCAGTGAAAGGGTTAAAACTTGGGGTTGTGACCGTAGGTTTGTCTGAATCATATAGGAACTACATTGTGAGGAACGCCTGGACACATTTCCTTCCACCACTTTATACATGTGTACATTCACTGGGTGTATGGGTAGACAAGTGAGAAATTCTTTAGCTTTCTTTAAAACTGGTGATTTATTTCCATGTGCATTTTCCCATACATTGGCTATAGCTTTGTCCTAGCTACTTTTTCAAAAAAGTAACCTTTATGCCTCTCCCTTCCCCTGTACCCTCCTACACACATTCCTCAGTGAATCACTGAACTAAATAAATACAGAGGCAAATGCACATTGTATGTCCCTAATACACTTTAAAGGTGTGACATATAGCTATTTCTATTGCCTTATCTTTTTTTTTAACATCTGAGCACTGTATTAAATATCAATACTTCTTCATATATTCAGTTATGGGTGTAACTGTAATTGACATTAAAAATACATAAACATACTGGCTGGATGGAGTAGAGGTAACATCACTGCTCTGTAACCGTGGAGTCCCAGGTTCAAATCCAGGCAAGAGCACCTCTCCAGTAAGCGTCCTTGGGCAAGACACCTAACGGTACATACTCACCATCCAGGACATACTTGAAAACGTGAGAAATCTCAGTGTATCCTTCCTGGTAAAATATTTTCTCAAAAAAAAATATATGAAGAAATTTCTGTAAAGATAAGAAAATGTGTTAATATAGCACTGAAACTATGCTATATGGGTTAGTCAAAGAGCATCAAATTGGCCACCGAACAGTGAATGTACCCAAGTCTGCAATTTTGTGGCTACTTGGGTATTCATAAAGCTGGCGACTCGCCATATATTGTCAATTTGCCATCAAAATAGGTTGGTTTCTTTTTATCCCTGTTCGTTGTCTGTTCGGCTTTTTTGGATGCTTTCGACGGTCTGTTCAGCGGATCGATTCGGCTGTTTAACGGCAGGTTATAGGATCAATTTGATGGTTTTTCGATTCATTTGGTGGTTTTTCTGCAGTTTGCGGCTGCGTTTGGCAGGTTTATCGGAGGCGTGCCGTGCATCTATTTGGTGCACTTCGGGGACCCTGCGGTGAATACTGGATTCATCGTAAGGTTGGCAAATTAAGGATGCCAAAGTGTGCCAAAGGAGAGAGCACCGAATTTTCAGCAAAATTTCAGTGCTCTCTAAATAACCGCTTATATAAATGCATCCATGCGCTAATACAGGGACGCTAATAGGGAAAACTTGCATCCCCGTTTTAGCACCATACTATGGGGCAGACGCTAATTCAGCAGCATGTCCCGTAATGCAACACTAGCCTCCCTGATACACGCAGCAGCGCTTCCGCACTGTTGCGAGCATCACCTCCTGGGGTCCATAGGACTCCATGGAGGCTTGTGCTGCTGGCCCCATGACTCCTGCGCGATCTCACTCTTGAGAGATCGTGCAGGGCCACGGAGTGATTCACGGCGAGTGTCACGGCACACACGCTTGCTGGTACCTGGTGGCCAGCAGCAGAGATCTCGCTGCTCGCTGTCCAGCCCCAGAGTGACATAGCCAACGATTGTGGTTTCATAAACTTGGCAGTGAGTTGAGCTCACTGCCCTGTCGTGGTTTTCCCCGTTCGGTGTGATTCCTATCTTCTCTGAGTGTTTATTCTGTATATGAGTGTTTATTCTGTATATGACTATTTGTCCCCAGTCTCCCTCTCCTCTCGGCGGCCAGAAGCAGCGGATCAGTCCACCATTCTCACCGCGGAATGAGAGGTGAGTATCTGATTTTTGGGGGAGGGTTTCAGCTGGTGGTAACTGATTCTGCATTTTGTAATGCAAGATTAGTGTGTTAACCGTGGAAAAATGATATTCTCTGTGAGATCTCACAGCCTTCATTCTGTATTTATGTAAAGAAGCAAGGAACCAATATTTGGAATGGCTCCACTATGAATAAAATAAGAACATTGGACTTGGGGCTATTAAAAATTAAAAAAATCTTGAGACCCGGGGATTCCGAAAAGCCTTTTGGGCTCTAGCCTAGGTTAGCAAACACCTCTGATAGGTGAGGTGGATAACCATAAATTGAGTATTTTCTTTCTGCCCCTGTATGTTTTAGAGGCAATTTAACACTGGTAGAATAATAATAATTGTGCATGATCTATTCTCATTATTCTACATTGGTATCATACGGTCCAATTGTATTTAATAATTGTAATTTCAGGCAAGTTAAAACTACATGACTTCTCATTTGATCCGGAACTGATTGCACCAAATCAGAAAGCACTGGGTAAGCAACCGTGGTCTTCTAGATGTTTTGAAGCTACATTTCCCACAAAGCTCAGTTAAGCTGATGAGTAGCTGAGCATCATGGAAGATGTAGTACCAACACATCTAGAAAGCCAAGATTGCCTACTCCTGCTACAAAATACATTTACTAGAAAGTCTTACTAAATCATAAGGTAGTGTATTATAGACATACCTTCACATCTGGCTGCTTTGCACTTATTCAATATTTTAGACAGTGGCAGTGAGTTGTGCTGTTCTTTGTTAGTGTGTGCTCTCATACGTGCAGCTGTAAAGGAATTTAAGTTATTTCTTTGTGACATACATTCTAGTTCACACTCTGGATTGCTGCTAGACTCAACTAGTCAAACATTTTACCAGCTGTCCGTCACATCAGCCCTTGCTTTTCCCTTTGCTCTGTCAATATAATATGTACACTGTGCTGCTGTGAGACTTGTACACATGATTCAGGAAGGAATATGAAGATTAATCCCAGATAGCTGCCATATGAGTCACTTTAGATATGACGCAGGTAAATTAGTCAGGAAAGCAAAAGTTCACCAACTTGGGTTTGGTTTGGAAAATGAGAAAAAAACCATTTTAACGGAAAAATCTCTTCCTTTATACTCATAGTTCCACAGTCAAGAGAAAAGGCATATTCTAACACTTTTTTAATTGTATTTAAAGAACTTTGGTGTAAGAAACCTATTTTAACAATTCTAGTTCTGAAAATATAGCACAGGTAATGCAGAGTTCATAGCAACAATGGGGAAGCTCAACCTTGGTCCTCCAGATGTTTTGGAACAACATTTCTCATGATATCTAGCCAATCATTAGATCTACAGGACTTTGTGGGAAATGTAATTCAAAAACATCTGGAGGGTCACAGTTGAGGATCCCTGGGGTAGATAATATTCACGGGTCAGCAAAGCAGAGACAAGACGTGTGTATTGTGTCTGAACTGCTGCGGATACAACATTAATAGCTCAACTTGGGCTTGAAATACAAACTTGTGGTTAGATCAAAAAGTGGCTACACCTCCACAAACAGTGCTAACCTGTTTTCTAGCTTGTCTGTTTGGGTTATAATGTAGCTGGATTTCAGAAAATGTTGACTTACCTACACCACTATCAGGTCTCTTCACTAAAGGTGAAACTCAGGAGAATTGGTAGAAGTGAAAAATGTAGGTCAGATAGCCAAACCAGAAAAATTCTTCCATTTATCTCACTTTCCAAATCGGCTATTTGGTCTGGATTGTTCTCTTCTCCTGCCAATTCTTTAAGTTTCACCTTTAGTGAATAGACCTGTTGGTGTTTGCTTGATAATCCCCCACACAGCACTGATAGGCCCCATAAGTGTGTATAGCAGGCCTCAAAATTTCCACTCGCCTGCTCGCACTTGGCGAGTGGAAATTACATGAGGGCGAGTGGGAATGCAGAGGCAGGGCAGGATAAGGGGTTAGGTGGGGCAACTAGTGGCGAGTAACTCTTAAGGCCTGGCTAGTAGCTTGGGACTTGAAATTTTGAGCCCTGGTGTATAGTGTATAATAATAAAGTAAGAATTAATCAGACAACATACAGGGTTATTCAGAGAGCTGTGAAAAGCAGGAGAATGACTAGAGAATGGAAAATTCTAGGCCAAAATAGCCAAACCAGAAAAATTCTCCCTTTCATCTCACTTTCCAAATCAGCTATTTTGGCCTAGAATTTTCCATTCTCCAGTCATTCTCCTGCTTTTCACGCTCTCTGAATAACCCTGATATTTTCACTTAGCAATAAGAAGGAAAGTCGTGTGGGACGGGGAAAGACAACTGAAAGGGTCAAATCAAGTAACGGAACAGCAATAGTGGTGCAACGGTGCCAAATGCTGGAGCGGTGGATGAGAATGAGAAAAAAAAGTTGGAGTTGCCAACTATAGGGATGGAATTCCCAACTCACTCCTGCGGCTCCACAGAGAACAGGAAGCCATAGAAGAGACCACAAGGCCTGACCACCTCAGGGTGAAGCGTTGCAGGCAGAGCCATGGAGGTTGCCAGCATGGCACAACGGAGGTATTCTCTAGCACCCAAACTCTCTCCTGGTTGGGACATATGTCCAAAAGAAAAAAACACTCAATACAAAGGATAATATTGCCCACAGACACCACAACAAGTATGCACAGTGTTACAACAAAAAGTCTGCATCTGTCTCAAATAACCTTACATTAATTGGGGGGATGTTTAATTGGCAACAGAAACAAAAAGAAGTTGTGAGTTGAAGCGCAATCCAGGTCAAGTGAGTGCTAGGGCGATGGATCAGGTTCGGCTTGTGGTTCGGGTCTTGGAGCTTGATGGTCGATGCCCAGGGTCGCCAGATGACCCTGGACTTCTTCAATTGAAGAAACAGAAAGAACTTGTCTGTCCTAAGGGATTTACAAAGTCCCTGCCACACCCCATCGATCTCCCTCTCCTCCATTCTGCAGAAGCGATGTGGTGACAAGAAATCTCCTTCTAGTGGCCAAAGCATATTGGGCTCTATTAACTGCTTCGCGCAAAAGCACACGCGCAGCGCAATTATTTTGGGCACAGCGTTAAACGTTACCGCGCGTAAATTAACGCTGATATTACAATCCGAGCGCATTTTTTCATCCGTCAAATAATAACGGGCGTAAAAAGGACGAGCAAAAACACGCGCACATTAAAGCTGCGCACAGAAATCGGTGTGCGGACTGTTTTTTCAAGCGATTCAGACAATCTGAATTAAGAACCACAATTGTCTCCCGTTAAGTTTTTGCGCCTGTCAAAATCAGAGTATATATGCTGCAGCAATAATAAAAACACGCACAACCTCTCTGGTGTATTTGGTTTCGGCCAGGACGTTCAGATTTGCCATTAACACCAGCTTTTAAAAGACGTCAAAATTATGCGCGCAAACGTTGCCCGTTAAAATTTACGCATAGATTGTAATACCATCAGCGTACCAGCGCACAAACTCATTTGTGCTCACAATGTTAAGTATAGGACGCGCAAAGTACATTACACTCGCGCAGGGTTCGCGCAAGTTCACCAGCGGTAGACGTTAACGCGCATTTTTTGCGCGGACAATGTAATACGACATTCTGCGCAAAGGGTTTTGCCCCTCGCGTTAATGCGTTTTTGCGCACGCGTTAACGTTTGCGCGAAGAATGTAATAGAGCCCATAGTGTATAATAAAAAACAATTCAATGTTAATTAGAAATCTGAAAATATGAACTAGGTCTGTGACGGTCTGCCTTCACAGGTCAATCCCTTTTATTGGCAACACAATTATATATAACAGCAGCATGTTATCTAATCCAATGCTCTAACTTAGCAGCAATAGCATGTACTAACAGTAAGGCCAAAGAGAATATTACCTATCAGTGCCACAACCACTAATATTATCTGGAGCACTGCCAGGGTCATAATCAGTACTTGTCTTTCACTTTTTCAAGCTTTTAAAAAAGCAGGAGCTTCAAAGGAGCTACAAAACACTGTGATCATATGGAGATTTAAAAGCAGGTATCACTAAAATTGTATATAAACCAACCGGATCGCTCAACCAATTGCTCTACAGATACCGGAATTGCTACACAGCAATTGATTCTCCAGCCATTCTCCTGCTTTTCACCTCTCTCTAAATAACCCTGCTAGTATCTAGGATATTTTTGTTTCAAGTCAAAGCAGCTCCTACAGTTTTCTTCCTGAAACCTTCCATTCTTTCGTTGAATAAGCACTTCTTTATTTCTTTTGATCCTTCTATCCACCACTTTGAATGCCTAACTCATTTGTTCTGCTTTTGTTTCTTTTCATTGCAATATAATAACACTGATGTGTATATTGTTTTTTTTTAATAATCATTCAATTTTATGTGTTTCAGATCTAAAACATTGGTTCTCAAAGATAATTACTAATTTTAGGACAAAATAGCTGAATTCTGAAGGGTTTATTCAGAGAGCACCAAAATGTCACCAACATTTCACAACTCGTTCCCCGCACTTTCCTGCACTTGGAGGAATCAACGTTCCCCACCCTGCGGTGAACTCAGCATTCACTGCAGGGTCCCTGAAGTGCAGGGAAAACCCGCCAAACACCCGTCGAACACCCTCCGAAAACGCGCCGGACATGTTGGAAAAAGCTGACGAGCCGCAGATCACAGCGCAGACCAGCCACCGGAAAAAGCCGACAAGCTGACGAATGGGGAAAAAAAAAAAATACGATTGAAAGTGTTAAAATTTTAAATTTGCAAAAAAACTACTGAACGAAAATATCTGGAATTTACAAATAAGATCCTATGAATGATAATAAAGAGGTCTGTTACAGAAAAAATAAAAAAAAGAAACAAAACAAATTTTGCCCAAAAAATGCCTAAGGCTGGGATCAGACGAACGCAGTGCGAACTCGCGTGCAGCCGCACTTTATCACGGCCGTAGTAGCAGCAAATGACGTCCAATGATGGGCAATATACGAGGTACGGCCACACGAAAGTTCGCCCGGGCAACGCAAGTGGCAAACAAACGCATTTTTTCGAGAACGTGATACCGCTATTACTGACGTACAGAGTGCGCTGCGTCCGCTAGCGGCGTATGTGCATGATTAGGAGACGTCAGACGCTGCTAATGTCCGGCCTACATAACGTCCAGACGCAAAAAGTGTTTTATTGATGATCCGTACAAAATCCCGGCCGAAAATGTGTATCGTATGACCGCTGTCGCGTATTCCGTGAAAAAATACGTCCATTCGTTCGAACGCACTTTTTCACGGACAACGCAAAAAATTAGTTCGTCTGACCCTAGCCTAAAAGATCCTAAAAAAATCAATAAAGAGAATTTTTACTGCAGATTAAAAGAATACACGGTTTATTAGATATTGAATAAGAATGGGAATATTTTTTTTTTTTTTCTTTTTTTTTTTTTGTATTCAAAATTTTTATTAGAAGGGCGCGTCAGTACATATATCGAGTTGAAGTACAAACTTGTCAGAAAATGGTAGTTAAACAAAAAACAAAACTGTCAGTGATGCGATATAGGTACACAAAGAGAACATCAAATAAGCAGGTCCATACGTATGAGCTATAGTTAGACCCATAAATTGGTGCAGTCCAGCCACAAGTGATCCGCAGGCAATCCAGATTCTCTTGTCGTTTATATGAGGCGTGCATAGGGTACTATAGTGGATGATCTCGTATGAAGTGTGGGACATTGTAAGCAAGGATAGAAGGAGAAGAGATAGTTCAGAGGAGGAGAGTGGGAGAGGTGTGAGGGAAGGGGGGGTATGAAAAAGAGAGAGAGGGAGGGAGAGAGAAGGGAGCGAGAAGAGAAAAAGAGAAAGAGAGAGAGAGAAAAAAAAAAAAAAAAGGGGGGGAGGGATGAGGAGTAGGGACGGAGGGAAACACCACGATGGAGTCCAGCGTGCCACCCGCGGGACCATTCCGTCTCCCCCCACCACCACCGGAGGGGAGGATGTACCAGCGTCCGACCCAGAGCCACCTAAGTGCGCGCTTCTCGTGCCGCCTCAACCGCCGGAGACCCATCCCCGTGATAGTAAGGGCCCATAGTGGTCAGCCGACCGAGATATCAGTGCAGGCCGGAGCCATCGGGTCTCGGTGTGTCTATGGTCCCCTATCCTGTGCAGTCGTCGGTGGGAGCTCAAGCTCCAATCGTCGGCGAAGTGCGGCTGAGGAAACAAATTCCTGCCAATAGTACCAAGTTTGGTAGAACGCCTGCGTGGAATCTTCCTGTGCAGCGATCCGCTCCTCCACTCTGAACATTTCATCCACCTGGGATATCCATTCCTGGAGGGAGGGGACGGATCGGCGTTTCCAGTGCCTTGGAATCAGGTGGCGCGCCGCCAGCAGCAGACGGAAAGCCACAGATTTTTTAAAAGAGGCCGTCGGAAAGCCCAAGAGTAAGAGGAGGAAGGTCCGAGGTGTGTGTTCCAGTGTAACATCTGTCACCTCCCTGATCACTTCCCCCACCCACTTCCAGTAGGTTTGTACCAGCGAGCAGGACCCCCAGATGTGGAGATAGGAACCAAGTTCCTTGCCACAGCGCCAACATGTGGGGTCCGTTGAACCAGTGAATTGGAACACACGAAGTGGCGTGTAATACCAGCGGGTCAGAATTTTATAAGACGTTTCGTGGTATCTCACCGCCCGCGTGCCATGGTGGGTCAGGGAGAGGATCGTAGTCCACTCCGCATCCGATATCGTTAGATTCAGTTCAGCTTCCCATATTCCCATAAAGGGAGGAGATTCCGAGTCTCTCGATTGGAGAAGAGAGTATAGGGTGGAGATGCCATGGTTCAAAGAGAGACTTAGTGAGCAAAAGCGTTCAAACGGAGTGAGCGCTCGGGTTAGTTTGTGTCCCTCTGGGAGGGTACCCAAATAGTGACGTATTTGTCCAAAGTTAAATCTGTCCAGGAAAGACAGTGGTGGGAGGTCTATGCGCGATGTGAGAGCCGCCAGTGTGGGGATGTGAGCCACATGCATGGCGAGGAGTCTATCTCCCTCCACAAGGTGGCGACGTAGAGAGATCCTAACCCCCGGTGTGAAAAGGGGGTTCGATATTAGGGGGAGCAGCGGAGAGGGACTGGAGGAGAGCGCATGCGAGAATTTCAAGCGGTCCCACAGACTCAAAGTGGTCCCTATGAGGGGGGTGAGTACGGGCCGTGTTTGGCACTGCCTGGTGTGGTAGCCATGGTAACATCCACAGCGGCACCCCTAGGTCCGTGCCCTCTAGATCCAACCACCCTCTCCTACCCGTGGCGGAAGACCAATCAACCAGCTGATTGAGTTGGGCTGCCCTATAATAGGTGAGCAGATCTGGGAGCGCCATGGCCCCTGCTTCCTTAGGTCGACATAGTACCGCAAGTCGCAGTCTGGGCTTACGCCCCGCCCACACAAATTTAATCATTTCTGACCGAAATGATTTAAAGAAAGACCCCGGTATAGTTACTGGTACAGTTTGTAACAGGTAGAGTATGCGGGGTAACACATTCATTTTAAACACCGCCACCCTTCCCATCCACGAGAGAAATTTAGTGTTCCACATCGTCAGGTTGTCACGGATCATCCCCAGGAGGGGGAGAAAGTTGAGAGCAAAAAGGTCCTGCAGGGTCGGTGAGAGCCAAGTCCCGAGATACTTCATCTTTGCATCACACCAGTGGAAGGGAAATGCATCCCGTATGCCCACTGCCTCTCCATCCGGGACTGAGACGTTCAGGATCTCCGATTTGGACATGTTGATTTTGAGGCCTGCTAATTTGCCGTATGCTTCGAATGCGCCCACTACCGCTGCCAGGGATTGCCGAGGAGATAACTGTCCAGGGGCCCCACTAGCTGTTTCCTCGGCGTCCCTGACTGCCCGGGGTCCTCTGGGTTCCTTTTATTGCGACCCATGACGCAGGTGTGCTGTTGGTATCGAATGAAAAGCGCGGTGGAGGTACAGAGCTGTGTACTCAGGCGTCCATCTTGGTTGCCGTCCAGGCCACGCCCCCCGGGAATATTTTTAACACTGAAATCTATAGGATTTGCCCGAATAAACCTGCTGAATGAAACCACCGAACAGCAGAGCAGTTCAACAACTTTTCACTGCTGTTCGGTGTTCTCTGAATAGATTCCATTGCTTCTCTATGAGGATTTCACTACCTTTTAACATTGTGTGGCTCAATCGTACCTGCAGGCAATTTGCCAAAATTTGGCAAACTGCCTGTTCTCTGAATAGCCGAATGGCCCCGAAATGTCACCGTACGGGGAAATTCACTGTTTAGTGACATTTCGGTGCCAGATCGGCTCTCTCTGAATAACCCTTTAAGTTTTTTCTCCAACCCAGATTTTTGTGTGGCTCAATCGTTTTGATTAACATATGCAATTTTCCTGCTGGTCTCCTGACAGGAGTCAAGTGCTAACAAACAACTGTGGGAACTCCTCAATATTCTGTCCCTTGATCAACCACTGACATGCCACACTTAGGCTGGGGTCAGACCAGCGCACTTTTAACGTGCGTTCTGGCGCACATAATTACGGCCGCACTAGCAGCAGATGACGGGCAATGACGGCCAATATATGATGTACGGCCGCACAAAAGTCCGGCCGTGCAACGCAAGTGGAATTTGAAAGCATTTTTCTGAGAACGCTGAACCGCTAGTACTGACGTACTGAGTGCGCAGCTGCGGCATAGCGGCGTGTTTGCGTGATTAGGAGATGTCAGACGCTGCTAATGTCCAGCCAACATAACGTCCAGACGCAAAAAGAGTTTTATTGACGATCCGTCCAAAATCACGCCCGAAAATGCACGTCGTCTGACCGTTTTTGCGCATTCCGTGAAAAAATACGTCAATGCATTCGGACGCACTTTTTCACGTTCGTGGGGAAAAATGCTTTCGTCTGACCCTAACCTTAACCATCCACTCAACATGCAAATTTGATCATGTTTCACTCTCACCATTTTCCTTGCACCAGGTTAGGAACTTAGGATCCACCTTTGCCTTGATGTGGCAGGAGGGCTTGAGACCATTTAAGTATAATAAAACCCTCTGTTTTTTTCTTTAGCATGGATGTGTGGAAAGTCAAATCGCAGATGATTACTTTTTTGGCATGTTTTATGGTTGAAATATGGCTGGATACTGGCAGTTTATTATGTCGCCCTAAAAGGGAACAGAACCCGAGACTGATTTTTCGTTATATTTAGCTAAACAAAATCAATGCTGTGCAACCATCTGTTTTTTATATTAGAGTATATGTATATGATGGTTCATATTTTCACTTCTGTGTTCCATATATATTGGGATTGCAATTGAAGTTTACCCAGCTCACACAAATTTGTCATCTGTCTTGAAAACTAAACACAGGCTATTTGACTTTAAAAGCCGTTTATTCCATTGATCGTGGTCTGTGAGAAAGTAACACGTATGACCAGATGGCCCAGGATAATGTTATCAGAAATTACCAACAGAGACAAATGACAGAGAGCAGAGAGTAGATTAATACTGCTTTCAGTCCATTTATAAATTCGGATTATTTTTCTGCAGTTCATTTATTTATTAATAAAGGATTTTACCAGGAAGGATACATTGAGATTTCTCTCGTTTTCAAGTATGTCCTGGGTTCAAGAAACATTGAATTGTTACAGAAATACAAATGCAGTTGCATTTGAGACACAAATTAATTGAGAATTGAAGAAAACAAAACTGAATGGAAAAAGTGTTGAGAGAGAAGTGTGTGAAAGCACAACTAATACACAAGATTTGCACCTACAGTCAGGTCCAGAAATATTGGGACATCGACACAATTCTAACATCTTTGGCTCTATACACCACCACAATGGTGTTGGAATGAAACAAACACAATGTGCTTTAACTGCAGACTGTCAGCTTTAATTTGAGGGTATGTACATCCAACTCAGGTGAACAGTGTAGGACTTACAGCAGTTTGCAGATGTGCCTCCCACTTGTTAAGGGACCAAAAGTAATGGGACAATTGGCTTCTCAGCTGTTCCATGGCCAGGTGCGTGATATTCCCTCATTACCCCAATTACAATGTGCAGATAAAAGGCCCAGAGTTCATTTCAAGTGTGCTATTTGCAATTGAAATCTGTTGCTGTCAACTCTCAAGATCAGATCCAAAGAGCCTTCTCTATCAGTGAAGCAAGCCATCATTAGGCTGAAGAAACAAAACAAACCCATCAGAGAGATAGCAAGAACATTAGGCGTGGCCAAAACAACTGTTTGGAACATTCTCAAAAAGAAGGAACGCACCGGTGAGCTCAGCAACACCAAAAGACCCAGGAGACCACGGAAAACAACTGTGATGGATGAATGAAGAAGTCTTTCCCTGGTGAAGAAAACACCCTTCACAACAGTTGGCCAGATCAAGAACACTCTCCAGGAGGTAGGTGTATGTGTGTAAAAGTCAACAATCAAGAGAAGACTTCACCAGAGTAAATACAGAGGGTTCACCACAAGAAGTAAACCATTGGTGATTGGAGTTTGCCAAACAACACCTAACAAAGCCTTCACAGTTCTGGAACAAGATCCTATGGACAGATGAGACCAAGATCAACTTGTACCAGAGTGATGGGAAGAGAAGAGTATGGAGAAGGAAAGGAACTGCTCATGATCCTAAGCATACCACCTCATCAGTGAAGCATGGTGGTGGTAGTGTCATGGCTTGGGCATGTATGGATGCCAATGGAACTGGTTCTCTTGTATTTATTAATGATGTGACTGCTGACAAAAGCAGCAGGATGAATTCTGAAGTGTTTCGGGCAATATTATCTGCTCACATTCAGCCAAATGCTGCAGAACTCATTGGACATCGCTTCACAGTGCAGATGGACAATGACCCGAAACATACTGCAAAAGCAACCAAAGAGTTTTTGAAGGGACAGAAGTGGAATGTTATGCAATGGCCAAGTCAATCACCTGACCTGAATCCCATTGAGCATGCATTTCACTTGCTGAAAACAAAACTGAAGGGAAAATGCCCCAAGAACAAGCAGGAACTGAAGACAGTTGCAGTAGAGGCCTGGCAGAGCATCACCAGGGATGAAACCCAGCGTCTGGTGATGTCTATGCGTTCCAGACTTCAGGCTGTAATTGACTGCAAAGGATTTACAACCAAGTATTAAGAAGGGAAAGTTTGATTTATGATTATTATTCTGTCCCATTACTTTTGGTCCCTTAACAAGTGGGAGGCACATCTGCAAACAGCTGTAAGTCCTACACCGTTTACCTGAGTTGGATGTACATACTCTCAAATTAAAGCTGACAGTCTGCAGTTAAAGCACATTCTGTTTGTTTCATTCCAACTCCATTGTGGTGGTGTATAGAGCCAAAGATGTTAGAATTGTGTCGAAGTCCCAATATTTCTGGACCTGACTGTAAAAATGCATTTATAAAATAATTAATTATTCACAAAAAAATGATAAACCCGGTCAACTCATTAACAAGGAGCACAAGCCATAGGTAAGAGTTTTTCAGAACCTAAAACATTATGAGCTAAATTACAATCCCTGCGTTAAAATGGGAGCGGAAGGGAGAAAAAACTGCGCCCGCAGTTTTGCCCCTACCGCCCCCGTTTTAATGGGAGATTACAATGCAGGTGCAAAAAATGCTGCCTGCATTGGTAGCGAGCACTACGCCCCTGGATGCTTGCGGCAGCGCTGAGCGCAGCTGCGAGCATCCACTCGCTGGAGTCCATAGGAGTCCATTGAGCCAGACGCTGGCAGTTACATGACCTACCGGATCTTGCCTCGCGAGTAGTGATGAGCCGAACACCCCCGTGTTCGGTTCGCATTCGAACTCGAACAATTTCAAAAGCTCGAGTTCGAACTCGAACACGATTCGAACTCAATGCAAGTCAATGGGACTCGAACATTCGATTTTTAGAGTGCCCTCCAAGAGGCCATATATGCAAGATATTTGCAATAAAAGGTGTATGGGGGTCCAGGTAGTGCCCTGGGGACAGGAAACAAGGACAAAAAGTAAAAAAAAAAAAGTTTTTAAAGGAACAGTGAGTTTTCCATGAAATAAAGGTTAAGAATAAAAACGAAAAATTCCTTCAAATATCGTGCCTAGGAGGTCCCCATAACCTGCCCGTGAAGTGGCGGATTTGTAGGATGTATAGAAACATTTAAAAACAAAAAAATGACATTTCAAATGACGGTAAATGGTTTTCCTTTAATCTATTCATAAACAACTGCTTGGGGCGGCAGCCTGTATGAAAAGAGGAGACGTTTTAGGAGACACAGAACAAGTTTAGTGATTTTTTTTGGCTAAATTATGGTGAAACTTATGCAGGCTTTGGATGAAAGTAACAATAGGTGCTTTAAAATTGGGCCTTTAGTGTCGGCAACAGTGCCGGCACACCGTAACCCCTCTGTGGTATTATGGAAGAGTGCAGGGTTGGACCCTGCGGTCCAATATTAAAATAATATGAATCTGGTACAGGCGTCAGTGCACCCAAATATTGTGTCTTTGGTGGCAGCAAGTGTCTTCACACCGTAACCCTCTGTGGTATTGTGGAAGAGTGCAGTGGTGGAGGTTTTGGTAATGCAGAAGAGATCCCCGATCTATTCAGTTACATCAGCAGCTATAACAAAACCGGGTCAGCAATGTTTAGGCACTTGTACGGCGCTACTGTATATGGTGAGAATGGGTGCAAACCAGTGGCAACAGGAAGAAAACAGAACAGGCAGGGAATACACAGAGAGAATAGTCAAATGGCAGGCAAAGTCAGAAACAGCCCGGTCCTCAGAACAAGCAGGGTCAGTAACAAGTATATAAAGTGATTCGGTAAACTAGCAATGCGGGAATAAAGGCTGAGACACACTGAGCGTGTAGCGACGCACAGCGTAGCGAAGAGAAGCAAACATTTTGCCACTGAGGAGGAAGTCAATTCCTTATTGTCCTCCTCACATCTCACCACGTGCCCGCTCGACCCCATTCCCTCACATCTAATTCCTCCCCTCTCCTCCTCCCTCACCCCTGCTCTCACACACATCTTCAACCTATCTCTCTCCACTGGCTCCTTTCCATCCGCCTTCAAACACGCGCTAGTTACCCCTTTATTAAAGAAACCATCCCTAGATCCCAACTCTCCATCCAACTACCGCCCTGTATCCCTGCTTCCCTTCACATCAAAGCTCTTAGAAAAACTAGTCTTCAACCGCCTCTCCCTCTTCCTGTCCTCCAATTCCCTACTTGACCCCCTGCAATCTGGCTTCCGTCCCCTACACTCAACTGAAACTGCCCTCACCAAAGTCACCAACGACCTCCTAACTGCTAAAAAACACGGCCACTATTCTATTCTCATCCTGCTTGACCTCTCGGCTGCTTTTGACACTGTTGACCACCCCCTCCTTCTGCAGACCCTCAACTCTCTGGGTCTCGGTGACACTGCACTTGCTTGGGTCGACTCCTATTTATCCAACAGGTCCTTCTGTGTGTCCTTTGCTGGTAACTCCTCCTCCTCATTGCCTCTATCTGTTGGTGTACCTCAAGGCTCTGTCCTTGGTCCTCTGCTCTTTTCCATCTACACCTCCTCCCTGGGCAAAATCATCAACAGCTTTGGCTTTAATTACCACCTCTACGCTGATGACACTCAGATCTACCTCTCTACCCCTGATCTCTCTCCCCCGTCCTCTCAAAAGTCAGTGACTGTTTATCTGGCATCTCCTCCTGGATGGCCTCCCACCACCTAAAGATCAACATGTCAAAGACTGAACTCCTACTTATTCCTCCCTCCAATGCCTCCCCACCTCCTGACTTCTCTATCACGGTGGAGGGTATCACCATCTCTCCATCAAACCAAGTTCGCTGCCTTGGAGTTACACTTGACTCTGCTCTTTCCTTCATCCCCCACATCAAGTCTCTTTCCTCCTCCTGCCGATACCAACTGCGTAATATTTCCAGAATTCGGCCATTTCTTACCGCTGTCACCACAAAACAACTCATACACACCCTGGTAATCTCCCAACTCGACTATTGCAATAATCTCTTATCTGGCCTCCCTCTGTCCCGCCTCTCCCCCCTACAATCCATCCTGAACGCCTCCGCCAGGCTAATTCACCTCACCCGCCGCTCTGTCTCTGCCGCTCCCCTCTGCGAGTCCCTTCACTGGCTCCCCATCCACTGCAGAATTAAGTTCAAAATCCTTATCCTTACCTACAAAACCCTCACTAACTCAGCTCCCGACTACCTGTCCTCACTAATCACCAAATACACCCCAGCCCGCTCCCTAAGGTCAAACAGTGACCTGCGCCTAGCTTCTCCCCGCATCACCTCTTCCCATGATAGACTGCAGGATTTCTCACGCGCAGCCCCCACTCTCTGGAACGCTCTCCCTCGTACTGTCAGACTTTCCCCTAACTTCTCTTCCTTCAAACGCTCCCTGAAAACATTCCTATTTAGGGAAGCCTACCACCCAACTCACTGACGCAACCATCAATCACTCTCACCTTACAGTCCTCTCCTCCTGTTTCCAACCCCAACCCTCCCAGATTGTGAGTTCCTACGGGAATAGGGCCCTCATCTCCTCCTGTACTGTTTGTCAAATGTTGTTCAATGTATTGTAACCCTGTCTATACTGTGCTTATTGTACAGCGCTGCGGAATATGCTGGCGCTTTATAAATAAAGAATAATAATAATAATAATAATAATTTTGCAGGCTTTACTCTGCTCCACCTCGCAGTGTGTCTACACTGCATTACGTTTGCTTCTCACCGCACTGGACAGGAATCCACTAACTAAATTAAAATGTACACACAAAACTGTTTTATTTTCACAAAGCACCTGTTATATAGGCAAAAACGTTTCTACTGAATAAAATACATCAAAAATTACTGTTAATTTAATAGGAATAGTATAAAAATATAAAAAAAGGTAACCCCTGATCATATATATTATAGGGACACAGAGCGCTGTGTATAGAGTAGGGATGCATTGATACCACACACAGACATATACGTATATATCAACACGCAGACCTATATATACGTATATACAAGCAGATATATATATACACCACCCACAGACCTTATATACACATAAGCACATGGGGGGGTGGCATGTGTACAATCTCAACTAATTGCACCCCCCCCCCCATGTTGCTGATACCTCCAGAAGAAATGTTGAAACCGACAGAGCAGAGAATATATATATTATTCTCTGCTCTATCGGGTTCAACATTTCTTCTGGAGGGATCAGTCGAATGAGGGGGGGGGGCAATTAGTTGTCAAAATGTGTGTGTAATACAAGTCTCGATATATATATTTATAAGAATATAGATATATATCTTATCTATATATATATCATACCTGCCCTTACCTTCCCCTATAAATTTACTAAAACTATACACACAAAAAAACAAACCACTGCCTGAGACCCTGCGCAGCCCACATGCCACCCCCCTCTACCTGGCTGAATGTATCTAATATATATAAATAAATACATTCAGCCAGGTAGAGAAAGAAAAAAAGTTTTAATTTATGTTCCCGGGGACATTTAAAAATGTCCTCGGATTTTATTTTTTTTAGAAATGTGTCGCCTTACCTTAGCCTGGTATATCAGTGGGGGCTCACTGGATCCTGGTTGTGGGGGGGGGGTCTGTCATGGCCACAGGTGCAGTGGCTCCCTCCCTGTGCCGCCTGTCTCTGCAACATGCACCCGGGCGGCTAGCCCATACAGTCGCAGCTCTGTCATCCGGCGGCCGCCTGCTCTTCAAGGGGATCCTTTGGAGGCCCCGGAATGTTTTATCCCATAGGCTTCAATGTTAAAAATATTCCCATTGTAATTCAATATCTAATAAACCGTTGCTTATAATATTCTGCAGTAAAGAGTCTCTTTATTTCTCGATTTTTTTTAAGCATTTTTTCTATATTTTTTTTTTTAAAAAAAAAAAAATATTTTAGAACTTTTGGCGAACGCCCCAAAAAGTTCGAAGTTTGCGAACTTTCGAACAGCTGGTGTTCGATTCGAACTCCAAACAGATCCGAACCGAACGCTCATCCCTAGATATTAGGCTAGATTTATTTGGCTGTTAACGGATTCTGCTGTCCTGGCTCTGGTTAACTTTCCGCTAACCAGAGCTGGATGTTAATCAGCGTTAGGACTTTGTAATCCTAACGCTGATTAACACTTTGCGCTCCCCATGTTAAGTATAGGTAGCGCAAAGTACAGTTACCTCGCGCTGAAAACCACAAGGTACCAAACGCAAACGGGTTACTTAACCCGTTTGCGTTTTGATTGTAATATGTGGTAGACACCGCGGCTAGCGTTAATGCTCAGGCAGGTGAGCGTTAACGTTAGCGACTAGATCGTAATGTGGCCCAATGTTTTCAAAACATAAAACTGACAGAAAGATACATGTAATACTTTTCCAGAACTTCATCCAGGCTAAAATGTTAACTATTTAACCTTTTGAGGCACATGTCACTAAAATTGCTAAATAAAAATCCAGAATGGGATTGAGTAGAAAATTATCGAAAATATACAGATAGGCATACTGTTAGTAAAGCTATGTTTAGAATATTTTTTATTGATTATAGATTGATATTGCATGTGTTGGCAACAACTGCAATTTTCACTGCTGTTTGTATCAACTGACACCAGTGATTTCTGAATAACCCCTCTGGTGGTGACCACTGTTCTACACACTAGCTATCACTGCTGCTAGTGTTATTGGGACTTTGGGGGACTATAAATTGTAACATAATGCAATGTTCAGTACTTAATAGAAATTAAATTGTGTTGTGTACATATAAAGTAAGCTAATAAGGAATTGTGATATTTGCGCTATGTTTTCTTTTCCACCTTTTAATAAAAAGCACATTCTTTCACATGTTTTGGTCTTGTGCCAGTTTACACAATATCTAGAACAAAATAAAGCCAATGTTTGAACAAATATATGTCATTATTTAACCAGGCATGATTCCCAAAAGGTTACCATAGTCATCCCAGACAATATTTGAAGTCAAGAAATCAACTATGCCGTTAAGCCAATTATTTATTATTTTGGTTTATTTGAGAAAGCTGAAATAGTGCGTTTTATGTATGATCAGTTAACATGATGGGGAATATAAATCTCTGTTATTGTATCAGTGAAGAAGGCACATCATCAATGAGCGTAGTATTAATACTGTTGTATTTGGAAAATAAGTAAAGGAAAGCCACATGCATCATATGTCTACAGGGGAAATGGTTTGTAGTTAACAGGATTGTGATTATTTGAATTTAGATATAATGTTTTAGTCTAATGACATGCTTGAGAAAGGTACATGACATAGGGATGTGCATGGCTGAAAAATTTGTTTTATTTAGTTTAGTTTCGTTCCATTTTTAAATAATTTCGTTTTCGAAATTTTGTAACTAATTTCATTTTGTTTCGTTTCGGATCGATTTGAAATATCGAATCGATTCGAATTTCATATATCAATTCGATAGTTGATATCAATTCGAATTTTGGATCACTAGTTAAACCCCCAATTAATCAAATTTTGCTGTTAAAAGAAAAGCTAGGGTTAAATTTTAAGCTGTGTCACAGATTTAGTATTTGAGTCAAATTAAATAGTGAAACAAAATAAAGTTGTTTCATAAAGTCCTTTGCTTACTATTACTTGTATTGTAAGTTAAGATCAATTCGATAGTTGATATCAATATGATAGTTCATTTCAAATTCGATAGTTGATATCAGTTATTCAAATTTTTCTTTTATGATGATGACACAGTGTAAAACTAAATAATTTTTTTATATACCATTTCGTTTCGTTTCAAAAACGTATTATCAAATTTTGTTCCAAATTCCGAATTTTTCCGAAACGAATGCACATCCTAGTTCATGTATTGAGCCAAAATGTTTCCCTCTTAGGCTGGTGTCAGACTAGCATTTTTAAGAGTGGAAGGAACGTTCGTGAGAGTGGACGTTCTTTCCACTTTGACGCCAGTCTGACGCCCGTCAGGCCACCTCGCTGAGCGCAGTTAGTGCGCTCAGCGCTGCAGGCTCGATCCTCCTCTGCGTGTGTCATAGCACTTCAACGGGGAGGCTTGCAGCACGGCCGCAGCAAGGCCGCTGTCTCATGCGCAATTGGCCCCGTCACAGCGTCACAATGCTGTGACGGACACCCGGAGGCACGTCACTACGGGCAACATAGCACATCATCTGACACCAGCCTAAATAAACCTGCTCTTTATTCCTAACAACGTCTTGATCGGCTTCGCTTTTCTAAATCTCCACAAGAGTTTGTGGATTGGCATTTTCTGTTGTAAGTAAGCCTGAGATAAACAATAGAGGGAAATACACATGTATAAGTGTATTAACAGTGCTTACATGCATTAGAGAGACAGAAAACAGCAGCCACTTACAATTGTCCCTCATCTGGCTTTGACCATTGTCTTAGCCAATCTTTGTACCAGATTTCATATGGAGAGCTCTAGATTTATTAATTCTGTATCATAAGCTCTTGTTAATATGTTATGATACAGAAAGCAGAAGCAGAGAACAGCTTTTAATGCACATGACCAGGGATTACTAATTTCATAAACTGTATATGACAAAATTCTTGACAAGAAAGCAAGGGTAACATATAACAGCATGGTTTCAGAGAGACATCACAATACTTCCTTTTGGGACACCTGTTGTACCACTATTTGGGTCCCCAGATCACTGCCCCCAGGTCACCACTTTCACTGCTCCCGCAGAACCACCCTCTTATAGAACAACCACCAAATTCCCTGCTGTGAACACCACACAATGATAGGCACAGACAGACATGCCACCAATGAAGGGTCCTCATGCCCCACAGGCCAAACAACTGGGGCCTTAGATCCTATGCCAGAGCAACCAGAATGAGTTGCACTATTCTCTTAGACTATGTGGACCCACAGCTTCGCCCTACGTTCCCCCAGAGTGAGTGGCCCCGTCTCATCCCCCAGAGTAAGTGGCCATACTCTTCCTTGACTGTGAGTGACCCTATTCCCTCTCTGTCCCAAGAGTGGCCCCATTCTTTTCTCCAACCTTCCTCCAAAGTGAGAGCATCGTCCCCTTTTTCCCCCACAGTGAGAGACCCCAACTGCTCTACTCCAGATTGATTTGCTCGCTCACCCCCAACAGTGAGAGGCTCTGATCTCTTTTTCTCCCACAGAGAAACCATATCTCTCTTCCCCCAAAGTGAGTTGTACCAATCCCCTATCACCTATAGTGAAGGGGGCCCACAGTGACAAACTCTATTCCATTACTCTTGAGAGGCCCCATCCTCCCTTTCCCCCATAGTGAGATGCCCCATCTCCCTTCCACACCAACCAAAGCTTCCAACCCCTTCCCTACACTGAAGGGCCCTACACTGAAGGACCCTATCTCCCCCTTTCTCTACACTAAGAGTCCGTAGTCCCCTTTTGCAGAAACTGAGCGGCTCCATTTCCCATTCCACACTTTGAGATGCCTCATCCCCACTTCCCGCAAATGGAAAGGTGACATCTCCCCTTCCTCATAATAAAATATCCACCTGCCCTCCTTCCTCTGCAGTTAGATGACCCAATACCATCTCTTCCTTCAAAATCAGACTCACTCTACTTAGCCAGCTCTTTTAGACTCGACCTGCCTGGGTGTACATGCAATCAAAAGTGAGTAGCATGCAGTAAAGGGGTGGTGTCTTCACTCAATATAGTGTACTTCTGCCTGTCTAGTGTTCCTGCATCTAGATAGTGGGAGACAGGCAGTAGTACATTCAGCTGAGCCTGTAAAACTGTATATTTGGGCTCAGAAAGCTCAATACCGGACCTTCTTACTCAGTAGAGTACACGCCATGTTATGGGCTGTCATCCTCTGATGGCGACCCTTGTAACACGCATCACAGAACCTTGGAGTGACTGTAAAAGTACAGTAGTGTAGTTAATCAAAATTTCTAAATTATATTAGTAATTCTTCTGTATGTATTTATATAGCTTGACCAAAATCAGAAGCAAATATAAAGACTGCTTTGACAGTTCTTTTGTGATTTGTTACTTCAAGGCATTTCTATGTTCCTTCCTTTGTCACGAAAAGGAAAGTAGTAAGTTTATATTTTCTCCCATACTGTAAACACACTTGAAGTCAATATGTGCCAGTTGAGCTTGAATTCTGCACTGTTTATAGCCATAACAAGAAATGTTCAGTTCCTATACAAAACCCCTGCGGGGAAAAAAAACCTGTTGTGTAGGCTAAAGTGGAGGAAATATTGCAATACTCATGTATCCAGATTTGTCTGAAAGGAAGATGTTCAACAATGAAACTGACAAGCATCCACTTATTGTTAATGGTCAGAAGCCATGAAGCGTCCAGTTTAATAATTACTTGTTTTAACCATCAGCCTGCTTTTCCTGTATTTTGTTTGATTGCTGAATGACAAGTTTCACACAATAAAATGTGCAAGAAATAAAAATAGATATGGGACATCTGAAATTCTAATATATTTTATTTAATATTCTTGTCATTAAATGACATTTAAAGGACGTCTTAAAACAAGTCTTTAATTGCTTTTTGTCGGCCATCTCATGAAGAAAAAAGCTCCTATACAAAAAAGGGCTCTAATTCTGTCACAGGAGGTAATAAAGAGCTGCAATGAGTAACAAATTAAGCAAAACTGGATGAATTACCAGTAAGCAGCTATATAAGAGGCGGTATTCATAACGGTTTCATTTCACAGCAGAATACTGGCAGATCTGCTGTACACAACTTGAAGGCAGGAGACACTGGAACTCTAAGGGCCCTATTCCCTAGTGAACTCTAACTATAGGGTTCAGGTGAGTAAGCGTTACCTTCAGGATAAGTGACTTTAACGCATGCCACCCATATTACCTTCCTAACGCTAATTGGGTAAATTAGCACATTAGTGATAGCTTGCACAAGCTTGTTGTACTTTGCGCACTCAATACTTAACATTGAGAGCGCAATCAGTAATTAGTGTTAGGATAACTATGGTATTACAAAATCCTAATGTTAATTACCGTATTGATGGGTTGACCGATTTTTTTGTCACGTCACACGCCCCACCCGCACGTGCCAGCTTGCGTGAGGATAGCAGACAGTGCACTGTGCAGGTGTGCGGATGAATCCACTCAGCCTGTACTGCACTGCATGTTGCTTGCCCGCTGCCCCGCCCAGTAAATCCCCCGCAGCCCACAACAAGAGAAGCAGCAGGGCCTGCCACGGTGCCACGGTCACCAACCGGAAATTCGGATCGTCCACTCCAGGCAGAGGGTCGTGAGACACACCTGCCTGCTGGTAAATAAATGTGGAAATCCTATATATGCATGACATCGTGAGCTGAGGTCTGTAATTTTTATGGAGGTTACGGTATATATATGATATATATATACCCCCATAAACTTTACAGACCAGCAGACCTCATGCATATTGATATACTGTATATACTCCATATACCCATAAACATTACAGACCAACAGACCTCGTGCATACAATGTATACAGTTGAGTGAAAAAGTATTGGCCCCCTTCCTTATTTTTTTTTTTTTGCACGTCTGTCACACTTTAATTTTTAAGTTTCAGATCATCAAACAAATGTAAATATTAGTCCGAGATAACATAAGTAAACACAACATGCAGTTTTTAAATGAAGGTTTTTATTATCAAGGGAAACCAATATCCAAACCCACATGGCCCTGTGTGAAAAAGTGCTTGCCCCCTAAACCTAATAACTGGTTGGGCCACCCCTAGCAGCAAGAACTGCAATCAAGCATTTGCGATAACTTGCAATGAGTCTGTTACAGCGCTGTGGAGGATTTTTGGTCCACTCATCTTTGCAGAATTGTTGTAATTTAGCCACATTGGGAGGTTTTCGAGCATGAACCGCCTTTTTAAGGTCATGCCACAGCATCTCAATAGGATACAGGTCAGGACTTTGACTAAGCCACTCCAAAGTCTTCATTTTGGTTTTCTTCAGCCATTCAGAGGTGGACTTGGTGGTGTGTTTTGGATCATTGTTCTACTGCAGAACCCACTTTCGCTTCAGCTTGAGGTCACGAACAGATGGCTGCATATTATCCTTCAGGATTTTTTGGCAGAAAGCAGAATTCTTGGTTCCATTTATCACAGCAGGTCTTACAGGTCCTGAAGCAGTAAACCAGCCCCAGACCATCACACTACCACAACCATATTTTACTGTTGGTATGATGTTCTTTTTCTGAAATGCGGTGTTACTTTTATGCCAGATGTAATGGGAAACACACCTTCCAAAAAGATAAACGTTTGTCTTGTCAGTCCACAGAGTATTTCCCCAATCGTCTTGGGGATCATCAAGATGTTTTCTGGCAAAACTTTATGGACATTACTGGACACTATATACCGACTGAGGACGGCTCTAGTACCCGAAACGCGTCTCAGTAGACTATACTGTATGTCTGCTATATTAATTTAATAAATATCTACATTAATTTTTAACTCTTCACTGGCCACTCTCAACCGATTTATCATTCAACACCCCACGGAGGCCTAACAGCTTGGACCACAGACGGCGGAAAAGAGGTCCTGGGCATCTACCCAAGAGTGCCTGATGCCATATTGATTGAGCCTGTGGTCACAAGGCTCTCGAATTGGTGAGTGCATTTCCAATATATCTCTGTCCAATACTCTGCAATACCACGCTATGGGAGCGCCGTCTCCCCTTTTTTTCTAAATTATCTAGCAACCATCGTGGGTTAAAGAAGGAAGTGACACTCTATATATGGCCGAAGGCATTATAACCTAGAGCCGGGAATTTCACAGGCTCTTACAAATGTGAGTGGTATATACACACCAAAACCGAGTTGATTGACCATTTTGAGTATCTTTTCATTTTATTGGATACTGCATGCGCTACTGCACTTGATTGAACTTTTTTTGGCTTACCACTGAACACTGCTGCACTTTGTTGGCTGTTGCCTGTCGAACAGTCCTTTGTGTGTATTTGGACTCTATATGCACTATTGCATTTAGCCAATCCTTCATCTTTGTAGGGATTAAGCGGCGATAAGCAATACTGCACTTTATTGTACTATTAGCACAATATTTATATTGTTTAAATGCACTGAGTTATATTGATGCGCTATAAGGGATTTCTATTATATCTTTATTCCTTATTTGGCACAAATTTTGGTTGTTTTATTTGTGCTTGCCACTTATTCCCTTTGCAGCATCACACTATTTACTAGTTTTTCATCGTACAATTTAATATCTTTAAAAACGTAAACCCACTTTGAATTTGGCACCTATGCTGTATGATATATATATATATATATATATACATACACCTTTTTATAAATGTAAATATTAGTCAGAGATAACATAACTTTTCTGGCAAAACTGAGACGAGCCTTTATGTTCTTTTTGTTCAGCAACGGTTTTCGTGTTGGAACTCTGCCATGCAGGTCATTTTTGCCCAGTCTCTTTTTTATGGTGGAGTCATGAACACTGACCTTAACTGAGGCAAGTGAGGCCTGCAGTTGTTTGGATGTTGTTGTGGGGTCTTTTGTGATCTCTTGAGTTGTTGCTGCGCTCTTGGGGTAATTTTGGTCAGCCACCCACTCCTGGGAAGGTTCACCACTGTTCCATGTATTCGCCATTTGTGGATAATGGCTCTCACTCTGGTTCGCTGGAATCCCAAAGCTTTAGAAATGGCTTTATAACCTTTCCCTGACTGATAGATCTCAATTACTTACTTTCTCATTTGTTCCTGAATTTCTTTAGATCTTGGCATGATGTGTAGCTTTTGAGGATCTTTTGGTCTACTTCACTTTGACAGTCAGGTCTTATTTAAGTGATTTCTTGATTGCGAATAGGTGTGGCAGTAATCAGGCCTGAGTGTGGCTAGAGAATTGAACTCAGGTGTGATTTTCCACAGTTAAGGTATTCAAACACTTTTTCACACAGGGCCATGTGGGTTTGGATTTTGTTTTCCCTTAATAATAAAAACCTTCATTTAAAAATTGCATGTTGTGTTTACTTGTGTTATCTTTGACGAATATTTAAATTTGTTTGATGATCTGAGACCTTAAAGTGTGACAAACGTGCAAAAACATAAAAAAATCAGAAAGTGGGCCAACACTTTTCACACAACTGTATATATAATATATCAATATCTTATGCATGAGGTCTGCTGGTATGTAATGCTTATGGGGATATATATATCAATATGCATGAGGTCTGCTGGTCTGTAATGTTTATGGGGTATATATATGTGTAGCGCTGGGTTTAAAAAGACTGTTCTGCTGCATTTATTTGAAATGGCCACCAGAGGGAGACAGAGACCATGGCAAGATTATGCTGGACAAACACAGAAAACATTGGGACTACATTTCCCGCATGCTTTGGGGGCAGACACAGGAAGTGGGTGGCTACATCCTGAGCCTCGTGGAGAAAGCTGGCAGAGCGCACCAGGGAGTGAGGGGAGCAAGACGCAGAGCACCAGAGCGAGACAGTGACTAGGCCGGAGCGCAGCTGGGGCCTGACAGAGCTAAAGACTGGGTTATTCAGCCTTACCAGAGGAAGACCCAGTGATTCACAGGAATACCCACGCTGATACCAAGTGAGCGAGAGGACCCCGAGTTAGGAGCACCCCAGATCGATCGGACAGGGAGAGCAGGCGGTGAGCTGGACATCTTGCAGCAGCTACAGAAAGGCAAGACAGCGGATCGGGTAGCCCAGAGAATCCCAGCCAAGATCGAGCGGAGAGACGTCCTGGGTCGAGCGGAGCACCAAGTATCTGGCGGATGGGTGAGAGGCCTTCCAGGCCGTTTGTGAATAAAGAAAACACGCTGCTGTTTGTTTCCAAAACCCACAGGGCCCCAACTTGACTAGTCGAAGATACCTCATAAGCAATTCACTGGCCAGTTGAATATTGTACCCGGGTACCATCACACACACACACCTACATTCTTTGGGACATAACCTGTACGGGACTCACTCCCCAACCACAAAGGGGGTTAAAGATATATTTTTCTCTTTTCCGCTGCGCCTTCCTCGAATTACGAAGCATCGTATTTCTTTTCTGCTGCGCGTTTCCCGCATTACGAAGTACTGTAAATATATATACGAACACCGTGTTATTCATTATATGCCATTTATTCTAGTAAACTATATAATTTATAAAATCCACAACGGTACTGGGGTATATTTATTCCCTAGTGCGGGGAGACTGACCCGAGGTTCAATTTCAGCGGCTCCTCCGGGAGTGAGCGCTACATATGTATCTACGAGGTCTGTGTGTGGAGATATATGTAGACTGTCTGCGAGGTGGAGCAGAGTAAAGTCAAATCTGCAAAAGCTTTGCATCACTATGCTCTTTGGAACCGCACCTAAACTACACAAATTGCAAACACCCCATCTATGTGTTGGGACAAAATCAAATGGCACGCTGACCACAGTCACTTCTCTCAAATACCTAGGTATGTGGTTAGACCCAAATCTATCTTTTGGCCCCCACATCGAAAAACTCTCATCTAAACTCTACCCCAAACTAGGTGCCCTGTACAGAAACAAATCCTGCCTGAGCCCCGCGGTAAGAAAGCAGGTTGTACAACAAATGCTTATGCCAGCCATTGAATACAGAGATGTAGTGTATGCAGCCGCCCCGCAAACACACCTCCAGAAACTTACTACATTGTATAACTCATTCTGTCACTTTGTGCTACAATGTAACCATTGTGACATGTTAAAAGAACTAAACTGGCCATCACTGGACTCTAGACGCACCCTTCACCTTTCCAACCTGGTGTTTAAGAGCTTTTCTGGGAAGCTACCACCCTATCTGAATATGCTGCTTCCCCCGGCAGTTCCCTCATCCTATAACCTCAGATCCAGGACCAGCACCTTACTTGCAATACCGCAATACAAAAAGAAAATGGCTCGATCCTCATTTTCCTACAGAGCACCGCAAATATGGAATAACCTCCCAGACGCCATCAAATCTTCCCCCAGTCTAAAGTCCCTTAAGACTTCCCTATTAACATACCTCAATACGAAATGCACCTGTAAACATGTAACATAATGACTTTATTTGCTCCATATTTATTTTTCTGTTAATCTGTATATTTGGTCTTGTGTTAATATCTTGCATTTTACTATTTTTTTTTTGTATTTCTGTAACCACTCAATGTTCTCGAAACCAGGACATACTTGAAAATGAGAGAAATCTCAATGTATCCTTCCTGGTAAAATCCTTTTATAAATAAAAATAATAAAAATAAAAAACTATGCTTGCAATGTATCTCAGGCTTTAAGGTGCCTGAAACATTTCTTTACTTGATTATAACAACATGGGGCCCTAACGTTAGCGCTCAGCTGTGTGAGCGATAGCTTAGGTTTCCCTTGCTCATCCGTGGCTGGTGCGTTTTACGGTTATATATTCTATGGGGTACACTTGTTAAAAAAATAAAAAACGGAATCTGTACTGTATTTTTCTGAGAAAATACGCACTTTTAGGTAAAAAACATTTTTTCGTTTGTGCAGCACTATTGCTCACATTATAATTTAAAAGTGAACAATAGGGTTGCATCAATAAATTAAAGTAAAATAATACATTTTCATTTTTATATATATTTTTTTTTAGATAAATTTTATTAAACTTAAACTGGTCATGTCTGACTCTGGCCTTTCCAATGATACCAAACATGACCATGTAGCTGCCACCGATCGGGAGATAAGAGGGTCCTAAGACCCCTCTATCTCCATCATAGGGATTTCCTATAATCCCTGAGCAGCTAGGGGTTAACTCGGTAACTGACATCATCACACCACGTTTGGGGGGCTGCCAAATGTTCTAGGTACGCCCCTGGAAATGAGTGTCATCTTAACACTGAGCTTGCCAGGTGGCACTCGAAGTTGTGAAGGATCTCACAGCCTCCTGTAATATGCCAGTGTTCAAATTGTCTGGTGACCTTGCACTGTCAGTTGACAGTTGGCCTCTCTGTGAGCAACGGTCATTCAGCAGCTCTACTGTATCATAATAGAACCAGCAGCACGTTTATCCTTAATTCTGCATCCGAGAGTCATTGGTCCAAATGCCTCAGCAGCACAAAAACCAAACATTACACCTCCCTCCATGAAATCACACCAAAACAAATCAGAAATCAGAGTGAGATGATAACTGGGCAAAGGAAAAATGTGGGTGGATTCCTGCACGGGTGCCTCTGAGCAATCTGGACAGTGAGCGGAAAGTGGACAGTGAGTACGACCGGAAAAAATACCAAGTGGCAGCATCAGAAGTGGAGAATGTACCAGGGTCACATCCTGAGCACAAAACAAAGCTGCAAGGGATCACTTCGGTCTGATGCCACTCCAGAGAGACCTTTATTGGGGATGTAGAGTCAGCCTTCAGGAAGGTATATTTTTATAGGATTTCCCGCTCTTTCAGGAGCTGCATCCCTTCAGAGACAGTGGAGATCGCATGAAGTTTCCCCTCGTTACACCGGGTAATTTAGTCGGCAAGCCCCAGCGGTACACCATTTTATGATTTCTGAGTAGTTTCGTCACTGGCAGAAATTCCTTCTTTTGGCCAGTGTCGTTGCAGAAAGGTCACCGAAAAACTATATGTCTGCGTAAGGACTTGGTAGAGGCAGAACCTTTCTGGGAGCCGCCATCAGGGCATCCTTAATATGATAAAAAAAAGCACACACATGATTACATTCCTGGGTACAACAGATGGTAGGTTTTTCATCTTCGGCAGTCTTGTCGCTTGGTCAAGAAACAGGTCCTGAGATGTAGCAGAGGGCAGCAGCACTTGTAACATTTCCAGACTTTAGAGGCCAGGGCATTGTGCGCAGCCTGCAGGGCTTGATATCTGTCCACTAGGTCATTGTGAGCTAAACACAGGTAGTCGGTTTTATTTTTAAGAAAATCAGTAGGCTCACCAATTTTCCAGACATTCTGGCGCAGCTCCGGCACGCCTTTTTGAAATCTGCCAATAAAGTCACCAAGGGCTCCTGCAGCATCATGTGCATAGTGCCTTCTGATGCTGAGGAGGTCTCCGAGAGATGGATTGGGCACAGCTCTTCAGGAGCTGCCAAGGAGCCTGAGGATCTGGATATTGGGGAGCGCCAGAGCTGCCATCTTGGGCCGTGAGGCCTCCGTCTTTCCAGCTGGATTTTCGATCAGTCCAGCGGGTGCTAGGCCTTCAGAGAAGCCATCTTTCAACCAGGTGAGTATAGGCACTGAGCTGGAGGGTAATTCAGTCTGTGGGGTCCTCTTATGCTGCTGCTGGACTGGGAAATATGAGTGCCAGTCGCGGAGCACTCATGCCATGTGACCGCTTGCTCCGCCGCCTCCCAGACAGCCTCTTTTGGCACCACCAGTAATGCATGTTGCATACCAGTGTACAAGAATTTCAGCAAAATATTACAGAATTTTCAGATAAAATTAATTATGCTTGACAGAATCTTTTCAGATAATACTAAGGAGTGTTGCTGCACAGTATCTAACATATGGCTCCAGGATCAGATGTAATATTAAGAAGGCTGCTGTATTTTTGGAGTATATAAATTCGGGCATACTTCTTTATCGATTTCAATATGCTACAGTATCCATTTGAATGATTTATAACAATTAACAGGAAACAGTTCTTTTGGCACATTCAGCATTCACATGGACAAAGAACTAATACATACAATTAGAATTAAAAGGTAGTAAAGGGTTTACATAGACTTAAGTGAGGTCTACGTCAAAATGAGGCTTAATTTATGCATTTAGGGCTGAATAATATATGTATATAACACAGATCCTAACAATGTATTCCGAACATCTTCTGGACAGTGCAATTTAGCAAGCCCATAGCTATTTTTGTAGCACTTTATTCAGTCTGCAGGCATTTGGTGTTAAATGAGACTCCTTCCTGAGGAAGACATGAGAGATCACTGGAGAATGGACTGTTCTGGAACAGGAAGGAAGCAACTTCAGTTTTAATTCACATTCTCCACTTTCACAAGTCAGCACAACTCAATAACAAAGATGTGACGCCTCAGGAAGACAAATTGTGATTCTGTTCTTAGTAAAATTGGGCCGCCCTCCAGCTTTATTGTGACAGAGCAAGGCTATGAATGCAGGATGGAAATTCATCACTCTGAGGTGGTTTATATTATTCCCAAGTGAACCAAAGGAGTTAGTAACCAGACTTCGGGAACTATCACCAGGTATGAGCTAAAACACCAATACTACATGAAAAAGTTTGCGCGAGCCACTAAAATGTAGCACCTGACGACCCACCAACAGATCGCCTTGATCATGGTTGTCAGTGTAGAAGATTCATTAGCGTGCGCTAGGGAAATGCTAAGACCCAGGCTGAGACCCAGCGCTAATGCGGTTGTGTACAGGATAGAACCATTTTTTTCCATACCTATCCTCTGCCCTCACAAGCTTGTATAAGTTTGAACACATCCGGCAAAGAGTCTACACACCCCTGCATTATTAAAATCCTCCAAGGTGGCTGTATTATCCATGTTTATATGCACACATATATTAATTAAGGCTGATGGACATTGCATGATACATGCCACCCAACAGTATGTAGAATCATTACACTGTTATTTATATATCCAAAAGGAAGGCCAGGTAAGCGACAATAATTTCCCGCTGTAGCATATAAATAATACATGTTTCAGGGCAAGACTTATCCATGTGTCCATTTAAACACGGTCCTAACCCTAATACTCAACCGCTTATACACTTCGAATAACCCCCAGCATAAAATGTTTAGAATTAGCTAATATACCTGTATTACATTTAGGATACATGTCAATAAAGGATACATAAAATAGAGCCTACTGCAACAGCAGCGACATTGCTGACCAGATCTATTACAATGGTGTATGGGGCTAAGAGAACACCTGCGAAAACATGCTGACGCTAGGGTTAGCTCTCACGAGGTGATAGTGCCCTTCATGGGCTGCCATGGAAGAGCAAATTTTCAACACAGATAAAAGAAAAAGTCCTAGAATCATAGATGTGCCAAAAGGGTGTGTCTGCTGGGTAAATTGCTAATCCACCTTTTAGTACCCAGCCTGCACATTTTGTATGTTCCTTAACCTCGTCAATGCTGAGCCATTTCACCTTCTTGTACTGAGCTAATTTTCACCACTTTGTGCTCATCATCACATTTAAACACTATTTGAAGGAGCAAGTAAATAATTTCCCATGGCTAGAGCCAATTTCACATCAAGCATAGGAGCAGTACACAACGATTGTTTCACTTAACAATATTTTTTTATTTACTTCAATTTACCATGAAAATGACAATTTCTCAGCTATCATTTTAGTCTTTATCTTGTCAGCACTATTTAACTTGCCAAACACATTAAGCAGCTGAGTGACTACATTGTACTTTGATCAGGATGTGGAAGGAACTAGTCACAATCTATCCAGTCCATTGAAAGGCTAAAACATATCTCAATAAGACAAAGGTGTGGTTGCACGTTTGTAAAAGAAAATTGCATTTTCTTGTGAGATCTACGTCAAACCCTCAACTATGCAATATTTTTAGAGAACCACATTGTTTTGTATTGTTTATTTAAGGATGACTGACAAAGTATAGATCACTTAAACAAATACACGTCTAGCCATTGCCTACTACACATATTTAACCCATTACATGCAGCTTGGGTTTAAACTGAGCAGAATAAAATTATAAAGTCCTTTAAAGAAAGGTAATGGACCTTTGTGTGTTGTACACAACATTGAATACTCGTAGGCATAAACACGGCAAATGTAGTTTAAAGAAATGGTCCCAGAGAACACCTTTAATTTCTTCCTGGTGGTCAATATTCATCCAGAAGAAATTGTATAATGTATGCTACTTGTTGCGTATATGCAGGTCTGATGTTGAAGGAGCACTGTAATAAAAATACCCAATTTTTTGGCTCATAAATAATTGGACAGATGCTGCTGACAGCTTCCAAAATGTGGAAGTCCCTGCAGCTTCTAATGTAATTTGTGAAATGCAATGCCAATTGTTTAGCATATGCAACACAAACAGAGCACGCCGACATCATCGGTGACCAATTTGGTAAACGGCAGTCTGGAAATTCAAAATCCAAGCTGCTTGGTGATGCTTGTGTGGGCGGAACAAAATCCTCTGGTTGACACAGCAATATTGGCAAAACAGGGCAGGAGGGGGGACAGTCCACACAGCCTGACCACTTTAAAAAGGTAAAGTGAACCGGGTGTGTGGAGTGTCCCTTTACTTTAAGAATTGATCACTGTTCCTTCTAATCAGAAAGCTTTTAGAAAGTCCAAACTACTTTTTATTCTCTGACACAAGGCTAGGCCCAGACTGGGAATTCAATCGCACAGGCAATAAAAATATATTTATGGGTGAATTTATCATTGTTTCTTTCTTTGGTCCTAGTACATAGGGAATCCATGTACTGTATAAGCCTTTTAGGGTGAAAAGTCACTATGGGGTATAAGTGGACTAGGGTTGCCATAGGAGGGGAGGGGGTGACCGCTAATGATATGTTCAGGCGTCCAGTGACTCCAGGGTGACCTGGTCCTTGCCATATCCTGCGTAGCTGGTCTAACAGGGTTATTCACCAGAATTTCGGTACCGTCACTCCGCTGAAAGAAGGGCCAGGCCGGCGCTGTCTCCCCATGGAAGATGCCTTGGCAGCACTTTTCCTGTGCTGCTCCTCACTAGCACTGGAATCTCAGATCACTAACAGTTAGAAAACACACCACAAGTCACGTGACATGAAACACAGGCTCACCTGAATAAAGGGCTACGCGTCCTGTTACCGGTGCTTCAGTATTGTTGCTCCATCCCTCGCAGAGTGAGGTTCTATGCTCTGATCTCTGACTCTAACCTGCTGTGATCCCTCTATCCCATATCCTGCTCCTGTAACATCCCTCAGTGGCTCTACTAAATCCCCAACATGTTCCTAACCAGCATTCACCATTTCTCCAGTCTCTCGCTTCAGCTACTACGTCTCTCAACATCCATAGAATCTGGTCAGTCTCAATTTGTTCACCCTCCTCCACCCACACCTGTGTGTAGATACTGCATTTAGCCATATCCACTCAACCCGGTTCCACCCCGGAACCTGTATGTGACAGGTGTTCTTTCGTTCCCTGCACTTCGGAGAGTCAAATTCCCAGACCCTGCAGTGAATTCAGCATTTGCTGCAGTGTCTCCGAAGTGCATGGAATATCCGCCGAACGCATCTGAAAAACCGCCACAAAACTGCCGAATCGAACAGAAAAACTGCCGCAAAACATCTGACCCAATAAGCCACCGCAGACTATCAGGGTAATTCAAAGAGATCCGAATGGCTGGAGAAAGGTAACCGAACGCTGAAAATCAGCGTTCGGTTACCTTTCTTGGCCATTCGGCTATCCAGAGAGCAGGTAATATGCCAAATCCTGGCGAATTGCCTGCACATACGGTGCCTGTTCGAGGGCAGTGAATCCCCATAAAAATGCAATGCTTTGTCTATTCAGAGAACACAAACCAGCAGTGAAAGTTTCCCGAAATGCCCTGCCATTCGTTGGTTTCATTCGACAGGTTTATTCAGGAGAATCCCATAGGCTTCAATATTAAAAATATTCCCGTTTTAATTCAATATCTAATAAAACATTCATTATAAAATTCTGCAGTAAAGAGTCTCTTTATTTATAGATTTTTTTGGATATTTTAAGCATTTTTGGGGATTTTTTTTAAAAAGTCTGATTTTTTTTAACTTTACTTATTTTTTCTGTAACAGCCCTTTTTATTATCATTCCTTGGACCTCATATGTAAATTTCAGACATTTTTGCTCAGTAGTTTGTTTGCAAACAGCGTTTCACTTTTCAAACATTCAAGCAAACGGTTTTGCTAATTTATTCACTTCACTCATCTGCGGTGTCGGCTTTTTCCGGAGGCTTCACTCCATGTGATCGGCTCCTGCTCGGGTTTTTCCGGCGTCTTCGGCGGGTTAATCCAGATGTTTTTGCGGGTTTCGGCGTGCATTCGCTGGGTTTTTGTGGTGACTTTTCGTCGGGTTTGCGGCAGCTTTTCCCTGCACTTCGGCGGCCCTGTGGTGCTTGCTTGCACGGTCGCCGAAATGGGATTGCTGAATCGACCCGAATTGAAGAGAACGAAAAGTCACCGAACATGCGGTTCTTCTTGAATAACCCTGTATGTAAAAAAAAAAACACTAACTTTTAACAGCTGTTTGCAAACAAACTACTCAACAAAAATGCCTGAATATTACATATAAGATCCTATGAATAATAATAAAAAGGTCTGTTACAGGAAAAAAAAAAGAAGATGCTGTATTAAAAAAAATCGGGGAAACAAATGTCGCCAAACAATGCCTGCAAAATAAGGAGATAAAGAGACTTTTTGCGGCAAATTAAAAGCATAAACAGTTTAATAACTATTTCATAAAAACTGGAATATTTTTTTGCATTGAAACCTATGGGATTTCGCCTGATTAAACCTGCTGAATGTAACCTCCAAAAATCTGGGCATTTCATTGACATTTCGGTGCTCTTTGATGTTCTCTGAATAGATTAACTTCTCTATGGGGAGTACAGAGCTGTAGCTAGCTCCTTTTGCACCCGAGGCAAGAACAGAAAATTGCGCCCCCACACACACAATATTTTTTACAGAGGTTAATATATATATAGAAACGGGATCCTCTACGCATGTGCCCTATAAACATGACATCTGTGATATCTGGTTGGCTGCGAATGCTAACCCCAGATTGTATAATAACGTGCCACTTTGTTTTGAATTTTACAGATCTTCAGTTCCAGTTCAAATTCACCGTCAGCAGGCCTGCAAAGTCATTGCACACTGTCAGAAGAAGAACTGGAACTGAAGATCTGTAAAATTTATAACAAAGTGCCAAATAATTATCCAAACTGTGATTAGCATTCTCAGCCAATCAGATATCACAAATGTCATGCTTATGGGGCGCATGCACAGGGGATCCCGTTTCCACATTATAGTCTGCAGCACTGTGATACACTCATACACACCGAACATTACTGTATCACAGTGCTGCACAGCAACAAAATTCACAATAGTGTGCGGTGTGTAGGAGCGTAACACAGCTGCACAGCAACAAAACTGATAGCAATGTGTGGTGTCTATGACCGTATCGCAGATCTGCATGGCAGCAAACGCTCATACGCACTGCACATTATTGTGAGTTTTGTTGCTGTGCAGCACTGTGATACAGTAATGTTCGGTGTGTATGAGTATATCACAGTACTGCACAGCAACAAAACTCACAATAATGTGCGGTGCGTATGAGCGTTTGCTGCCATGCAGATCTGTGATACAGTAATGTGCAATGTGTATGAGCGTATCACAGAGCTCCACAGCCATAAAACTCACAGTAATGTGCTTTGTTTAGAAATTAGGGTTAGAAACTAGGGGTACCAAATACAGGTATAAACTGATTTTATAACCTAGGGTTAGAAGCTATTAGTGGAACAGATTGGGGGTACATATTAGGGGTAAAAGCTGTTAGGGGCACAGATATGGGTTAGAAGCTATTAGGGGTACAGATTAGGGGTACAGATTAGGGTTAGAAGCTATTAGGAGCACAGATTAGGGTTAGATGCTATTAGGGGTACAGATTAGGGTTAGATGCTATTAGGGGGCACAGATTAGGGTTAGATGCTATTAGGGGGCACAGATTAGGGTTAGATGCTATAATGGGCACAGATTAGGGTTAGATGCTATTAGGGGCACAGATTAGGGTTAGATGCTATTAGGGGGCACAGATTAGGGTTAGATGCTATTAGGGGGCACAGATTAGGGTTAGATGCTATTAGGGGGCACAGATTAGGGTTAGATGCTATTAGGGGGCACAGATTAGGGTTAGAAAGTAGAGTGAAAGTATCAGAGTGCCAGAGAAGAAATGACAAAGGAGAAGGGGAAAGAGAAAAATATAAAGGGAGAATGAGAACATTAATGAGGGGAAGTAGAGAATTGGATTAATTGTAAGGACAGATAGCAAAACAGACAGATGAACATACTCAGAAATGGGAGTATTTCATTGTCGTGGAGTCAATGCCAAGAAGAATCACCGCAGTATTGAAGGCAAAAGGTGGCCCAATGAACTGATGGGGTGGTCATAATAATCTGGCCACTCTGTGTATAAATATAGTGAAATAATAAAATAATTTAAAACGTTTGCCATCTGATGGCATCATGATGCTACTCATGAGGCCTCGGTACTCTCCAGTAGGAGGAGATTGTGGAAGGCTTGGCACAAGGAGGAATATTGATTGGTCAGTAAAAGATGAATTGGTGTTGGAAGTGTAGTTTATAACCCGGAAGTGCGCTCCTGACGAAGTCCTCTCCAGAAATGCGCAACAAGTGAGTTTTCTTTTTTTACCAGAGACACATGTTTTAGCAAAGCTCTTTTCTCTCCCCTCTTTTCTCTAACCAGTACTGATCTGTAGTCCTCTAACGCTGCATACGTTACATGCAAGCATTGTGATATTACGGCAAGAATACAAATCTAGAAGATTCAGGGTTAAGTGGAGAGTATTATGGGAATCTACCACACTCAGAATTTGAACTAGAGGAATTGTCAGAACTCTGACTTACGAACTAGAGCAGGAGTCCACAACCTTGGCCCTCCTCATGTTTTGAAACTAGATTTCCCAAGAGACCAATCCATGAGTGGCTTAGCATCATGGGAGATGTAGTTCTAAGACATATAGGGCCCTATTACAATCTTCGCGCAAATGTCTGCGCCGGTGCAAAAACGCATTAACGCAAGGGATAAAACCCTTTGCACTGAATGTCGTATTACAATGTCAGTGCAACAAACACGCATATACGTCTACCGTGGGTGAACCTGCGCGAATTTACTGTATGTCGGCGTCCTATCCTTAACATTGTGAGCGCAAATGCGTTTGTGCGCTGGTACGCGGACGGTATTACAATCTATGCGTAGGTATCAACGCAGAGACGTTGCGCGCATAATTTTAGCAACTCCTAAAAGCTGGTGTTAATGGCAAATTCTATCATCCTGGCCGAAACCAAATACACCAGCCCAAAAATACACATTCTACTCATACCAAACCAATACATTTGGGAAGTTGTGTGTGCCTTTTTTATTGATGCAGCATATATGCGCAGATTGACTTTGTCAGGCGCAAAAACTTAACATAGAAACATAGAAAAATGTCGGCAGATAAGAACCTTTCGGCCCATCTAGTCTGCCCAATTACATGGATACTTAACCTGGATTTATCTTTTGTTTAGGATAGTCTTATGCCTATCCCATTCTTGCTTAAATTCAATTACTGTTTTGGCCTCTACCACTTCTACTGGAAGACTGTTCCATGTATCCACCACCCTCTCAGTAAAATAATGCTTCCTGATGTTACTTTTAAACCTTTGCCCCTCTAATCTAAGACTATGTCCTCTTGTTTTGCTATTTTGTTTCCTTTTAAATATACTCCCTTCCTCTACCTTGTGGATTCCCTTTACGTATTTAAATGTTTCTATCATATCTCCTCTGTCTCGTCTTTTTCCAAGCTGTACATGTTAAGATCATTAAGCCTTTCCTGGTAACTTTTCTCCTTCAAGCCGTACACCATTTTAGTAGCCCTTCTCTGAACTCTCTCTAAGATGTCTATATCCTTTCTTCAGATACGGTCTCCAGTACTGCACACAGTACTCCAAGTGAGGTCTCACCAGTGCTCTGTAACGTTAACGTGAGACAATTGTGTTTCTTAATTCTGATTGGCTGAATCGCGTGAAAAAAACAGTCCGCACACTGATTTCTGCGCGCAATGTTGCTGCGCGCACGTTTGTGATCGTCCGTTTTACGCGCGTTATTGCTCGACGGATGAAAAAATGCACAAGGATTGTAATTCCAGTGTTGATTTACACGCGTTAACGTTTAACGCTTGGCGCACAAATTCACGCGCTGCGCAAGCATTTTGACACAAAGATTGTAATAGGGCCCTTAGACGGCCAAGGCTGTTGACTCCTGAGCTAGAGGAAGGGGACATTACAACGTAGTAGTTCATGTTATCTTTCTTCATGCTCCACAGGTAAAAATGTTAGATTTGGTTATGGTTACTATCGTAGGAAGAAAATTAATAAAATGTATATTTTAATACCTTTTCACTAGCTGTGTGAAGCTGGTCCCCTACAATCAGCACAAATAAAAAATCCACGGTGTTTGGTTAGTGCTACATTCGTGCTGTTTTGTCCTGCAAAAATTAACATTTGTGCTGCTTTTATTTTTGAGATATTAGAAGTTGTTTTTTCCAGACAATGAGACGAATAAAAGTCACCAAAGGTCACGCAGCCCCCCTACAACACCCAAAAGTCCCGAAACCGGGCTTGTTGGTTAGTGCTGCGTTTGTGCTGATTTGTGCCGCAAAAATGAACGTTTGTGCCGGTTTGGTCTCAGAGATATAGCGCATTCTATTTGATGAAACCCCGCCCACTTTGCACCCCACATTATAAAAACAAACATATCATTTGTTTGTGCTCGTTTGTGATGACTTGTGCTGCAAAAATGAACCACTTTTGGCGATCGTAACCATCATTTGTTTCTCTTCTTTCTTTTGTTAAAAGAACATTCCATTTAAGTTAAATGGTTCCTTGGAAATATCTGCAGCTCACTCCCATATGTACATTGATTGGAACTTGATAGCTGTACAGTCATCGCTGATAGATTTGAGCACAAACACTCTATTAATTCCCTGCTCATTTGTGTGACAGGCTGTTGAAGTCCTGTTATTACAGTTTCCATCAGCTGGTTTTCAGTTCCTGCTTTGTGTTTTTTCAAAGATCCTGGTTTGCAACCATGTGAAAATGTTCTGTAAAATCTTTCAACATTGAGACATCAATGTTAAGAAAATATTGTACTCTGTATGTGTCACTGTGTGCAATTTTGTGTTGTAAAGTGCCCCCCCCCATTATCTTTACATCACTTTCTCTTCACACTGCGGCAATGACCATAGAATGGAGTCTATGGGTCGATCTCTGTTTCAGATCTTATTGTATTGTGTGGGATGTATTCAAAGGACATCAAGGGTAGATTAGAAGTCTTTTCTTAACCCCTTAAGGACCGAGGACGTACCATGTACGTCATTGCAGCGGGTCTCTCTTAGACCCGCTGACGTACATGGTACGTCCTGCCGTTTTTTGAGCGCTGGAAGCCATCGGATCGCTTCCAGCAGCTCAAACGCCATTGCAGGCTGCCTGGGAGTCCAGGCAGCCGTGCAATGGCGTTTAGAAGTGCCGGGGCACCATGTGATCGCTCCCCGGGAGCGATCAACATCCGGTTTCACCGGAGAGGTGCCCGGCACTTCTAGAGAGCGCTGGAAGCGATCAGATCGCTTCCAGCTGCTCTGAGTATATTACAAGGATGCCTCGACATCGAGGCATCCTTGCAATATGCTTACCTGCCGCCGGTCCGTCCGTGATCGCTCCCCCGAGCGATCACTTCCGGTAGCGGCAGGAAGTACTGAGTGCCACGAGGTATCGTGGCACTCAGTACAAAAACGATCACATCAGTGATCAGGTGCTCTGCTGGGTGCCTTGATCCCTCGAGGCACCCAGCAGAGTAAAAAAAAGTGTAAAAAAAAGTGAAAAAAAAAGTAAAATAAAAATAAAAATAAATAAAATAAACTGACGGTTAGGGGTAGGGTTAGGTTAGGGTTAGGGTAGGGTTAGGGTTAGGGTTAGGGTTAGGGGTAGGGTTAGGGGTAGGGTTAGGGGTAGGGGTAGGGTTAGGGTAGGGTTAGGGTTAGGGGTAGAGTTAGGGGTAGGGTTAGGGGTAGGGTTAGGGTTAGGGGTAGGGTTAGGGTAGGGTTAGGGTTCTAAGGGCAGGGTCATCTTGGGGCTGAGTGGGATGTTCCTAGCCTGCCTCATCAGAGAGGCAGGCTAGCAACATCCAATCAGAAGTTAGAAAAAATCAAAATAAAATTTCTAATTTGTCAGGTCAGGTCAATATTTTGTAAATATTGGCTCTGACCTCTGTGATTCTCCCTCCCTCTCCTCACTTGTGTTTTGGTGAGCGAGAGAGAGAGATCAGATTTGACAGGTTAGAGATTTTAGTGAGATTTAGTGAGATTAGAAAAATTGAAGCAGATTTAGAGAGATTTTAGGAGATTTAGAAGAATTGAGGCAGGTTTAGAGGGATTTAGAGAGATTTAGGTGTTTATTTGTATTTTCTTGTGAAACCCAACGGTTCTTCTAAGAACCAACAATCCGCTTATATATATATAATAATTATAAAATTTTATAATCTATTATATATAATGTCTGAGAGGGTGTACAGCGCCGAGGAGGCATATGCCATCCTGGCGTCAGAATCTGAGGCATCTGCGTCAGACTCAGACCCTCATTTCGACCCCGCTAACTGCTCAGAGACGTCGCTAGATACATTATCTACGCTGGCTGATGTATCTAGTGATGTTTCTGATGCAGATCCTGGGTCACCACCTGCCAGCAGGAGACGCACAGCTCCAGCTGAGGAGTGGGTAGTGCCTCATCGCCAGAGGCCAGATATCCCTCCTTTCACGGCAAATCCTGGCATCAATATTGATGTTGCAGGATTTACCGCCACAGAGTTTTTGCAGGTGTTTATGGGGGATGATTTGTTGGGCCACATCGTGGCCCAATCAAATCTGTATGCCCATCAGCATTGTGCTGCGAAGCCAGACTCCTACTTGGCAAGGCAGCAATGGACCCCGCTAGATGTGCCAGAATTTCTGAAATTCTGGGCACTTACTATGCTGAGGGCATCATAAAGAAGCCCTCAATTCGCTCCTACTGGAGCAGTAGCCCCATCTGCTCTACCCCCATTTACCCCCAATCAATGTCACGTAGAAGGTATGAAAACATTTTGCGTTTCATGCACTTCAGTGACAACAGCCTGTGCCCCCCTAGAGAGCATCCCCAGTTTGACAGGCACCAGACTTTTACATTTTATTCGTACATTTTTATGTTCTACAATTGGTGCTGTATTTTGCCAAAATCTTTGCACACCTATGCATGGGGGGCATGGGTGTACTCAGGAGATCTTGCAGAAAACAACCTGGAGAGTTTTCATGCAGTAACAAACAACAGTGTCTCCTAAATCACAGTCCAAATCTAATGTGGGCGTAAAAATCTGAAAATTGAAAAATTACCGCCACACACTGTCACGGTTCCCGGATCCCACCACGCAGTACTTAACCCACAACACTCCACAAAACCCAGAAGCTACCAACAGTGTAGCTGTGAATGATCCCTATCTGTCTGGTCCTTAGAATTGGCCAGGTAAACTAGCTAGACAGAAAAGGGTTAACAATACGGAGAGGAGTCAGCCGAGCCAGAATCAGGAATACAGAGTTCAGAATGGTCAAATGGAATAGCCGGGTCGGTATCAGAGCAGTAGCGTAGTACAAGTATATAGTCTAGGGCAACAGAAGGCAGAATGGTCAGAACACAAGCAGAGGTCAATAACAGGTTAAATCAATATAGCAGTCAGGTACAAGGAGCTCAGGTATGGATAACCACGATCTGGCAACTTCTGAAACTATACTGAGGGTTTTTAAAGACCTTCACCAGACCACGCCCCCCACTCAAGCCACACCTCATGCAATCACCTCCCTGCCTGTCTCCATTTAAACCAGGCAGTGGTCAGCGAGCAGCATCAGACTTGCTGTCCTCAAGCACACAGGTAGGGCTGGAAGCCCCCAACGTTACAGTACCCCCCTCTCCACGGGAGGCCACCGGACGACCAACAGGACGAGCGGCAATACGACCACCAGGGCGATCGGGGTGCGAGGCATGGAACGCCCTGACCAACCTAGAGTCAGACATGTCGGAAGCTGGAATCCAGGACCGGTCTTCCGGGCCATAGCCCACCCAATCGACCAAGTACTGCAGAACACCCCTGCACAGCCTAGAATCCAAAACCCTCCTAACCTCATACTCCGATTCACCATCAACCTGAACAGGTGGAGGAGGAGGAACGACCCGCGTGTACCTGTTACACAACAAAGGTTTCAGTAGGGAGGTGTGAAAGACGTTGTGCAAGCGAAGATGTTTAGGAAGGGCAAGAGCATAAGCCACAGGGTTAACGCGGCGAATGATCTTATATGGACCAATAAACCGAGGTGCCATTTTCATAGAAGGCACCCGTAACTTCACGTTCCTAGTAGACAACCAAACTCTATCCCCCACGTTATAGGAGGGAGCTTGTAACTTGTAAGCTTGTCAGCCTTGCGTTTCTGGACAGCAACATTGCGCTCCATATTTACGCGAATCTGTCTCCAAATCTCTTGTAGTTGAGTGAGATGGTCATCGAGAGCCGGGATGGCCTGTTCATTAAACTGAAGCGGTAGAGCCGGAGGGAAAAAACTATAGATAGCAGAAAAGGGAGAGTGGCCAGTGGTCTCATTAACGGCGTTATTACGTGCATACTCAGCCCAGGGCAACAACTCCGACCAATTGTCTTGTTGTTGTGTGGTAAAGCAACGTATGTACTGCTCGAGACCCTGATTTGCCCTCTCTGCTGCCCCATTGGTTTGTGGATGGTATGCTGAAGAGAAGGCCAATCGCACCCCCATCTCCGCACAGAAAACCCTCCAGAAACGAGAGACGAACTGAGCTCCTCTGTCAGAGACTATTTCAGACGGAACCCCATGTATTCGTACAATCTCTCTAGCAAAGACAACTGCCAGTTCTTTGGCTGTAGGAAGCTTAGGTAAAGGGACAAAATGAGCCATTTTGGAGAAGCGGTCTACAACTGTCAGAACCACAGTATGACCTTTGGACTTCGGCAAGTCCACAATAAAATCCATAGATAGATGAGACCAAGGCCTCTTAGGCGTGGGTAAAGGCTGCAATAGACCGACAGGCAAGGTTTTACTGGTTTTGCTTCTGGCACAGATTTGACAAGCCAAAACAAACAGGCGTACGTCCTGTCGCAGGGTGGGCCACCAGAACTGTCTGGAGATACTGGTAAGAGTCTTAGTAATACCAGGATGACCTGCTGGTTTAGAATCATGAAACATTATGAGTAATTCTTGTCTTTCCTTTTCAGGTACAAACAACATATCTGGAGGCTTGTCAGGTGGAGCCCCCACTTGAGCTGCCTGGAGGCGTTCCAGGAAAGGCGAGGAGACAGACAAGACTGTGGAAGCCACAATACGTTCAGGAGGAACTATAGGATTGTGGTCTTGTGTATTAGATTCATATGGGTCATATTGACGAGATAAGGCATCAGCCTTTACATTGCGGTCACCTGGTCTGTAAGTCAACACAAAATTAAACCGAGACAGTAGCAATGACCACCTGGCCTGTCTCGAGTTCAAACGTTTAGCATCCCTGATGTACGTAAGGTTCTTATTATCAGTGATTATCAATAAAGGATCAAGAGTACCTTCCAACAAATGTCTCCACTCTGACAGGGCAGACACAATAGCAAGCAATTCTCTGTTGCCAATATCATAATTGCGTTCTGCTGGTGATAATTTTCTTGAAAAGAACCCACAAGGATGTAGTGGTTTCCCTGGAGATTCTCTTTGAGACAGGACAGCCCCAATGCCTATCTCAGAAGCATCAACCTCAAGAATAAACGGAATCCTGGGATCAGGATGCCGTAACACGGGAGCGGAAGTAAAAGCCTGTTTGAGGGCTTCGAATGCTTGTTTAGATTGAGAAGACCAGATCTGGTACTTCAGACCTTTACGTGTCATATTAATGATAGGAGAGGCTATAGCGGAATAATTCTTGATAAATCTCCTATAATAGTTAGAAAACCCCAGAAATCTCTGTATGGCTTTGAGACCTTGAGGAAGAGGCCATTCTGAGATGGCCGTGAGTTTAGAAGGATCCATCTCAAAACCCTCTGGAGTGATAATGTACCCAAGGAATTTCACAGTAGTAATGTCGAATAAACACTTCTCTAGTTTGCAATAAAGACCATTCTCCAGTAATTTAGCTAATACCTGTCTGACATGTGCATGGTGGGTTTTCAGATCGGGAGAGTAAATCAATATATCGTCTAGGTATACTATAACAAAGGTTTGCAAGAAATCTCTGAGCACATCATTAATAAAATCCTGGAATACCGCTGGAGCATTACAAAAACCAAAAGGCATGACCAAGTATTCATAATGCCCACTCCTGGTGTTAAATGCTGTTCTCCACTCATGCCCCTCTTTTATGCGTATCAAATTGTAAGCTCCTCTTAAATCAAGTTTAGTGTACACTGCTGAACCCCTTAACCTGTCGAACAGTTCCGATATGAGAGGATAGGGTACACGTTCTTAATGGTGATCTTGTTAAGCCCCCTATAATCAATACACGGGCGTAAATCTCCCTCTTTTTTCGACACAAAAGAATCCAGCCCCTGCTGGAGAAGAGGAACGTCGGATAAAACCTCTCTCCAAGTTCTCCTTGATGTACTCCTCCATAATTTGGTTCTCCTTTATGGAAAGAGGATATACTTTGCCTCGAGGAGGCATGGTACCCGGATGAATATCAATAGCACAATCATATGGTCTATGTGGAGGTAGTTTCTCTGCCTCTCTTTTATCAAATACAGCCCTGAGGTCTGCATATTGTTCAGGAACTTCAGTAGACAATGGAGGGGCTGTGGGTGTGTTCAGGGCACCGACATGCTGAATGGGTATTAAACAAGTCCCAAAACATGCAGAACTCCAAGACAGTATCTCTCCTTTAACCCAATCAATAACGGGATTGTGTTCCACCAACCAGGGGAAACCAAGTACAACAGGATTGGAAGGTGAGTGGATAACTTGGAATATGATCTTTTCTTTATGCAAGAGACCAGTAGTAAGAACTACTGTAACCGTATCATGAGTAATCCTAGGGCAGGATAACGGCCTGCCATCTATGGCTTCAACGGCTAAGGGTGTCTCTCTTACAACCAGAGGTAGAGAAATGGAAGAAGCATAGTTAACATCAATAAAGTTACCAGCAGCCCCAGAATCCACAAAAGCGGTATTATGTGTGGTCTTGGTATGTCACGGTGGCTCAGGGGATGGGGCGCCTGGCAGCAGCTTCCTCGCTGCTCGCTGGCCAGGCGCCGAATGTAAGCGCTTCCGGGCCCGCTCACGTGGGACGCCGAGGGGCGGGGCCTGGCGCTGTGACGCGGACCCGCCGGGTTTAAAACCCAGTCTCTCCCATACACCGGTGCCCTGACGTGGTATTCACCTCCCGCAGAGCTCTTGTGATTTTTGGCTATCTCCTGTGTATGATCCTTGGCATTGGCAAACGAATCCTCTTGTGTATAACCCTTGGCATTGGCAAACGAACCCTCCTGTGTATGACCCTTGGCATTGGCAAACGAACCCTCCTGTGTATGACCCTTGGCATTGGCAAACGAACCCTCCTGTGTATGACCCTTGGCATTGGCAAACGAACCCTCCTGTGTATGACTCCTGGTATTGGCAAACGAACCCTCCGGTGTATGACCCCTGGTATTGGCATTTACTCTGCTCTAGGTTCTGCCCTTAACGTTGGTACTGAGGTCAGTCTATGTGGCACCCTAAGCACGCATCAGATTACCTCTGCTATTACTAAAGTCCTAGGGAGGACTTGTGATCTGTTCTGTACCCCTGTCTGGTATTTCCCTTTCTTTGTCTGTTACCTGCTTCATTGTCTACATAGCTTTGCCGACCATTCAAGGATCGGAAGAGTAGAAAGGGAGCTACAGAAAGATATATATATCTTGGTAGTCAGAAGGATTCGTGACGATACTCTATTCCATACCTCTGTCTGGTGTTACCCCTTGTCTATCTATTGTCTGGTTAATTGTCTTTCTAGTTTCGCCGACCATTCAAGGATCGGAAGGGTAGAGAGCGGTCTGCGTAAAGGACCACACTTCTGGTAATCAGAGGGATCCGTGACATTACGTCAGGGCCAATGGATCCCGCAGACCTCTCTAACCAGCTGGCACGTATCGCAGCCAGACAAGAGGAACAAGACCATAGGATGGACCAGATTTCTCTCGCTCTGCAAACCCTGTTAAATCGGTCCAATACAGGTATCACAAACCCTCCAGATCCAGTGTTACCTAGGGTCAGTCCGTCCCCCCTGAAGGACATAGGCTTAGTATGAAGGCACCCCTACGCTATGATGGTACACCAAGCCTATGTCGGGGGTTTTTGACTCAACTCGAGATTTTGTTTGAGAACAATCCAGGTTCTTGTATGTCTGATAAAGCCAAAGTAGGATATCTGATTAATCATTTAACAGAAAAAGCTTTATTGTGGGCTACGCCGTTGTGGGAAAATAAGAAACCCATCATTTATGACTATGAGGGTTTTACCTCTGAGTTAAAACGTACCTTTGATCCCTCTAGAAGGGCTACCAATGCGGGTAGGTCCTTGTTTCACATCAAACAAGGTAATAAGAGGGTCGCCGATTATGCCATAGAGTTTAAGACTTTGGTTTCTGAAGTACTTTGGCCGAACGACGTTTTAACCTTAGCCTTTACCGAAGGCTTGAACGAGGCTTTTATGTTTGAACTGGCTCCCTTAAAATTACCAGAAAGTCTGGACCACCTGATAGATTTCTGTATAGCCATGGACGATCAAATCAGGGAAAGGAGACACCCCAGAGATAGACCCAGAAGGGTCTTGCCTCCTTTACCCTCGTTACCCAGACACCCCAGTACATCAGGTGGTTCGGAGAATGTAAAAACAGATTTACCGGTCGTTGAACCCATGCAAATAGGGAGGACAGGTATTTCAGAAGCAGAAAAAGCTCACAGAAGAGAAAAGGGGCTCTGCTTTTATTGTGCAGGGGCAGATCACTTCCGCCTTCAATGTCCTCAGAGACCCAGGGTTGGCAGCTGAACATAGCAGAGTGGGATTCAGAACAGGAGACACCCAGGTTGTCGGTTCTCTGTGTGCCTCCTTTGTGGATAATGAGAAAAAAAAATCCAGGATTCTGTTACCGGTCTCCCTAACCTGGGAGGGGGTTCACCTCAAGACTGAGGCGTTTTTGGACTCTGGGGCCTCAGGCAATTTTATGGATAAGAATTTTGCTGCCCAAAACCTCATACCACTGGTTCTCAGGGAAAGACCTCTAAGGGTGGAGGCCATAGATGGTAACCCCCTGGCATGTCCACATATCACTCACGATACAGTCGATGTATGTATGAAAGTAGGAGTTTTACACCAGGAGACAATAAGATTTCAAATCATTGAATCACCCTCATGTCCTGTCGTCCTTGGGTTTCCATGGCTAACAGAGCACAACCCAGTAGTCGATTGGGTCCAGAGAGACATAAAATGTTGGGGTCAGAGTTGTCAGTCTAAGTGCCTAGGCACAGTTAATGTGATTGGTAGCCTCAATATTGCCACAGCTCCTCCTTTGTCCACGGAGGTTCCGGAATGTTACCTGGCATTAAAGGAGGTGTTCTCTAAAGCCAGGACTGAGGTCCTACCACCACATCGTCCATATGACTGTGCCATTGACTTGCTCCCCGGTACGATGCCTCCTAGGGGTCACGTATACCCTTTGTCACAAAGGGAGAACGACATTATGGAGGAATATATAAGGGAGAATCTGGAACGAGGATTCATTAGACGGTCCTCCTCTCCAGCAGGAGCAGGTTTCTTTTTTGTTTCCAAGAAAGAGGGAGATCTGCGACCTTGCATCGACTATAGGGGTTTAAATAGGATCACTATAAGAAATGCATATCCCATACCTCTCATAACAGAATTGTTTGACCGATTAAAAGGGGCTCGTGTCTATACTAAGCTTGATTTACGCGGAGCGTACAACCTGGTCAGGGTTAAAAAGGGAGACGAATGGAAAACGGCTTTTAATACACGTAGCGGGCATTACGAATACCTGGTGATGCCTTTTGGGTTGTGTAATGCGCCAGCCGTCTTTCAGGACCTTATAAATGACACTCTAAGGGACTTTCTGCAAGAATTCGTCATAGTATATCTGGATGATATCCTGATATACTCTCCTGATGTGGACACTCATCATGTCCACGTGAAACAAGTGTTGAAAAAACTATTGAAGGCTGGATTGTACTGTAAGCTAGAAAAATGTCTATTCGACATAGTAACTGTGCAATTCCTTGGTTATATTATAACTCCTGGGGGTTTTCAAATGGATCCCAAGAAGCTCTCAGCTATTCTTGACTGGCCTCTACCCCAAGGACTTAAAGCCATTCAGAGGTTTCTGGGGTTTACGAACTATTACCGAAGGTTCATTAAAGATTTTTCGGCCTTGGTGGCCCCCCTCACGGCTATGACAAAGAAAGGGGTGGGAAATCAGAAATGGACACCTCAAGCCACTCAAGCCTTTGAGGCACTAAAACAAGCCTTTACTACTGCCCCTGTTCTCCGGCATCCAGATCCGGCTCTGCCTTTCCAATTAGAAGTTGACGCCTCCGAACTAGGTCTTGGTGCAGTCTTGTCCCAAAGGGAGGCTCCTGACAAACCCTTGCATCCATGCGGCTTCTATTCTCGGAAGTTGTCCCCGGCAGAGAAGAACTATGACATTGGAAATAGAGAATTGTTAGCAGTCATCGCGGCCTTGGCTGAATGGAGATACTTATTAGAAGGGTCTAAGGACCCCATTGTTATCATAACCGACCATAAGAATCTCACGTACATTGGAGATGCCAAACGTTTAAACTCCAGACAAGCGAGATGGTCATTGTTTCTTTCAAGTTTTAATTTCGTACTCACCTATAGACCTGGGTCCAGAAACATCAAAGCAGACGCATTGTCGAGACAGTATGAGTCTTATGAACATAATATCCAAGATCAGCATCCCATTGTACCCCAGGAGAGGATTATAGCCGCTACCACGATTAGTGTTTCGTCTCCTCTAATGAAAAGGTTGCAGACCGTCCAGGGCGCAGCTCCTGGGGGAAAACCTCCTGCGAGACTCTTTGTACCTGAGAACGAAAGAGAGGAAGTACTTAACATCTATCATGATAATAAAACTTCCGGGCATATGGGTATCACCAAGACTGTGTCTAGTATCAGTAAACTCCTCTGGTGGCCCACATTGCGCCGAGATGTCAAAGATTACATTGCCGTGTGCGAAGTGTGCACAAGGCAGAAAAGTCCCAAAACAGCACCCATTGGCTTACTCCAGCCTTTGCCGATCCCCGAACGACCCTGGTCACATGTAGCCATGGATTTTATCGTAGAGTTACCTGAGTCAAGAGGGAATACAGTGATACTTACGATCATAGATCGATTTTCCAAGATGGGTCACTATGTTCCTCTTCAGAAACTACCTTCGGCAGCTGAACTGGTGCCCATATTCATTGCCAATGTGGTCCGCATTCACGGTGTCCCTCGGGAGATAGTCTCTGATAGGGGGACCCAATTCATCTCAGGATTCTGGAGAGGGTTTTGTAAGAACGTGGGGATAGACCTCTCTTTCTCTTCGGCCTATCACCCCCAGACCAACGGAGCAGCAGAACGAGCAAACCAAAACGTAGAGAAATATCTCAGGTGCTTCATCTCAGAACAACAAGATAACTGGTCAGATCTGCTACCGTGGGCAGAATATGCTATTAACAGCGCAGTAAGTGAATCCACAGGTCATTCTCCTTTCTTCACTGTTTATGGTTTTGATCCTCCCGTGCTCCCCGATACGTTTCCTGATTCCACGATTCCTGCTTTAGATAAACAACTGGCATCATTGAAAGAGACTGGGGGAGAGTGAGACGGGCACTGGAGGAAAGTAGTGCCATCCAGAAAACTAAGGCCGACAGACACAGGAGGCAGGCACCAGTGTATCAAGTTGGGGACAGGGTTTGGCTGTCTTCACGTAACATCAAGCTCTTAGTGCCTTCCATGAAGTTGGCTCCTAGGTATATCGGCCCCTATAAGATACTACGGCGACTCAACCCTGTCTCCTATGCTTTGGCGTTACCCCCATTTTAAAATACACAATGTATTCCATGTGAACCTTTTGAAGCCGCTGTTATGTAACCGGTACACCAAAGTCCATGCTCCACCGCCTCCTGTCTCTGTGGAGGGCGAGGAGGAATTCGAAGTTCAGGCCATTCTGGGTGCCAGGCTGTCTAGGGGGTCCTTGCAGTATTTGGTCGATTGGGTGGGGTACGGTCCGGAGGATCGTTCTTGGGTACCGGCTGCGGAAGTCCATGCTCCTAGGCTAGTGAAGGCCTTCTATTTAGCGCATCCCCGTGCCCCTGGGGGTCGTCCAGTGGCCGCCCCTGGAGGGGGGGGTTCTGTCACGGTGGCTCAGGGGATGGGGCGCCTGGCAGCAGCTTCCTCGCTGCTCGCTGGCCAGGCGCCGAATGTAAGCGCTTCCGGGCCCGCTCACGTGGGACGCCGAGGGGCGGGGCCTGGCGCTGTGACGCGGACCCGCCGGGTTTAAAACCCAGTCTCTCCATACACCGGTGCCCTGACGTGGTATTCACCTCCCGCAGAGCTCTTGTGATTTTTGGCTATCTCCTGTGTATGATCCTTGGCATTGGCAAACGAATCCTCTTGTGTATAACCCTTGGCATTGGCAAACGAACCCTCCTGTGTATGACCCTTGGCATTGGCAAACGAACCCTCCTGTGTATGACCCTTGGCATTGGCAAACGAACCCTCCTGTGTATGACCCTTGGCATTGGCAAACGAACCCTCCTGTGTATGACTCCTGGTATTGGCAAACGAACCCTCCGGTGTATGACCCCTGGTATTGGCATTTACTCTGCTCTAGGTTCTGCCCTTAACGTTGGTACTGAGGTCAGTCTATGTGGCACCCTAAGCACGCATCAGATTACCTCTGCTATTACTAAAGTCCTAGGGAGGACTTGTGATCTGTTCTGTACCCCTGTCTGGTATTTCCCTTTCTTTGTCTGTTACCTGCTTCATTGTCTACATAGCTTTGCCGACCATTCAAGGATCGGAAGAGTAGAAAGGGAGCTACAGAAAGATATATATATCTTGGTAGTCAGAAGGATTCGTGACGATACTCTATTCCATACCTCTGTCTGGTGTTACCCCTTGTCTATCTATTGTCTGGTTAATTGTCTTTCTAGTTTCGCCGACCATTCAAGGATCGGAAGGGTAGAGAGCGGTCTGCGTAAAGGGACCACACTTCTGGTAATCAGAGGGATCCGTGACATGGTATCCCAAGCCAAGGATACTGGTAACATAAGTTTAGTGTCTTTGATAGGAGACATGCATGTCACACCCAAGGCCTGTCTCCTCAGCTGCCTTAGGTGCGGTAGTTTTCCGGCTTATCATGCATCTTAGGGCGAGTAGGACATTGAAATCGTACATGTCCCTCCAAACCACAATACAGGCACAATCCCTCACGAAAACGCCTTGTTCTCTCCTCCTCTGTAAGCCTAGTACGGCCTAGTTGCATAGGCTCTGAGGGGGTGATAACTCACTGGGTGGTGCTTGAAAGACAGGGGCCAACCTAGGTAACGGTCTCTTGGATCTCTCTCTTGGAGTCCTTCTATCCCTTATCTGATTATCCAGATCTATACAGTAATCAATGAGTTCACACAATACCTCAGGTAGTTTACGTGGAGCTAATTCATGCATCAACGATTCTGATAACCCCTCCATAAAAGCCAGAACCAGTGTCTCATTTGTCCAGTTCACATCAGAAATTAAGGTTTTAAATTCTATGGCATAATCAGACACAGTTCTGTTCCCTTGACGTATGCGGAACAAGGATTTGCCGGCTATCGTGGCCTTTCTGGTAGGATTAAATGTACGTTGTAACTCGGCTATGAATTCTTTATAATCCTGTACAATAGGTCTCTCTGCCTCCCATAAAGGAGTCGCCATGTCAACGCTCTGCCAGACAGATGGTTAATAATAAACCCCACTTTGGCAATGTCAGAAAAAAACATTTGTGGATTTAATTTAAAATGGATATCCACATGGACCAAAATCCCTGGCACTCAGAGGGAGTACCGTCAAACCTCATAGGAGCGGTCATGTGTACTTGGGATGTCTGAACGACAGGGGCACAGGTATAGCAGGCGGGGGTGCAACCCCAACTGGTTCCAGGTGTGCAGTACGATTCAGGATAGTTTGTAAGGCAATGGCAAACTGATCCATCCTATGATCCTGCTCATCCTGTCTGGATACAAAGTTAGCCAAGTGCTGTTAAATCTGCGGGATCCATATTGGCCAGATCGTAATGTCACGGTTCCCGGATCCCACCACGCAGTACTTAACCCCCAACACTCCACAAAACCCAGAAGCTACCAACAGTGTAGCTGTGAATGATCCCTATCTGTCTGGTCCTTAGAATTGGCCAGGTAAACTAGCTAGACAGAAAAGGGTTAACAATACGGAGAGGAGTCAGCCGAGCCAGAATCAGGAATACAGAGTTCAGAATGGTCAAATGGAATACGGGTCGGTATCAGAGCAGTAGCGTAGTACAAGTATATAGTCTAGGGCAACAGAAGGCAGAATGGTCAGAACACAAGCAGAGGTCAATAACAGGTTAAATCAATATAGCAGTCAGGTACAAGGAGCTCAGGTATGGATAACCACGATCTGGCAACTTCTGAAACTATACTGAGGGTTTTTAAAGACCTTCACCAGACCACGCCCCCCACTCAAGCCACACCTCATGCAATCACCTCCCTGCCTGTCTCCATTTAAACCAGGCAGTGGTCAGCGAGCAGCATCAGACTTGCTGTCCTCAAGCACACAGGTAGGGCTGGAAGCCCCCAACGTTACACCACACCTTCTCAAATGTTTTGGGCTAAAACCGTTGCATCCATGGCATCAAAGCACTCCATATGCAATACCTTAGGGTGTCAACATAACAAATATAAACAAATTTCTGGCAATAATTCAAACTGGGGTATGCGGTAGACCCAAAACCAAAGATAGGCCTAGCTGAAGAAATAATCTCAATTTCAACTCCAATGACAAAGTCATAAAAATTGTATTGAACCTTCCCAAAATCCTGGCAAACCTATGCATGGGGGCATGGGTGTACTCAGGAGATCTTGCAGAAAACAACCTGGAGAGTTTTCATGCAGTAACAAACAACAGTGTCTCCTAAATCACAGTCCAAAACTACTGTGGGCGTAAAAATCTGAAAATTGAAAAATTACCGCCACACCTTCTCAAATGTTTGGGCTAAAACCGTTGCATCCATGGCATCAAAGCACTCCATATGCAATACCTTGGGGTGTCAACATAACAAATATAAACAATTTTCTGGCAATAATTCAAACTGGGGTATGCGGTAGACCCAAAACCAAAGATAGGCCTAGCTGAAGAAATAATCTCAATTTCAACTCTAATGACAAAGTCATAAAAATTGTATTTGAACCTTCCCAAAATCCTGGCAAACCTATGCATGGGGGCATGGGTGTACTCAGGAGATCTTGCAGAAAACAACCTGGAGAGTTTTCATACAGTAACAAACAACAGTGTCTCCTAAATCACAGTCCAAAACTACTGTGGGCGTAAAAATCTGAAAATTGAAAAATTACCGCCACACACCTTCTCAAATGTTTTGGGCTAAAACCGTTGCATCCATGGCATCAAAGCACTCCATATGCAATACCTTAGGGTGTCAACATAACAAATATAAACAATTTTCTGGCAATAATTCAAACTGGGGTATGCGGTAGACCCAAAACCAAAGATAGGCCTAGCTGAAGAAATAATCTCAATTTCAACTCCAATGACAGTCATAAAAATTGTATTTGAACCTTCCCAAAATCCTGGCAAACCTATGCATGGGGGCATGGGTGTACTCAGGAGACCTTGCAGAAAACAACCTGGAGAGTTTTCATGCAGTAACAAACAACAGTGTCTCCTAAATCACAGTCCAAAACTGATGTGGGTGTGAAAATGAAAAATGACCACCAAACTGTATCCAATTTGTTTGGAGCAAACGGATGCATCCATAGCATAAAAACACTCCATTTACAATACTTTGGGTGTTAGCTTACCAAATATATGCACGTTCATAAAACTGGGGTATGTAAAAAGGCCCCTAAAAAGAAGATAAGCAAAGAAGATACTGTATGTCAAATTAGAAAATTGACAAGCACATGTCAAAGATTGGCGTAGCACCCCAAAAACAACAGAATAAATCTATATATGGGTGGTATCAATTTACTCAGAAGATGTTGCTGAACATATTTTGGGGTGTTTTTTGGCAGTAACCCATAACTGGATTTGACAATTCATGCCTAAAGTACAATGTGTGTGAAAAAATAACCCAAAAGGTACCTGAAAGTTTGACATAGAGCTAGTGCATGGAAAGTGTTAAAATACAACTCTTTGAAGCACCCCAGGGTGTGCCCTTTCTAAAAATATATGGTTTGATGGGGGTAAATTACTTTGGCCGGCTTCAAAAATGTCCCAAATAGAACATGGGTGCATGATGACGAAATGTGAAAATTCCAAATTGGAAAACTGAAATGCGCACCCCCCAAATAAGGCCTATTAGCCCCCAAATGACCCGACATACCTATACATGGGTGGTATCAATTTACTCAGAAGATGTTGCTGAACATATTTTGGGGTGTTTTTTGGCAGTAACCCATAACTGGATTTGACAATTCATGCCTAAAGTACAATGTGTGTGAAAAAATAACACAAAAAGTGACTACCTGAAAGTTTGACATAGAGCTAGTGCATGGAAAGTGTTAAAATACAACTCTTTGAAGCACCCTAGGGTGTGCCCTTTCTAAAAATATATGGTTTGATGGGGGTAAATTACTTTGGCCGGCTTCAAAAATGTCCCAAATAGGACATGGGTGCATGATGACGAAATGTGAAAATTCCAAGTTGGAAAACTGAAATGCGCACCCCCCAAATAAGGCCTATTAGCCCCCAAATGACCCGACATACCTATACATGGGTGGTATCAATTTACTCAGAAGATGTTGCTGAACATATTTTGGGGTGTTTTTTGGCAGTAACCCATAACTGGATTTGACAATTCATGCCTAAAGTACAATGTGTGTGTCATGCCCGGCAACGCCAGCGCCGTAAAAAGCATAAAACCAGTGCCGCCTCGTAGCATTAAGACTCTCAGGACTCTCCTCTGCAACCCTCAGGTGTTGCCTAATTCCGCTGATGCACCCTGCATAAAGCCAAACCACTCCCAAGGCCCAATGCTTCTGCATTGTTCCAGTGAACCTTTCACTAAGAAGGAGCTGTCTTCTGTCCCTGCATGCTATAACCTGTTCTTGTCTTGGTTCCCACCATACTGTTCGTAGTTCCTGCTAAAGTGTTCGCTGCCACATCGCCTGCTGACGAAGTTCCTGGTTACGCCAAAGCGCCTGCTGCTAGGGTACCAGTTGCTGAGGTGCCATCAGTCAATATGCCTGTCACTGAAGTGTCACCAACTCACGTCTCTGCTCTGGAGGCACCTCCGGTTGATGGCAAGATGCCGAACGATACACCCGCTACCGTGGACTTACCAGCTGAGTTGTGTAAGACAGAGACTTCGAACCGTGATATGACTGATCCCATACCTGGTGTCATATCCACCATGGTGATACTTGCTGAACAAGTTACCAAGGTGGCTCAGACTGTGAGCGGACAACAGTTAATCATAGAATCGCTGCAAAACCGGTTACAGGACACTCGTGACTATATGTCACCCCCACTTCTTATTACCTCTGCTTCTAAACAGGATCCTGTTGCAGAACCGAATGGACCAGTTGTCCCCATAGGATACCATGGGATGGCGAAGGTGGAGACTCCTATCCTCAACATTAAGAAGATCAAGTCGGGAAAACCCCTACTCCTGGGTGCAATTCTAACATTCCCCATCTCATCAGAACCAGAAGATGTTTCTGACTCTATGGCCACTGACGCTGAAACCGAAACACCTGATACCACCTTGGTCACCCAGAGTGTGCCCTTAGATGGGGCGTATGTCATGCCCGGCAACGCCAGCGCCGTAAAAAGCATAAAACCAGTGCCGCCTCGTAGCATTAAGACTCTCAGGACTCTCCTCTGCAACCCTCAGGTGTTGCCTAATTCCGCTGATGCACCCTGCATAAAGCCAAACCACTCCCAAGGCCCAATGCTTCTGCATTGTTCCAGTGAACCTTTCACTAAGAAGGAGCTGTCTTCTGTCCCTGCATGCTATAACCTGTTCTTGTCTTGGTTCCCACCATACTGTTCGTAGTTCCTGCTACAGAATCCTCAGAGCCTGCTGTCCTGCATCTCGCAAGATCCACAGATTTACAGAAGGTGCTGCCCTGCATCCCGCAGACTCTCCAAGCATTGCTGCCCTGTACATCGCAGATTCTTCCGCCCTCCTTCCAAGGTGCCAGTCCTGCTTCCGTTCCTGCTTCCAAGGTGCCAGTCCTGCTTCCGCCCTCCTTCCAAGGTGCCAGTCCTGCTTCCGTCCTCCTTCCAAGGTGCCAGTCCTGCTTCCGTCCTCCTTCCAAGGTGCCAGTCCTGCTTCCGTCCTCCTTCCAAGGTGCCAGTCCTGCTTCCGCCCTCCTTCCAAGGTGCCAGTCCTGCTTCCGCCCTCCTTCCAAGGTGCAGTCCTGCTTCCGTTCCTGCTCCTCCAACCGTTGCTGCCCTGCACCTCGCAGATTCTCCAGCCGTTGCTGCCCTGCACCTCGCAGATTCTCCAGCCGTTGCTGCCCTGCACCTCGCAGATTCTCCAGCCGTTGCTGCCTGCTGCACTCGCAGATTCTCCAGCCGTTGCTGCCCTGCACCTCGCAGATTCTCCAGCCGTTGCTGCCCTGCACCTCGCAGATTCTCCAGCCGTTGCTGCCCTGCACCTCGCAGATTCTCCAGCCGTTGCTGCCCTGCACCTCGCAGATTCTCCAGCCGTTGCTGCCCTGCACCTCGCAGATTCTCCAGCCGTTGCTGCCCTGCACCTCGCAGATTCTCCAGCCGTTGCTGTGCCTGCACCTCGCAGATTCTCCAGCCGTTGCTGCCCTGCACCTCGCAGATTCTCCAACCGTTGCTGCCCTGCACCTCGCAGATTCTCCAGCCGTTGCTGCCCTGCACCTCGCAGATTCTCCAGCCGTTGCTGCCCTGCACCTCGCAGATTCTCCAGCCGTTGCTGCCCTGCACCTCGCAGATTCTCCAGCCGTTGCTGCCCTGCACCTCGCAGATTCTCCAGCCGTTGCTGCCCTGCACCTCGCAGATTCTCCAGCCGTTGCTGCCCTGCACCTCGCAGATTCTCCAGCCGTTGCTGCCCTGCACCTCGCAGATTCTCCAGCCGTTGCTGCCCTGCACCTCGCAGATTCTCCAGCCGTTGCTGCCCTGCACCTCGCAGATTCTCCAGCCGTTGCTGCCTGCTGCACTCGCAGATTCTCCAGCCGTTGCTGCCCTGCACCTCGCAGATTCTCCAGCCGTTGCTGCCCTGCACCTCGCAGATTCTCCAGCCGTTGCTGCCCTGCACCTCGCAGATTCTCCAGCCGTTGCTGCCCTGCACCTCGCAGATTCTCCAGCCGTTGCTGCCTGCACCTCGCAGATTCTCCAGCCGTTGCTGCCTGCACCTCGCAGATTCTCCAGCCGTTGCTGCCCTGCACCTCGCAGATTCTCCAGCCGTTGCTGCCCTGCACCTCGCAGATTCTCCAGCCGTTGCTGCCCTGCACCTCGCAGATTCTCCAGCCGTTGCTGCCCTGCACCTCGCAGATTCTCCAGCCGTTGCTGCCCTGCACATCGCAGATTCTCCAGCCGTTGCTGCCCTGCACATCGCAGATTCTCCAGCCTGCCTGCCCTGCATCCCGCAGAATCCACTGCCCTGTTTCCTGTCTCCATATATTTCTCCCTTGTTATAATTTAGTTTAGTCTAGTATAGTTTAGTTTAGTATTGTTCGGTCTTCAGTTGAAATTTATTCTTGTTTGTATAATGTGATCCTTCTTTATTCTTCTGTTGCCTTTTTTGTTTATGTCCTAATAAACCCTCCTTATTTGTACACCTACGATCTCTCAGCCATCATCATTGCACAAAGGGCTCAATTCTACCTCCCTGGACCCAGCTCCTTACAGTGTGTGAAAAAATAACACAAAAAGTGACTACCTGAAAGTTTGACATAGAGCTAGTGCATGGAAAGTGTTAAAATACAACTCTTTGAAGCACCCTAGGGTGTGCCCTTTCTAAAAATATATGGTTTGATGGGGGTAAATTACTTTGGCCGGCTTCAAAAATGTCCCAAATAGGACATGGGTGCATGATGACGAAATGTGAAAATTCCAAGTTGGAAAACTGAAATGCGCACCCCCCAAATAAGGCCTATTAGCCCCCAAATGACCCGACATAACCTATACATGGGTGGTATCAATTTACTCAGAAGATGTTGCTGAACATATTTTGGGGTGTTTTTTTGGCAGTAACCCATAACTGGATTTGACAATTCATGCCTAAAGTACAATGTGTGTGAAAAAATAACACAAAAAGTGACTACCTGAAAGTTTGACATAGAGCTAGTGCATGGAAAGTGTTAAAATACAACTCTTTGAAGCACCCTAGGGTGTGCCCTTTCTAAAAATATATGGTTTGATGGGGGTAAATTACTTTGGCCGGCTTCAAAAATGTCCCAAATAGGACATGGGTGCATGATGACGAAATGTGAAAATTCCAAGTTGGAAAACTGAAATGCGCACTCCCCAAATAAGGCCCTTTTAGCCCCCAAATGACCCGACATACCTATACTTGGGTGGTATCAATTTACTCAGAAGATGTTGCTGAACATATTTTGGGGTGCTTTTTGGCAGTAAACCTTAAAGTTCACAGTACATGTATTCTTAAATTGCGTTCAAAAAAAAAAATCACCAATTTTTTTTTTTTTCTCAAACTTTGGCATAGATTTGTGGTAAAATGGTTTGCATGGAAAGAGTCAAAATACCCCAAGTTTAATACCTTGATTTGTTGTACTTTAAAAAAATATGTATATGTGGAGGGTTATTCAGGAATTAGTGACAGATATCAGTGTTACAATGTCACTATCACTAGTTTTGAAAATAAACTCTTTGGAAATGGCAAAGTGCTACTTGCACTTATTGTTGCATAAAATAAGGAAAAAAGCGAGGAATATGTAAACATTGGGTATTGCTAAACTCAGTACTAAATTTAGAAACTACTAAGGAATTAATTTTTTTTGACGGTTGTTGATACATAAGAAATTTTGGGGGTCAAAGTTCGAAAAAGTGGTGTTTTTTCAATTTTTGTGTCATATTTCACAATATTTTTTATAGTAAATTATATGAAATGAAGAAAAAAATGGTATCTTTATAAAGTCCATTTAGTGACGAGAAAAACAGAGTAAAATATGTGTGGGTTACATAAACGAGTAAGAGGAAAATTTGACGTAAACACTAACAGGGTTATCCAAAGAGATTCGAAAAGTCACCGCACGTTCGGTGACTTTTCGTTCTCTTCAATTCGGTTCCTTTTGCCGATTGCATTTCGGTGACCCTGCGGTGTATTCAGCAAACAGCACAGGGTCCCCGAATTGCAGGGAAAAGCTGCCGTAAACTCACCGAAAACTAACCGAATGCACGCTGAAAACAAGCAAAAACATCTGGATTAACCTTCGAAGAGGAGCCGAACAGGAGCCGAAAAGGAGCCGAATCACACAGAGCCGAAGCAGCTGTGACGTAGAGGAGGCAGTGAATAATTAGAAAAACCATTTGTATGAATCTGGAAAAAGAAAAGCTGTTTGCAAAGAAACTACTGAGCGAAAATGTCTGAAATTTTCACAGGAGGTCCAGGGAATGATAATAAAGAGGGCTGTTACAAAAAAAATAAGCAAACTGAAAAAAAAAAAAAAAAATCGGACTTTTAATTTTTTTTTAAAAAATTCAGAAAAATGCTTAAAGTATCCTAAAAAATCTATAAATAAAGAGACTTTTTGCTGCAGAATTTTATAATGAACAGTTTATTAGATATTGAATTAAAACGGGAATATTTTTAACATTGAAGCCTATGGGATTCTCCTGAATAAATTTGCCGAATTAAACCACCGAATGGCAGGGCATTAGGGGAACCTTTCACTGCTGGTTGTGTTCTCTGAATAGCCGAAGCAGTGCTTTTTGATGGGGATTTCACTGCCCTCGAACAGGACCGAACAGGCACCGTATGTGCAGGCAATTCGACAGGATTTGGCGAATTGCCTGCTCTCTGAATAGCCGAATGGCCAGGAAAGGTAACCGAACGCTGATTTTCAGCGTTCGGTTACCTTTCTCAAGCAATTCGAATCTCTTTGGATAACCCTGTAAGAGCGCAGAAACGTAAAAACAGCAGCGGTCACGAACGGACGGATTCGTGTAAAACCGCCCGGTCACTAAGGGGTTAACTAAACATACAAGAGAAAAACAAAGCACATGTAAGATATCAGCAACATAAAATAAACACACTAAGGACATTTAAGGGGTTATTCAGAGAGCACCGAATTGACCACGAAATTGCACCAAATGGTGAATTTCCCCGTAAGGTGTAATTTCGGAGCCTTTCAACAATTAAAAAAGAAGGCAGTTTGCCAAATGTTGGCTAATTGCCAGCGGAATATGGTGCCTGTTCGGTGGCAGTGAGTTCTCCATAGAGAAGTAGTGGTTAATCTATTGAGAAGAACACTGAACAGCACCGAAATGTCAGTGAAATGCCCAGAGTTTCAGTCGTTCCATTCAACAGGTTTAAGCAGGCGAATCCCATAGGTTTCTATGTAAAACAAATTCCCTGTTTTTTTCAAATATTTATTGAACAGTTTATTCTTTTCATTTGTAGCGAAAAGTCTCTTTATTTATTTATTTTTTAGGTATTTTTCTGGATTTTTTCGACAAAATTTTGGATTCCGATTTTGTTGTACATGGCCTTTTTAAAATTCTGTAACAGACCCTTTTATTGTTATTTATAGGACAGCGATGGCTAACCTATGGCACGCGTGTCACAGTTGGCACACAGGGCCCTCTTTGCTGGCACGCAAGCCATAAATTCACCATCCCCAGGGCTTTTTTTCTGCTGTTACGCGCCAGTACTAAGTGCCAGAATCTACCGGCAAGGCAAACGCTCCTACGCTAGGATGTAGGGGACTTCTGCAGCACTTGGTAGAAGTTTCACTGATTGGCGCCAGCCTGGCGGCGATTGCGGACTTCTCCAGCAGGGGGCTGACATCTTGGATTTCAGCCACAACTGCGGGACCTTTCCCAGCCCACTGACGTCAGTGTGCATGGGTGTGATGATGTCAGATGTGGGACTACGACCTGCGGGGCAGGGAATTCCCTACAAAGGAGATACAGGGGTAGTTTGGACCCCTGTATCTCTGGACTCATAGAAGCCAGACCATGGCCTTTCCAATGATATCAAACCACATGTAAAAAATAAAGAAAATTCTTTTTGTGATGTAAATTACTTTGGACTTGGGGTGCATCAGCATGGAGGCATATTTGTAGGGTGCAGGCCCCATAATCGATATTAGTTCAGTGGCCTTTCCAGACTGTTTATGTTATCTGTGATAATGCAAGAATGATATTGTCTATCTGTTGAGAGGATCGGCCTCCCAGTCTACCCTTGTCTCTGGAATGTGTTAATCTGTTTATATTTGAATAGTTTGTAAATCTGCTGTCTGTAATCTGTTATCATCCTGATTACCATTGTCCTGCCTCCTTTGAAATGTTATATAATGTTTAATCTAACTGTCTAACCTAATCTAATAAGATTTTACATTCCGAGCAGTAAATGTTTGTCCAATTATCTGTTTCAGTCTAATTAGGTCTCCCAACAGTTTCTGGGGGGGAGGGTTAGTATATGTAAATGACCCATGTGTGACCGTATAAATGTATGTACTGTATGTGTCCCTGATTAAAACTGTTCCATTCTGACCCTACATGCAGTCACGAATCATGATGTGGGTAGCCTCAGTTATACAGCCATGGCTTATTTCTGGGGGATGCTAGCAAGGCTCTTCTACGTGTACCCGTCTTTAAGCTATGGCTAAGGACTGGAGAAAGGCATGAGAGTCATGAGGAGAACAAGGAAGTGGCATTGGCAGATGTAACCCTGTTGGGGTACTAAGATCTGTTACACTTTTTTTTATTTCTAATGCTGCACTATTGTTCACTTTTCAATTATAAAGTGAACAATTATGCTGCACTGTTGAGCTCTGTGATAGGGATGTGCATGACTTTTTTTTTGTTTCGTTTTTTTTCGGGTGTTTTTTTAATTTCGGATCGTTTCGATTCGGTGATTCGGATCATATGCTGCATTAATTATACTGCAGAGAGGTGCTGCCCGGTGGTGTGCGGATTCATATTCTGAATTAATTATACTGCAGAGAGGCGCTTCCCAGCAGTCTGTGGATTCATATGCTGCTTTGAAACCTATGGGTTAAAAAGCCTTATTTCTTTAAAAAAGTTAGGAAACCTAAAATTTCACCCAAAAAATGCCTACAAAATCCTAAAAGAATAAATAAGTAAATAAACTTTTATTCTATTGGTAGTAATCTACTTCCCAATCTTAAATAAGCAATAAAAAACAAAATAACTCATAAAAAAAAAAAAAAAAAACTGATTTGAATCACCCGAAAGGATCCGAATCGCTGAAATGATCTGAATGACTGATCCGAATCGATCCGAAATTTGGGTTTGTAGGCAAAGAATGGGTTGTAGGTGTCCGTACAGGTATATAATAGGGGTGTGTATGTGCATGTATAGGTATATAATAGGGGTGTGTGTGCACACATATAAGTATATAATAGGGGTGTGTAGGTGTATGAACAGTGGTTTGAGTCTAATTGGACTAATTGCAGGGTTGGCACTTTGAGACACATAAATTGGTTTAGGCTAGGGTCAGACTAACGCATTTTTCGCGTTGTCCATGAAAAAGTGAGTTCGAACGAATGGACTTTTTTTTCACGGAATACGCGATAGCGGTCATACGATGCGCATTTTCGGCTGTGATTTTGTACGGATCATCAATAAAACACTTTTTGCGTCTGGACGTTATGTTGGGCGGACATTAGCAGTGTCTGACGTCTCCTAATCACGCACACATGCCACTAGCGGACGCAGCGCACTCTGTACGTCAGTACTAGCGGTATCACACTCTCGAAAAAATGCGTTCGTTTGCCACTTGCATTGCGCAGCCGCACTTTTGTGTGTTTCTTCGTATGCTGCCCATCATTGGACGTCATTTGCTGCTAGCACGGCCGTGATTTAGTCCTGCTAAACGCACGTTGATACTGCATTAGTCTGACCTTAGCCTAAGTGATCCAGTTTGGGCACTTAGCCTCAAAAAAGGTTCGCCATCACTGTCATAGGACCTCATATACTGTATTATTTCCAGGCATTTTCATGCACTATTTTTTTTAAAAAAAATGCATTTTAAAAGTTGCGTTTTTTTGTTTTTGTTCTTTTTTTACCCCTGTTCGGCAGCTGGTTGGCTTTTTCCAGAGGCTGGTCGGCAGTCTGTTCGGCAATTTGAGGATCGATTTAGCGGTCTCTTCAGCGGGTCGTTGCCATTTTTTTGGCGGGTTTGTGGCTGCGTTCAGCAGTTTTTTTTAAAATCGATCCGGCGGTTTGTGGCTGCGTTCGGCGGTTTTCCATTTGTCGCACTTCAGGGACTCTGTGGAATGCTGAATTCACTGCAGGGTCAGCGAATTTAACTCGCCGAAGTGCATTGAACAAGAGAGCAATGTCGGTGACATTTCTGTGCTCTCTGAATAACCCCTTTCATTTTTTGGTGGTAGTGGCCTTTTAAATGTAAAAGTGTAACAGGAAATATGCTAGCATTAAATTGTGCTGCTCTCCATGCTCTGTATACCAAAAACAAAACCATACATTACAAACACCACAAATCATGTGGAGCACTTCTCACGATTTGTGGTGTCCTGAATATAAGGAAGCGTGACTTTATCTTTGTTACATCCTGTTTGGAAGAGCCCCCCTCTCCTGCTAAGAGGATCCCTGAAGCCTAGTCATTACAATAATGTTCAGTGTACTTAGAATATCTATTGTAATGAGCAACAGTTGACATTAGGTATGTGTTTATGTTAATCAGCTTATTGCGGCGAACTGTAAAACCACCAAGCTACAGAGAAAAATGTATCGATTTTGTCATACTATATCGACATTTTGTATTACACCCACATCAAAGTACCCAAATATCAGTGGATCTCACTCTATTCTCATGATGCATCATTTACAGCCTCGGCCACTCTTACAGGGTAATTCAAAGAGATCAAAATTGCTTGAGAAAGGTAACCGAACGCTGAAAATCAGCGTTCGGTTACCTTTCCTGGCCATTCGGCTATCCAGAGAGCAGGCAATTCGCCAAATCCGGGCGAATTGCCTGAACATACGGTGCCTGTTCGGTGCCTGTTAGAGGGCAGTGAAATCCCCATGAAAAAGCACTGCTTCAGCTATTCAGAGAACACAAACCAGCAGTGAAAGGTTCCCCTAATGCCCTGCCATTCGGTGGTTTAATTCTACAGTTTTATTCAGGAGAATCCCATAGGCTTCACTGTTAAAAATATTCCCGTTTTAATTCTATATCTAATAAACCATTCATTATAAAATTCTGCAGTAAAGAGTCTCTTTACTTATAGATTTTTTATGATATTTTAAGCATTTTTCTTTTTTTTTTTTTTTTTAAAAAGTCCGATTTTTTTTTTTTTTTTTTAAGTTTACTTATTTTTTCTGTAACAGCCCTCTTTATTATCATTCATTGGACCTCATATGTAAATTTCAGACATTTTCGCTCAGCAGTTTATTTGCAAACAGCGTTTCACTTTTCAATCATTCATGCAAACTGTTTTTCTAATTTATTCACTTCCCTCTTCTGCGGTGTCGGCTTTCTCGGCTTTTTCCGGCGGCTTCGCTGCGTGTGATCGGCTCCTGCTCGGATGTTTTTGCGGGTTTTCGGCGTGCATTCGGCGGGTTTTGCGGTTAGTTTTCGTCGGGTTTGCGGTACCTTTTTCCTGCAATTCGGGGACCCTGTGGTGCTTGCTGATTACACTGCAGGGTCACCGAAGTGGAATCGGCAAAAGGAACCGAATTGAAGAGAACGAAAAGTCACCGAACGTGCAGTGACTTTTCGAATCTCTTTGAATTACCCTGTTAAAGAATCTTCTATATTAAACTTTTATGTCACTGTGTGAAGGGCTGGAAAGTGTAGGTATAAGCATCGAAAATTTGTGAAAAGTCAGAGAGAAAATGTGGCAAATATAGAGGTTCTTCACCTTTGTGTATGTGTAAATATTTATATATACATAGGTGTGTGTGTACATATACAGTTACAAGTATTTATAAAGCGGTAACAAGTTTCGTAGCACTGTACAATGGTTGAGACAACTATACATACAAGTTAAACACACAGAACAGTGGGAGAGAAGACCCTGCTCGAGAGCTTACAATCTGAGAGGAGAAGGATGACACACTAGGTGAGGTTAAATAGAGAATATAAAACATATAACACATACACCATACAGAAAGGACCACACATTTGCCACTGTGGTAATATACATATTACATCTCAATGGACTTTAAACCAGCTTTAAAAATAAGGTGTATTATATGCAATATAGCATGCCAAAGGGCATGTTTTCATGTGAAAATACACACGGCCAGCATGGTAAGGCCATTATGTGAACACTGCAACCATGTATTATTCAGACCAAAGGTTAAACTAATTGTTCTACATCCATCACAGTATATGTGACAGGGAAGTGTTATCATTGGCCCTAGAGTGTCATAAAATCATTAATATATTATGTGGCCTTCTGAATTTTTTTAAAAAAAATTCAGAAGTGTTTTTGGCTTAGTTTTAGGCTAATGTCAGACGAAGAAGAAAAATGTCATCTGCGCTTATTCCTATTACACCATGTGAAACAAAACACATTTAGAGGCTTTGGTTTAATTTAATGGCCATTAAGAGTGTAAGCTCATAAGCTCACCTGCCAATGTCAAGGCACCTCTAGTGAAGGTGAGTCCTATCCAAAAAATGAAACCACAGGCTGCTATGTAGCAAGCCATCACTGCTCACGCTGCTTTTCAGTCATGAGGTAGACTGGTTGGCTTTTATATAATGCCCTCCATTTAATGCCCTCCCAGAAACAAAATCCACCTTGGGATCAAAAAACAAAGACACGGAACGGAACATGCTGCAATGATGACCTGGCTGGAGGTACAAACAAACATATATAGTACAGGAGGAGCGGAGTTACGCCTATTCCCCGATGGGGCGGCTGCAACCACCAAATTGTATCCAGCCCAGCAACATGTATAAAACATAACAAAAAGAAAAATGTCATCTGCGCTTATTCCTATTACACCGTGTGAAACAAAACACAATTAAAGGCTTTGGTTTCTTTTTTTTTTTTTTTGTATTTAAAGTTTTATTTTCAAGCCAGTATGTCATAGATGGACCGACAAAGTAGGCCTCGCAGGGCCAAATAGGCATCTAATATACAAATAACATAAGGGGAGGGGGTTCTCATAGGGAAATAACAAAATCTCAGATAAAACAGAGAAGTCATCGAAGAGTAGCAATAGGACAGCAAAAAATATCCCCAGGTGGGGGGTCTCATCTATAGATAAGCAAAAAAACATCTTATAAGTCGCATAGAGAAATGACAGAGTCAGGTAGCGAAAACTAAGCATCAGAAAACAATATTCAATAAGTCCTCAACCAACAATGCAAAGAGTGTGGGGGGTAAAGGGGAAAAAATAAGGGAGGGGAAAAAAATAAGGGGGGAACCGGGGGAGGTGAGAAGATGGCGGAGGCCAGAACCGTGCCAGCCCTGGCAAGGTCCCGTGGGCTGAAAAGACCACGTGGATGCCATGGGGAGTAAGTGGCACCTGGCCCGGGTACTCGGGGGCAAAGCCGGACACCAGGCTGCAGCTGTGCCCTCCAAGGGATCCCAGAGAGGCCATCAGAAACAAAAAATGTGTGGGGGGGATTACAAAAATAAGAAATATATTCATGTAGTTAGGAAAGTCTCAGCAAACGTCAGTTTTAACTCAGCGGAAAATGGCAAAAAGAAGAAGAAAAAAAAAGGGGGGTCAGCGTTTACTCAGCAGAAAATAGATCATCCCTGAATGAGGGGGTTTCATCAAAGCAATGAAAAAACAATAATAATAACCGGACGAAGCCGGCAGTCAGGCGGTGCATCACAGGGCAGGTCAGGGTATCCAGCCGTGGCAGATCTGTCATTGAACGGGTAAATTCCATAAAATGCCAAGGCCTGTGCCATCTCAACCTCTTGAGCTCGGAGCAGAGCTGGCCGCAGTACCGAGGGACGTTGCCGCGCCATCCCGGGAGGAGAGGGAGGGTGTTCCTTCACCATAGGCCACTGACAGGGAACCGCCATCTGTGTCCCAGCAGGGTCTGCCACCTCTTGGATTCCTCGAGTCGCCGGCTCTTCACAGGGACGGAGCACCTGGGTCACCCTCAGTGACAGAGACTGTGGGTCCAGCTCCCCAGGTCGCTCACCGCTCTCAGTGCAGCAGCTCCCCAACGCAGCCGCAGAGGATGAGCAGGCTGTAGTACCACCTGATCTCGAGGTGACCTCCGGCTTCTCCGCCTCTGGGACCACCATCTCTCGGTTACCTCGCAGTACCACCAGCAACCGGCGCCAGACCCCCCTGGTGAGCGGGGCATCAGCATCTTCTCCGTCCAACATTTCCAGGCAGGCATCCAGGCTATAGGCCAAACCACCCTCACCTCTGAAGGGAGGGGGGATCCAGCTCTCCGCCTGTCCGAGCTCCCCATCCACCGAACACTCATCTGGGGCGGCCAGGAGACATGGGCCCTCCATCTCCTCAGCCCTCTGCACAATCTTAGTCCGGGGTGGGGCACTACGGCTAGCAGGCCTGAAGACCTCTGGAACCAGTTTGTAGGCCGCAAGATGGCCGCCGTCACTACGAGGCAGCAGCCTTCAATAAAGTCTCTGGTCCGGAGGGGGGAAGAGGCTTTGGTTTCTTTTAATGGCCATTAAGAGTGTAAGCTCACCCGCGAACGTCAAGGCACCTCTGGTGAAGGATGAAGGTGAGTCCTATCCAAAAAAAGAGAATTCAATTTGGTGGTTGCAACCAGGAGAATGACTTGAGAAGCGAAAATTCGAGTTCAAAATAGTCAAATTCTCCCATTTATATCACTTTCCAAATCGACTATTTGGTCTAGATTGTTCATTCTCCTGGCAATTCTCCTGGTTTTCACCTTTCTCTGAATAACCCTGTACAGTAATACCTTGGATTACAAGCATAATTCGTTCTGGAAGCGTGCTTGTAATCCAAAACGCTCTTATATCAAAGTGAATTTCTCCATAAGAAATAATGGAAACACTGACGATTGGTTCCACAAACATTTATTCATATGAAAATGATTACAGTAATACAAAATACTGTACAGTATAAAGGAAAAATGAATCCACAACAATACAACTCACAGTACTGTACAGTAATGTGCAGTGTCTATGAGCATATCACAGAGCTACATAGCAATAAAACTTACAGTAATGTGCAGTGTGTAGGAGGGTATCACAGTGCTCCGCAGCAATAAAACTTACAGCAATGTGCAGTGTGTAGTAGGGTATCGCAGTGCTCCACAGCAATAAACCTCACATTACTGTAATGTGCGATGTTACTCACAGGAGGGACAGAGGAGAGGGCCAGATTGCCAGTGCCACCTCCTCATCTGTTTACCAGAAATAGAGCAGAGGCTAGCAGCACTCCTAATCCCTCTAGCACAGGGCTCAAAATTTACACTCGCCTACTCGCATTTGGCGAGTGGAAATTAAGTGAGGGCGAGTGGAAATGCACACGCAGGCAGCACAATGAATTATTTTGTGCTGCGTATTGCAGCAGTGCCACTGTGCAGCCCCCCTTCCCCAGGCTGCACGGTGGCAGGGATCAGCTACCTAGCCTGACCCATTTCGTCTCTGTCACTGGCAAGGGGGTGGAGAGGAGCTTCCTTGCCTCCTCGCTCTGCTCACACTGGGCTCTGATGACTGGGTATACATGTATCTGGGGTCTTATGGCCTGGATAGTAGTTTGGGACTTGAAATTTTGAGCCCTGCTCTAGCACATACAAATTTACTATACTTTCTCCTGTACCTGGTGGCTGGTGTCAGCGAGAGATGCTTGATGAGAGGGCATTTGGTGAGAGACAAGTGGCTGGTGATTAGATCTGCCCCCACCATGCATCCGTGCATTGATCTGATTTCTCCCCACCTCTGGCCGCATGTGCATAAACATTCCGCGGTCTGCCACTGCCCTGGCCACGCATGCGCGGATGCACACACACTCTACACGCATTTTGCTCGTAGTGCAAGACGGCGCTCGGAATCCAGGGCAAAAATTTGTAAAAAGAGTTGCTCATTGTGCAAGACACTCGCACACCAAGTTACTCGTAATCCAAGGTATCACTGTATGTCCTAATTGTCACTCTAAAATATTTGTGTTAGGAACTAAAGATAGTGAAAACTTTACTCAGGATGATATTACATTTCACTCACCTGCTGAAAACTTACAGGGCTATTCAGAGAGAGGTGAAAACCTTTAGAATTGCCAGGAGAATGAACAATCTAGACCAAATAGCCAATTTGGAAACTGAGATAAATGGGAGAATTTTTCTGGTTTGACTATTTTGAATTTTCAATTCTCCAGTCATTCTCAAGGTTTTCATCCCTTTCTGAATAGCCCTGTTAGACAAATTTGAGGACTTTCAAGTGTGTAAAGTAGTTCCCCTAACCCTTAGAAAAAATAACATTATTGCATGTGTCTATGATGGACAGTGGTGGCTCGGTGCAGTCGAAGATATCAGCTTACAAAACAAGGAAATGTTTGTTAACTTTTACCATCCATCAGGACCAAGAACATCATTCAAGAAGACATCAGGAGATAAGGTGTGGGTGAAAACAAAAAACATACTGACGCCAATCGGAATTAACAACAGCTACTGGACGATTTCATAACATTTCTCAAAAACTATGTGAGGACATGTCCCAACTTTTGAATAAGTGCTAATCTTTTAGACCTCTGTAAGCAATTAATTCCCTATTTTCATATATACTCATAGTTATAATGTATTTTAAAACTTTACATTTGCTGTATAATATGTAGCGCTCACTCCCGGAGGAGCCGCTGAATAAACCTCGGGTTAGTCTCACCGCACTAGGGAATAAATATACACCAGCACTGTTGGGGATTTTATAGATTATATACTTTACTGATCCCAATAAAGTGACACATATAATGCAAATACGGTATATGAACGACAGGATTTCGTAATGAGGGAAAACACGCGGCGGCAAAAAGAAAAAGGATTAACCCCCTCAGTTCTGGAGTGTAAGTCCCGTGAGTGTAATGTCTCAAAAAGGTGTACGTGTATTGATTCATGTACCCGGGTACCGTATTCAACTGGCCAGTGAATGTAATAAGCAAATCTTCGACTAGTCAAATTGGGGCCCTGTAGAATTGAACAATAAGGCAGCGTGCTGGATTATACTTGGACTTGCGGCCTGTAAGGCCTCTCACCCATCCGTTAGACAGTCTGTCCCACTGCCCGATCAAGGATGTCTTTCCGCTTGTCCTCCGGAACTCTGTGCCACCGGATCCGCTCTCTTGCTCATCCGATCTCCAACTCGAGAACTACGGCCTACCGCCTGCACTCCCTATGGATCATCGCGGTCTCCTTACAAGGGGTCCATCTGGAACTGAAGTTCTGCGCAAACCTCTCAACTGTAATGGGTATGCCTCCACAAGTTACTGTCCCAATCTCCAGCGCCCTCGAGGTAGCGTCTGCGCTCCGGCCTGGTCTCGATCTCTGGCAGTCTCACTTGCATCCTCTGTCTTTCGCCGCTCCGCTCGCTCTGGCGCTCCTCCGCACAAGGCTGCTTACGTCTTTCCTCTCGGTCCCACCTCACTTCCTGTATCCGCAGCAAAGCCTGATGGATATTGTAGTTCGTTTAGGTCCCGCATTGTCCATATGGCTTTTGTCTCCCTCTGGTGGCTAAAACCGAGTAATTACAGCAACACAGTTTTAAACAGCGCTACAAATATAATAACTTTGTTGTCTGATGTCTTGTAATTTTGTACCTGGCATAACTCTGCTCCCAGTGGAATATCAAACTCAATCTTTTTACTAGAGTTTACTACATATAGTATTTTACTGTGTGATAATATAAAATTTTATTAGTTCCCCCACCAGAGATATTTACCCCTAAATTTTATCAAAAAATTGAAAAATACCATATTTGTGGGTCCCTGTAAAAAAAAGGAGACATGTATCAGAGCTTAATTGTTTTTTTACATAAACTACCCTACCATAGGTACTTGCAAAAAATTTGAAGAAGAATATTTTACCCCTTCTCAAAAAATTGCCCTTCCAAAATTTGAATTTTTTATAACAGCATGCGTCAAGTTCAGCATGAAATTTTAGTCACATGGAAACAAGATAGCCAAATGGTGTAATTAACATAAATGTAGTCCAGAATATGCTAAGAATAATAAATGTGGTTGCACAGCTCTGTGACAAACCATAACTGAAATATGCAGTTTTCCACAAACCTCTGGAAACGCAAACAATGGCGCATGGCGTAAAGCAAAAATGGCCGCCATTTTTAAACGAGCCAGTATAAAATGAAAACAATCTTGGTTTTAAACTACCAACATATAGGGATCATTACCACCAAAAAATAAAAATATTTAGAAGTGGTCAAGCAACCAGTGCTGGACCACTTGATATTTATTGTCCCGTACATCAGTAGAAGATGTAACAGCGCTTTCAAAGAGTCCAATGTTTTAGCTGATTTTGTGTGTACATTAAGGGAACACTCTCAGAATCTTTAATTGAAAATATAAGGTTTCATGTAATATAATCCTAATAATCCTAACATCCAGTAAAACTCCCCTTGTCTTCCTCAACCCCAATCCCTCTAGACTGTAAACTCCTTTGAGTAGGAACCTCTTGTTTCCATCCCATATCCATTTATATGTGTCTCATTCCCTTTGGTTATTGTAAAGCGCTGCGGAAACTGTTGGCGTTATATAAATGATGATAATAATAATATTGTTTGTGTATAATTGTGTAAAGAGTAACATATATAATAAATGTAATGGTACACTGCTTTTCAATGCATCTCAGTACTGATCCTTGCTCAATGGAGGCAGCCATTTTAAGTCTTATCTAGGCAGAAGGTCCACTTATCCAACAAAAGACCACCCAGGTATCTGTAAACTAACCCTTATTCACATATGTTGATTTGATATTCAGTATCTCAAAAATTCACCCTGAACCTATGTCAGCCGGTCAAGGTGCTCACAGTCTATGAGTGGATATGTTATTTATGGCCAAATAGCATCCAAATATAGCAACTCCCACAGACCATGGGTGAAACTGGATATACATCAAAAAGAGACATTTACTTACATGTACGAATTACATAATAATACATGGATGCATTATGTACTGAAAATGAGAGTGCCATGGATTGTGTACTGAAAATGAGAGCGTTATGGATTGTGTACTGAAAATTAGAGCATTATGGATTGGGTACTGAAAACGAGAGTGCTATGGATTGGGTACTGAACATGAGAGCATTATGGATTGGGTACTGAACATGAGAGCATTATGGATTGGGTACTGAACATGAGAGCATTATGTATTGGGTACTGAAAATGGGAGTGCTATGGATTGGGTACTGAACATGAGAGTGCTATGGATTGGGTACTGAACATGAGAGCGTTATGGATTGGGTACTGAAAATGAGAAAGTTGTGGTTTATTTAGTGCAAGCGTTATTATATGTATTATTAAATGAGCGTTATGAGTTTTAATGAGTTATATTAATGAGGAGCTGCGCTCACCTCATCGTCCAAGCTGCTCCTTCACACGAGACCCACAGCCAGTGGCAGACATCACACGAACTGGCGCGCTGCGTCCACGTCAGCCGCTGGCGTCAAGGAAGAGTCAGGAGGAGGAGCTGAATGCTTCTACATCTGCCCCACCATCCGGACTCATTTAGAGAATCGGAAACAAGCATTGCAGGCGCTGGCGACACACTGATGTCTGTGAGTCAGACGCTGGACACCTTTCTAACTCCTTGTTGGCCCAGCTGCGCCCTAGGCAGCACTGCACTCTAAGCGGCCGCCTAGCGCCAGTGCCGGGCCTGATTATGTGCAATAATGGGGCACACTGAGCTTACTGATAAGTTCAGAAGGAAAAAATACTAAAAGTATAGCAATTTATTGAGCATAAGGATTCTTGTCATATGGAGAACAGTCAAATAATACAAAATACCTATTTCAAAGGAAAAAAAACTGGTATTTCATCAAATTCAACTACTGTGTAATTAGTGTTATTCTGGGAGTAGGAGAATACCATGAGACGTTTCTAAATCTGTACATGTATTGGTGTACTCCCATTCATTTGCAAGAATATGGAGATTTCACAAGACTGTCCTCAGATCTTCTTAAGAATGCACAATTAGATACCATCGGTGTGTATTGCATTTCAAGAAGCAAGATAATGGATTGGATTTTCCTTGTAGATGTTCCAGTGATGAGACAACGAAGTACAATTTTGTCACATTTGCCGGAACATGAATCCTTCATGAGTCATAGTGGTCCCTATAGCTTACATTGTTCATGTTTTAATGAAATCTCAGTGCAGTAATCAGTATAGGTAAAGTCTAATTTTGCAGAATTTCAATAGTTAAAGCTCTGCTTTCAAAGGTAGAGAAAAACATAAATTTTATCTGTGCAATAGTTTCTGTTTACTCACATACAGGTGAAACTCAAAAAATTTGAATATCGTGCAAAAGTTCATTTATTTCAGTAATGCAACTTAAAAGGTGAAACTAATATATGAGATAGACTCATTACATGCAAAGTAAGATAGTTCAAGCCGTGATTTGTCATAATTGTGATGATTATGGCTTACAGCTCATGAAAACCCCACATCCACAATCTCAGAAAATTAGAATATTGTGAAAAGGTGCAATATTCTAAGCTCAAAGTGTCCCACTCTAATCATCTAAGCCATAACACCTGCAAAGGGTTCATGAGCCTTTAAATGGTCTCTCAGTCTGGTTCAGTAGGAATCACAATCATGGGAAAGACTGCTGACCTGATAGTTGTGCAAAAAGCATCATTGACACCCTCCAAAAGGAGGGGAAGCCTCAAAAGGTAATTGCAAAAGAAGTTGGATGTTCCCAAAGTGCTGTATCAAAGCACATTAATAGAAAGGGAAAAGTGTGGAAGAAAAAGGTGCACAAGCAGCAGGGATGACCGCAGCCTGGAGAGGATTGTCAGGAAAAGGCCATTCAAAAGTGTTGGGGACTTTCACAAGGAGTGGACTGAGGCTGGAGTCAGTGCATCAAGAGCCGCCACACAAAGACGGATCCTGGACATGGGCTTCAAATGTCATATTCCTCTTGTCAAGCTGCTCCTGAACAACAACAAACAACGTCAGAAGCATCTTACCTGGGCTAAAAAAAAACAGACCTGGTCTGTTGCTCAGTGGTCCAAAGTCCTCTTTCCTTATGAGAGCAACTTTTGCATTTTATTTGGAAACCAAGGACCCAGAGTATGAAGGAAGAATGGAGAGGCACACACTGCAAGATGCTTGAAATCCAGTGTGAAGTGTCCACAGTCTGTGTTGATTTGGGGAGCCATGTCATCTGCTGTTGTTGGTCCACTGTGCTTCATTAAGTCCAGGGTTAACGCAGCCGTCTACCAAGAGATTTTGGAGCACTTCATGCTTCCTTCCACAGATGAGCTTTATGGGGATGCTGACTTCATTTTCCAGCAGGACTTGGCACCTGCCCACACTGCCAAAAGCACCAAAACCTGGTTCAATGACCATGGGATTACTGTGCTTGATTGGCCAGCAAACTCGCCTGACCTGAACCCCATAGAGAATCTATGGGGCATTGCCAAGAGAAAGATGAGAGACATGAGACCGAACAATGCAGAAGAGCTGAAGGCCGCTATTGAGGCATCCTGGTCTTCCATAACACCTCAGCAGTGCCACAGGCTAATAGCTTCCATGCCACGCCGCATTGGGGCAGTAATTGCTGGAAAAGGGGCCAAAACCAAGTATTGAGTACATATGCATGCTTATACTTTTCAGAGGTCTGATATTGTTCTATGTACAATCCTTGTTTTATTGATTGCATGTAATATTCTAATTTTCTGAGATTGTGGATTTGGGGTTTTCATGAGCTGTAACCATAATCATCACAATTATGACAAATCGCGGCTTGAACTAATAGTTTCACCTTTAAGTTGCATTACTGCAATACAGTAAATTAACTTTTGCACGATATTCTAATTTTTCGAGTTTCACCTGTATGCCTGCAAAGGTTTCATGAATAACCCTAATGATTTTCTCTAAAGGTTCTTCAAATTTCAGAGTTTAGGGAACAATCATGTTTTAAACTTGTAGTTCCCAATATATTTTATTTGCAAGTTTAAGAAATTAACAGGGTTATTCAAAGAGAATCGAAAAGTCACCGCACGTACGATGATTTTTCGCTCTCTTCAATTCGGTGCGATTTGGCGATCCCATTTCGGCGACCCTGCGGTGTATTCAGCAAGTACCACAGGGCCGTCGTAGTGCAGGGAAAAGCCATTGCAAACCCAACGAATACTCATCTCAAAACCTGGCTAACCCGGCACACCGAAACCCGCAAAAACATCTGGATTAACCCCGCCGAACACGCCGGAGAAACCCGAGCAGGAGCCGATCAGAGCGCAGAGCAGCTGCCAGAAAAAGCCGACACGCAGGCGAATGGAGTGAAAAAAAAAAAACAGTACGCTTGAATGTTTGAAAAGTGAAACGCTGTTTGCAAAGAAACTACAGAACGAAAATGTCTGAAATTTACATAAAAGATCCAATGAATGATAATAAAAAGGGCTGTTACAGAAAAAAGAAAAAACGATTTAAAAGAAAAGAAAAAAAAATTTAGCAAAAAAATCCTGAAAAAATTATTTATTTATTTATAAAGTATTTTACCAGGAAGGATACATTGAGATTTCTCTCGTTTTCAAGTATGTCCTGGGTTCAAGAACATTGAAATGTTACAGTTGTTACAGAAATACAAAGTAATACAATGCAAGTTATTAAAAAAAACACAAATATACAGATTAACAGAAAATAAATATTTAGGAAATAGTCACTGTGTTACATGTTTACAGGTGCATTTTGTGTTGAGATATGTTAATAGGGAGCTCTTGAGTGACTTAAGACTGGGGGAAGATTTGATGGTGTCTGGGAGGTTATTCCATAATTGTGGTGCTCTGTAGGAAAATGAGGATCGAGCCATTGTCTTTTTGTATTGTGGTATTGCAAGTAAGGTGCTGGTCCTGGATCGGAGGTTATAGGATGAGGGAACTGCTGGGGGAAGCAGTCTATTCAGGTAGGGTGGCAGCTTCCCAGAAACGCTCTTAAACACCAGGTTGGAAAGGTGAACGGTGCGTCTAGATTCCAGCGACGGCCAGTTTAGCTCTTTTAACATGTCACAATGGTGGGTCATGTAGTTACACTGTAAAAATGCCTAAAAGATCCTAAAAAAATCTATAAATAAAGAGACTTTTTACAGCAGAATAGAGTTTATAGAATTTAATACAGTTTATTAGATATTGATTTAAAATGGGAACATTGAAGCCTATGGGATTCGCCTGAATAAACCTGTCGAATGAAACCACCGAATGGTAGGGCATTCCGGGAACCTTTCTCAGCTGTTTTGTGTTCTTTGAATAGACGAAGCATTGATTCTCTATGGGGATATCACTGCCCTCGAACAGGCACCGTATGTGCAGGCAATTCGCCAACATTTGAAGAACTGCCTGCTCTCTGAATAGCCGAATGGCCAGGAAAGGTAACCGTACGCTGAATTTCAGCGTTCGGTTACCTTTCGGCCCCAATTCGGAGCTCTTTGAATAACCCTGTAAGTTTTGCTACATTTAACTTTGTGATAAATACAAAATATTTTCAATGACTAAATGTGCTCATAACTTCATCCTAAATAAACAACAAATAATATAATAAACACATATTGTGTGAAATTTCATCATTATGTTTTTGTCAAAAATAGCAAAACTATAAAGTATAGAAGTGGAAACACTATGTTGTAAGTGGAACACAAGGCCAACACCATTCCAAAGCTTCTCATTTCAACAGCTACTATAATAAATGCAATTATTAGTTGGGTTTGAATCCAAGTGACTATTCTATAAAGATATTTCATGTATTCCCTTCCTTTATATTCACCAAACCATTCATGTATCCTGTAGTCGGCTTGAACCATCATGGCCCAAGTCAAGAAACCAAACACTTGACCTGGGTACAGTCCGTGCCACCATGCTGAGAAGGCAAATGTCATCAACAAAGGCCTGATTCTACACCTTTTGAATATTAGTCTTTTCAGCCATATTGCTGTACTTTTATTCCAAGATCTGGCAAAGAAGGAAATCTTGTAAGTTGTTTCCAGGGCGAAGATATCAAAATCTGAAAAGCCTGTGTGCATATCAGCTCCGTGATGATTATCTGTTTCAAAGCCAGCAGCGTAAAAAAGGGATTCATCCAAGATCCAGTGGGAATAATAAGTTAATTTAAATATCACAGCTGTAATCCACATTATATATACACATTCCATACCCGAGCAGTCGAACAGAGCATAGCTAGACTGAATATTCCTGGAAATTGAGGCACAAACCATTTGCAACAAAATGGTTATGGAACAGCCTTTGATTAACTGGCACATAGGTCTGAATACTGGCAACATGTGACTTTTGTGGACTTGATGCTTAAACTTCCCAAAAGAACACAAGGGGGCTCCCAGAAGTGCAGGGAAGAACATGAAATAAGACAGAAACGTGAGAATATTGTATGCTAATGGCTGATGGAAACCGTCCTTCAAACCGCGTTCCAGACTTATTACTGTCACTTTCCTTTCATGGATATCCAGGGCAAGAGATGTAACCTTCTGAGTAAGCAACATCAGTGATGAAATCGTTATTGACAGCCTAAAAAGAATAAGAGTTGAAAATGTTCATCCAGATCTCTATTTTGTTTTACCTTATTATACTTTAAAAAATGTTTGTTATATGCCTATCCATCTATTTTATACACAGACACAAAGGAACAATGAATATTAAAAGTACCTTACATAAGTTCTTTAACCCCTTAGGGACCGGGCGGTTTTACACAAATCCGTCCTTTAGTGCCTGCTGCTGTTTTTACGTTTCTGCGCTGTTAGTGTTTAGGTCAAATTTTCCTCTTATTCGTTTATTCAACCCACACATATTATATACCGTTTTTCCCGCCATTAAATGGACTTTCTAAAATACCATTATTTCCATCATATCATATAAATTACTATAAAAAAAATATGAAATATGATGAAAAAATGGTAAACACACACTTACGCGTAATTTAATCCCAAAAATCTACAACCACCAAAAAAGACCCTGGCTAAATAGTTTCAAAATTTTGTCCCGAGAATAGAAATACCCAATTTTTACATGTTTTTGCTTTTTAACCCCTTCACTGCTGAGCCAGTTCACCTATGTGCGCTCCTATGTGCGCTGAGCTCATTCTGACCGTTTTATGCTAATTATTTTTAGATGACAGCCTAGGTCCTATTTAACTGAACCCCCCCGACAATATTTTTTTTTAACAAAAAACATTTTTTTTTAAATTATTTAATTTTTACACCAAACCTGGTCATGTTGGTATCATTGGAAAGGCCATGATCAGGCCTTTCCAATGATGTCAAACATGACCCTCTAGCTGCCACGGATCGGGAGATAGGGGGATCCAAAGGATCCCCCTATCTCCCCTTGGCAGCTAGGGGGTTAACTGGCCCACTGACATCCTCACACATATGGTGAGGATGTCAGGGGGTGGGGGGGACCCGGAGGCTTGGCTGACATTCAGGATGTCAGCCACCTCCAGGTTTGAATCGTGATCCGGCAGTGAATGGGTTAATACTGTACACCACTGAAAAGGGGAGACTCAGAGAGGGCATGCTGGACATCTGTCACCCATGCCTGCCTCTCATGCTGCCGCACCTGCCTTTTACCAAGCAGCACCTACACCTCGCTCTGCTCACACTGGGGTCTGATGTCTGGGTTTGTATATATGTATCTGGGCTTGATATCTGATTCTACATGTATCTGTGGTCTGTGCCTGGGTAAACACGTATCTTGGGTCTTTGTCTGGCTATACATGTATCTTTCTTCTGAATTGTCTGGGTATACAATACATGAATCTGGAGTCTGATGTCTGGGTATACATGGGTATACATGTATTATGTTAAAAATGCAGTGGATGCCAGGATTTTAGTCTGCCGGCTTGTTTCAGACACTGAAGCATGCCGGCAGCCATATTAACTCCACGATCGGCGCAATGTACATCTATGGTCATTAAGGGGATTCTTTAACGGACGTACGTAGTAATAGCAAAACCGTTAACAGATTTATTTAACCAATCCTTGTTAACGGGAGTCGTCCCAGATGACTGGAAATTAGCAAATGTTGTGCCCATTTACAAGAAGGGTAGTAGGGAGGAATCGGGGAACTATAGGCCAGTTAGTCTTACGTCAGTAGTGGGGAAATTAATGGAAGCCATGTTAAAGGAAAGGATTGTTGAACATCTAAAAACACATAGATTACAGGAACAGAAACAACATGGGTTTACCTCGGAGATCATGCCAAACTAATCTTATTGACTTTTTTGATTGGGTAACAAAAATAATAGACATAGGTGGTGCAGTAGACATTGCTTATTTAGATTTCAGTAAGGCTTTTGATACTGTTCCGCATGGAAGGCTTATCAATAAATTGCAATCTTTGAGCTTGGATTCCAATATTGTTGAATGGATTAGGCAGTGGCTGAGTGACGGGCAACAGAGGGTTGTGGTAAATGGAGTTTATTCGGCGCAAGGTCTTGTTACCAGTGGGGTACCTCAGGGGTCAGTACTTGGACCCATTCTCTTTAATATTTTTATTAGTGATATTGCAGAAGGTATTAATGGTAAAGTATGTCTTTTTGCTGATGACACAAAGATTTGCAACAGGGTTGACGTTCCTGGAGGGATCAGCCAAATGACAAATGATTTAGGTAAACTAAAAAAATGGTGGGAGCTGTGGCAATTGAGTTTTAATGTGGATAAGTGCAAGATAATGCACCTGGGGCGTAAAAACTCAAGGGTTATTATTGCAGAGGATCTAAGGGTAAGTAGTCAATGTAATAGAGCAGCAGGAAATGCTAGCAGAATGCTTGGTTGTGTAGGGAGAGGTATTAGCAGTAGGAAAAGGGAAGTGCTCATGCCACTGTACAGAGCACTGGTGAGACCTCACTTGGAGTACTGTGTGCAGTACTGGAGACCGTATCTCCAGAAGGATATAGACATCTTAGAGAGAGTTCAGAGAAGGGCTACTAAAATGGTGTACAGCTTGAAGGAGAAAAGTTACCAGGAAAGGCTTAATGATCTTAACATGTACAGCTTGGAAAAAAGACGAGACAGAGGAGATATGATAGAAACATTTAAATACGTAAAGGGAATCCACAAGGTAGAGGAAGGGAGTATATTTAAAAGGAAACAAAGTAGCAAAACAAGAGGACATAGATTAGAGGGGCAAAGGTTTAAAAGTAACATCAGGAAGCATTATTTTACTGAGAGGGTGGTGGATACATGGAACAGCCTTCCAGTAGAAGTGGTAGAGGCCAAAACAGTGATTGAATGTAAGCAGGCATGGGATAGGCATAAGGCTATCCTAAACAAAAGATAAATACAGGTAAAGTATCCATGTAATTGGGCAGACTAGATGGGCCGAAAGGTTCTTATCTGCTGACATTTTCTATGTTTCTAGTACGTCTGTCGTCCCCATTTCTAAAGCTATACTTACATTTGTTTAATACAGTAAATTTATATTTGTTTAATACAGTTAATTTATTATACCTTCATGTTGTGTTGCTTTCATTTTTTTGGGGGGGGGCGCAAGTAGCTGGTCTTGCCTAGGGCGTGAAATAGTCTAGCACCGGCACCGGCTGCTATAATGTCAGTGTTGCATAATTATAAAAGTGTGATCCCTCGGCCCAGTTTATATGACCTCCCATTGTGTTTTTATCCTTCCTTATATCTCAACCCCCACGGATTGTGCCCTTGTACCGGCCCTTTCCTTTTTGACGGAAGATGGTGCCATAATGGACAACATTTCTCTGGGCCCATTATGATGGAGCTATAGCCCAAAAGCACCAATGTTCATCTCACTCTACTTTTAGTGTTACAGTTCTTAATATTGTGTTGGACATCTTGTATGTATTTGTATTATGCACATAACTAGCCAGTTGACTATTACCTCATGGTGATGGCCTCCTGTAAGTAATATTGTCTGTACATCACCCATAGGTGGCAGCCAGTTTGCCAGGACATCTGTAGGGTAAAAGCCCATCGATGAACTTGCTGCCAGCTGACCATGTGAAATAACAAGGGAAAAAACAGAGCAGGGATAAAGAGGAATAATGCATACAGGCCCATTGAAGCAAATGCTAAAATTAGTCCTCCAACCAACATATAAATAAATCTGAAATAGAACAAAAAAGAAAAAACAGCACATTAATGAAGTACAACGTGTTCTGAAGAAACATTTATTTACCAAGAGCACCTAATATTTCTCAACAGTTATAGTTACTAAAATAGATACAAAGCATAACAGCTGATGCAGGGGTGCTTTGGATCCAAAAAAAGCAAAACAAGAACGATTTTTGCATGTTTGTAAATTGAATTGGACAGTCCCTATTGTGTGTCTGTCTCTCTCTCTTTTCTATCCTTGTTGCAGTGCTTTTTTTAGGGGGGAGCGCTAAGTATTTAATTTTTATAAATGTATAATAAAGGTTAGAGGTTGGGTAAAAGAAGATAAGATTGGTCTTCTTCCAGACTACTGTCTTTTATTGTCATAAACATTAAACACGTTGTGCAGTTATCTAAAAAATGTCAGCACAGCCTGGTCTATGGTAACAGCTCTAGTGACATTCCATAAATTGCAATTCTTGGCCTTGGTCGTTTGAAAAAGTAATGACTGTTGTGCACTTTAATGAAAAGCTTCAAGATCGAACAGGTGAAAATAATAAGACTTTATTCTTATATAGTGCTAAGAGATTCTGCAGCGCTGTACAAGGTAAGTGAACAAGGGGTTGATATATTAGAACAGCAGTCGTAGCTTAACAAAGCTGTCATAGTACCAGGGCTCAAAATTTCAAGTCCTGAGCTACTAGCCAGACCTTAAGAGTTACTTGCCACCAGTTGACCCACCTAACCCCTACCCTGCCCTTAACTCCGACCCTAAAGACACCCTCTTAAGTTATCTTTTGAAATGACACTGTTAAATGTTTTATTAACAATAAAGTTACAAAAATAAATAACATTACCAATATTAACATAAAGCATTGTAAACATAAAGAAAAATAAGTAAGTAAATAAGTAATAAAGTAAAAATAACATCAATGGGGATGCAAAAAAATATTAAGTGTAAGTGCTCAACGTTTAATAAAGTTAGTGCATTTTTTTCATCACCACAATCACTCCAGGTACATGTATATCCAGACACCAGACCCCAGATACATGTATACCCAGACACATGTATACCCAGACCCAAGATACATGTATACCCAGACACCAGACACATGTATACCCAGACACTTGTATACCCAGACACCAGACACATGTATACCCAGACTCCAGATACATGTATACCCATACCCCAGATAGATATATACCCAGACACCAGACCCCAGATACATGTTTACCCAGACACCAGATACATGTATATCCAGACACCAGACACCAGATACATGTATACCCAGACACAGACCCCAGATACATGTATATCCAGACACCTGTAAACTCAGACACATGTACAGGTATACCCAGACACATGTGTACCCAGACATTAGATCCTGTAAAGTGCTGCGGAAACTGTTGGCGCTATATATATGATGATAATAATAATAGTCAGATCCAAGATACATGAATACCCAGACATTAGACCCCAGACATCAAACTCAAGATACATGTATATCCAGACATCAGAACCCAGATACATGTATACCCAGTCATCAGACCTCAGATATATGTATACCCAAATATCAGACCCCAGAATTTGCATAGCGAGGGATCATTGACTTGTGGTGTTGCGTGGTAACAGGCAGGCAGGGTGCAGCCATAAGAGAACCACCAGGATGGAACAGGCATGGGCGGCAGATGTCTGACGCGCCTTCTCTGACGTTATAAAAGGGGGCCGCCTGTCGATCACCATCTTGGATTCTCCGGCTGGTGGTCGGGCCTAAAAAGAAACTCAGCTACTGCCAGTAAACGCAGCACAGGCAAAACAAAATAATTTATTATGCTGCCTGCATGTGCGTTTTCACTCGCCCTCACTTAATTTCCACTCGCCAAATGCTAGTAGGCGAGTGGAAATTTTGAGCCCTGATAGTAGGGTTGGGGAACGTACATTCTATAAGTGATATACACAGGGGCGTACCTAGAACATTTGGCACCCGGGGCGGATTCTATATTTGGCACCCCCAACCCAAACTTTAAAATGTAAAAAAAAAAAAAAAATCACACGCACTTTTTTAATGTTTTCAAAAATATTTTTAGTTATAGCATTCTGGCAGGACATGACGTATACATATAATAATGATATATTATGAATCTGCCAATGGTGGATCGTGAGTCATCTGTGGTGTGCAATAAGAGGCGAGTGTAGATTCTTTTTGAATAATTTGTTATTTTTAAGTGATTTTACAAACTCACATCATATCCATCCTCATGCTATGAACAAAAGTACACATGTGGCTGGTTTTGTTGATGCGTGTGTGTTGGGTGGCTGATTTTGTGTGATAGGAGTTGTGCGTTAGTGGCTGAGTTGTGTGTTGTGGCTGGTTTTGTTTGATGGGAGTTGTGTGATGGGGTTGTGTGTTCGTTGGTTTTGTGTGAAGGAGTTGTATAGATGGCTGTTTTTGTGTGATGGAGTTGTATAGGTGGCTGGTTTTTGTGATGGGAGTTGTGTGTGGGTGGCTGGTTTTGTGTGATGGAAGTTGTGTGTGGGTGGCTGGTTTTGTGTGATGGGAGTTGTGTGTGTGTGTGGCTGGTTTTGTGTGATGAGAGTTGTGTGTGGCTGGTTTTGTATGATGGGAGTTGTGTGTGTGCGCTGGGTTTGTGTAATGGGAGTTGTGTGTGTGCGGATGGCTGATTTTGTGTGTTGGGAGTTGTGTGTACGTGCTGGGTGGCTGGTTGTGTGTATTGGAGTTGTGTGTGTGATGGGTGGCTAGTTTTGTGGATTGGAGTTGTGTGTGTGTGTGTGGGCTAGGTGGCTGGTTTTGTGGATTGGAGTTGCTGAGCAGAGAACGGGTGTGTGTTTTGCAGGTATGAGATGCTGCTATGGTCTTTTTTCTTTACTATTCCAGTTTTTTAAGACTCCCTTTTCCCTGTCCCTGTTTACCCCGGGCTGCCTATTCCCTGGTGATGCAGTAAATGCAGCCTGGTCCCCTCTATGCAGGACCTCACCAGGAGCCAGGCAGCTCAGTGACAAATTTCTGATCACTGCAGTGCTGGTTAAGGAAAGGTCCACTTTAAACAGCAGTAAGCAGACAGGGCTTCATATACTGCTGATACCCCCCTTTGCCTGCCGTTTACTGTCATCTTCTCTCACTGCACATAAATCACATCCCCTCCCCTCTCCTAGAGCTGCTGCGGGGCAGGGGAGGAGAGGGGGATTTTTATTTTCCTAATGCAAACGCCGTGCTCCACTGCTCGTTGTTTGAGAACACAGCTCAAAGCTGACACACAGTGACAGTGGCACCTCCTAGTACCCCCTAATGTCACCCCAATAATCACTGGTACCTGGGGCAGCCCGCCCCCACCCCTCCCCTAAGTACGCCACTGGAGCTCTGTGATATGCTCACACACAAATTTTGGCGAACTGCCAGCAAGTACGTTGCTGTTCGAAGGCAGTGCAAATCCCCATAGAGAAGTAATGGTTAATCCATTCAGAGGACACCGAACAGCAGAGAAATTTCAGTGTAATGCCCTGACATTCGTGGTTTCATTCAGCAGGTTTATTCAGGCATACCCCATAGGTTTCAATGATAAAAATATTTCCATTTTTATGCAATATCTAATAAACCGTTTTAATCTGCAGTAAAAAGTCTCTTTGTTTATTGATTTTTTTTGTATCTTTTAGTAATTTTTCAGAATTTTTCCAGCAATTTTTGTTTCCTTTTTTTTAATAGCGGTTTTTCTTTTTTCTGTAACAGACCTTTTTATTATCAATCATAGGACTTTATATGTACTGTAAATTCCAGACTTCAGTCTCAGGTGTGCCCCCAGCTCAGCCGGGCCTCTAGTCCCTGGTTCAGATGGCTGATTTTCGGCAGATTTTTCTCAGCCACTTTTTCCATTTCGGCCGAAACCCAAAAGCACCATTTTTGGCCGATAATTTCGGTGGTCAAAATTTCCATGCATCCCTAATATAAATCTGTCTTAAAATCTGGCTTGATGTTCATCTGTTACAGTAATCAACCAACACAATGGGCTATATTCCATAGTTGTCTATAAGCTAACGGCAGGAAACGTTACATGTAACATCTCCTGTAGGTATTTTATCATCAGGAAACGTCATTCCACTTGAGCCGCAAAATGAGCCTGCAGCTCGAATGTAGCGTTTCCTTGCGTGAGGTTACTGTAAGTTAACGTCTCCTATATTTATCATGGAAGATGTTAATTCTCACCTCCACATGGAAGCACAGAGTAATACAAACGTCTTCTACCCAGGAGACGTTTATTTCACCTTGAAATAACGTCTCCTCAAAGCTGTTGTTAAATGATTTTACATATGTAAAACCAATTAATACACTCTCCTAAACCCCCCCCCCCTTAAATCCCACACTTACCTCTCATCCCACGGTGATAAGGGAGGTGTGATCCACCACTTCTTCTCACTGGGAGCAGAGTGAGACTAGAAACAAATAGTCCCTAGTCTCCCTCTGCAATTCATCCACAGCCGTGCATGATCTCACGAGAGTGAGCACGTGCTGAGCTTGCAGCTAGGATGCAAATATTCCATGCAAAACTCCAGTATGTTGCAGCTGTGCACTTTGTTCCAGAGCTAGGTGTTAATATAGTGCACTACCACGGAATACAGTCGGTAAAATGGAGACGGTAAGGGAAATCTGCAGGAGCAGATTTTCCTGCATACTGCTTCCATTTTACCAGCAACTATGAAATAGAGCCCAATCTGTTCTAACTACCGTATTTTTCGCTCCATAAGACGCACTTTTCTCCCCCCAAAAAGTGGGGGGAAAAGTGGGTGCGTCTTATGGAGCGAATGCCCCATGATATGCCTCAGCTCACCTGCCGCCGCCGCGTTCGGCTCCCTCTGAACGTGCGTCCGGCGGCAAGGAGTTTGGGCACTCGCCTGGGGGAGCCACGTGACCGCGATCTCGCGAGATCGCGGTCACGTGGCTCCCCCAGGCGAGTGCCCAAGCTTCCTGCCGCCGGACGCACGCTCAGAGGGAGATGAACGCGGCGGCGGCAGGTGAGCTGAGGCATATCCATGAGCTGCTGGGGCATATCCATGAGCTGCTGGGGCATATCCATGAGCTGCTGGGGCATATCCATGTGTGAGCTGGGGCATATCCATGAGCTGGGGCATATCCATGAGCTGGGGCAGCATATCCATGAGCTGGGGCAAATCCATGTGTGAGCTGGGGCATTATCCATGTGCTGGGGCATTATCCATGAGCTGGTGCAAATCCCATGAGCTGGGGCATATCCATGAGCTGGGGCATATCCATGTGTGAGCTGGGGCATTATCCATGTGTGAGCTGGGGCATATCCATGAGCTGGGGCATATCCATGTGGAAGCTGGGGCAAATCCATGTGTGAGCTGGGGCATTATCCATGTGCTGGGGCATTATCCATGAGCTGGTGCAAATCCCATGAGCTGGGGCATATCCATGAGCTGGGGCATATCCATGTGTGAGCTGGGGCATTATCCATGTGTGAGCTGGGGCATATCCATGAGCTGGGGCATATCCATGTGTGAGCTGGGGCATATCCATGTGTGAGCTGGGGCATATCCATGTGTGAGCTGGGGCAAATCCATGAGCTGGGGCATATCCATGAGCTGGGGCATTATCCATGTGTGAGTTGGGGCATATCCATGTGTGAGCTGGGGCATATCCATGTGTGAGCTGGAGCATATCCATGAGCTGGGGCATATCCATGAGCTGGGGCATTATCCATGTGTGAGTTGGGGCATATCCATGTGTGAGTTGGGGCATATCCATGTGTGAGCTGGGGCAAATCCATGTGTGAGCTGGGGCATATCCATGAGCTGGGGCATATCCACGAGCTGGGGCATATCCATGTGTGAGCTGGGGCATTATCCATGTGTGAGCTGGGGCATATCCATGAGCTGGGGCATATCCATGTGTGAGCTGGGGCATTATCCATGTGTGAGCTGGGGCATATCCATAAGCTGGGGGACAGTATCCATGAGCTGGGGCAAAATCCATGAGAGGAGCTGGGGCAAAATCCATGAGAGGAGCTGGGGCAATATCCATTATTACACTATTTGATTCAGAATATTTATTTTCCTGTTTTCCTCCTCTAAAAACTAGGTGCGTCTTATGGTCAGGTGCATCTTATGGAGCGAAAAATACGGTAATAAACACACAAATCATTGTATTGTTCTTGTTTATATTGATTTATAATTCAAATATTCATAGAATAGTTTCGAAAAAGTTTGTGAAACCCTAGGCAAACGATTTAAACAAAAGCTAATTAGAGTTGGATATTGGCAAACTGTACAGTAGCACCAACTGATGAAGCTTTTTATGCGAAACGCGTTTAGGTATACTGTATATTTAATTACTAATAAAATTTGCCTTATTTTACGCCTATCTAGGGTCCTGGATGCTTATATTCGCCAAGGAGGTGGCTGAGGCTGCCTACAAATCTGGTGTCTAATCGATAAGACGCCAGCAAATGTGAGTACGACATTCTTCTCCTTTGTTTGCACTCCATTTTATACAATATGTGAGTTATTTTATATTTTAAGGGACACGGAGGATGGTAACCCTGTAAGGAAACCACACTTCTGAGCCACGGGGTGCATCATAAGGAACCACTAACGGGACAAGAAGTGCCAACTCCAGCATATCTTTCTTTTATACTGACTTACAAGGTGGAAAAGGGATATACCACCAAGTGGTCTGGAGAGGCAGCTGACTCCACAAACACAAGATACTGCATGACTTTTATTTTTATTCTTCCCTGCACTGATTATTAAGACTTTCATAATCGTTAAGACTTTTACAACCTGGAGTATACAGGATAAGACTGTAAATGTCACATTACTTTGTTCTATTCTAGATTGTTTAATCCTATTTGCACCATTTTACTTGCATTGTATTTTATTTGATTGTATTGAGGTTGTTTATTTGCCATCACCACCGGATGGCGCCAGTGGCACAGATTAGCACCATAACTGAAAATAAATTGCTAAAATATATCAATAGATAGAATTACATACCTGTCCACAACTTGGAGTGAATGCTTGTTGAAGAGAATATGGTATTTTATCCATACAGACACTTTAGAAACAGGTCGTTTTTCAGCAACTGCACTAAAAAGAATTGCTAGTCTATACCTCCTCAACAAATATAAGAGCTTAAAATTGCTATAGTGCCATTTTCTGGTTGTAGGTCTCATTGATTATTAAGAGATGCACATCAAACGACAGAATCAAAGAATTATTATGGACATCAAGGTACTTACCTGGCTGTAAAAGACAAATGACCATTGGCACATAGATATCGGTACAACAGGTAAAATGGAGATGCCATCAACTGGTACAAGGCAACTGGGTGGGATACCACTGGAAAATAATCCATGACAAATGGCTTCTTTGACCAAAAGGCAATTACTGACTGGCATTGGTTTATTTTCTGTAAAACATGCCACAGCCTGTATGTCTTATATATACAAATCTAAAACAAAGAACGGGGCGATGACGAAAATAAAAACAGGTTAGAGACGAATGTAAGTGTTTCTAAGGATACCAAGTAATCTTATATGGAATTTATTTATTCGCTGTGATGCCAAGCGACCAGTGATTGTTTTAAGAGAGCTTCCAAACACTATTATTTGAAGCTGAAGAGAAAGCAGATGGAGAAAGTAGCTGGGAGATGTTTGCCATGCTATGTTCATCAAAATTCCTCCCAGCATCGCTCTCCTTGCATTACAGATCAAGTGGGAAGATAACTACAATGGGGTGACTGGAGATAATGTAAACCTTTTACCAGTTGGAGTTATAACATGAGCAACATGACTTGTGGTATCTTTGAGGGTGGGTGGGCAGTGAAATACATTTTGAAAGAATTGTCATAAGGAAATAGCATGTATCAGACCGTTGTGGATACGAATGTGAATCTACTGACTTGGGAAGGGGTTGTTGTACTCCGAGTATGAGCCCATAAAACAAATTTAAAAAAAAACCATAATGCACCATTGCAAAAAAAAAATTTCCGAGATTCTGAAATTCTTAAGTTTCATTTTCACAGAGTTGTTAAACCTTTCACTAAAAATGTCTATACTTGGTCATGTGTTGTTACACAATTAAAAATAAAAAGTAGCATACAGAACTGCATTTGCAAACCTTTTTAATGGGAGATTAGTATGTTGCCTGGGGAGAAACAAAATTCTCAGCGAGTTCTCACTGCTGTCACCCTGGCTACCATTTAGATGCTACAACTGTGACAAAAAGTTTTATATATATATCTATATATATGCATATCAACACGGTGCGACTCTCCTCCCCTGATCTCTCTCCTGCTCTCCTGGATCAAGTCACTGACTGTCTCTCTGCTGTCTTGATTTGGATGGCTTCCCGCTTCCTTAAACACAATCTTGCCAAAGCTGAAATTGTTCCTCCCTCCAAGAAAAACCCAATACCACCTATCTCTCTACGAGTAAATGGGATGCTCATTAGCCCAATGCCTCAAGCTCGCTGCCTTGGTGTCACTTCCGATTCTGACCTAATGTTCTCTCCCCACATCCAGACAGTGACCTAATCCTGTTACTATCAACTCAAGAACATTGCTCGCATCCGCCCCTTTCTGATGCAAGATACCGCAAACGTGCTGGTTCATGCTCTTCTCATTTTGCAACTTGATTACTGCAATTCACTGCTTAATGACCTCCCCAATGCCTGTATTTCCCCTTTGCAATCTGTAATGAATGCAGGTGCCAGGCTTATTTTTCTCACCAGACACACGTACCTCCCCCCTCTGCCAGTCCCGCCATTGACTTCCTGTACGTTTCAGGATACCGTTTGAAATTCTGACGCTCACGTTCAAATCGCTCAATAACTCGACCCCTCCTTACATGTGTTTGTTACTCCGCAAGCATGTCCCGTCTAGACAACTCTGGTCAGCGGGCGATCTCCGCCTGTCATCTGTCTACACCCGCACTGCCAACTCTCGCCTCCAAGACTTTGCAAGGGCCGCTCCGGTCCTGTGGAATGACTTGCCTCACCCTATCAAACTCTCCCCTGATCTTCAGGCCTTCAAGAAATCCCTCAAAAGCCATCTCTTCAGATTAGTATACCACATCACTGATGCAACTCATCCCTCTGCTCACCTACTCACACATGATTGAAGCTGCTTCTATGGCCCCACCATTCCTGAACCACTGGCACTCATGATCCTGTTGTCCAGTAAAACTCCCCTGGTCTTCCTCAAACTCAATCCCTCTAGACTGTAAACTCCTATGAGCAGGGCCCATGTCCGTTTATCTGTATCTCGCTCCTTTTGTTTATTGTAAAGTGCTGCGGAAACTGTTGGTGCTATACAAATGATGATAATAATAATAATAGCTTCCGCTCTATATTCTCTGGTTTTTGGTGCCTGAATTTGGACCTCAAATACCAAAGTGTAGATTCCAACACTTGCTGCAATTACGACTACTATGTGTTGGGTTTTTAGGCCATTTTTAGTGAGTTTGTTAACAAAAAAGTTACGTTTTATCCACGGCTTTTTTTCTTCTACACAACCTTCATACCTGTTATTCTCTTCATATATATTGTCGTCTATATCCACATTTATATATTTCACAAATATTGCCCTATATATCCAGAGTTAATGCTGTCCACCGTTACATAGTTAAAAATATATAATTCAAATGTTTGCAAAAATGCATAAATTTCACGTTATTTTACTTTGCAGTTGGTTTTTCAGTGAGTACATACAATCTAAAGAATGAAGAACAAAGCAACTAACATAATACAATAGACAATGCTTGTTCTTTCACTCACTTAATGCGGACAATTTTAACTTCAAGTCAGTTTTTTATTTGGAATTTTTAGATGTATGACCTTGGAAAATAGATTGAACGCCATGAATGTAAAATGATCAAGAAAAACCTGCTTTAATCAACATTTTCAAATCATATATCTACATTTGATGGGTCAGCATGACATAGAAAGGAATGTACTGCTAGGAAAGAGATTAAAGTGTGAATACATAAAAATATTACTCAGATTCTTAAACAATCAACCAAAAACACATTCTGTTTGCCCCATATTCCATTTGCCTGTTACATATCTCAAGCCAAATTTTAATTTTGCTTTATAAAGGTATACTGGGCTAACATTAAAATTTTATTTAATAGTTATACGTGGAAAGGTAGCTGTTATGGCATAATAATTGTAATAATGGAATACTGAGAATTCATATGAATGGGGAGAACAGACATAATGTTACAGCTTCCAACATAGTGAGTCATGAAAACTACACCCGGGGGGGGGGGATGCCCACGGCATTTCTGATCAGAATATGAGCAGGGGCATTTGTGACGAAATAGCTTTTTGTGCACTACAATTACATTAAGGCAACAACATATTCTGCAGTGCTGTACAATGGGCTGGGAAAGACAAACAAAAAATTAACAATCATTCGACACAAGAAAACAAGGAGAAAGGTAAATCCTGCTCAAGGGCTTACAATCTTATAAACTAGACGAACTGGCAGGCCAGCTCAACTCTGGACAAGATCTACAGGGTTTTTCAAAGAGAATCGAAAAGTCACCGCATGTTCGGTGACTTTTCGTTCTCTTCAATTCGGGCCGATTCAGCGATCCCATTTCGGCGACCCTGCGGTGTATTCAGCAAGCACCACAGCGCCGTCGAAGCGCAGGGAAAAGCCACCGCAAACCCGCCGAAAAGTCACCGCAAAAACCCAGCGAATGCACGCCGAAACCCGCAAAAACATCTGGATTAACCCGCCGAAGACGCCGGAAAAACCCAAGCAGGAGCCGATCTCACGCAGTGAAGCCTCCGGAAAAAGCCGACACCGCAGATGAAGGCAGTGAATAAATTAGGAAAACAGTTTCCATGAATGTTTGAAAAGTGAAACACTGTTTGCAAAGAAACTACTGAGCGAAAATGTCTGAAATTTACATATGAGGTCCAGGGAATGATAATAAAGAGGGCTGTTAAAGAAAAAATAAGTAAAGTTAAAATAAAAAAACTAACAAATCGGACTTTTTTTTAACCCCTTAAGGACCGAGGACGTACCATGTACGTCATTGCAGCGGGTCTCTCTTAGACCCGCTGACGTACATGGTACGTCCTGCCGTTTTTTGAGCGCTGGAAGCGATCGGATCGCTTCCAGCAGCTCAAACGCCATTGCAGGCTGCCTGAGAGTCCAGGCAGCCGTGCAATGGCGGTTAGAAGTGCCGGGGCACCATGTGATCGCTCCCGGGAGCGATCAACATCCGGTTTCACCGGAGAGGTGCCCGGCACTTCTAGAGAGCGCTGGAAGCGATCGGTATCGCTTCCAGCTGCTCTGAGTATATTACAAGGATGCCTCGACATCGAGGCATCTTGCAATATGCTTACCTGCCGCCGGTCCGTCCGTGATCGCTCCCCCGAGCGATCACTTCCGGTAGCGGCAGGAAGTACTGAGTGCCACGAGGTATCGTGGCACTCAGTACAAAAACGATCACAATCAGTGATCAGGTGCTCTGCTGGGTGCCTCGAGGGATCAAGGCACCCAGCAGAGTAAAAAAAGTGGAAAAAAAAGTGAAAAAAAGTGAAAAAAAGTGAAAAAAAGTAAAATAAAAATAAAAATATAATAATAAATAAACTGACGGTTAGGGGTTAGGGGGGGGTGGGGGTTAGGGGTAGGGTTAGGGTTAGGGGTAGGGGTAGGGTTAGGGGTAGGGTTAGGGTTAGGGGTAGGGTTAGGGGTAGGGGTAGGTTAGGGCTAGGGTTAGGGGTAGGGTTAGGGTTAGGGGTGGGGTAGGGGTAGGGTTAGGGGTAGGGTTAGGGTTAGGGCTAGGGTTAGGGTTAGGGTTAGGGGTAGGGTTAGGGTTAGGGTTAGGGTAGGGGTAGGGGTAGGGTTAGGGGTAGGGTTAGGGTTAGGGGTAGGGTTAGGGGTAGGGGTAGGGTTAGGGCTAGGGTTAGGGGTAGGGATAGGGTTAGGGTTAGGGGTGGGGGTAGGGGTAGGGTTAGGGGTAGGGTTAGGGCTAGGGTTAGGGTTAGGGTTAGGGTTAGGGTTAGGGGTAGGGTTAGGGGTAGGGTTAGGGGTAGGGTAGGGCTAGGGCTAGGGTTAGGGCTAGGGTTAGGGTTCTAAGGGCAGGGTCATCTTGGGGCTGAGTGGGATGTTCCTAGCCTGCCTCATCAGAGAGGCAGGCTAGCAACATCCAATCAGAAGTTAGAAAAAATCAAAATAAAATTTCTAATTTGTCAGGTCAGGTCAATATTTTGTAAATATTGGCTCTGACCTCTGTGATTCTCCCTCCCTCTCCTCACTTGTGTTTTGGTGAGCGAGAGAGAGAGATCAGATTTGACAGGTTAGAGATTTTAGTGAGATTTAGTGAGATTAGAAAAATTGAGGCAGATTTAGAGAGATTTTAGGGAGATTTAGAAGAATTGAGGCAGGTTTAGAGGGATTTAGAGAGATTTAGGTATTTATTTGTATTTTTCTTGTGAAACCCAACGGTTCTTCTAAGAACCAACAATCCGCTTATATATATATAATAATTATAAAATTTTATAATCTATTATATATAATGTCTGAGAGGGTGTACAGCGCCGAGGAGGCATATGCCATCCTGGCGTCAGAATCTGAGGCATCTGCGTCAGACTCAGACCCTCATTTCGACCCCGCTAACTGCTCAGAGACGTCGCTAGATACATTATCTACGCTGGCTGATGTATCTAGTGATGTTTCTGATGCAGATCCTGGGTCACCACCTGCCAGCAGGAGACGCACAGCTCCAGCTGAGGAGTGGGTAGTGCCTCATCGCCAGAGGCCAGATATCCCTCCTTTCACGGCAAATCCTGGCATCAATATTGATGTTGCAGGATTTACCGCCACACAGTTTTTGCAGGTGTTTATGGGGGATGATTTGTTGGGCACATCGTGGCCCAATCAAATCTGTATGCCCATCAGCATTGTGCTGCGAAGCCAGACTCCTACTTGGCAAGGCAGCAATGGACCCCGCTAGATGTGCCAGAATTTCTGAAATTCTGGGCACTTACTATGCTGAGGGCATCATAAAGAAGCCCTCAATTCGCTCCTACTGGAGCAGTAGCCCCATCTGCTCTACCCCCATTTACCCCCAATCAATGTCACGTAGAAGGTATGAAAACATTTTGCGTTTCATGCACTTCAGTGACAACAGCCTGTGCCCCCTAGAGAGCATCCCCAGTTTGACAGGCACCAGACTTTTACATTTTATTCGTACATTTTTATGTTCTAAATTGGTGCTGTATTTTGCCAAAATCTTTGCACACCTATGCATGGGGGGCATGGGTGTACTCAGGAGTTCTTGCAGAAAACAACCTGGAGAGTTTTCATGCAGTAACAAACAACAGTGTTTCCTAAATCACAGTCCAAAACTACTGTGGGCGTAAAAATCTGAAAATTGAAAAATTACCGCCACACACCTTCTCAATGTTTTGGGCTAAAACCGTTGCATCCATGTCATCAAAGCACTCCATATGCAATACCTTAGGGTGTCAACATAACAAATATAAACAATTTTCTGGCAATAATTCAAACTGGGGTATGCGGTAGACCCAAAACCAAAGATAGGCCTAGCTGAAGAAATAATCTCAATTTCAACTCTAATGACAAAGTCCTAAAAATTGTATTTGAACCTTCCCAAAATCCTGGCAAACCTATGCATGGGAGGCATGGGTGTACTCAGGAGATCTTGCAGAAAACAACCTGGAGAGTTTTCATGCAGTAACAAACAACAGTGTCCTCCTAAATCACAGTCCAAAACTACTGTGGGCGTAAAAATCTGAAAATTGAAAAATTACCGCCACACACCTTCTCAAATGTTTTGGGCTAAAACCGTTGCATCCATGGCATCAAAGCACTCCATATGCAATACCTTAGGGTGTCAACATAACAAATATAAACAATTTTCTGGCAATAATTCAAACTGGGGTATGCGGTAGACCCAAAACCAAAGATAGGCCTAGCTGAAGAAATAATCTCAATTTCAACTCTAATGACAAAGTCATAAAAATTGTATTTGAACCTTCCCAAAATCCTGGCAAACCTATGCATGAGGGGCATGGGTGTACTTAGGAGATCTTGCAGAAAACAACCTGGAGAGTTTTCATGCAGTAACAAACAACAGTGTCTCCTAAATCACAGTCCAAAACTACTGTGGGCGTAAAAATCTGAAAATTGAAAAATTACACCACACACCTTCTCAAATGTTTTGGGCTAAAACCGTTGCATCCATGGCATCAAAGCACTCCATATGCAATACCTTGGGGGTGTCAACATAACAAATATAAACAATTTTCTGGCAATAATTCAAACTGGGGCATGCGGTAGACCCAAAACCAAAGATAGGCCTAGCTGAAGAAATAATCTCAATTTCAACTCTAATGACAAAGTCATAAAAAATGTATTTGAACCTTCCCAAAATCCTGGCAAACCTATGCATGGGGGGCATGGGTGTACTCAGGAGATCTTGCAGAAAACAACCTGGAGAGTTTTCATGCAGTAACAAACAACAGTGTCTCCTAAATCACAGTCCAAAACTACTGTGGGCGTAAAAATCTGAAAATTGAAAAATTACACCACACACCTTCTCAAATGTTTTGGGCTAAAACCGTTGCATCCATGGCATCAAAGCACTCCATATGCAATACCTTGGGGTGTCAACATAACAAATATAAACAATTTTCTGGCAATAATTCAAACTGGGGTATGCGGTAGACCCAAAACCAAAGATAGGCCTAGCTGAAGAAATAATCTCAATTTCAACTCCAATGACAAAGTCATAAAAATTGTATTTGAACCTTCCCAAAATCCTGGCAAACCTATGCATGGGGGGCATGGGTGTACTCAGGAGACCTTGCAGAAAACAACCTGGAGAGTTTTCATGCAGTAACAAACACAGTGTCTCCTAAATCACAGTCCAAAACTGATGTGGGTGTGAAAATGAAAAATGACCACCAAACTGTATCCAATTTGTTTGGAGCAAACGGATGCATCCATAGCATAAAAACACTCCATTTACAATACTTTGGGGTGTTAGCTTACCAAATATATGCACGTTCATAAAACTGGGGTATGTAAAAAGGCCCCTAAAAAGAAGATAAGCAAAGAAGATACTGTATGTCAAATTAGAAAATTGACAAGCACATGTCAAAGATTGGCGTAGCACCCAAAAACAACAGAACAAATCTATATATGGGTGGTATCAATTTACTCAGAAGATGTTGCTGAACATATTTTGGGGTGTTTTTTGGCAGTAACCCATAACTGGATTTGACAATTCATGCCTAAAGTACAATGTGTGTGAAAAAATAACACAAAAAGTGACTACCTGAAAGTTTGACATAGAGCTAGTGCATGGAAAGTGTTAAAATACAACTCTTTGAAGCACCCTAGGGTGTGCCCTTTCTAAAAATATATGGTTTGATGGGGGTAAATTACTTTGGCCGGCTTCAAAAATGTCCCAATAGGACATGGGTGCATGATGACGAAATGTGAAAATTCCAAGTTGGAAAACTGAAATGCGCACCCCCCAAATAAGGCCTATTAGCCCCCAAATGACCCGACATACCTATACATGGGTGGTATCAATTTACTCAGAAGATGTTGCTGAACATATTTGGGGGTGTTTTTTGGCAGTAACCATAACTGGATTTGACAATTCATGCCTAAAGTACAATGTGTGTGAAAAAATAACACAAAAAGTGACTACCTGAAAGTTTGACATAGAGCTAGTGCATGGAAAGTGTTAAAATACAACTCTTTGAAGCACCCCAGGGTGTGCCCTTTCTAAAAATATATGGTTTGATGGGGGTAAATTACTTGGCCGGCTTCAAAAATGTCCCAAATAGGACATGGGTGCATGATGACGAAATGTGAAAATTCCAAGTTGGAAAACTGAAATGCGCACCCCCAAATAAGGCCTATTAGCCCCCAAATGACCCGACATACCTATACATGGGTGGTATCAATTTACTCAGAAGATGTTGCTGAACATATTTTGGGGTGTTTTTTGGCAGTAACCCATAACTGGATTTGACAATTCATGCCTAAAGTACAATGTGTGTGAAAAAATAACACAAAAAGTGACTACCTGAAAGTTTGACATAGAGCTAGTGCATGGAAAGTGTTAAAATACAACTCTTTGAAGCACCCCAGGGTGTGCCCTTTCTAAAAATATATGGTTTGATGGGGGTAAATTACTTTGGCCGGCTTCAAAAATGTCCCAAATAGGACATGGGTGCATGATGACGAAATGTGAAAATTCCAAGTTGGAAAACTGAAATGCGCACCCCCCAAATAAGGCCTATTAGCCCCCAAATGACCCGACATACCTATACATGGGTGGTATCAATTTACTCAGAAGATGTTGCTGAACATATTTTGGGGTGTTTTTTGGCAGTAACCCATAACTGGATTTGACAATTCATGCCTAAAGTACAATGTGTGTGAAAAAATAACACAAAAAGTGACTACCTGAAAGTTTGACATAGAGCTAGTGCATGGAAAGTGTTAAAATACAACTCTTTGAAGCACCCCAGGGTGTGCCCTTTCTAAAAATATTGGTTTGATGGGGGTAAATTACTTTGGCCGGCTTCAAAAATGTCCCAAATAGGACATGGGTGCATGATGACGAAATGTGAAAATTCCAAGTTGGAAAACTGAAATGCGCACCCCCAAATAAGGCCTATTAGCCCCCAAATGACCCGACATACCTATACATGGGTGGTATCAATTTACTCAGAAGATGTTGCTGAACATATATTGGGGGTGCTTTTTGGCAGTAAACCTTAAAGTTCACAGTACATGTATTCTTAAATTGCGTTCAAAAAAAAAAATCACCAAATTTTTTTTTTTCTCAAACTTTGGCATAGATTTGTGGTAAAATGGTTTGCATGGAAAGAGTCAAAATACCCCAAGTTTAATACCTTGATTTGTGTACTTTAAAAAATATGTATATGTGGAGGGTTATTCAGGAATTAGTGACAGATATCAGTGTTACAATGTCACTATCACTAGTTTTGAAAATAAACTCTTTGGAAATGGCAAAGTGCTACTTGCACTTATTGTTGCATAAAATAAGGAAAAAAGCGAGGAATATGTAAATATTGGGTATTGCTAAACTCAGGACTAAATTTAGAAACTACTAAGGAATTAATTTTTTTTGACGGTTGTTGATACATAAGAAATTTTGGGGGTCAAAGTTCGAAAAAGTGGTGTTTTTTCAATTTTTGTGTGATATTTCACAATATTTTTTATAGTAAATTATATGAAATGATGAAAAAAATGGTATCTTTATAAAGTCCATTTAGTGACGAGAAAAACCGTGTAAAATATGTGTGGGTTACATAAACGAGTAAGAGGAAAATTTGACGTAAACACTAAGAGCGCAGAAACGTAAAAACAGCAGCGGTCACAAACGGACGGATTCGTGTAAAACCGCCCGGTCACTAAGGGGTTAAAAAAAAAATACAGAAAAATGCTTGAAATATCCTAAAAAATCTATAAATATAGAGACTCTTTACTGCAGAATTTTATAATGAACGGTTTATTAGATATTGAATTAAAACGGGAATATTTTTAACATTGAAGCCTATGGATTCGCCTGAATAAACCTGTTGAATGAAACCACCGAATGGCAGGGCATTTCGGGAACTTTTCACTGCTGGTTTGTGTTCTCTGAATAGCCGAAGCAGTGCTTTTTAATGGGGATTTCACTGCCCTCGAACAGGCACCGAACAGGCACCGAATGTGCAGGCAATTCGCGAGGATTTGGCGTATTGCCTGCTCTCTGGTTAGCCGAATGGCCAAGAAAGGCAACCGAACGCTGATTTTCAGCGTCGGTTACCTCTCTCCAGCAATTTGGATCTCTTTGAATAACCCTGCTACTATTTTATCCCACATTTAACTTCTTCACTGCCAACCACTTCTGTTGAAAAAAAAAGCAATTATTTGAAACTTGGGATGCATAGCAACATTTAAATGTAGGATGAAATAGCAATTTTGCAGAGAGATTGATATTCTGAGGTAAAGTACTAAAATAATGTAAATTTGCTAATTTTTTAGTTTGGAAATAAGGATTTCACTGATATTTTTCACCAGAGACTGAGGACACTTACTGAGGAAGCCGGTAGGCGAAAACACGTTTTAAGTGATCCCCTTTTACGATTACTTTTTAAATAACTTTTAATTATGCATACCATATGGTCTATTTTTATATGAATTTATAGGAATACATTTTTGAATATAGTAGCATATCGTCCTGCTGCATATTTATTACTTTAGCACCTGTCTATATAAGGTTTGCTCCCTCCCCTCCCTGAAATTTATATAGCACCTCCATATACCATCGAATGAGCTAATGAATAAACAAGTCACCATTGGGGGGGGGGGGGGAGCTAACTCCAGAGGATTTGCCAAGGAGGAAGATAAAGATACCTTCATTACTAATAAGTATTCTGATTTCTCTATTTTTTTGAATTTGTTTGAATTTTTTGAGTGTTTTCAGTGTTAAGAGGAAAAAAACAAAAAACATACTCAATATTTTTTACCCACTGTTCACTTACAATTGTATCATACATATTATATTCTAAAACCATGTTCTAATATACAAGGTGCGCCAGGAATTTATGTTTTGTTCCTTTTATATTATTTGTGTCCTTGGAGGTGTGTGGACACTGCACATTCCACTACGGCAGCACCTACCCTAATTAATATCCATTTATTTTGCACGGAAGCGCTGCCTTCACATATACACGTTTTTCCATTGGAAATAAGTAGGCCTCACTTGAAAACGAGAGAAATCTCAATGTATCCTTCCTGGTAAAATACTTTGGGCTCTATTAAATACTTTGCGCAATGTTAACGCGTGCACAAAAACGCATTAACGCGAGGGGAAAAACCCTTTGCGCAGAACGTCGTATTACAATGTCCGCACAAAAAATGCGCATTAACGTCTACCGCTGGTGAACCTGCGCAAACCCTTTGCGAGCGTAATGTACTTTGCGCGTCCTATACTTAACATTGTGAGCGCAAATGCGTTTGTGCGCTGGTACGCGGATGGTATTACAATCTATGCGCAAATGCGTTTGTGCATGTCAGGATCCGAACCCCCAGACCCTCTGGCGCCCCCTTTGTTTTCCTTTTTGCCATGTTCTGCATGATATATGCAGATTCCAGGACTTCATGCTGGACAATGCTCATTCCTGGACTCTGATCTGCAATCTGGACCTGAAACCTCACCTGCAGTTGATCCCACCTGATGAGTCCTGCATAAGAGGAAGCTGCGCCCCTTATCCCACGCTTCCTCATTGAAGTTCCTAGCTTAGCTAGTGCAGACCTGCCTCCCAGAGATCCTTGCCTGGAACCCCTCCTGCTCTTGATCCATAGACATTCCTGCACACCCTCTGCTATTCCTGGACATTCATTACCGGTATCCTCCTTGTCCCCCCTGTACCCCTCTGTAATATTGCTATTACCTGTGTACCAGACCCTTGCATATCCTGACTACTATTTTGCCTGCTCCCATTGTACCTCCGCCTGATTTCTATGTTATCTGTATCCATTGTTTATATTCCTAGTCTGTTGTCTGTTTATTTGTATTCACAAATAAACCCTGTTACCCTGTATCCTGCCTTCTGCTATAACTACCGCATCTTGGGCTCACACCCACACTTCTCCACATATGCTAGGCCAGGGTCGTGACAGTGCACTGGTATGCGGATGGTATTACAATCCATGCGCATAAATTTAACATCTTTTAAAAGCTGGTGTTAATGGCAAGTCTGAACGTCTTGGCCAAAACCAAATACACCAGCCCAAAAATAAAATACAGCAAAGTATAGTTACACATTCTACACATACCCAAACAATAAAATTGAGAGGTTGTGCGTGTTTTTATTATTGCTGCAGCATATATACTCAGATTGATTTTGACAGGCGCAAAAACTTAACGGGAGACAATTGTGGTTCTTAATTCAGATTGGCTGAATCGCGTGAAAAAAACAGTCCGACCACCGATTTCTGCGTGCAGCGTTAATGCACACGCGTTTTTGCGCGGCTTTTTTACGCACGTTATTTTTTGACGGATGAAAAAGTGCGCTCGGATTGTAATACCAGCATTAATTTACGCGCGTTACCGCTGCGCGTGCACTTTTGCGCAAAGCAGTTAATAAATAAATATAAAGTGCCAGGGCTGTCATGTCCTTATTGCTGCCTCTTAATTAGAAATACCGGGATGGGGAGAATGATATGGGCTAGATCATGTTGTTGAACTCCTTTCAAAGGATGTATCGATTGCGATTTCTGCAGGTCACTCCTATCTTACTCATACAATAGTGTATGACAGGAAGGGAATCACGTGTTAAGTTCAGGAAGACGTCTGCTAACTCTTCCTTCTAATAGTAATAACTCGCTAAGGTTAGGAAATAAATAATAAAAACAGGCTGAATTGATTTAAATATTTTTTGCCGTTTGAATAGTCCGTTAGTCTCAGTCAAATCAGTCTCCATGCAATGAAAGGCTTTATGCATGATTTTCATGATGGTTATGGTGCCATCTAGTGGGCAGAGTTGATAAACCATTCATATTATTTCAAAGCCTCAAGCACAGTAGGTGACTCCTATAGCGTGAACTTTAAATTAATTAATCATTATTTATTTTTAAACAAAATGACAACCTGAGAGGATATTTTTGTGAGAGAAAGAGGGGCAGAAGCAACAAGGCCAATGCTACATTAAATAGACACTCTAGACACCCTTACCACTTTAGCACAAGTGGTCAGGCTGCGTCAAATGCACTCCCTCTTCCTCTCCCTCCAGCCTCAGTTTCCCAATAGCGCTCTGTGAAATGGAGGAGTTTCCTTCACAAGCATAGCTGTAAACCTGCAGACGGGATACAGAGAGCACCTGGAGGAAATCCCGCACTGAAGCTGATTTCATCCATTTCAAGTTTATTCGGCAGTCATACAACTCTGCTCTTCACTTGGCCAAACAAAGCGCCTTCTCATCTCTTATATCTACTCTTTCGTTAAACCGTAAATGATTCTGGTCCACTTTCAACTCTCTCCTGCACTCACCTGCATCTCCCCCCTCATCTGCCCTTAGCGCCCAGAACCTTGCAGAATACTTCTTAAACAAAACGCGCTCTATTAGGACATACTTGGTAAAAACTCCCTGGTAAAACACTTTGCAAATAAAAAAATAAATAAATCAATCAGAAGCAACATCGCAACACAAACCAGTAATTTCTCACTTTCAGTCTCAGGAACCCCTTCTGCTACCCTCAGTCACTTCCACCCAGCCACAGAGGTGGAAGTCTGTTCCTTGCCGTCCTCCTCGCATCCCAGTGAGATGATCTGACTACCTGCCCGATCAACCCCATTCCCTCACATCTAATTCCTCCACTCTCCTCCTCCCTCACCCCTGCTCTCACACACATCTTTAACCTATCTCTCTCCATTGGCTCTATCCCATCCGCCTTCAAACACGCGCAGGTAAACCCTATATTAAAGAAACTCCCCTTGATCCCAAAGCCTCTGCTTTGACCCGGCCACGCAGCTGATGCGCGTCGCTCGTCAATGGCTGCAGTGGGACAGCCTGACTTAAGGCTGTCTCAACGCAGCCACCGGCGCGCTGAGCGTGCTGGCTGCAGGGAGGGGCCGAGGCGGCCCATAGATGTCAACGAGTCATACAAGTACGCCCGTGTCTTCTAAGCCCATCTGCCGTAGGGACGGAATAGTACACCCTGCGGCGGGAAAGAGTTAACCCCTTCAATGCGGTGCACGCGCTCAGCGCGTCCAACCGCATTGCTACCGGTATTCCGGCTGATCGCTCGGCCCCCCGGTGTGGGCTGACATCATCGATGTCAGCTCAACCTCCGGGACCCCGGCGGGCACGATAGGCGTCATCGCGCATGCGCGATGACGTCTATTTCAGGCACCCCCCCGCCATTGCAGGGAAGGTGCCTGAATGGGAGGGGGGCGAGGTCCTTCGGACCTCTCCCCCTCCCCATCCGTGCATGCGAGCGGTTAAAGGCAGGCACTGCCTGGAAGGGCACAGCCTGCCCTTCCAAGCGGCGGCTGTCTTTAACCCCTAGGGGGCTGGATCGCGATATGGCGCCAACATGCGCCGTATCGCGGTCCCCTCCCGGGGCTGGCCGACATCTTGGATGTCGGCCAAGCTTCTGGGATATCCCCCTAATGACTGGCGTCATCGCACAGAGCGCGATGGCGCCAGTTTTCAAATTAACCCCTTGCTGCCACCTATAGTGGAGATAGGGGGTTCCAATGAACCCCCTATCTCCCGATCCGTGACAGCTAGGGGTTAATGTTTACTATCATTGGAACGGCCAGAGCGTGGCCGTTCCAATGATACCAAACATGACCATGTAAAATGTAAAAAAAAAAATTTAAAAAAACATTTATTAAAAAAAGAAAAAAAAAAATTTAAAACAAAAAAAAAATGTTTTTTTTTTTTTTTTTTAGATTTATTAGTGCAACAATATTGTTCCCATTTCAATTATAATGTGAACAATGATGCTGCACTAACGATTTTTTCTATGGGGGCGTTTGCTAAAAAACACGTAATTTCCCCCAAAAAAAGTAACGATTCCTCATTTCTAATTTTTTTAACAAGCGCACCCCATACAAAATATAACGCAAACGATCGCATTTTAAAATGTGAAAAAAAACACTTTACACATTGTAAATTATTGAAAATTCAAATTTTATTGCATATTTTGTTATAATATACAGACATGACATAACGTATACATATAATAATGACATATTATGAATCTGCACAGTCTGCCGGAAAGAACGATATATAATATGTCTGGGTCATATATTAAAATAAGCCTTCAAAACGCGGTTAAACATGATGAGCGAAACCGGTAAAAATGACCTCAGCACAGAGGCGGGAAAAGGCTCAGCAGCGAAAGGGTTAAGGCAGGTCACCTGGTATTCCTTTTTAATTTCCTACATGCAGCGTATGGATTGTACATGATGCAGGGTTGCATTTCTCATGCACTGCCCTTCGTCATGAATAAATTATATGTCATGGAATACATGGCCGATGTGGTAACCCTACTGGCATGTCCTCCTCTTCAATAACTTTATCAGTTGGAGTACTTCCAGGTTCTGGATCTTCTGCTCATCTCCATCTACACCTCCTCCCTGGGTAAATTGTAGATTGTAAATTCCCAAAGAAATAGGGCCCTCCTTTCCTCCAGTGTTGGTTTGTCAAACAGGTCTCAATATATTTAACATTGTTTATATTGTACTATCTAAATTGTTCTGTATATATTGTTCATGAACATGTTGGCACTATATAAATAAAGAATAATAAATATCCTGCCTGCTGGAGACCAACTCAGCGATTATGTCAACGACCTTACCGTGCTGACATTCTGTCCCCAACCGCTGGCAGTTGCAAGCCTTGTGGAAGATGGGAGCTGTGGACTAGTGCTGCGCATGCATTGTGTAGCTTGCGTGCGAAAGTACACAAGATACAAGATAGTGAAACGACTATACAGGGAACTACCTTTTTTCATTGTGACCACTGTAGTTCCTAACATAGTTGTGTAGCGTTACGTAAACTCCTATGGGGATTCTACCTGTATTTCCACCATACAGGTCTGTTCACTATAGGGTGAGATCACCTCTCCAGTAAGTGTCCTTGGGCAAGACACCAAACGGTACAAACTCGCCACCCAGGTCATACTTGAAAATGAGAGAATCTCAATGTATCCTTCCTGGTAAAATCCTTTCTCAGAAAAAAAGGAAAAAAGTTAGGAGAATTGGTAGAAGTGAAAAATCCAGTTCAAAATAGCCAAACCAGAAAAATTCTCTCATTTATCTCACTTTCCAAATCGGCTATTTCTTCTAGATTGTTCTCTTCTGCCAATTCTCGTGACTTCACCATTTTAGTGAATAGACCTGAAAGTCTCTGCAATGTTATTCCGGATTGTGTTCAGTCTTGTTTTCACCAATGTTTCAGTCAAACTTCTCAATCATTGTTTTTATTGACTTATGGATATTACCACTTTAAAAACACAGAAAGTAATTCACTGGAGTTGCAAACAAGGGCAGACCAGTTAAGGAGTTATTCAAAGAGTGCCAAATTTGCCATCAAACTGCACCGAACGGTGAATTTCCCCATACGGTGCAATTTCGTGGCAATTCTGCTATTCAGAAAGCTGGTAATTTGACAAATAATGGCAAATTGTCAGCGAAATACGTGCAATTTGGCAGCAGTGAAATTCCCGATAGAGAAGTAATGGTTAATTTATTCAGAGAACGCCAAACAAACCTTGATTTTCAGTGCTTTTGTTTGACCGGTTTAAACAGGTTTCAAAATAAAATATAATTCCTGTTTTTAATAATTTTTTATTCAACCGTTATTCTTTTCATTTGCAGCAAACAGTCCTTTTATTAATTTTTTTTAGGCATTTTCCTGAATTGTTTTGGCAAAAAATTTTATTCTAATTTTTATTAAATGGCCATTTTTTTTATTCTGAAACAGACCTTTTTATTATTCATAGGACCTTATATTATTTCCATGCATTATTTTTGTTTAAAACGCCTTTTAAAAATAGAGGGGGCTTTGTTTGTTTTTTTCCACTGTTCGGCGGCTGATCATCTTTTTCCAGTGGCTGGTTGGCTTCTTTCCCCGGCGTTCTGGGGCTGATCAGAGGCATTCAGCAGTCAGTTCAGCAGACCATCGGCTGCATTCGACGATTTGTGGCTGCGTTTGACGGTTTATCATACGTGTTCGGCAGTTTATCGTACACGTTCGGCAGGTTATCGGATGCGTTTGGGTTTATCGACGACGACGGCATTCGGCAGATACATTCAGCGCACTTCGGGGACCCTGCAGTGAATGGGGAATTCAGCTTGTAGAAGGGTGCCGAACAAGAGAGCATAACCCCCTAACTGTAGAAAAGCTGCAGTTCACTAATTTTAGGTAAGAATAATGGTGGTACAGCGGTTTGCTGTAACTTCATGTCCCATTGTTGAATTACCCTTCAGTGGACAGCCGACGTTCACTACAGTTTCAACAAAAGATGACTTTTAACATCGTTTACAACAAAGGTGAACATTGGATGCTTGTGATTTACTGTATTTGCTCAATTGCATTAACCCCTTAAGGACCCCTGACGTACCCTGTACGTCCTGTCCACAGGTCTCCCTTAGACCCGCGGACGTACAGGGTACGTCAGCGGCGCCAAATCCCCCTCCCGCCCGATACTCACCTCCCTCGTGATCTGGCAGGGAGGAAGCCTGCCCATGTGATTTACATTCAAATCAATGGAGGGGAGGGGGGGCTCCTTCGGAGCCCTCTATCTCCCCAACCATTGAAGCTAGGGAGATGCTTTTTGCACCGCTGAAAAGGGGAGAGTTTCCCCTTTTCAGCGGTGTATAGCATTAACCGTTTTGCCGCCGGATCCAAGATGTCAGCCCCCTCCAGGTTCGAATCGCGTTTTAGAGCGAATTGGCACCAAAACGGGATTCGAACCTGGAGGGGGGCTGACATCTTGGATGTCAGCCTAGCCTCCAGGTCCCCCCCACCCACTGACAACCTCACCATATGTGTGAGGATGTCAGTGGGCCAGTTAACCATCTAGCTGCCATGTAGAGATAAGGGGATCCTAAGGATCCCTTTATCTCCCGATCCATGGCAGCTAGATGGTCATATTTGACATCATTTGAAAGGCCTGATCATGGCATTTCCAATGATACTAAACATGACCAGGTTTGGTTTAAAAAAAAATTAAATAAAATAAAATAATAATAATAAAAAAATTAAATAAAATAAAAAAATGTGTTTTTTTAAAAAAAAAATTGTCTGGGGGGGGTTTAATTAAATAGGACCTAGGCTGTCATCTCAAAATAATTAGTACAAAATGGTCAGAATGAGCGCAGCGCACGTAGGTGAACTGGCTCAGCAGTGAAAGGGTTAAAAGGCAAAAACATGTAAAAATTGGGTATTTCTATTCTCGGATAAAATTTTGAAACTATTTAGCCGGGGTCTTTATTGGTGGTTGTAGCTTTTGGGGATTAAATTACGAAAAAGTGTGTTTTTACCATTTTATTCATCATATTTCATATTTTTTTATAGTAAATTATTGGATATGATGGAAATAATGGTATTTCTAGAAAGTCCATTTAATGGCGGGAAAAAGGGTGTATAATATGTGTGGGTTGAATAAACGAGTAAGAGAAAATTTGACCTAAACCCTAACAGCGCAGAAACGTAAAAACAGCAGCGGTCACTAAAGGACGGATTTGTGTAAAACCGCCCGGTCACTAAGGGGTTAAAAACCAAAGCAAAACATCTTATTAACACACAGCGCATTCTAACAACATATATTATAAAGACTCCTCGCTGAGAGTTTTATTGCTTTGCAGCTCTTACATACATTCAGTCCCAAATATGTGGTGCTGGAACCACTAAAAAGTGGGTCAGATGAATTTGTGCCTAAAATAGGTGCTGTCCGTCCTATATGGGGGGGCAATAACACACACACATATATTGATAAAAAAAATATTGGCTATTATATTTAAAATATATACTCCAGGACCTGGGCTCTGCTGGAAAGCAGGGAGGGTTTTCTCTTGGCAGTGGATCAGCTTCAATGATTTTTTTTATTATTATTTCATTGACTACCTTACGTCTCTCTCAAGTTATCAGGTTTGATTTGAGGGAGGGTAATTGCATCTGTTCTGATCTTTGCTTCCAGTCACATTTTAACCCTACGCCACCTCTGCATTGCGAGCATTGTATTGTTTGCGTTCCACGCATCTTACTCTGAGTTCCTTGCGATTGATCTGGTCTGCCAGTACTGCTGCATTGTCACATCCTGGCCAGACAAAATGAGTGGAGCGCCGAACAGCTACTACTCCCAGTAAACATGGCGGATTTACTGAAGCAGGCACCGCTGCAAAAGAGGTAAGGCGGCAGAAATGTATATCTATTCACAATATGTCCATACAGTGTTATTTGTAACAGCAGGCAACCCAGAAGCTCATGGACCTTTCTGTTAGCTAATGCCATCTATTAGTACAGCTCCTTTCTTCTCAGCCTAATGACACTTCTCTGGAGCCAGTGATCTGCTTCCAGTGATGCAGACATGGTTAATACTGAACAGATGGATATAAATCTAAAGTCAAAAACAGCTGGGATGGAGAATTATCAAAACTATTTATTCATTTTGTATAAATTGTCCTGATCAGGAGGTTTATTGAGTGACACTGAATGGTGTGTCTGGTGATAAAATCAATCGTTCTGCTTACTTTGCAGAATGTACATCTGTATTGTAAAATGTGACCTCAATCCTAGAATTTAGTAAGTAATACAATGTGGGAATTCACGGATTGAAACTGATTGTATTTGTAGCTCATTTACCCTATCCCCTGCTGCTCTCTGGCTAAAAGCTACAAATGTCATCATGCATGGCGTATTATATCCACCATCCATAAGCATTGCTGCCCAATGCAAAGCATTAAAAGGACATTCATGCTTTGTCAGTGTGCCTTTAAAAACGTGTAATGCCTTTTTGAATGGGCCAGTAGTCTTATTCAGTAGGCATAAAAAGCAAATAAATAGGATATTTTTTCATATGTACCTGCTTTTCTTCCTTGGTGTTTTCTGCACCCCTCACAGGAGGCACACCGAGCTAACCAATCAATGTGTATTCTTTGGAATGCATAAAAAACACACTGAGCATGTGTGACTGAGTTGCTCCACCGCCCTCCTGCACTGTGAGCTGGCAGGGAGAGGCAATCTGTAACTTTCACCCCCCAGCCACTACAGGGAAAGCAAGTCATCAGTACACACAATGAGAAAAAGAATTAGACCCTGTTCACACTGTGCGATTTATCCGCAACGTCGCGCTGTGTAGCTTCTCCAATGGAGCTGTTCACATCTTGCCGCGTGACGTTGCATGTCGCGCGTCGCAGAAGCATGTCGCGCGCGTCGCAGAAGCATGTCGCGCGCGTCGCAGAAGCATGTCGCGCGCGTCGCAGAAGCATGTCGCGCGCGTCGCAGAAGCATGTCGCGCGCGTCGCAGAAGCATGTCGCGCGCGTCGCAGAAGCATGTCGCGCGCGTCGCAGAAGCATGTCGCGCGCGTCGCAGAAGCATGTCGCGCGCGTCGCAGAAGCATGTCGCGCGCGTCGCAGAAGCATGTCGCGCGCGTCGCAGAAGCATGTCGCGCGCGTCGCAGAAGCATGTCGCGCGCGTCGCAGGTACATGACCCTTTTTTTGCGATTTGCTATCTGTATTGGTGGGGCTTTGCAAAAAATCGCACAAAACAGTGATGTCGCGCGACGTCATCGCACCATGTCGCAAATATGAAAATCGCACAGTGTGAACGGGGCCTAAGAGAGAGGGACAGCAAGATAAAGCAGTGAGAGGGCACGCAAGAGCAACAACGAGAGTGCGCACAAAAGCACAAGAAAGAGTATGAGGGAGACAGTAAGTAAACAATGAAACGGCGCAAGTGAGTGAGCAAAAATAAATATATTTCCCCCCCCCATAGCTGTGAAATTGTCCATATACCCATATTAAATTAAAAATTCTGCTGCCATTACTCCTTCTCATTTCCCACACCGTTAGCAACTTCAGCGGTTTATACAGTCATATTTTTCATTTAATTCTTTTCAGTTTAGGTTAAAATTGCATATTTTTTGTGGAAAACAAAAAAAAAGCGTTAACAGGTTCTCTATTATGATTTAGCAGGTTTACTACAAGGGTTGTGCAGTCATTCATGTTCGTTACTGCACTGTACCTGCCAATCATATTGGCCTTTCATCTTTGATTCGGGGCTTTTAACACCACTTTAAAATCTAATCCAATAAACCTCAAAGTATTGGCCATTTTTGTAATTGAAAGCATTTGTTTAACAGAGTTTTGTTTCCCTACACTAGTGTGAAGATTGCTCCCGGAGCAGTTGTTTGCGTAGAAAGTGAAATTAAAGGAGATGTTACAATAGGTGAGTACATTGTATGCATGTGCAGCAAAGATTAATTTTTGACATTCATCTCCACATCAATAAAACTCAAAAATAAGAATAGATTAATATAAATTCTATTGAATACATTTAAATATCAAAATAAATTATACTATAAAATAATGAAAGAAATTTAAAAATTTATTACAATATGTTGACAGTATATATTGTAAATAATTTTAATATTTCAATGAATTTTATGTTAATATTTTAAATAAAAAGCAGGGAGGAAGACATATGTATGGTGGTCCAGTGTGCAAATATGGGGAGGGTGGGGGTAGATGTTCTCTCAATCCCTGGCCTGGGAACCCTACATATAGAGTGCACAGTACCACTAATACAAGCCCCCACATTCTGGCTGAGCGTACTGAGAGCTGTAGTGCCTGTAATGACGACAAACTGGTGAAGAAACAAGCAAAAAATGACTGTAAACACTAACCTTGACATGTCATGTACACACTGCAGTTCCCATAATAAAGCACATGGCTGGCTGATATTGCTGAGTGCTGTAACTGACTCCAGACATCAAACCCCCCCCCCCCCATTGCAGCTGTTATGGTAAGCCATGTATTTCCTGAACTACATCTTCCATCAAGCTCACTAAAACACAGCAAAAAAAGTGAAAATACTAGAGCTGCTAGACAACATGCTACACACTCATAGAAGCAAGCAGAGGCTGGTTGAGGGTAATGTGCAGGAGGGGGCAAGGTGTTTGTTTGGGAAAGTGGCAGCTCGAGTGCAGGGTGTGACTCCCTAATAATACAGACAGCACCCAACAAGCACACCTCATACTGACACACATAGCCCCTTTCCCCTGCTGTCACACCACACATCACTGAGTTCCCTGTCAGGATGCACAACTAAAACAATACAAAGTTTGTGGAAGGGCCAGAACTTCCCCCACAGATGAGTATGTGAGGAGTAGAGCAGATTCCAATGACTCCCCTGTCCAGACCCTCTATGAAAACGGCTGAATGTGCAGGCAGACACAGGGGGCGGGATCCCCTGCTCTCGACTGTAGCTGCAGTCTGCCGTGTCTCTGATCGGATGCTGCAGCAGGACACCCTCAACCAAATGATTCCCAGAATTGCCAAAACAAAATCTGGGAAAGTTAGCCCAGCTAAACATAGCTGCTGCCTGGCACCTTTTTTCTACTCGTCAAAAGCCAGGACTCGGGAGTGCTTCGTGAGACAATGAAATCATCTGTTCTTGGAGGAAGAACAGACCACATTGCTCCAGGAGGGAGCACAGAAATTGCGCCCCCTACCCCTCTGGTGCCGGCCCTGGGCAGGCACATAACTGGTGGCCGATCCCTGGCCCGGCAGGAGGAGAGACGATCACGTGATGCTGCAGCCTGAGGATCTCTGCCCACACGCGTCTTTATCTTTATCCCTCGCTTCCATTCCTGGCCCCTGTGGACGCATGCGTGTGGGCGTGGTGTTTTGGCATTATTCACTGCACTATGTGCCGGCCTCCAAATTAGATGCTGCCGCTGGCGCATATAAAAAAAATAGTGCAATGGTGCAAAAAATTTGCTGCTATCGATTTTTCTTTGCCACTCGGAACAGCCGCTCCACACTGCTCCATCGTCGGCCCGGCTCTGGTTGAGGGAACTGCTAGGGGAAGCAGTCTATTCAGGTAGGGTGGTAGCTTCCCAGAAAAGCTCTTCAACACCAGGTTGGAAATACATACACTATATTGCCAAAAGTATTCGCTCACCCATCCAAGTAATCAGAATCAGGTGTTCCAATCACTTCCATGGCCACAGGCATATAAAATCAAGCGCCTAGGCATGCAGACTGTTTTTACAAACATTTGTGAAAGAATGGGTCGCTCTCAGGAGCTCAGTGAATTCCAGCGTGGAACTGTGATAGGATGCCACCTGTGCAACAAATCCAGTCATGAAATTTCCTCGCTCCTAAATATTCCACAGTCAACTGTCAGCTGTATTATAAGAACGTGGAAGTGTTTGGGAAGACAGCAACTCAGCCACGAAGTGGTAGATCACGTAAACTGACGGAGCGGGGTCAGCGGATGCTGAGGTGCATAATGCGAAGAGGTCTCCAACTTTCTGCAGAGTCAATCGCTACAGACCTCCAAACTTCATGTGGCCTTCAGATTAGCTCAAGAACAGTGTGCCGAGAGCTTCATGGAATGGGTTTCCATGGCCGAGCAGCTACATCCAAGCCATACATCACCAAGTGCAATGCTAAGCGTCGGATGCAGTGGTGTAAAGCACGCCGCCACTGGACTCTAGAGCAGTGGAGACGCATTCTCTTGAGTGACGAATCCCGCTTCTCCGTCTGGCAATCTGATGGACGAGTCTGGGTTTGGCGGTTGCCAGGAGAACGGTACTTGTCTGACTGCATTGTGCAAATGTAATGTTTGGAGGGGGGATTATGGTGTGGGGTTGTTTTTCAGGAGCTTGGCTTGGCCCCTTAGTTCCAGTGAAAGGAACTCTACTTCAGCATACCAAGACATTTTGGACAATTCCATGCTCCCAACTTTGTGGGAACAGTTTGGAGCTGGCCCCTTCCTCTTCCAACATGACTGTGCACCGGTGCACAAAGCAAGGTCCATAAAGACATGGATGACAGAGTCTGGTGTGGATGAACTTGACTGGTCTGCACAGAGGCCTGACCTCAACCCGATAAAACACCTTTGGGATGAATTAGAGCGGAGACTGAGAGCCAGGCCTTCTCGTCCAACATCAGTGTGTGACCATCACAAATGCGCTTCTGGAAGAATTGTCAAAAATTCCCATGAACACACTCCTAAACCTTGTGGACAGCCTTCCCAGAAGAGTTGAAGCTGTTATAGCTGCAAAGGGTGGACCAACGTCATATTGAACCCTATGGATTAGGAATGGGACGTCCCGTAAATTCATATGCGAGTCAAGGCAGTTGATCGAATACTTTTGGCAATAAACAAGATGTTAGAAACCTCCCAACTTCCCCTGTGATGGCTATAATGAGTTGCTGTTATGCTGAGACATTCCTGTATGATCCTGTATTTCCATTCATTAAAATGCGTTAATGCACTGTATGCTGCATCTGTCGGAATGAATAGTACTGTAATGACTGTTTAAGTGGAATTGTGACTTGTCTACTTTACATTCCATTATACTAAAACAGAAAACCTTAAATTTTGAAAGTCCTATGGTGTTTACAATGCCTTTTTTTTTTTTTTCTCCCGCACATACATCTAGGACCAAGAACAGTGGTTCATCCCAAAGCCCGAATATATGCTGACGCAGGACCAATCATCATCGGGGAAGGAAATCTCATTGAAGAGCAAGCGTTCATTAGAAACAGGTAAAAGGTTTTAATGCTTCTTATATGTGGCAAAATAACATGTGGGAAGTACCACCCAGAAAATCTATTGACTTGAAGCAATGTCAAAATGATCGGAGTCTGAACAAAATGCAAGTGTGCACACAGTATACATTTTCATGAATACAAACCGCTAACTGCAGAACAAAATATGGGGCTTTGGCCACACCATATGACCATCTTATCTTAAAGGGAAGCAGTGGGGTTAAAACAAGAGGAAAGGGAATAGAGGGGGTTAAACATTAACCCCGCCTCATTTGTTAGGTCAATGCTGTCAAACGCCAACCCTCCAGGTGTTTCTGAACCACAACTCCCACAATTCCTTGGCCATCATTTTGTATTGATAGAATTTTAGGGAATTTTTTTCATCGACATCTGGCTGACTATCAGTTTGACAGCCTTCTTTGGATTGTATTTAAACTCCTCGTAAAGATAGCACTGGTTCACCAGTGCAACTCTGCTCCTTCCTGTAAGCTGCAGCATATCACAGGGGAGCTGGATGTTCAAGCAAGTGTCCAGCAGTGCTCAATGCTGGACAGCAATGAGACCCATTGGTGGGACTTACAGTTGTGTTCAAAATTATTCAACCCCCACTGAAATTGAGTGTTTTGGCCAGTTTGACATTGATTTTGATCATTTAGTCATCTTGCTTACAATTAAATCAAAGAGGCACGTGTAGGTCAGACAAATATAACATAACATTTATAATGAAATAACCACAAATGTCTTTTCTGTGCTCACATCGTTATCAGTTTTATTCAACCCCCAAGTGACATTCAATCTTAGTACTTATACAACATCCTTTTACAGTTATAACAGCTTTTAAACGTGAAGCATAACTTGACACAAGTGTCTTGCAGCGATCTACGGGTATCTTCGCCCATTCGTCATGGGCAAAAAGCCTCCAGTTCAGTCACATTCTTAGGCTTGCGCACTGCAACTGCTTTCTTTAAGTTCCACCAGAGGTTCTCAATCGGATTTAAGTCAGGTGACTGCGATGGCCACTCCAAAAATTCCAGCCTTTAATCTGCAACCATGCTCTAGGGACTTGGAGGTATGCTTGGGATCATTGTCCTGTTGAAAGGTCCAACGTCTCCCAAGCCTCAGGTTTGTGACGGACTGCATCACATTGTCATCCAATATCTCCTGGTACTGAAGAGAATTCATGGTACCTTGCACACGCTGAAGCTTCCCTGTACCTGAGAAGCAAAACAGCCCCAAAGCATGATTGACCCCCCGCCATGCTTCACAGTAGGCAAGGTGTTCTTTTCTTCATAGGCCTTGTTCTTCTTCCTCCTCCAAACATACCGTTGATCCATGGGCCCAAACAGTTCTAATTTTGTTTCATCAGTCCACAGAACACACAACAGTGCCCTTTGCCTTGAATTTGCGAATGATGCTTCCTATGGCCTCTCTTGGTATTTTTAACATCTTTGCAATCTTCTTATAGCCATTGCCCTTCCTGTGAAGAGTAATCACCTCTTCTCTTGTCTTCCTGGACCATTCTCTTGACTTCACCATGTTTGTAACCACACCAGTAAATGTCTAGAAGGAGCTGAGTATCACAGTCATTTTAAAGCTGCCTAATTGGTGCTTATTATGCTTTATTGCTGCTCCGTGACATCCACAGGTGTTTTCAATACCTGATTGAAACCACTTGAATGAACCTCTGTTCTTCAGAGTGGTAGTCTTTAAGGGGTTGAATAATTGTGTCAATGAAGAATTCACAAAAGAAACATTTACTACTGTATTACAAAACCAATTGATGTCATTTTAGTTGCATATGTTTCTTTAAAAAGTCCTTGTAGGATTTCATTCTGAATACAATTGCAAATGTACACTAAATTCCCTAAAACCCTTTACAGCATTGGGGGTTGAATAATTTTGAACACAACTGTAGGTCCCAAAGCACCAGAACCTGAGCTCAGGTTTTAAGCTGGACTAATTCCCCCACTTGGGTGACAGAATCAACTTATAGGGCTCGGAAGGGGAGGAGGGAGCTTAGAGCAGTGTGACCTCTCAGATATTCTTCAGTAGACACACTGTGTAGAGTGTCCGAAGCCCACTACTACATCAAAGGAGCCTATTTTTCATGAATCTTATGCTAAGTCTAATATTGAAGAAAAACTTGCATTACTTGCTTCATGGCAAAAGGGTCTGTTTTCTATAAAGGTTATACGCAGGCCATTCCATATTATTTACTCTTAAGTGTTTGTATCCATGATAATGTAGGGTTTTAAATGTGTGCTGGACCCTTTTCACGCATTTTTTGCAAAATTAAGGTACTTTAAAGTGATATTACCACATACATAAGCTGTAACTAGATAAAACAAATGCTGCTGTTTTTTTTTTTTTTTTTTTTCTTTTGTTTACCTCCAAAAATGTTCATATTTTAATGTTGCTGAGATCTTACATGTGCTTTGATTTTCTCTTGTATGTTTAGTTAGTGACACACAGAGTAAAATATTTTCCTAAGTGCATCCATTATGTGATATTTTGTGTTGTAAACTGTCCCTCCCCCCCCCCCCCCCCCTCCACAGTAGCTTTACCTCACTGTGTGGCATTGGCCATAGAATGCAGTTTATAGATCGATCATTGTTTTGTGTGGGGTTTATTCAAAGGACAGTTACACGTATTTATAAGGCGCCAACAAATTCCTTAGCGCTCTGCAATGGGAGAGACAGAATAATAAATATACATACGCATTACACACACGGAACAGAAGGAAAGAGGACGCTGCTCAAGAGTTTACAAGCTAAGAGGAAAGGGGTGACCCATTAGGTGAGGTGAATAGGGTAAGTGAAGTGGCGGGTTGCAGGAGGGCTGACTGGGAAGAGGAGTGGGAAATCATGGAGTAAGCTGATAGGCTTTCCTAAAGTAATGGGTTTTCAGAGACTTCTTGAAGGACTGGAGAGACGGGGAGAGTCTAATGTCGCAGGGGATGTAGTTTCATAGAAAGGGGCAGCTTGGGAGAAGTCCTGAAGTGTCTTTGGTCTTCAAAAGGCCCCATTCTCTGGCTTTCGGGAATGAAGAGGTTAAGGAATTCATCAAACGTTCTCCTTGCTTCCTCCAGGGATCAATATTTCCCAAAACACTTGTTAGAGGAGAATATAGAAATGGCAGCATTAAAACGGATTCCAATGTTCAGCTGCTTGATGGCAGCTGTAATTCTCACTTTCATGTATTACATCATTGAAGTGCTTTAAGACATAGACACAAAATATAAAAGGCTGTTAGGGTTTATTCAATAAGTCAAGAATCACAAATGTTAGATGTTTTAGGCAATAATTTGTGCAGTTTCCAAATCAACTATTTTGGTTTAAAATCTGCAATTCCATTGGAATTTATTACACAAATCTACCAGTTAGGAATAACCCAATGTTTTTCCATAGAGTCATCAGCAAATGCCAAACACCTGCGACCATTGTGTCACTGCATAGCAAATCAAACAGCAGGGGAAGCTTTACCGTGAAGCTTTCCCTGCCGCTGTTTTGTAATTTTTTTTATTTTTTTTATGTCGGCGCTTGTCGTCATTGTAACGCCTGTGTGTGTGTGTGTGTGTGTGTCAGTGGTGTATTTAGGTTTTGTGCTGCCCTAGGCCTGACTAAACTCGTGCACCCGCCAATTTAAATTTGAGGCACCCCTTCCTGTCAAGGGCACACCTCTTCCTGGTTAATCCCCACCCTTCCTCTTTAAACTCCACCTTTTCCTCTTAGAGCCCCGCCTTTTCCTCTCTTTTATATTAAAAGTGGATACCAAGTGACTACTTGTATCTAATGAGATAAAGAAAATTTATGAAATGTTTAAATTCAAGCATTTTTACAAAGAACAACCACGCATATCAAGTATACTGGATCACAGCCGCTCTAATTGGTTGAACAATAAAGTCCACAGAAACTTGCACTGCATATGAGAGTATCACAGAACTGCACAGTAATGTGCAGTGTGTATGAGCGTATCCCAGAGCTCCAGGGCAACAAAACTCACAGTAATATGCAGTGTGTATCACAGAATCCACAGCAATAAAACTCCCAGCAATGCGGTGTGTATGAGTGCATCAGAATCCACTGCAATAAAACTCCCAGCAAACCGAGTGTATATGAGCACACAGCAATTATGCTGTGGAGCCATCTTGTCAGCAGTGGGGTGCCACTGCCAGAGGGTGCACTGTAGCTTTGATTCCCTTCCTGGTGGGTGTTCAGTCCAGAATAGAGTCTGTGTTAACGAAAGGGCGGGCAGCTGCGCGTGTGCGTATATGTGGTTCAGCCAGTCATGTGGTACTGAGACTCAGAGAAATGGCAGTGAAATGCCCTGATGTTCGGTGGTTTCAGTTTTATTCAGGCGAACCCCATAGGTTTCAATGTTAAAAATATTCCCGTTTTTATGCAATATCTAATAAATCATTTATTATTTTAATCTGCAGTAAAAAGACTTTATTTATAGATTATTATTTTTTTTAGTACCTTTTAGTCATTTTTCAGATTTTTTTTTGGGCAAAATTTCCCCCCCCCCTTTTTTTTTTTTATTAGCGTTTTTTCTTTTTTCTGTAACAGAACTTTTTATTATCAATCATAGGATCTTATATGTAAATTCCAGACATTTTCGTTCAGTAGTTCTTTTGAAAACAGCAGGCCACGGGTTTGCGGTGGCAGCATTCAGCGGCCGACTCCATGCACTTTGGGGACCTTGCGGTGAATGGTGAATTCACTGCAGGGTGGGGAAATTTTATTCTCCTAAGTGCAGGGAACTACAGAACACCAAAAAGTTGGCGTCATTTCGGTGCTCTGTGAGTAACCCATTTAGGCTAGGGTCAGACGAGCGCAGTATTAACGTGCGTTTAGCAGCACTAAATCACGGGCTTGCTAGCAGCAAATGACGTCCAATGCCGGATTGCAAACGAACGCATTTTATCGAACGTCAAACCGCTAGTACTGACGTACAGAGTGCGCTGCGTCCGCATAGCGGCGTGTGTGCGTGATTAGGAGAGGTCAGACACTGCTAATGTCCGGCCAACATAACGTCCAGACGCAAAAAGGGTTTCATTGATGATCCGTACAAAATCACGGACGAAAATGCGCATCGTATGACCGCTATCGCGTATTCTGTGAAAAAATACGTCCATTCGTTCGAACGCACTTTTTCACGGACAACGCGAAAAATGCGTTAGTCTGACCCTAGCCTTAGTGGTGAGGTTTTTTGCTGCCCCCTGGAAAGTGAAAGCCTAGGCCTTGCCTACCCAGGACATACTTGAAAATTTTGTGAAATCTCAATGTATCCTTCCTGGTAAAATACTTTGCAAAAGTAAAAAAAAATAATTATTTTTTTGGGGTGGGGCCACCCAGTGCGGGCCGCCGCCCCCTGGAAAGTGCCGCCCTAGGCCTGGGCCTAGTCGGCCTAGGCCAAAATACACCACTGGGGGGGGGGTGTTATAAGCATTTGCTAAATGACCACAGCAGAATTATCTGTAAGTACTGCGATATGAAAAGTATTATTCTATCACACATTATTCAGCATAATGGAATCAGTGCTACATTCCTTTTACCATGTAATCTAAAGCACTTCAACATCTGGAATGTAAGAATCTAATACTGTAGTAAAATACTTGGGTTTTAGGTTTTTTGTTTAGCTGCTTTATTTTATATGGTTAATTTGTTACACAATTAATATTTCTGTAAAATAACTAGATATTATTGTTAAAGCTAAATTATTATTTTTTTGTATTCAAAATTACCTGGATATGGTTTGATTGTAAGTATCTGTGTAATAATAATGTATTGTTCTTTTATAATGCATAAGTCAGGTGTGTTACTTTTTCCGTACGTGTAGCAGTAGTACCCTCAGGCTTTCCTTCCTTTCCTTCCTTCCCTTGAAAACCGGACAGGTTATATCCAAAGCCTTTACCTACAAAGAAAAAAAGTGTAGGAACACGGAGAATGACCCTTTCCCCTTACCTATAAGATCCTTACGAACCAGGAGCCAGACAAAACAAAGCAGACAGATATGACCCAAAAAAACACCAGCTTTATTAACAGGGAGGGAATCCAGTACCGCCGCTAAGAAAATACAGTTTTTATTGACTAAATAAAAGAATTGTGAAATCGTAATAATTGACAGCAGATTAGACACCTTTGCAGAGTCAGGTTTTTTTAATGCATATTTTGTTTAAATTACAGTTTTCCAGAAAATATTGCACCTGACGCACAAGATGTGGAGCCAAAGGCCATGGTGATCGGCACCAACAATGTTTTCGAAGTCGGATGTTGTATCCTTTTTGACATTTATTAAATACAATGTTATAAATGTGTCTGACTTGCACAGTTTTTTAATTTTGAGCAGGTTAAGGTAAAGACTCAGACTTTAACAGCAACATTGTATTGCTATCAAATCGGATCATAGGTGAGCAGAGTATCAGGCTCTGGTGAGCTCCCAGCTCGGACAGGCCTCCAGGCCCAGTTTCGGATGACTGATTTTTCAGTTTCGGTCTCGGTTTTTCGACCAAGTTCATCCTGAATTTTTGGTTTTGGTCCGACATTTTAATTTCGGTGCATCACTTGCTGTAGCCCATCTGCTTCAAGGTTCGACGTGTTGTGCATTGAGAGATGGTATTCTGCATTACTTGGTTATAACAAGTGGTTATTTGAGTTACTGTTTCCTTTCTGTCTTCTTGAACCAGTCTGCCCATTCTCCTGACAGGCATTTTTGTCCACACAGCTGCCGCTCACTGGATATTTTCTCTCTTTCGGACTTTTCTCTGTAAACCCTAGAGATGGCTGTGCATGAAAATCCCAGTAGATCAGCGTTTTTTGAAATACTCAGACCAGTCTGTCTGGCACCAACAACCATGTCATGTTCAAAGTACCTTAAATCCCCCTTTTTCCCCATTCTAATGCTCGGTTTTGAACTTCAGCAAGTCGTCTTCACCACGTCTAAATGCAGTGAGTTGCTGCCATGTGATTGGCTGATTAGCAATTTGTGTCAACAAGCTATCTAACAGGTGTACCTAATAAAGTGACCGGTGAGTGTGTTTATATAAACACATGATTGCAGTGTTGTACTTTGATATAGTTTCATTGTGCTGCAGTTTGAGCACTCGCTTCAAACAGGTTACCTGTTCATTTTAAGCTTTTTTGACAGTTTGTGTATTTTGTATTCAGTATAGTCTTTGGATGGAAAGAGGAATTTTATTTTCAACAAGTGTTGTTTTTTTTTTATTATTTTTTTTTATCTTGGACTAATAGATACCTGGTATTGTTGATGGACTGTAGTAATTACAAAATCTGGTTTGCCTTAACTTCTAAATCTAGTTTCTCAAGCAATGAAAATGGGAGACAACAATGTAATTGAATCAAAAGGTAAAATTTGTGAAGGCCTAATTCATTTGTACTCCAATTCAAAACATGTGTCTGTTATACTTCTGTAAACTGGGGGAAAATATGTTGTAGTGAAACTGAGTAGCTGGTGTATTGGTTCTTGGATTTGGGTGTTTTGTGTTTTTTTTTTTCCCTTGTATCATTACATTATTTAATTCGAGGATATTGCTCAGTATAGCTCCAGACCTGAAGATGGGGAATCCTCTTGAAAGCTTGTCTTTTAAAATGTAACGTTAGTCCAATAAAAAAGGTATCACTACTATTACTATACTCGTGATTTTAATCAAATTAAAAATACAAAGTAAAATGCTACTGTGATTGAAGATATCAATTGTAGTACAAAATGGAAAGATTATATAGTTAAATGTGTGCTCTACCAAGCTAATCCACCCATCCTACCAAGCTAATCCACCGATGTCATGTGTTTCTGAGGCCTGTTTTTACAAAGGCTGTATTCCATTGTGAACGCTTCAGATGAGTAGGTGTTAACGCTAGGATAAGTGACTTTAATGCATCCCCCCCCCCCCCCATATTACCTTCTTGGCGCTAAACCCGTGAAAAATCTGTTAGAGCATCGGTATTTGCGCTAGCTTCCACGAGTTTACTATACTTTGTGCTCCCCATGTTAAGTATAGGATGTGCAATCAGTAATTATCATTTCTGTAAGATATTAAATAGTGCTAGCGCTAATTACTGCACGGACACGCAAGCCAAACCTTTAGCGACACCTAAAAATTGGTTGTAACCAAAGCTCCCTCTATCTTTGTGCCCTTGGCCCCTTGTCCACACTATACATTGCCTTGGTGCATGTTGTAGATGAGTGGATGCTGGCCTCCTGCCAAGGGACCGTGGACTAATGTGGCACAGCCAACTCTCAGGGACACTGGGCATAAGTGGACACCTAATGGTTAATGTTAACGGGTTAAATGTATTGCTATCTTAAAACTGTGTTGGTAACAGCAAGAATAAGAGGTCTACTTTATATCTGTACCACTGGCCCTATATTGATTTTGATGTTTATTTGCTAATCTCGTCTAATCTCCTGTAGGAATGCACATCGCCTCATTTAGACAATGTATTCTGTTGATCTGTTGATAATGTCCTTTTACCTCCCCCCTCCCTCTTTCCCATGTAACTGGTCCCCATTTCAAATTAAAGTTCATTCCTACTTCCCCCAAACACCGTTTAGTGCAGGGAAGAGATACATAGAATTATACAGCACTCCCTCAAGGTTTGGCTGATGGTTGTGAGAGAAGTAAAGCTGCTGCGGATCTGCATGACTGAAGAGAAGGGTCAGACACTGTAGCAGGTATGGGTCTGGCCCTCAAGCCAGAGACCAGCAAACCCCAAATCCTTTAACATCCCCCTCCCCCAATCAATCCGATACTCGCCTCTTATCCCACAGTGAGAACGTTGGCCTGATCCGCTACTTCTTGTCACCAGGAGCAGAGTGAGACTGGGGACAAATGGTTCCCAGTCTCTTTCTGTGATCACTCCTCCGTGTCACTGTGCAATCTCGCAGGCCGGAAGAGCAGCCTCCATCGAGTTCTATGGACTCCAGGAAGTGATACTCGAGGCGGCGCGGAAGCTCTACCGCAAGTTTCACTGTGGGTAACGCTGCATTCCGGGGCAAAGTGCTGAGATGGCGCCTGCCCTGGAATATCGCACTAAAATGAGGACACTGCAGGGAAACCTGCAGATGCAGGGTTTCCCAGTTGGCATCCTCATTTTAGCGTTGGCTAGGAACTAAAAAAAAACTTACTGACCATGCACCTGGAACTCCACACCACGGTTGCCAGGCTTATAGGTATTTCAAATTCCTACAGGGTCCTGCAGCATCCTTCTTAGCAGAACTTATTAATGGACACTCTGGTCACTTTTAACGAGTACCATAAATATAAGTATAAAATTCCAAAACTTGCAAAAGAAAATCTTAAATGTTGTGTGAATTTTTTTTAAATATATTACACTTTGAGCAGTAAGGTCAGAACAATTTATAAATTTATATTTTTTGTAAACCTCTGAAAGTGACCATCACTTGTATACTACATTTTAGAACCTGTATCTTCTGAAATAGAGAAGTGCCTTAACCTCCCTGGCGGTCTAATTTTTTTATATTGTGTCTAAAAGCGTCTCCAATTTTTTTTTGTTTTGTTTTGTTTTATATAGTAAGCCTGTAATAATTAGTAATAGCTCACTGAAATCCATGCAAATAAGATCTTCAAACATATAGAAATATATATATTTCTATATCTCACAGTGAAGTTAAGTCTTACAATGTGTATGGTCTGTTAGTGCCACCTAGTGGTCGTTCATGAGCAATTCCTACTGTTGGATAAAAAAATTTGTTTGCTAATTTGCTGCCTGGTCCCGCCCCCCCCGATCGTGTGACTCGCAGGGAGCGTTACCAGGAAGCAAGTCGACGCGATCACACTGCGGGGGACAGCGAGGGAGCGCAGGATGAGGGGAGTATGCAGCTCGAGTGTGGCTCGGGGTTACCATTTGCGGTAGCGAAATTTAACCCCAAGTCACACTCGGGAATAGCGCCAGGGAGGTTAACAGTGGGTGAGTGCCAGTTGAACTTGTCAATAACTATGTTTATTGAGTATTCCTTCATAATGTCATCAAGCTCTATTTTATGCTCTCGCTAAAATGCTATTAACCCCTTCACTACCGAGCCTGAGATATCTCGGGCTTGAAAGGCCCCATCCTGTGCCCCGATAGAGCGATATCTTGGTATGCTGACCTGCAGCAAACCAATGTCATTTGCTTTTGGGCTCCAGAAGGTGCCCCCAAAGCTTTAGCCCTGTGGGCATAATGCCTAAAGAGCTAAAACTGTGTAAAATTGTCTGACGCCCTTACATTGTGCATTCAGCAGCCGATGCGGGGGGGGGGGGGGAGATGAAATTAGACCAGCAGCTCAAGCGGCTGTAATTCAATTTGGCAGTAGATGGCGCCATCTACTTGCCTAAATAGGTTATTTACAGTAAGTACAATGGGCTTATGCGCTAATATTTCCTAATGTATAATTAATTAAAAATGATTTTACAAAGAACACTGGTTTCTGACTTTTTTTGGAAAATCACTTGGTAGTGAAGGGGTTAACCAAGCTTTTAGTATGAGGTCGATTGGAAGTTTTAATAGCACATATTTGCTGTAGTTTAAAATTTTAATTGGTAAATATGATCCAAACAGAAGGCAGGAAGCTTAGAAAGGATATATCTACATCTAGCTAAATACGATGATCACAAGCTGGGGAGGAAAGGAAATGCCATTGCACTAGTCGCCCATAGCTCCAAGTTTTAGAAATCCAAAGCCGAAAGGAAACAAGATAAGAGATATTTTGTAATTAGATGTACATTTGTAGAAAATAGATTGCAGATAAATGCTTTAGTTTCCCAACAGAATGGAATTGGCAACCAGCCTAGAGTTAAATGTAGCGATTATGTTTGGATATTTCAGTGTTGAAAGGTCAGTTGATCAATATATTCTTCAACAGTCCATTAAAATGAAAAAAAACCACAACCTTCCAAATTCCACTTTTAGTAGACCTCTGCACATGAGAAACATGCTTGGTGCAGCCCACCTGCTCCTGACTGTGGCCTCTAGCTGTGTCCCCCTATACAACTGATATATAGGCAGATAAAGGAGGAAGTTACTAGGGATGCACTGTGTACTCGTGCAAACGCCCCAATACCTGGAAGCCAGCATTGGGCCGGCGTGCAGGTATCCACGGGCCTGGGGCAGCTGGCCAAATGCATTTGAAAGCATTTGGCCAGCGTTTCCCTCCGGCCAGCCGCGTTGCTAAGAGGCCGCCGGACTGTGGAGGCTGTGACGTGGCCTCCTATAGAGATCTCGCAGGAGCGCGTCACAGTGCCGCTTCGCTGCCCTGCGGCCGTTCGGTAACGCGGCCGGCTGGAGGGGACCACTGGCCAAATGCTTTTAAATGCATCCAGCCATCTGCCCCAGTGAGGTCTGATAGTATGTCTGGTCTGAGGTCTGTGTATATGTATCTGAGTGGGTATGTCTGGTCTGAGGTCTGTATATATTGAGCGCTCAGTTCATTTACACCATGTAAATCACCCATAGCCTCCCCTCATCTCTTAGCATAGAATACCTGTTTTATATAAAACCAGACTACTTATCTTTTAATTGTCCTGACTGTTGTTACACACTAAGCTACCCAAGTCCTGTGTTTATAGGTGTTGCTGTCTACATAACCAGATCGGAGAGACTGAAGAAAACCTCCAGCTTCTAACTGCTGTTGCTAATTCAGTGTTTCTATCTCTTAGCATATGTAGGCAGAAATGTTATCCTAACCAGTGGATGTATCATTGGTGCCTGTTGCCAAGTTGACACTTGTGAAGTAATCCCAGAGAATACGGTGATATACGGATCTGACTGTCTTCGCAGGGTGCAGACAGAGCGTCCACAGGTTAGTACCACTCCTGAATATACATGTTCTTATCTTTCAAATAAACCTCTGGCTAATGCCCAAGAGGCAAAATATTTGTACACAAAAGGTTCTTAATAAAAATTTTATTTTTATATATTTCTTCAGCCACAAACTCTCCAGTTGGATTTCCTGATGAAAATTCTTCCTAACTACCATCATTTGAAAAAGCCCTCAAAGTTTACCTCCACTCCAATGAAAAACTGACATTTGACAGGATCGGTTTATTATCTTCTGTTAAGTCATCTTGTATAATGTTACATACATGCGTTCTTTTCCCTCTGTCATTGAGTAGTTATTTATTTCTGGGCAACTCAATATAATTTTTGTCCTTCTTTTGAAAACCAACTATAGAGTATTTATTTGTATAAAGGAGTAACTTTTTGTGTTCACATAATAGCACTTGTGGTTTTCAACTAAAAATTATCAGGTCTATTCACTAAAAGGTGAAACTTAGGAGAATTGGCAGGAGAAGAGAACAATCTAGACCAAATGGCCAATTTGGAAAGTGAGATAAATGGGAGAATTTTTCTGGTTTGGCTATTTTGGCCTAGAATTTTCACTTCTCCAGTTATTCTCTTGTGCTTCACCTTTCATGAATAGATCTGTATGTGATTACATTTGTCATCCTCCTCTAGTCTTGCTTGGCTAGCACAATGTATAGGTCGAATTTTAAATCCTTGTCAAATAAGCTAGTTTTGTGAACTATGAAAAGTGTACTTAAACTAGACTTATGATTTGAAATCCAGACTGCTCCACAAATGCTTTGTTCCTGAATAAAATTCTATTCATTCCATGTAATGGATCATTTCTGTTCAGTTTCTAAGGGTTTTTTTTTATTGTTTTATAAATAAACATTTATGCCCATAAATGTAAACTTTATTAAATGTAAGGTCGCCTAGATAGGTTTGCATCTTCATGTTCATGCAGAAGAAGAAAAAAAAAACACATTACACGGTATTCAAATAAAAGCGTACAATAGTTAAACTTATGTCCTTGTATTGTAATTTTATTATACCGTTGGCAAGTACTTTTTTTTTTTTTTATTATTAAAACTTTGAGGTCCCCCCCCCCCCATTGTTTTACTGTAACCATTTGCGTGTGGTAGATGTGCAGGGAGCCGGTGTCTGTTTCCCTATCGAGTGTGGAAGATGATCCCTCACCTAGTGTATCACCCCTTTCCTTAGATTGTGAGCAGGGTCCCCTCTCCTACTGTTCTGTGTGTTGAGCCTGTATGTATATTTGTTATTCTGCCTGTACAGCGCTGCAGAACCTGTTAGCGCTTTATAAAAACCTCTAACTGTAACAATGTTTTCCACCATACTTATCACTCCCGCTGCAATCTCCTGTTTCTCTACTTGTTGGTCAGCCTGCAGATTGTAAGGCCAGGCAAACCTGGAGTGTGCTGACTTCCGAAAATCTGCCATAAAATCAGCAGAGATGGAGAGCATTTTCATGTGGACTCCTGTATTGTCATTTCTGTGAGTCCCACAGGGTCAAGTGGAAGATCACTGGAAACGTCCTTGCCCACTGACCTTTCCAATGATGCCTATGTTCAATTTAAAGTGAGCCTCAGACACATTTTTGGAAAGCTAACCAGCTGAGCTTTCAATAAATCATTTAGGGAATAATTAACCACATGAGTGAACATACACCTCGGAAATGCGCACACTTAGGCTGAAATGTGGGTGACATTTCCCATAGTCCTTTACCACATTTTTTTTTTTTGAAATTTTTTTTGGAGAAAGTATTTTACCAGGAAGGATACATTGAGATTACTCTCATTTTCAAGTATGTCCTGGGTGACGAGTATGTACCGTTAAGTGTCTTGCCCAAGGACACTTGAGAGTTGCTCTTGCCGGGGTTCAAACCTGGGTCTCCACGGTTATAGAGCATGTGACAGATTGCCGCTTCTTGCACCGAGTAGATCTGCCGTTCGATCCTGGACCTCGCTGGGACGCTGGCTCGGTGAACTGTCAGTGCTGCTGAGTTGGTGGGAGAACACTCAGAAAAACGCAGTCTATTCCCCCCACATACCAGTCGAGACTCCGTATTGGGTTAAACAGCAAGAATTTGTTTAATGCACAACACATACAAGGTACTTTTATACGGTACAGTCCCATTGTTCTCAGACAACCCGGTGCCCGTTTTGCCATTGCCTCTAACCATAACCCTTTTTTTGTATACTTAACATGGGCTGCCTCTAGCCCTGTTCTTGGTGCCACACTATCTGGCCTGCCCTGGGCCGTTCCTCGTCTGGGAAATGCCACCCCCCCCCCCCGGGGCGCAAGCTCTGTCTCCGGCACGGGGTTCCCTCTGCTGCTTTGAAGCCCTACTTGGTTTTGGTGGCTAATTGAAGGGTGATCCAGTGGCGCTTCCTCTTGTACTTCACCCCACACCAGGCTACCGTCCCTGGGGACCTGCTGTCCGAAAAGCACCATGGTGGGGCAAAGGAGGCTACAGGGCAGGCAGGTGACCCAGTGTCGGCTTCTGGAAGCTTGCCAGGAGTTACGGCAGTGTGGGATGTGCAGGGCAGAGGAAACAGGGTTTATGGGCGAGCTGGGTTAAAAGCTGGACAAAAAAGGAGTGCAACAAACCTTGGGGCCACATGGGCACAATTTGTTCAAACTAAATATAACTGGACGAACAAAAATTTATTAACTTATGTGCAATTAAATCGTGAGGGGTTACAGGCATGATTGGTGCAGGGAATTGCGAGGGAAAGACTATTAGATCAGAAACTGGGAACCTTTTGTAGAAAATTAACGGGAATTCGTTTACATAAAGGGTAAACAAAATCTAACAACATTGTGACGAAATCCGCTACTCCGCACGAGTAGATTCGCCATTAACTCCGCCCTTGCCTTGGAGCACTGGGAGGTAGCATGCCAGCCGAGGTGTCTGCCCTGAAAGCAGTGAAGGCGGCTGCTCAGAATAAGCCAATCTGCTAGATGGAGCCTTTAATGACGCTATTAAGAGGACATCAATCCGCTGCTTGTCTCTGCCTGGATCCGAGAATACCAAGGCTCTGTGAGAATAGCCCTGTATCCCTCCCCAATCACTTAGTCGAGACAAAAGTGTAGGCGGAAGGAAAATCAGAGTGTACTCAGAATGGGAACATACAGTGTTTATATACTTTTACAAGATCTTGATAACTCGGCAGGCCATTGTTCTTAACCCGGCCCCTCCAGACATCCCGGCGCCAGTTTTGCCACTGCCTCTAGCCCGAACCCATTTGTATATTTAACCTGGGCTCTTCTTAGCGTTGCGGGTCTGTAGGGGTTAATTCCGCTGGAGCAGCCACACTTTCTGGGTTCTGCTGGCTAGCTCTGGTCCCCTGGTTACTCTTGCCAAAAGAGCGCCCTCATCCAGGAACGGGGAACCGAGCGGCAGCGATTACAAACTGCTCAGCAGCGGATGAGGTGTATTCGCCTTAGAGCTCCATATCCGTAGCCACTCTGTTTTCGGACCATCGATTGGAGAGGTTCCCGATGGTACTTCCTCTTCAAACTCACCCCACACCAGGCAACCCTCCCCGGAGACCTAATGTCCAAAAAGCACCCTGGTGGGGGCAAAGGGGGCTTCAGGGCACGTGTTTAAACAGGAGTAGGGTTTTGGCAGTTTGCCAGTGGTAATTGGCGAACTCGTGAGGAGCCCTCCTGCCTTACACAATATGAGACAAACCGGGGTACACTTTGCCGGAACACTAATAACATATTTAGTTTGTACAGTTGGCACTGGTACAAGCTGGACACAAAGGGGAACGAGTTATTAATCAGCACAGGAGATATACAGACAAATTGCAGCCGGGCTGATACATTGTAGCAAGCATGTACTCCATTGTAGCAAGCATGTACTCCGGTTACTAGCAGGATTGGTGCAGGGGAAAAACATGATTAAATAGAAGTCTAGGAACAGTTTTACACTAAATCTAACGGGAATTCGTTCATATAAATAAAGGGTAAACGAAATATAACAAAATAAGAATGAAATTAAACTAAATAAATTCTGTGGCGGCCGATTTGTCACAAACATATAAACAAAATGAAACTAAAAATCGTGGCCGCCGATCCGAGATGTTACCTCTACTCCACCCAGCCGGTACACTTACATTACGTTTACATGCCCTCCAAATTACGCAACAAGCAGAATCCTCTTTGCTGGTGAAGCAATCAAGCTGAGAGAATGAAAATGATTGGTGACATCATCATGTAGGTACACAGTGACCTCACCAAAACAAAACCCTTAGCCATAGATGGAATATTGGAAAAAGGGAGAATAAGTGGCAATGAGGAATGCTATGCCTTTAAGGTATAATACCAACGGGGACCTTATATTTTTAACAAGAGCTCAATTAAGCCATTTTATCCACTTTAGAAAACTGAGCACATTTGTCTTTGGAAAGACCTCTATAAATTATCACAGTACATAAACCTAGGAATTGCTTATTTGGCATAATAATTGCAAATCTTTGGAGGGGAAGTCTGTAGCGGGAAAAGGGAGGGCAGATGGGGAGGAGCATCAGAGACAATGAAGCATGTTGGCCCAGTTGACTTGTTCCTGGGAAAAAAGCCTAACAGGTTTTTAATGAACTAATCTGGTAAAAAAGACATGATTCAGAATCTGAGTTGAGTGAAAAAAATCCATTTTATTTCCTTCCTTCCTCTTTAAAAATTCCCTTCCCCTCCAGATGGGATTTAATTTCCTTGTTCCCTAGAATTGAAACCCTCTGGATTTTTGCAATACTTTAAATTTAAAATGCAGGGTGACACTGTGCTTTTCATGGTCCTTCTTTATTACTTTTCAGTTTTGGTGGTGATATGTCTTTCAGAACAGGGTCTTTAATAAAACGTGGCCAAATGTGTGATACGGCTTCCTTGAGATGCTTATTCTGTTGGAAGTGAAAAGATTAAAGGGAGGCAATCTGATTTTAGATTCCATGTTTAAATTTTTTTAGTTAACCTCCCTGACGGTCTGATTATGACATTATTTTTTAATGTCAAATCGGTAAATTGTTTTAACCTCCCTGGTAGTCTAATTTTTTCAAAATTTTGTGTCTAAAAGCGTCTCAAATTTTTTTTAAAGGAAACTTGTTATTGTACATAGCCTGTAATAATTAGGAATCGCGCACTGAAATCCGTGCAATTAAGAGTCCTTACTGGTAAAATCCTTTATAAATAAATAAATAAAAAAAATAGTAAATACACTGAGTCCGATAAAGTTTGAAACACGACATAATAATTTATTATCCCAAAAATAATTATCCAAAATAATGCAAATAAATGATATTCAATAAAATACAACAAAAAACACTGAAATCTGTCTGAAAACAAGGGTGAGACTATGTATGGTCTGTTTCTTATCCTGTAGTGCCACTTAGTAGCCGTTCATAAACATTGCACATTGGAATACAGTGTATTATATAAAAAAATAAAGTTTGCTGCATGGTCCCGCCCCCCTGAAACGTGTGACTCGCAGGGAGCGTTACCAGGAAGCAACTCTCCGCGATCACACTGCGGGGGACAGCCAGAGAGCGCAGGAGGAGGTGAGTATGCATCCAGCCCGAGTGTGGCTCGAGGTTACCGTTCGCGGTAGTGTAATTTAACCGAGTCACACTCGGGAATACCACCAGGGAGGTTAAATAGGATTTTTTTATTTTTTGCATCCCCCCCGCGTCGCGGTGCTCGCAGGGAAGGGAACCCGAAAGCAGGATACCGTGATCAGCCGGGGAGGACATCGAGGGAACGCAGGGACAACGTATGTACAAGCCCGAGTGTGGCTTGGGGTTACCACTTTTGGTACTGAAAATTAACTCCCGGGCCACACTCGAGATTACTGCCAGGGAGTTTAAAGGGACACTCTATAAAAATTTTACACCCCCTATTTTTCCTTTGTATAATTGGTCAGATGCTGCTAACATCTTACCATTTATTTATTATATATTTAGTTGAAATACCTTTTATTCCCTTGGCGTGCACTAATCCTATTCGGCTAGGGTTTCCAAAATGTGGAAGTAGCTGCAGCTATCTAACGCTAATTGCAGAACGCTCAGACCTTGCTTACTTGCGTACGCAACTTCTGCATTGTGCTGAACCAGTCCATTGACTGCCTTCTCCCAAAACGCTTGTTGCTGCAAGTGTTTGGAGAGCAGAAGACATCGATGGCAGCAGGGCCGGCGCTACTGTAAGGCAGCACAGGCGGCCGCCTAAGGGTGCTGGCCTGTTGCCAGGACAAGGGGCGCAAAAAAATCAGGATCCCCTGTCACTGTCTGGGAATCCTTATTTTATAACAACCCTCAAACCTGGCTCTGCACTGCCGCTATCTTGGTCTCCACCAAGATCTCGGCGAGTGGGTCCGCCCCTCAATGACCTCATTAGGGCGCGACCCACCCCTACACATGGCCACAATTCAGGGGAGCCAGAGGGTGCCTGGATCCCTGCCCTGCACAGCCCAACTCCTGAATCCTTTCAGGAACTGTACTGTAGGCTGGCTCCCCCTTCGCTGCCTGCATTATTCAGGGAACCGAGGGACAGACTGCACAGCCTGCCTGTCTGTGTCTTCCAGCGTGCTGACCCCGCCCCCTCCAGCCTGGTAGCAGCAGGTCCTGGCAGGCAGGTAAACAAAAAGGATTCCCTGTCACACTCTCTCTATCTATTCACCATGATCTCTCTCTGTTTTCTTTCCCTTTCTGTCTTTTCATCTCTCACTATTACGTTCTCCTCTCCTTCACCCCCCTTCCCTCTCTCCTTCACCCCCCTTCCCTCTCTCCTTCACCCCCCTTCCCTCTCTCTCTTCACACCCCCCTTCCCTCTCTCCTTCACACCCCCCCTTCCCTCTCTCCTTCACCCCCCTTCCCTCTCTCCTTCACCCCCCTTCCTCTCTCCTTCACACCCCCCTTCCCTCTCTCCTTCACCCCCCCTTCCCTCTCTCCTTCACACCCCCCTTCCCTCTCTCCTTCACACACCCCCCCTCCCTCTCTCCTTCACACCCCCCTTCCCTCTCTCCTTCACACCCCCCTCCCTCTCTCCTTCACACCCCCCTTCCCTCTCTCCTTCACCCCCCTTCCTCTCTCCTTCACCCCCCTTCCCTCTCTCCTTCACCCCCCTTCCCTCTCTCCTTCACCCCCCCCCTTCCTCTCTCCTTCACACCCCCCTTCCCTCTCTCCTTCACACACCCCCCCTTCCCTCACTCCTCTCTCTCCACTTTTCTAACTCTCCACTGTCCAACACATTGTTTTTTTTCCTCTTTTAGGTTGAAGTGTGACTCACATCACATACAGGCACCCACAGACAATTCCTACACACCGCACATTAATGTGAGTTTTATTTTTGTGGCGCTCTGTGATACAGTAATGTGCAGTGTGTATGAGCGTATCACAGAGCGCCACAGCAATAAAACTCACAGCAATGTGTGGTGTGTATGAGCGTAAGTTTTATTGCTGTGGATTCTGTGATATGCTCATACACTGTACATTACTGTGAGTTTTATTGCTGTGGATTCTGCGATATTCTCATACACACCGCACATTACGTGAATGGGCTGGCGTGGTGATGGTGGGGGGCACCAAAATAAGTTTTTGCCTAGGGTGCCAAAAGACTTTGCACCGGCCCTGGATGGCAGGTGGTATACTTTGTATGCTTGGTGATGGCTGTGTGGGTGGAGTTAACTCGTCTGTTTCACAAAGCAATATCTACAAAACCATACCGAAGAAAAGGGTGAGGGCAGAAACAACCATTTAAATAGGATCCGGGTCGTAGAGTAGAGTATCCCTTTAACATATTTAAGACAGGTAAAACTGTTATCAAGGGAACTTCTGCATTTTGCATAGTTCATGCAACAAATGTATCAGTAGCTCACATTTCTTGCATTCCATTCAAGTGACCATGCCATTTAGAGTCAGGGAACATTTTCATTGAAAGGCTTTAGTTGACAGCATTTTTATAGGAATAAAGAAAAAACTATTGCTAGCTCAAAAATATTTAAAGCTGTTATTTAAGCCAAAGTAAACATAGGTATTTTTTAATTTAATTCTCTAACAGGGTTATTCAAAGAGAGCCATATTGGCTCCGAAATGGCACCGAACGGTGAATTTACAAATACGTTGCCATTTTGTAGCCATTCAGCTATTCAAACAGGAAGTTCGCCAAATATTGGTGAATTGCCAGGGAAATACGGTGCTTTTCAACGGCAGGGAACTACATAGACGAAATGGTTAATCTATTCTGGGAAGACGGAACAGCACCTAAATGTCAGTGAAATGCCCTGATTTTCGGTGGTTTCATTTGGCAGGTTTAATCAGGCGAATTCCATAGGTTTCAATGTAAAAAATATTCCTGGTCTTATTAAATATTTATTAAACCGTTTAAGTCTTTTAACCCCTTAAGGACGCAGGGGTGGCGCCCTTAAGGGGTCGATTTCGCCGGCGAGGCATACAGGTACGCCTTGCCGACAGGTGCCGCCGCACGGCACTGATTCCGAGCCCTCCCCACAGCCGGCGTGCAGTGTGCATCATTAGCTGTAGGGGACGGCTTGATTTCAGGCCGTCCCTGTGCAGCCAATGACGCACGCCACGAGTCAGCGCGCGCAGGCTGCGGGGAGGAGCCGAGGCGGCCCCATTGAAGACAGCAGGGCGTACATGTACGCCCCGCGTCTTCAAAGCCCGCCGCCAGGACGTCATGGGGCGTTAAAGGGTTAATCTGCAGCAAAAAGTCTCTTAACTTATTTTTAGGGTTTTTTTAAGGCATTTTTCAGCAATTGTTTTTAAAAAAAATGATTTAACCCCTTCACTGCTGACCCATTTACGTCTGTGTGCTGAGCTCATTTTTACTGCTTTTGCTCATCATCTTTAAACGTGATTTGAAGCCACGTTTTTTATACGACCCAGACATATTATATATAGTTCTTTTCGGCAGACTCGGCAGTTTCATAATATATCATTATTATATCTATATGTCATGTCCTGCCTGTATATTATAACAAAAATGCAATAAATATTGAATTTTTAATAATCTACTTTGTGTAAAGTGTTTTTTTCACATTTTATCGACCGAGCCTTTGCGGTTATATTTTCTATGGGGTGCGCTTGTAAAAAAAAATTGAAATGGGGACTCGTTACATTTTTTGGGGGGAATTACGTGATTTTTAGCAAATGCACCCCATAGAAAAAAATCATTAGTGCAGCATCATTGTTCACATTATAATTGAAATGGGAATAATATTGCTGCATTAATAAAAACAACACACAAAAAATACATGTTTTTTTTTTGTTTTTTACTATTATTTTTTAAATTATTTTTATTAAGTTTTCTTAACTTTATTTATTATTATTATTATTCTTTATTTATAAAGCGCCAGCATATTCCGCAGCGCTGTACAATAGGCACAGTATAGAGAGGGTTACAATACATTGAACAACATTTGACAAACAGTACAGGAGGAGATGAGGGCCCTATTCCCGTAGGAACTCACAATCTAGGAGGGTTGGGGTTGGAAACAGGAGGAGAGGACTGTAAGGTGAGAGTGATTGATGGTTGCGTCAGTGAGTTGGGTGGTAGGCTTCCCTAAATAGGAAGAGCCCCAGCTCTCACAACTTTAGGCATGGTTATGCTTGGTATCATTTGAAAGGTCATGCTCTGGCCAAAGGAACCCCCTTAGGAAATCCCCGGGCAGCTAGGGGTTCCCCGGCTAACTGATGTCATCACGCCATGCACGGTGATTTCAGGTGGCGAGGGGGACCCGGAGAGGGAGACTCTCCCCTTTTAAGCGGTGCCTGGTTTGTCCTTATGGGACCTCCCGATCGGGAGGGAGAGGGATCTGAAAGGATCCCCCATCCCTTTCCGGCGATCTCCCGACATTGTCGGGGGGTGGTCTGAAAATGACATCATCGCGCATGGCGCGATGACGTCATTTATGCGGGGAGGCCCATAAAAGAGGCAACTGACTTCCAGGAAGTCAGAATGCAGCGGGACCCCAGAGAGAGAGGTGAGTATCTCTCGCAGGGTTCCCGCTAGCGCAGTGTTTCCCAAACCTCTCCTCGGGACCAGTGGCGTAGCGTGGGTTGTCAGAGCCCGGGGCCAGCCAAGAATTGTGCGCCCCCCCAACCTGTAGACACGTTATCATGCCCTGATTCCCTTCCACCATTAGGGCATTGAACCCCTTAACTGTGATACAACAACCACTCAGGATACTTGGTTCCAGCCAAACAACATGGTATTCTCTAGGGTATAAACAGCAGCAGACTTGAAGTTGTGAAAATGAAAGGTCTTTTTATTCCAGCATAAACAAACACCACACTTGCCTTTGAATCACTATTGCAGGTGATTAAACAAACTACAAATGAAAACTAGGGATGCACTGATACCACTTTTTTTTAACACTGAGTACGAGTACCGATATTTTTTAAAGGTACTCACCGATCCCGAGTACCGATACATTTATTTTATGTCATGTGAACGCTTTCCAATAAGAACAGACCTCATATAAAAATGCCCCAGCTCACAAGAATATATCCCCCCAGATACATATACACAGAATGTCCCCAGCTCACATGTAGATTGCCCCAAGCCTCACATGGATATTGCCCCAGCTAGCTCTCACATGGATATTGCCCCAGCTCTCACATGGATATTGCCCCAGCTCTCACATGGATATTGCCCCAGCCAGCTCTCACATGGATATTGCCCCAGCTCTCACATGGATATTGCCCCAAGCCTCACATGGATATTGTCCCAGCCAGCTCTCACATGGATATTGCCCCAAGCCTCACATAGATATTGCCCCAAGCCTCACATGGATATTGCCCCAGCCAGCTCTCACATGGATATTGCCCCAGCCAGCTCTCACATAGATATTGCCCCAGCTCACACATGGATATTGCCCCAGCCAGCTCTCACATGGATATTGCCCCAGCTCACACATGGATATTGCCCCAGCTCACACATGGATATTGCCCCACCCAGCTCTCACCTGGATATTGCCCCAGCGGCAGCCAGCTCACACATGGATATTGCCCCAGCTCCGGATCCAGCAGGGGTTGGGGCCCAGATGCCGTGCAGCGGGAGTGCCTGCCCGGTCCTGAACAGCGTGTGAGTCCGTGTTGAAGGGGAGGCGGCTGCGTGCATGCGCAGGTCACGCGGTCCGGGCAGTCAGGTGGTACAGAGACTCAGTACCACCTGATTAGCCGGACCACGTGACCTGCGCCCGCACGCAGCCGCTTCCCCTTCAACACGGACTCACACTGTTCAGGACCGGGCAGGCACTCCCACTGCACGGCATCTGGGCCCCCTCAACCTGCGGGCCCTTGGGTGGCGCCCGAGGGCCCGGCGGGTCAGTCCGGGCCTGAACTTTTAGGGACACAAATTTCTTTTGAAATTATGCACCCCTAAGAAAACTGCACCCGGGGCCACCGCCCCCCAGCCCACCCACGCTACGCCACTGCTCGGGACCCTCAACCAGGCCAGATTTTGCAGATCACCTTGGGGAAATGCAGACTGAATCCTGCAATCACTGAGAAGCAAATCATATCACCTGTGCTGTGCTTCACATATCTGGCAAACCTGGCGAGGCGGAAGGTCCTGAGGACAGGTTTGGGAAACACTGCACTAGCAGGTGACGTGTGGGGAACGTCCTCTGCATATAGCGGGAGTCAATGAGGACGTTCTGCACACGTCCTCCGCAGCCAAGGGGTTAAATTTATTATTTTTTTATTCTGTAACAGACCTTTTTATTACTATTCATAGGACCTTATATATAAATTCCAGGCATTTTTGTGCAGCAGTATTTTTTTAAGGAAACAGATTTTAAAAGTCGGTGCTTCTTTTTCTCTTCTTCCCACCACGTTCGTCGGCTTTTTCCAGCGGCTGGTCGGTGCTCTGTTCGGAAGATCGTCTGCTTTTTCTGATGTGTTCGGCAGTTTTGCAGCAGCTTATCGGATCCAATGTTTTTCAGCAGTTTTTCCATACAAGTCAGTGGTTTTGCGGCTGATATTTTGGATGCGTTCGGCATATTTTCCCTGCACTTCATAGACCCTGTGGCGAATGCTGAATTCACCGCAGAGTTTGGGATTTTGACTCCCCGAAGTGCCAGTAATAAAAGAGCGTTGAAATTCTGGTTGAATTTCGGTGCTCTTTGAATAACCCTGTAAGTGTATTCAGTTCTTACATTTTTTTCCATTTTTATTTTAAATTCTAAATTTAACCCTTTCGCTGCTGAGCTCATTTTTACCGGTTTGCTCCTCATGTTTAAACGCGATTTGTTTGATTAAGTCACGTTTTATTATACAACCTAGACAAATTATATATCATTTTTTTTGGGGGCAGATTCATAATATATCATTATTATACAGTTGTGTTCAAAATTATTCAACCCCCAATGCTGTAACAATTATTCAACCCCTTAAAGACTACCACTCTGAAGAACAGAGGTTCATTCAATTGTTTTCAATCAGGTATTGAAAAAACCTGTGCATGTCACGGAGCAGCAATAAAGCATAATAAGCACCAATTAGGCAGCTTTAAAATGACTGTGATACTCAGCTCCTTCTAGACATTTACTGGTGTAGTTACAAACATGGTGAAGTCAAGAGAATGGTCCAGGAAGACAAGAGAAGAGGTGATTACTCTTCACAGGAAGGGCAATGGCTATAAGAAGATTGCAAAGATGTTAAACATACCAAGAGAGACCATAGGAAGCATCATTCGCAAATTCAAGGCAAAGGGCACTGTTAAAACGTTACCTGGTCGTGGCAGAAAGAAGATGCTGACTTCGACTGCTGTGCGCTACCTGAAGCGTAGAGTGGAGAAAAGTCCCCGTGTGACTGCTGAGGAACTGAGAAAAGATTTGTCAGATGTGGGTACTGAAGTTTCAGCTCAGACAATACGGCGCACACTGCGTAATGAAGGCCTCCATGCCAGAACTCGCAGGCGCACCCCCTTGCTGTCTCCAAAGAATAAGAAGAGTCGACTGCAGTATGCCAAAAGTCATGTGGACAAACCACAGAAGTTTTGGGATAGTGTTCTGTGGACTGATGAAACAAAATTAGAACTGTTTGGGCCCATGGATCAACGCTATGTTTGGAGGAGGAAGAACAAGGCCTATGAAGAAAAGAACACCTTGCCTACTGTGAAGCATGGCGGGGGGTCAATCATGCTTTGGGGCTGTTTTGCTTCTGCAGGTACAGGGAAGCTTCAGCGTGTGCAAGGTACCATGAATTCTCTTCAGTACCAGGAGATATTGGATGACAATGTGATGCAGTCCGTCACAAACCTGAGGCTTGGGAGACGTTGGACCTTTCAACAGGACAATGATCCCAAGCATACCTCCAAGTCCACTAGAGCATGGTTGCAGATTAAAGGCTGGAACATTTTGGAGTGGCCATCGCAGTCATCTGACTTAAATCCGATTGAGAACCTCTGGTGGGACTTAAAGAAAGCAGTTGCAGTGCGCAAGCCTAAGAATGTGACTGAACTGTAGGCTTTTGCCCATGACGAATGGGTGAAGATACCCGTATATCGCTGCAAGACACTTGTGTCAAGCTATGCTTCACGTTTAAAAGCTGTTATAACTGTAAAAGGATGTTGTACTAAGTACTAAGATTGAATGTCACTTGGGGGTTGAATAAAACTGATAATGATGTGAGCACAGAAAAGACATTTGTGATTATTTCATTATAAATGTTATGTCATATTTGTCTGACCTACACGTCCCTCTTTGATTTAATTGTAAGCAAGATGACTGAATGATCAAAATCAATGTCAAACTGGCCAAAACACTCAATTTCAGTGGGGGTTGAATAATTTTGAACACAACTGTATGTATACGTCATGCCTTGCCTGTCTATTATAACAAAAAATGCAATAAAATTTTAATTTTCAATCATCTACAGCGTGTAAAGGGATTTTTTTTCATCATCCGAGTCTTTGCGGTTATATATTCTATGGGGTGCGCTTGTTAAAAAAATTAGAACTGGGAACCCATTACTTTTAATTTTCTGAGAAATTATGTAATTTTAGGTAAAAAAAAATTAAAAAATTGTTAATGTGAACAATGATGCTGCACTATCATTGAAATGTGAACAATAATGCTGCATTAATAAAACAAAAACAAACAAAACAGTTGGTTTTTAAAAAAAAAAAATATTTATACATATATATATTTTTTCTTTACTGTTAACATTGTCATGTTTGGTATTATTGGAAAGGCTATGCTCTGGCCTTTCAAATGATACCAAACATTAACCCCTAGCTGCCACGGATCGGGAGATAGGGGGGTCATTGGACCCCCCTATCTCCACCATAGGTGGCAGCTATGGGTTAACTCCCGAACTGACGTCATCACGCCATGCTTGGCCGACATCCAAGACCTGCAACTCCTCCAATTCGCAGGTATGGGTGCCTAGCCTCGCAACTTTAGAGTGGAGAGATGCCAAATCCGTGCATGTAACGTTGGGGGCTTGCAGCCTTTCCGGTGTGCTTGAGGGCAGCATGTCTGATGCTGCTCGCTCACCAACACCCGGCTTAAATTGAAACAGGCAGGGAGGTGGCTGCATGAGGTGCGGCTTGAGAGGGGGCGCGATCTGGTGAAGGTCTTTTAAAAACCAACAGTTCCTTCTAAGCAGTGCCAGATAGTGGTTATCCATACCTGAGCTCCTTGTACCTGAATTCTCTCGTGATTTAACCTGTTATTGACCTCTGCTTGTTTTCTGACTGTTCTGCCTTCCGTTGCCCTAGACTATTTTCTTGTACTACGCTTCTGCACTAATATCGACCCGGCTATTCCATTTGACTATTCTATACTCTGTATTCCTGATTCTGGCTCGTCTGACTACCCCCGTGTTGCTGACCTGGTTTTGTATTACGACATTGTCTTTGATTAACCCTTTCTGTCTAGCTAGTATACCTGGCAAATTCTAAGGACCAGACAGTTAGTGATTCTTCTACGGCTACCCATTTGGTAGCTTTTGGGCTCTGTGGAGTGTTGGGCTTTAAGGACTGCGTGGTGGGATCCGGGAACCGTGACATTACGATCTGGCCAAAATGGATTCCGCAGACTTAACACAGCATTTGAGTAACCTTGTATCCAGCCAGGACGAGCAGGACCATAGGATGGATCAGTTTGCTCTCGCATTACAAACTATCCTGACTCATACGGCTCACCTGGAACCAGCTGGGGTTGCACCTCCATCTGCTATACCTGTGTCCTCTGTTGTTCAGACATCCCAGGTACACATGACCGCTCCTATGAGGTTTGACGGTACTCCCTCGGAGTGCCGGGGATTTTTGGTCCATGTGGATATTCATTTTAAATTAAATCCACAAATGTTTATCACTGACATAGCCAAAGTGGGGTTCATTATTAACCATCTGTCTGGCAGAGCGTTGACATGGGCAAATCCTTTATGGGAGGCAGAGAAGCCTATCGTACTGAACTATAAAGAATTCATAGCCGAGTTAAAACGTACGTTTAAATCCTACCAGAAAGGCCAAGGTAGCTGGCAAATCCTTGTTCCGCATACGTCAAGGGAACAGGACTGTATCTGATTATGCTATAGAATTTAAAACGTTGGTTTCTGAAGTGAACTGGACTAATGGGGCTCTGGTTCTGGCTTTTATGGAGGGGTTATCAGAGTCATTGATACATGAGTTGGCTCCTCGTAAATTACCTGAGGTGTTCAGTGAATTTATAGATTATTGTATAGATCTGGATGATCAGATAAGGGACAGAAGAACTCCAAGAGAGAAACCTAAGAGACCGTTACCAAGGTTGGCCCCTATCTTTCAGGCACCACCAAGAGAGTGATCCCCTCCCGCTGAGCCTATGCAACTAGGCCATACTAGGCTTACAGAGGAAGAGATAACAAGGCGTGAGGGATCGTGCCTGTATTGTGGTTTAAAAGGACATTTACGACTTCAATGTCCCACTCGCCCTAGAATGCATGATAAGTCGGAACTAGCGCATCTAAGGCAACTGAGGAGACAGGCCTTGGGTGTGACGTTCATGTCTCTATCAAAGACTCTAGACTCTAGTTACCAGTATCCATGGTTTGGGAGACCAAGACCACGCATACTACCGCTTTTGTTGACTATGGGGCTGCTGGTAATTTCATTGATGTTGAATACGCTTCCTCCATTTCTCTCCCTCTGGTTGTAAGAGAGACACCCTTGGCCGTCGAAGCCATAGACAGTAGGCCGTTATCCTGTCCCAGAATTACTAACGATACTGTTACAGTGGTTCTTACCACTGGTCTCTTGCATAAAGAAGAGATCATATTTCAGGTTATCCGTTCACCTTCCAATCCTGTTGTGCTTGGTTTCCCTTGGTTGGTGGAACATAATCCTGTTATTGATTGGGCTAAGGGAGAGATACTGTCTTGGAGTCCTGCTTGTTTTGGGACTTGTTTAATACCCATTCAGCATATTGGTGCCCTGAACACACCTATAGCTCCTCCATTGTCTACAGAGGTTCCTGACTGGTATGCCGATCTCAGGGCTGTATTCGATAAAAGAGAGGCAGAGAAACTACCTCCACATAGACCGTATAATTGCACCATAGATATTCATCCAGGTACCATGCCTCCTCGAGGCAAAGTATATCCTTTATCCATAAAAGAGAACCAAATCATGGAGGAGTACATAAAGGAGAATTTGGAGAGAGGTTTTATCAGACGTTCCTCTTCTCCAGCAGGGGCTGGGTTCTTTTTTGTATCTAAAAAAGAAGGAGATTTACACCCGTGTATCGATTATAGGGGGCTTAACAAGATCACCATCAAGAATGTGTACCCTATCCCTCTTATATCAGAACTGTTTGACAGGTTAAGGGGATCAGCAGTATACAAAAAAATCGATTTGAGAGGGGCTTACAACCTGATACGTATAAAAGATGGGCATGAATGGAAAACAGCATTTAACACCAGGAGTGGGCATTATGAATATCTGGTCTGGCCATTCGGTCTCTGTAATGCTCCAGCTGTATTCCAGGATTTCATTAATGATGTACTCAGAGATTTTTTGCAATCCTTTGTTATTGTATACTTAGACGATATACTAATTTACTCTCCGGTTTTTTAACCCACCATGAACATGTCAGTCAGGTATTAGCAAAACTACTAGACAATGGTCTTTATTGCAAACTGGAGAAGTGTTTTTATTCGACATTACTACTGTAAAATTTCTTGGGTACATTATCACTCCAGAAGGTTTTGAGATGGATCCTTCCAAACTCACGGCCATCTCAGAATGGCCTCTCTCTCAAGGCATCAAAGCCATACAGAGGTTTCTGGGGTTTTCCAACTATTATAGGAGATTTATCAAGAATTATTCTGCTGTAGCTTCCCCTATCATTAATATGACACGTAAAGGTCTAAAGAACCAGGTCTGGTCTTCACAATCCAAACAGGCATTCGAAGCTCTCAAACAGGCTTTCACTTCCGCTCCAGTGTTACGGCATCCTGATCCCAGAATTCCATTTGTTCTTGAGGTTGATGCTTCCGAGATAGGCATTGGGGCTGTCCTATCTCAAAAGAGAGTCTCCAGGGAAGCCTCTACATCCTTGTGGGCTCTTTTCAAGAAAATTATCACCAGCAGAACGCAATTATGATATCGGTAACAGAGAATTGCTTGCTATTGTGTCTGCCCTGTCAGAGTGGAGACATTTGTTGGAAGGTACTCTTGTCCCTTTGTTAATAAGTACTGATCATAAGAACCTTACGTACATCGGGGATGCTAAACGTCTGAACTCGAGACAGGCCAGGTGGTCATTACTACTGTCTCGGTTTAATTTTGTGTTGACTTACAGACCAGGTGACCGCAATGTAAAGGTGGATGCCTTATCTCGTCAATATGACCTGTATGAATCAAATACACAAGACCACAATCCTATAGTTCCTCCTGAATGTATTGTGGCTTCCACGGTCTTGTCTGTTTCCTCGCCTTTTCTGGAACGCCTCCAAGCAGCTCAAATGGGGGCTCCACCTAACAAGCCTCCAGATATGTTGTTTGTGCCTGAAAAGGAAAGACAAGAATTACTCATAATGTTTCATGATTCAAAACCAGCAGGTCATCCTGGTATTACTAAGACTCTTACCAGTATCTCCAGACAGTTCTGGTGGCCCACCATGCGACAAGAAGTACGTCTGTTTGTTTTGGCTTGTCAAGTCTGTGCCAGAAGCAAAACCAGTAAAACCTTGCCTGTCGGTCTATTGCAGCCTTTACCCATTCCTAATAGGCCTTGGTCTCATCTATCCATGGATTTTATTGTGGACTTGCCGAAGTCCAAGGGTCAGGGTGTTCCATGCCTCGCACCCCGATCGCCCTGGTGATCATCCTGCCACTCGCCCCGGTGGTCGTCCTGCCACTTGTCCTGTTGGTCGTCTGGTGGCCTCCCTGTGGAGAGGGGGTACTGTAACATTGGGGGCTTCCAGCCTTTCCGGTGTGCTTGAGGGCAGCATGTCTGATGCTGCTCGCTCACCAACACCCAGTTTAAATTGAAACAGGCAGGGAGGTGGCTGCATGAGGTGCGGCTTGAGAGGGGGCGCGGTCTGGTGAAGGTCTTTTAAAAACCAACAGTTCCTTCTAAGCAGTGCCAGATCGTGGTTATCCATACCTGAGCTCCTTGTACCTGAATTCTCTCGTGATTTAACCTGTTATTGACCTCTGCTTGTTTTCTGACTGTTCTGCCTTCCGTTGCCCTAGACTATTTTCGTGTATTACGCTTCTGCACTGATATCGACCCGGCTATTCCATTTGACTATTCTATACTCTGTATTCCTGATTCTGACTCGTCTGACTACCCCCGTGTTGCTGACCTGGTTTTGTATTACGACATTGTCTTTGATTAACCCTTTCTGTCTAGCTAGTATACCTGGCCAATTCTAAGGACCAGACAGTTAGGGATTCTTCTACGGCTACCCTGTTGGTAGCTTTTGGGCTCTGTGGAGTGTTGGGCTTTAAGGACTGCGTGGTGGGATCCGGGAACTGTGACAGTGCACACCTCCATGATCTCCTGTGTCCAGGTGGAACGAGCATCATCTAAGAGGGTGCGGATGTCACGAGAGGCCAGGTCAAATATTTCCCCTCGGCCGCCGTGATTCATTCGCCTTCACCCTGTTGTTGGATTCTCCCCTCAGCAAGCAGCGCTGAAACAATGTCAGATCTTAATTTCTCCCAATAAAGCAGACGACACCGTTCATATTGGGTTAAGCAGACTCTCTCTGGCCATTTCACATGACCTGCTTTTATTTGGTTCAGAATTAGATAACAATTAACATTCCCACCCCCCGGACATCTCGACACCACCATTCAGCCTGCTCTCCATCAGGTCCTCTCAGATTGTAAACTGTTGAGCAGGTGCTTCTCTGATACTGTTCTTGCAGGGGCCAGGATGTCAGCGTGTAGCAGTTACCCCCACAACAGTAACACCTATGAGGAGGACCCTAACCACCAAAGAGCACCCTGCTGGGAGCAAAGGGTTTTCAGGGAACCGAGGTTAAAGTTGCTGCAGATGGTTCCATTAAAGTAAATGCTGTGCAGTCTTTGAATGGGATGGCTTGGCCCGTCTAGCTCCTTGGACTGTGATTGGCTGGGGTTTCAAATCCAGCTCATGCTTTCAAACCCAGGCTTCCCCTGGTGTTAGATAACCCAGTGAACAGGAGGGACAGGCTTAAAAGGCATTTTGGAATATGTTCTGCTGGGGAAAAGTCACAAATCATCACTATTAACCTTAAAACATAAAACAGACAAATAGCTTACATGAGAAGAATAGCAGAGGAGCGAGGTTTTAGTACAGTCCACAGTCTCTTAGCAAGGGGTTCCGTGACAGCGGATATCCCTCTTCATCGCTGAGAGGGCATCCAGAGGAATGGACGAAGCAGGCCGCTCAGGCGTGGGAGAAGCAGCAGGGCCCGGATCACCGGAGGCCCCAGCGGTCGACAGGGATAACACGGCTCCCTCGCACCTTCCAGGGAGAGGTGGATATCAGGATTCTGCTTCTGCAGAATCATTTAGCACCGGCTGAAAAAAATTAAATAAGTCGCATACTCCTCTCTCATCGTGAACACTACCACCAAACTTTGTGTATATCATTTCCTTGTAAATGATATTTGGCTATAGTCAGTGGTGTATTTTGGCCTAGGCCTAGGGCGGCACTTTCCAGGGGGCGGCGGCCCGCACTGGTGGCCCCACCCCTAAAAAAATATATATATATATATTTTTTTTTACTTTTGCAAAGTATTTTGCCAGGAAGGATACATTGAGATTTCACTAATTTTCAAGTATGTCCTAGGTAGGCAAGGCCTAGGCTTTCACTTTCCAGGGGGCAGCAAAAAACCTCACCACTAAGTGGGTTACTCACAGAGCACCAAAATGACGCCAACATTTTGGTGTTCTGTAGTTCCCTGCACTTCGGGGAATAAAATTTCCCCACCCTGCAGTGAATTCACCGTTCACCGCAGGGTCCCCAAAGTGCATGGAGTCGACAGCTCAATGCTGCCACCGCAAAACCCGTGGCCTGCTGTTTTCAAAAGAACTACTGAATGAAAATGTCTGGAATTTACATGTAAGATCCTATGATTGATAAAAAAAAGTTCTGTTACAGAAAAAAGAAAAACCGCTATTAAAAAAAGGGGGGGAAATTTTGCTGAAAAATTACTAAAAGGCACTAAAAAAAATCAATAAAGACTTTTTACTGCAGATTAAAATAATAAATGGTTTATTAGATATTGCATAAAAATGGGAATATTTTTAACTTTGAAACCTATGGGGTTCGCCTGAATAAACCTGCTGATTGAAACCACCAAACATCAGGGCATTTCACTGCCATTTCTCTGCTATTTGGTGTTCTCTGAATAGATTAACCATTACTTCTCTATGGGGATTTGCAATGCCTTCAAACAGCACTGTACTTGCTGGCAGTTCACCAAACTTGTGTGTGAGCATATCACAGAGCAGTGGTGTACTTAGGGGAGTGGAGGAGGGCGGGCCGCCCCAGGTACCAGTGATTATTTGGGTGTCATTAGGGGGTACTAGGAGGTGCCACTGTCACTGTGTGTCAGCTTTGAGCTGTGTTCTCAAGCAACGAGCAGCGGAGCAGGGCATTTGCATATGGAATAAAATCGAATAGAATAAAAATCCCCCTCTCCTCCCTCCATAGCGCCTCCCCTGCCCCGCAGCAGCTCTAGGAGAGGGGAGGGGATGTGATTTGTGTGCAGAGAGAGAAGACGACCGTAAACGGCAGGTAAAGGGAGGGGTATCAGCAGAATATGAAGCCCTGTCTGCCTACTGCTGTTTAATGTGGACCTTTCCTTAACCAGCACTGCAGTGATAGAAATTTATCATTGAGCTGCCTGGCTCCTGGTGAGGCTGCGTGCGTGCAGGTCACGCGGTCCGGCCAGTCAGGTGGTACTGAGTCTCAGTACCACCTGACTGGCTGAATCACGTGACACGCACGCAGCTGGCCCGCCCTTTCGCTAACACGGACTCTCACTCAATTCTGGACTGAACACCCACCGGGAAGGGAATCAAAGCCTTATTGTCTTATTGCAGTGCATTCTGATGCACTCATACACACCGCATGAAGGAAAAGGAATCCTCAGACCACCATGTGCTAACCTATAAGAAGGACCCTATAAGTAGTTAAATAACACCCCAGGAATTATAATATTAAATAGATAAATTAAGGTTTAAAATATAAGAAATAGTTTTAAGATAAATTGATAGTCAGCAGTATTATAGGACTAAGGTTCACTTCTCAAGATGTTTGCAAATGTCTTTTAGAATGACAAGGATACTGATGTTTGCAAATGTTTTCTCAAGTGATAAAAAAGTGCTGATGTCTTAAGAAATGCTGATATCTCAAGAAATCACATGCCGAGGCCACGGGACTGTCTAGAAATGTGTCACCAGACCTGTATTGAAACTGGCCAATGAACTATGTTATGTTTTGAAATGTTAACTAATGAAATAAAGAGCCAGCGCCTTGACACAGGTATAAATATGTGTCAAAGGACCGTTGGAAGGCAGAGAGAGATGCCAGACTAAAACATGCCTCGTGTGTTTGATTTCTCTCTCTCCCTGCGCAGAAGGAGAGTTAACTCAAGGTGTGCCTAAGACAGGATCTTAGGGGTTAAGGACGGACAATTGGAGACCATTATTCTCTTCAATCTGGAGGCACTGCCGACATGAACGGTCACCCCTCGTCCTGGTGAGTATATTGTCTTGTCTGGACGAGGGCAATGACAACGTTTATCTCGAACTAAAGTTAGTTGTCCATGTCCATAGTGTAAAAGGAAACGTTGCCAGGGGCCGTTTATTAAAAAGAAAACGTTGCACGGCCGTTTATTACAAATTAAAAGAAAACGTTGCCAGGGGCCGTTTATTTAAAGATGGAGTGGGTCAGGGACCACACTCAATAGAAGGGACATTATATGTCCAATTGATCACACCTTGCGTTAACCCTCATAAAATGTATAGAGTATAAGAATAATAGAGTATAAGAATAATAGAGTATAAGAATAATAGAGTATAAGAATAATTAGAGTATAAGAATATTAGAGTGTTAAGATTCACTGTTGTAAGGTAAGACAGACGTCCATCAGTTGTGATAATAGAGTTATAAGTTAAAATAACGAACAATCCGCAAGGTGAGGCGGAAAAGTCGTTATGTATATGTATATATATATATTATATATGTTAAAGTATATATTATTATAGAGTGATAAGTTAATTGGTTGGCAGGAAAGTCTGTAAGGTAGGGCAGACTTTGCCCAATTGTATACTGATGGTACTGTGTATATATATAATGTATATATAAGAGCTGACTGGTTGGACATTGTTTGCTGTGAGGTGCATGTTGTATTAAGCAGAGGTGTTTGTTGGCCATTTTGTTGTTAGTTGCTGACTGATGGGGTGGATGATGTTGGTCATGTATGCAGTTGCTAGCCGGAGATGCATATATTGTGAAGCTAGTTTTTATATACTATTGGATTGTGGTTTATGAATTTTTGTTTATGATATGAAGGAATTATATAACTACAAAATAAAAAGCAAAAGATTAGAAGTTTGATTCTCGAGATTAGGGGAGGATTCACTAAATAAGTTTTTATTATTTATCCTTAAATTAGCTCATTTTTTGTTGATCCATGTGGCATAGAGAGAGATATATATATATATATATATATATAGTAAGAATTTAAGTTGTTTTTCTTTTCGAGCACTGTGAAGAGCCTCTCTTTTTTCTTTCTTTCTCTATTTTACCTGCCTGATTATTCAATTGTACAACTAGCCATGGGTATTTAAAGTAGCAAGGTTAAAGAATTCCCTTACCGAAAATAGGAGAGTTTTGTAAAGATTATGTAGCACGAGTAGGGGGCACAGATTGCTATTTAATTAACCCATGGATAGATAATCTGGCGGGTGGACAGAAGCAGTGGGAGTTGTGATCCTTTCCTCAGACAGGGAGACCACAGCCCATTCTATATGGATATAGTGAAAGGATTATGTCTCGACGACACCGAGGCATGGCCTATTATCAGGGAGACCCTCAGTGGGATATGCAGTATATGAAATTGGGGAGGGGGGGACAATGATTAATGGTGAAACAATGTAGAAGAGGGACCCCATTGTCCTCTGACAGCGCCAGACTGCATAAAATAGAACAGAGTATACCACGGAATAAACAAGAAATACCCCGTGCCAGCTGGGAACCACGACCCCCTCCGTCTTATAGACAATCCATATATCCGTCCCTTTACTGAGACAGAGGTCTTGGGTGCGGTGGGGGCAATGGAGGATTTGAAACCTCCGCCCCATCCACATCCAAAGACGAAGAAAAAAAAAAAAAAAAAAAGCAGAAGAATATATACTGCCTTTCGTTATTATGGCCACTCGCATATAACAAAGGATCGCCATTAATAAGCCCTAAGATATGAGAATAACACCAACAAAACCCATTTTCCTATTTATGACCATGGGGAATAAGTTACTTAGATAATAGAAGAATTAATAGAATTTTTAAAACATTGTCAAAAAGAGAAAGAGGACGGACTACGTCCTATGATTGACCAGTTTCTACAGGATGGTATCCTGGAACCTGTAGTCTTCCCCTTCAGTACCCCAATTAACCCCGTGAACAAAGCTGACGGGACTGTCAGGTTCGTTCAAGACTTGCGCGCAGTTAATTCCCTAGTGATTCTAATTGCGCCAATTGTCCCAGATGTCACGTCACTTCTGTCATCAATATCAGCGACACATACACATTTTTCTATAATTGACCTGAAGAATGCAATTTTTTTTTTTATTTTTTTTTTAGCATCCCTGTACATCCGGAAACGGCATTACTTTTTGCATTTTCATTCGAAGGCACCCAATTTACATGGAAAAGGTTATCTCAGGGGTACGTTGACGCCCCAGTGGTCTACAGTATTGTACTGCAGGACACTCTGAAATTCTGGCACCCCAGCCATGGTTCTGTCCTGCTGCAATACGTGGATGATCTCCTCGTATGCAGTCCATCAGAGGAGGCCTGCCGGGAGGATGGTAAAACACTTTTTAGTTGGTTACAGGAATGTAGGCACAAGGTCTCCCTTAAAAAAAAAAAATGCAGTGGTGTCAAACGCAAGTTGAATATTTAGGGTTTGTTCTCAGACAGGGGGAACGGAGCATCAGTCAGAAGAGAGTCCAGTCTGTCACGGGCCTGGTCAACCCGAAAACTAAGAAGGACATGTTGTCATTCTTAGGCATGATAAACTATTGCAGACAGTGGATCCCTGACTGCTCCTACTACGATAACATTCTGAGACAAGCCACCCTGTTGGGTCAATCCAATGTGATAACATGGTCTAATGAAATGTTAAATGCCTTTAAGGTTCTCAGAAATGCAATGATGTTAATAAGCCCCGCGCTTGGCCTCCCTGATTATGTACTTTCATTTCATCTGTTTGCAAAGGACAATTGTAAAACCATGGCCGCGGTACTGACGCAAGAATATGGGGGCCGGTTGTGCCCCATAGCATTTTTTTCAAAGATTCTGCCAGTAACGGTACAAGGGATGCCGGCCTGTTTGCGTGCCCTGGCAGCATGTGCAATGGCCGTTAGTATGGCAAGCCAATACACATTAGGGTACGAACCTCACCTACCCACAACCCATGGTGTTTTATTTTTACTTAAGGGCATACATACACAGCACATGTCATCACAGCGCTTTAGTGGATATGAAGTCACACTGCTAAGCAACCCTGCACTGCACATAGAATACAGTTCAAGTGTCTCTGGTCCAGCACCAATCCTAAACGCTTTACTGGGTCTTAAGAATCCCTCAGATACAATCCCACTCGAACATAACTGTGCTCTCTCCATTGAGTCTGAAACTGCACCCCGCCCTGATCTCATGTCCACACCTGTTCCGGACGCAGATGTCGTCTTTGTTGACGGCTCCTGTACCCGCCCCAATGACAACACTTATTATGCAGGCTCTATGCGGGTAGACCTGTCACGATATACACTGACTCCAAATATGTTTATGGTGTGGTCCATGACCATGGGACGATATGGGAAAAGAGGGGATTTGTGGCCGCAGATGGCAAAGAAGATTTCCCATTCGACCCTGGTCACGGACCTCCTAGCAGGCATTCTTATGCCCTCTCAGATAGCGGTGTTACATTTTTTTTAGAGCACACACCAGAGCCTCAGATCCTATTGCAAAAGGGAATCATCTGGCTGACCAAGCAGCTAAACGAGCAGCACAACAGGACATAGCTAAACTAGTAATACCGGGTTTTGCGACCTCCCACAATGGATAGGGACCAATTATTTTGTACTTTACAAAAATATGCAACCACAGAAGAGCTAAAGAATTGGAAATTGGTACTCCCCATCATTCTGGCTGAAATCAGAATGGCGGTTAATAGGAACACAGGCTACTCCCCTTCGAGATACTTATGGGCAGACCCTTTCCATTATTATGGTCTACAGGTAGGCTAACAGTGGAGACAGGGACTTAGAGCAGATAAGGGATGAATATGTTAGGCAGCTGATCTCAACCCTCGAGACAACCAGAGACGAAGTTATATTTAAGTCTCCTTTTCTTTCAGACAAACCTACCCACCCATTTAATCCAGGAGACAAGGTGCTGGTAAAGCGGCTACAGAAAGGAAAAAGACCAGAGGATTTCGCCTATGGACCACGGTGGTAGCCGTAACCCGCACAGCTATACTGACAGAGGACAGCCCAGTCTGGATTCACGCCTCTCGAGTCAAGTGGATTCAACAAGGGACCCTCTCGAGTCAAGCGGATTCAACAAGGGACCCTCTCGAGTCAAGCGGATTCAACAAAGGACTCAACAAGAGACACTCACGAGGGCAGATAGCCCTGGTTTCCAACAAGGAGAAATGACAACCAAGGATCCTTTTCGAAGAGTATGGAGACGCATGTGGGGGGGAAGAAAAAGACTGAAATAATATGTTTACCCCCCCCCCTTCGGAACATATGTCACACCCCTATTGTCCACACCCCCTACCAGAAAGAACCCCAACCCAAACCATCACTGTTTGGCCACTGTTGTTTTTTTATTTGTCCACCATTACTGCAGTATGATACTGTACAAGGCAACTGTATATATATGTGTAACCGATGAGTACTGGGGACATAATTGTGATTATTGGGGCGCAGTGGGGTGGGACACGGGCAATATGGGATATGGTACCTCTGATGCGTAGTTAACAGATGGGAATATACGCAACTGCCACAACCAAATTCCCTCGATACAAGTTCAAACTCCAAGATATAGCCATTTATAAGAAGGAAAAGGGAAGTCCCAAGCCCACAAGGTAGTCTTGATCTGCATGTCTATATTGATGCTATAGGGGTACCAAGAGGGGTCCCTGATGAATTTAAAGCAAGGGATCAGGTAAAGGCAGGGTTTGAGTCATTCCTAGCACCTCTTGTTACTATTAATAAGAATGTAGATTGGATTAACTATTTATATTATAACCAGCAGAGATTTGTTAATTATACTCGCGAAGCTTTACAGGGCCTCGCTGACCAACTACAATCCACATCCATTATGACGTTCCAGAACCGGATGGCTCTGGACATGATATTGTCTGAAAAAGGAGGTGTATGCAAAATGATAGAGGGGACAGGTACATGCTGTACCTACATCCCTGATAATGTAGGCCCAAATGGCCAAGGGTAACCCCACCACCATGATGTACAGTACACCTCTACCGTCCACTCCAAATGATTATGCAGAATATGTCCAACTCCGCCGAATAGCTAATAGGAAGTAAAATATACTGTAGGTTGGGAGATAAATAGGCACTGGGAGACTGCCATGTGTTACCCGTTCCGTGGCAGGTACAGCCCCCCCCCTGGTTCTATATTGATCCACATGGGTATTGAGGGTCTCGCTCCCCAACCCATACTAACTTACAGTAGATAGATGAAACAAAGAAAGAATCAAATAGTATGATCATACTATGATTCTAAGAGGGGATTGAAGGAAAAGGAATCCTCAGACCACCATGTGCTAACCTATAAGAAGGACCCTATAAGTAGTTAAATAACACCCCAGGAATTATAATATTAAATAGATAAATTAAGGTTTAAAATATAAGAAATAGTTTTAAGATAAATTGATAGTCAGCAGTATTATAGGACTAAGGTTCACTTCTCAAGATGTTTGCAAATGTCTTTTAGAATGACAAGGATACTGATGTTTGCAAATGTTTTTCTCAAGTGATAAAAAAGTGCTGATGTCTTAAGAAATGCTGATATCTCAAGAAATCACATGCCGAGGCCACGGGACTGTCTAGAAATGTGTCACCAGACCTGTATTGAAACTGGCCAATGAACTATGTTATGTTTTGAAATGTTAACTAATGAAATAAAGAGCCAGCGCCTTGACACAGGTATAAATATGTGTCAAAGGACCGTTGGAAGGCAGAGAGAGATGCCAGACTAAAACATGCCTCGTGTGTTTTGATTTCTCTCTCTCCCTGCGCAGAAGGAGAGTTAACTCAAGGTGTGCCTAAGACAGGATCTTAGGGGTTAAGGACGGACAATTGGAGACCATTATTCTCTTCACCGCACATTGCATTGCTGGGAGTTTTATTGCTGTGGATTCTGATATGCTGACACACACCACACATTGCATTGCTGTGAGTTCTATTGCTGTGAATTCTGATACACTGACACACACACCGCACATTGCATTGCTGGGAGTTTTATTGCTGTGGATTCTGTGATACACACTGCATATTACTGTGAGATTTATTGCCCTGGAGCTCTGGGATACGCTCATACACACTACACATTACTGTGAGTTTTATTGCTGTGCAGTTCTGATATGCTCATACACAGTGCCCATTTCTGTGGGTTTTATTGCTGTGCAGCTCTGTGATACACTCATATGCAGTGCACGTTTCTGTGGATTTTATTGGTCAACCAATTAGAGCGGCTGTGATCCAGTATACTTGACATGCGTGGCTGTTCTTTGTAAAAATGCTTGAATTTAAACATTTCATGATTTTATTTATCTCAATAGATACATTTGAAATGGTAAACAAAATATACAAGTAGGCACTTGGTATCCACTTTTAATATAAAGAGAGGAAAAGGCCGAGCTCTAAGAGGAAAAGGTGGAGCTTAAAGAGGAAGGGTGTGGTTTAACCAGGAAGAGGTGTGCCCTTGACAGGAAGGGGTGCCTCAAATTTAAATTAGGGGGTGTCCGAGTTTAGTCAGGCCTAGGGCAGCACAAAACCTAAATACACCACTGGCTATAGTGTTTGCAAGTGGCCCAATAAGGGCTGAAGTCCATTTACAGTGAACACAATAGCAATTGCTCAAGCTATAACTTCCATGCTAGACCAAACAGAAGCAGAGAAAATACTCCAGGTCCTATCGCACCTTTTGTGTATACTGCAACCAGAAATAATATTACTAATTCACTTCCATCTATGTATGCATGTTTCAGGAGAAAGGCATTTAATCTAACTATGACGCTCGAAACGGTTTAGTAAAAGGGACACCAATAATATGAAATATCCTCTTTTCTTTCTCAATAACATTTTACTCCTGCACCCTCAGTCTAAGATGAAACCATAGTTACATTTATTATACCTTATTTATGTTTGTCTACTGTTTCCTCTAGTGAAGTATTCTACTGTTGGCACCTAGCTATAGTTAAAAATGGATGCCCTACTTACATAATAATCTGATAATAATCTAATCCTGGATATTTTCTATGGCAGCATTACCCATCCCCATCAACAGTCCAGTAGACGTTGAACCAAACAGAGTTACACTGATGCTGCCATGGAAAATAGCCAGAAAATTACATTAAGGCCCGTGTCAGACGAACGCAGTTATCACGTCTGTGTTGCCACGCAGTTTAACGTCCGTGGTAGCATAGAATCATGATCAATAGAGACTCACACATAAAGTACGTCCGCACCGAACTGCGCACGCACAACGCATGTGGCACCGGACGCAATATAGGCAAGAACATAACACCGCTAGAACGGGCGCACAGAGTGCACCACATCCGCGTAGCGTTGTGTCTGTGTGATGGAACAAAGTCAGACGGACCGCATTTGCGACGTCCGGCACCTTGATGCACAAAATGGCTTTTCATATAATTTTCAACTTTTTATCATTCTTCATATTAATTTTGTTTCCCATAATTCCCTTGTTTGTACAACGTCCGTCAAAAACAACTGTGTGGTATCTTCCGTATCTAAGACTGTGTGGTATCTTCCGTCAGGATGTCTGTCCATTCTGCACGCACAGTGCGCTCAGAATGCGCTCGTCTGACATTAGCCTAAGTAGGGTAAAAATGTTGTCTTTTACTGGCCACCCATGGCAGCATCACAAATAACAAGCTAATGAGAGGAGGGGAATAAAAATAAAATAAAAGTAACATACAGCAAGAAATTGTATTCACTTGTGACGGAAGTCGTGACTGCTCAAGGTTTGGTTCTTTCCACATACACTGTCTCAATTCTAGACTGTGCTACTTCTTTCCTGTTCAGACACTGAATTAGGATAAAAAGTTGGTAGCTGAATATTCTGATTGAGATGGAAAACCAAAACAATGGTAGGCAAAAATTTGGGTACAGAATGTAAAAAAACCTGATCCTAGTGAGATATCAAAAATGGTTCCTCCGAATTTTTCTGGTTTGGCTATTTTGACCTAGAATTTTCACTTCTCCAAAAGCTCTCCAGAGTTTCACCTTTCTCTGAATAACCCTGATAGTTTCTTATAGTTAAGAAGAACAAAATAGACATGGAAAATAACAATTGACAAATATTTTCCTTTTATGAAACAGTCTAAATGCAATAGTCTTTATACTGTTCGTGCACCATTTAGCCACAGACAATTAAAATCTGCCGAGAACATTAAAAGCTATGGGTAGCACCACATTTTTAAAATTATATTAATACACTGTTATACTGTTGCAGGTCCTTATCACAAATGTGTGATTAATACTTAAGTACATACTGGGAAAATCCAAGTAATCATTAATGGACAGGAAGTTTTAAATTGCTGCCTGGGGACAATTTGCAAAGAAAGCTTTGTTTTCTTTTTCCCACGCCATTATATTGGTCACTGATTCCTTAGTTAGCAATCAGCATGAAAGTTCATTTACTTGTCTCTGAAAGGAATTCTAAATGTGTAACTGAATTTAAAGTAAAAAAAAAATGAAATTTTAAGATTTGATTATAATAATAAACAAAATATTAACCAATAGAACATGAATTGTAAAAGCAATAAACTTTAACATTTCTCTCATTAGGCTCTATAATAAAGATCAGCCTTTTGTAGCTAAAACTAATATATTGGAAAAAAACAAGATTTTATCATTTTTCCTCTTGCAAGTAGGCCTTTCTTTATCGAGTTGTAAACATGCAATGATGTGATGGAAGAACGCCCAAAAATATACTGTTATTGTGTATCTTTAAGGAGTGTCAGGTTATGCACTGGACCCCCAAGTCCTTGGTGACCTCTGCAATGAGCATTATTACTCCTTATTAATTAGGGGATTTATTATCCTGTCTGGCTTTCACACCACAAAAAAAAATATAGGCAGAAACAGGCAGACCCATTTCATGGACTGAAGAGCATAAATACAAATGGTTTTGGGGCTAGCTGCCCCTACCTCAGTGTATAAAGCTCCTAGTTACAGTTCAGAATGACACATACCTATATACAGAAATGATAAACAGGTATCCAGTGGCATATCACTCCCACCATTACCAGGTATATTCCTCAAAAGGTGCACCCACCTTTGTCTTCTTGGCACCAAAAATACATATGGGTAAATAAAAAAGAAACATGTACAGGATACCTCATCTAGACCCGGTGATTGAGCAATAAGACGCTGCGGGAATCCAAGATGGCGCACAGGGGCTGGCCTTTGAACATCAGCAAATCAGAGTAGACTATAGGTACCTCCACTGCCCTCTTGTTAGAGGAGGGGAATAGAGAGGAGGTGGGACCGACACGCCTCCGCCGGCCATCTAATCGCTAGTAAAGAAGACGGATGGCCGGCAGCTTCATACTTGGTAACAACTGCAATCATTCTAGATCAGAACACCCTGGCCTGAGGGGTAGCCTGACTGTGTTTAACCTCCCTGGCGGTCTAATTTTTTCAAACTTTTGTGTCTAAAAGCATCTCAATTTTCTATTAAAGGAAACGTGTTTTTGTACATAGTTAGCCTGTAATAATTAGGAATCACGCACTGAAATCTGTGCAAGCAAGAGTCCTTGCTGGTAAAATCCTTTATAAATAGATAAATAAATAAATTTTAAAAAAAAATAGTAAATACACTGAGTCCGATAAAGTTTGAAACACGACATAATAATCTATTATCCCAAAATAATGCAAATAAATGATATTCAATAAAATAAAACAAAAAACACTGAAATCTGTCTGCAAGCAAGGGTGAGACTATGTATGGTCTGTTTCTTATCCTGTAGTGCCACCTCGTGGCCGTTCATAAACATTGTACATTGTACAAAAATGTGAAAAACCGAATAGTATAGCCAAAGGATAAACCAATCATTGTTTTAATGTGTGTAATGTTATACATGTTTGTTCTGTCAAATACCCGTGTCCTAGTTTCTTGTATGTAGATTCCATGTGCATGTTACAGAAATGGAAGAAGAGGAGTACCATGTGGATGAACAACATCTAGAAGAAAAGCCAACCCTCCATTTTCTCAACCACATTATAACCCGGCAGGTGAAGCACTGCTGTGACTGGATGTGCTGTTGCAGACAAGTTGTGTATGGAATCCTAAAGAGGCACTGTAAGAGCCACAGACAGTGATTATCATCTGGCCTTGATCAATATAAAACATCAATTTCAATGATAACTGAACAATCTCACCAGGACTTATGGCATGGGCATTTAGGAAAGATTGTTATGAACTGTCACCAGACACAATGTTTACCATGTGAAAATGCTAGTGGTAATTCAAAAGTTTTTTTTTTATATTTGAGGCTGGGATCAGACGAGCGCACTTTTCACGTCCGTCTGACCGCACGTTTGCTGTCCGTTGTAGCTTTTCAAAGGAGTCAATAGAGAACAACACACAAAGCACGTGTGCACTTTTTCACGCGCGCACAACACATGTTGCAACGGACGCCAAAATGGCATCGAAGTGAAAAAGCTACATGGACTTAAAAAAAGCTGTATGCAGGGGTTTCTCTTTTTCTCAACATCAGCGAAAACTGATACAAAGTGCATCCGTTACTGTGCGCAATCAGTGCGCTCGTCTGACCCCAGCCATACTAGAATTTGGTTTTTCCTTTTAATTCCATTATGTAACCCAGTATATTAGGTATTGTTTTTGTTAGACAGATTTTAAGTTTTACCCTTTTTACAACCTCTCCACCATGCATTACACCAAGAGTATCAAACCCATGTATTACAGGAGGTCAAAAATTGTCCATTTTTATGTAGGAAGAGGAGTAAATGTAAAAATGAATGTACACAAGTATTAAATCAGGTACAAAGTATTTCATATAACGGTACAATTCTTAGTCCATGGAACCAGTCACAAGCAAACAAGGGATTGATCACTAAACATAATGTAAGGTGTATTCCAAGTTATGAGACAGAGTTTTGTGAATATATACACACACAGGGGTCTAAGTGTCTCATACACACTGCATATTACTGTTTTATTGTTCTGGAGCTCTTTGATACTCATACAAGCCAAAGCCATTTAATTTAATGTGGTCTACAACACACTCTTAATTGCTTTGAAGCTCAGAGATGGTCATACTACAAATTTCACAGAGATTGTTTTTACTGTTTATCACTGATACATTTCATACACACCACATTACTGTGATTTATTGTTTGAAGCTTGGTGATACTCTTACAGGGCAGCCATCAGTAATCTTGGGGCCTATAACAGCAACTGGGGTTTACTCGTCTCCGGCCTGTGGACCAGACCCGAACCTGTTACAGCGTCCATCCCTTTGCTCGCAACCCTCAGCCAAAACATGAGTGCTGCATACATTTCCCAAAACACAGCTTAGTGCAGGGAAGTAGAAAGTATTTTATTTTCTAAATTGGGACCAGTTAGGGGGAACAGGGAGGGGGAGGTATAAAAAAAACACAAAACATAAATACAGAATACATTGTTTACATGAGGGGGATTTGAATTCCTTCAGGAGACCCAGAAACCTGATCATTTACACACTAGACAAGATTAGCAAACAGATCAATCTAGGGTCAGACAGATAGCCAGGGCCGGATTTACCATTATGCAGAGTAGGCATGTGCCTACAGGCGCCTGCCACAAGGGGGCGCTGTAACAGATCTCTGTGCCCGGACAGGGTCACATCTGCCAAATGCTGCTTCCTCCCTAGACACCCAGTTTCTCCTCGTGACTCTCACACCTTTTTCTTGTACCTTAGCCACAGCTCAAGGCCCGGTGTATGTAGAGAGCCTGGCTGGCACCCCCAGGAATAAGCCTAAACTGTAGACCTGGAGCCTTTCCTTGGAACAGTGCGTAGAAGATTCCTGGTACTCCAAAACATGAGTCGTGACTTCAAGCTTGGTCAGAATAGAACTGACTGTTTATTCACAGAGAGGACAGATAGAGTCAAGGACCAGTACATTTGCATACAATCAAACAGACAACATCACAGATCAGATAACTACCCAGGGCCTTCAAACAATGGAGAATGGGGGAAGGAGAAAGCACATAAACAAAAGGAATTTCTTACTGAGAGAATTTACACAATAGCAGGTACTAATACAGAGATCTACACTATACAGGGAATAACACACAGACATCAGAAATCTTTAGTTAACTGGCATATCTATAAAACAGGGAAAATCACATTGGGGTACTTATAAAAATAAGGGCTAACGAACTTTTAATAACACACAAATAAATAAACACTTGAACTGTTGTACTGCGCTACAGCGTAGTGGCGGCCGTCCCGTCACAAGCGCCTTGCTCTGTGTGTAAAAAAAATAAATAAATTAGACCACTGTATCTCTGGAGCCCTAAGGGCTAGAGGGACATATAAGGTATCATTGGAAAGGTCAGCTTATAGTGTTTCCAGTGATACAAAATATAGCCAGGTTCGATTTATGTAAAAATAAAATATCTTTTAAAATATAATTTTTCTCTTTTTTCTAACACGGCACTATTATTCAGTTTACAATTATAAAGTGAACAGTGATGCTGCACTAACTCACCTCATTCACCATACTGCAAGCAGCTGTGTATCTGGTGAAGCAATGCATTGTTTAATTCAAAAGCTAGACCGTGGCGCTGCAGTGAGGAGGGACAGGGGAATTTTGGAACCTGCATCCCTGAATTGTACAGCACACAAGGTTAAGTGAGGTGTCATTGGAAAGGTCAGAGTCTAGTCTTTACTATGATACAAAACATGACCATGTAATGTGTAAAAATAAAAAAAATGAAAAAAGTAAATGCAAAATATTTTTTTTCAGTTCTACAGCAGAGGTGTGTATATGCTTTTACATATAAAAACAAACAATGTTGCTGCATTCACTGCCCTCCTCCTTTAACCATTCTACCCCACTGACTCCCTCACTCCCTGCCCCCTCTTCTACTATGTCTTCCTTTTCTACAGTCTCGGAGAAGGATGTAACAGAACTTATGTTCTCCTACTTGACCACCTGTCCACTTGATCCTATCCCCTCACACCTTATTTGGTCTGTCCTACCAGTTACTGTCCCTGCTTTGATGCATATTTTTATCCTCTCCCTCTCCTCTGGAATCTTCCCCTCTGTATTCAAACATGCTTTGATCACCCCATTCTAAAAAAGCCATCTCTTGATCCTACCTCCCTCTTGAACTACTGTCCCATCTCTCTGCCCCTTTGCCTCTAAAATCTTAGAACGTCTGGTCTATAACCAGTTCACCAGTTTTCTTGCTGATAACTCTCTACTCGATCTGCACCAGTCTAGCTTTCGCTCCCAACAATCTACTGAGACTACTATGACCAAGGTGACTACTGATTTAGTTGCTGCTGAAACCAAAGGTCACTTCTCCCTCCTTATTCTTCTTGACCTTTCTGCTGAATTCAACACTGTTGATCACCCTCTCCTGCTGCTCACGCTGCGTCAACTTGGCCTCAGTGACATCACTCTCTCCTGCTCCTCTTCCTGTCTCTCTTTTCACTACTTCAGTGTCTCCTTCCTTGGTGTCTCTTCAACACAAGTTCCTCTTTCAGTTTGGGTACCTCAAGGCTCTGTTCTTGGTCCCCTACTCTTCTCGATCTATACCACCTCTTTGGACAACCTCATCTCTTCCTATGGATTCCAATATCATATCTATGCTGACGACACCCAAATCTACCTTTCATCTTCTAATCTCTCTCCTCCGGTGTTGGAACGTTTTACAACCTGCCTATTGCTGTCTTCAACTGGATAACTTCCCATTTCCTAAAGCTCAACCTCTCTGAAACTGAACTTCTCATCTTCCCTCCCTCGAAAACCTCCATTCCTGCGCCAGTTTCTCTTCAGGTGAATGGTGCCACCATTACTTCTACCTCTCAAGCTCCATTGCTTCATGGTCCTCTTGGACTCCAATCTGTCCTTTACTGCTCACATTCAGTCTCTAACTAAATTCTGCTACTTCCACCTAAAAACATTGCATGCATCCGTCCCTTTCTTAATCCAGACTCTACTAAAATGCTCATCCAAGCTCTTATTATTACCCGCCTTGACTACTGTAACCTCCTTCTCTCTGGCCTTAAGAGATCCCAGATTCTGCCTCTGCAGTCTGTAATGAACGCCTGTGCCAGACTCATAGACCTCACCTCCTGCACCTCACGTCTCTGTCAATCTCTACACTGGCTCCCTGTTTTCTTTATAATCCAATTCATTATACTGGTGCTCACTAGGGATGAGCTGTTTGGTTCGATCGGTTCGGAGTTCGATCCGAACTTTGGCGGGTCGAAAGTTCGCGATCTTCGAACTTTTTGGGGTGTTCGCCAAAAGTTCAAATTCTTTTTTAAAAAATGCTTAAAAAATCCAAAAAAATCTAAAAATAAAGAGACTCTTTACTGCAGAATATTATAAGCAATGGTTTATTAGATATTGAATTAAAACGAGAATATTTTTTTTTCCATATAAAAGATTTTTATTGGAGTTCACACAGGAATTGGTACAAACATATAAATGAAAAAAACCATCAAAAGGAAGAAACATAGATGAGCAGCATTGGCAATAAACAGTGTAATTCAAGTGGGTTATCATTGTAATCTGAAAAGGGGGTCAGTTGTGCGGACTCCATTTTCCAATAACATATAAATTCCTAAACTAACATAAAACATAAAACATGGCAGCACTACAATCTTACATGTCGAAGTATCTTATATCAAATTTCCAGACTCGACAAACACCCTCCATCCCTCCCACGTATCATAAAGTAGGCACATAGAATTATTCGCGGTGTGGAACATTTCCTCATATTTAAAAACACTTTTGAGGGCAACCATAACCTCCTTCATAGAGGGACAGATGAAAGAATGCCAATGTCTTGCTATAACTATTTTAGCTGTCCCAAGTACCATGGAAATAAACCTCTGAATAGTAACGGGTAGAAGGTGTAGGAGGTACACTTTCGGGCAAAGTGGGAGTTTAAGTGAAGTACAATGGGAGATCAGTCTATTTATTTTTTCCCAATATCCCCCTAGTATGGGACAGAGCCAGAATGTGTGCAATAAGGAGCCAATGCCGGTAAGGCATCTCCAACAGAGGCCTGAGTTCCCTGAGATATGGGCCAACCGGGTGGGTGTTAAGTACCAACTACACAGCAGTTTGATATGGGCCTCACGTAAATTGGTGCTTCTAGAATATTTATATATTGTTTCCATGGCATATGACCAATCCTCTATGGAAAGTGTTAAAGCTAAGTCTTTTTCCCATTTAACCATGTAGGGTAATTTTTTAGGCGGGTCGGAGTTAGGAGGCTGTTGTAACAAAGGGACAGCGGTTTCATTTGACATTTCCGTCCCATACACAGTTTATGAAAAGCTGAGAGGTTCACATCAGTGAAAGAGGTGAGGCCTCTCTGGGTCAAAGCATGTTTCACACGAAGGTATGTGAAACATTCACTCGATGGGATGGCGAACTCCTGTACCAGATCGGGGAAGGTTTTCAGGGAACGGGGCGTGAAGAGCTGCCACACATGAGTCAAGCCTCGCCAGAACCAGGAGTCTAAATTTAAGTCGGGGATAAAGTGACACAAAACCCTTAGGGGAGCGAGGCATAATAAATCATAAGGCCGTACCAAGTGGCGACCCCACAGGCGCCATGACATAAGGGAGAGCATCGAAGCGGGCAACAGACCCGTGGTGCTATTCCTCGGTAAAAACGTAAGCCACATCAGGTCATGAAATCTGTATGGGAAAATCATGGCATTCTCCAGCTGTAACCATAGTGGTGGTTCTTTTTGGTGCATTGATGACAACAATTGGGCTAGTAAGACTGCTTTGTAATAAGATTGTAGATCCAGAAAACCCAACCCTCCATTACGTCGCGGCATTGTAACCGTGGAGGCCGACACTCGAGGAGGCTTCCCCTTCCAAATGTGTGCATGGAGTAGTTTTTGCAGCCGGAGCAATAAATGCGCCGGAATAAAAACAGGGATATTCCTGAAATAATCTAAAATTTGGGGTAAGATACACATCTTTATGGCCGCCATACGGCCCAACCAAGAGGAGTCGTTTGTGCTCCAGTTGGAGAGCTGTGTCTCTATAGAGGTCAATAGTGGGGTAAAATTTTCCTTAAGGATGGTTCCTCGCAATTTAGAGAGGGATATACCCAGATATTTTAAAGAGGTAGAACACCAATCAAAAGGGTACTTACTACGCATAAAGCTGAGGGATGAAGCAGCAATATTTATGGGGAGAGCTTGTGTTTTACTCATATTATTTTTGTAATAAGATATCGCGCCAAATCTATCGAGGAGATTAAACAGGGGAGGGAGCGAGGTCTCCGGTGTGGTCAGAAAAAGCAGAATGTCATCCGCGAAAAGTGCCAACTTATGTTCCCCATTCGGGGTTGGTAAGCCCTTAATTGCCGGAGCGGTTTTGATCTGCAGCGCCAGGGGTTCTAAGGCCAGAATGAATATTAACGGGGATAGTGGACAACCCTGTCAGGTGCCATTGGTTATATGGAAAGAGGAGGATACCCCGAAGCCAATACTTTCGCCGACGGAGCTGAGTAGAGGGCCATAACACTATTTACAAATTGTTCTGGGAAACCGAACTTTAGTAACACCGTCCGCATATACCCCCAGTGCAGGCGATCAAACGCCTTTTCAGCATCCAATGCCAGCAAGAGTCCGGAGGTATTAGTCCTATGGGCCAAGTCGAGTATGTCATAAAAACGTTGGGTATTGTCACACGTTTGGTGGCCCGGGACAAAGCCAGTTTGTTCATTCGCGATCAAGGAAGGAAGTAAAGGAGCCAATCTATTAGCTAGTAATTTAGCATACAGTTTTGCATCTACATTCAACAGGGAAATGGGACGGAAATTGGCACAATGTGTCGGGGGTTTACCGGGTTTAGGCAGGGTGACTACAGTCGCTTGCAGCATCTCCGGGGGAATAATGCCGGTACCCATAATATCATTAAAAACCAGGGTGAGAATCGGGACTAGAGATGAAGCAAATTTCTAGTAATACAGATTCGTAAAACCATCAGGGCCTGGAGCTTTATTTTTTGGAAGTGCATTAATAGCCTTATGTACCTCCTCCTCTGTAAATGCAGCTAGCAAACCTGTAGCCTGAGAGGGAGAGATAGAAGGGAGACTAGCCGTCTGAAGAAAGAGCTCTATGTCGTCCGGTGCAGGGGTCGGCACGGTGTTGTTTAGTCCCAGGTTGTACAAGGAGGCATAATAGCGTGCAAATTCATCAGTGATAAGGGCTGGATTATAAATCTTCACGCTATTAGCATCCAAGAGGAACTGTATGTTAGTTTGCATTCTTTTCACTTTCAATTTAGATGCCAGCAATTTCCCCGGTTTATTCCCTTGGGTATAATGAGCATAATTAAGCCGTCTAATTGAACGCGCCGTGACCTGGAGCATAAGGTGCTCCAACTCGCGGCGCTGTAAGGTCAACTGAGCGGTAATATTTGGGGCAGGAGAGGTTTTATTCTGGGACTCTAATACAGTGATTCGTCGTAGAAGGGCAGTCGTCTGAGCATTAAAACGTCTCTTACGCTGCGCTCCTTTCTGTATAAAATGTCCTCGCAGAACAGCTTTGTGGGCCAACCAAACCAACGATGTCGCAACATCCTCAGTCATGTTCGCCGTGAAATACTCCTGAAGGAGTTGTAGTGTATTTGTCACGTCATCCCTATTCACAATAAGCGAGTCATTGAGTCTCCAGTTCCCCATACCCCTCGGCAGAAAGGCCGCCTCAAAGGTAAGCGTAAGTGGAGCATGGTCAGACCACGTGATAATGCCGATGGTCGCCTCCATTAGGTGAGACAGAGCAGAGCTATGTATCAAACACAAGTCAATTCTACTATATGAGGAATGAACATGAGAAAAAAAAGTGTAATCGCGTGTATCAGGGTGACATATCCTCCAAGTATCATATAGTTCAAACGAATGCCTGAATTCCCGTAATTGTTTACTAGAGGATGGGGGGGAGCGGGCTTGGGAGCGGGGTTGGCTTGTCTGGGTGTCAACCTCAGGATCAGGAGTGCAATTAAAATCCCCACATAGAAACAACGTACCACTAGACATTTTTTTCACTCTACCATAAGCTTTCCGAAGATAAGAAATTGGGTTGTCATTAGGAAGATATAGATTGGCTATAGTGATTGGTAATTCGTTCAGCGTGCCCACAAGAATCACAAGGCGGCCCAACGGATCAACATACTGAGCCGAACACACAAAGGTCCAGTCTCTATGGAACAGGATCGAGACACCTTTGGACTTCGTCTGAGTAGTGGAGTGATATGCATCAGTATACATGCGCGATTTTAGAAACAGCGGGCGCCTCTTACAAAAATGAGTCTCTTGCAAACATACAATAGCTGGTTGAGACTTATGCAGGTCGCGAAATAAAGCATGGCGTTTGTACGGAGTATTCAAGCCTCGAACATTTAAGGAGTAAATTTGGAATTGAGGTTTACTCATCGTCAATTGCGCCCATCCCTCTAGATCTCACAGCGGTCATGATATACAACCTCCGTGGGAGGATGGAGGGACTCCTCTGCTCACAACAGTGCCTGGAATGATATATCACTGTGCATACCAATGAGACAAACAGTACATACATTACAAACATAAGTCGAACCAGGAAAAAAATAAAAAGAAAAATAAAAGAAATAAAGAAAAGAAAAACCAAAGAAACCCAAACGAACCACAAAAAGAAAAAAAATGCACTCCATAAATGCAGTTGACTGGAGTCAATCAACACAGCAGATTGATATAAATGGGAAAAGAAACACGTTCAAGAAAAAACTCCAGTAGGGGAAAAAAACAACAGTCCCAACTCCACACGTGGAGGTGACTGCGCCAATATACAGGCCATTGAAAGGCCTCGGGGCTAGCCGATTGAAGGAACAGAACCCCAGAAAGCGCCACCCATAGGACGAATCAAAAGGGGTGAGTCCTGCAACCACGATAGAGTCTCAACGCCCGAGTAGACTTAGAACACCTGGCGGAATAAAAGAAACTCGCCCGGAAGCGAGAAAATGCAGGACCATAGCATCTCACTTAGGCCGGACCCGGTGCCACTCCGGAGAAACTTTCAGCGGCGAAGACGATTCCTCACGAGGGGGAGTAAACTCAGACACCACCCTCCATTCCGTCAGCAAACGCATGCCAGTGAGGGGCTCAGGGATGACGTGCAGGACTCCCTCCCGCCATAACAAGATCTTTGTGGGAAATCCCCATCGATACGCCATGTTGTGGTCACGTAAAATTTTGGTGAAGGACGAAAATTCCCGTCTTTTAGACATAGTAGCTGTTGACAGGTCCGCATAGAAAGAAACTTCGGCATATGGAGAAGGTAGAGGCATAGATTTCCGTGACGCTCTCATTAACGCTTCTTTAACGTGGAAAAAGTGCACCCAGACTAAAACATCTCTAGAGGCTGAGGGCGGCAGGTTTTTTGCACGCGGCAATCTGTGTGCCCGATCCATCAGGAAATCCTGCGGTGAGTATGTAGGTGCCAGGATCTGGAAAAGTTCCATAATATAAGGCTGGAGGTCAGCAGAGCCCACTGCCTCCGGAATGCCCCGGATCCGTACATTATTACGCCGTGAACGGTCTTCCATATCGGCTAATTTCGTTGCCATGGTGTCATGTGCTGTTTGCAAAGCTATGTGACGATCCACCAGGTCATTATGGGCTAAGCATAAGTCGTCTGTCTTAGATTCTAAAGAGTCAGTCCTCTCACCCAGGTCTTGTACATCGCGCCTCAGCTACTGCAGCGCCTCTTTAAGATCCGTTTGGATGGTAGATCGGAGTTCTTGCAGCATGGCGTGAAGTCTGCTTTCCGATGGTGGTGATGTGTCAGACATGCAGGATGGGCCTGCGGCAGCTGCCTCCATCATGAGAGAGGAAACAGACGAGGGAGATCCGCCATCTTGGGCCTCACGAACCCGGTCTTTTCTCGCCGATTTCAGCGGATCCAGCGCCCGCTGCGCCTTAGGTGGCACCATCTGGGGACTAGGAGGTGTCACCCACCTGTGGGTGAAGTTTCAGCCCCGGGGTTGCTGTATTGTAGCCGTTGGAATTGAAAACTCAGCGCCGGTCACAGGAGCTCTCTCTACATGCGACCGCGCGCTGCAACGTCCGGCCACGCCCCCCAAATGGGGATATTTTTAACATTGAAGCTTATGGGATAAAACATTCTTGTTGGTAAAACATCAGGCAGACGAGGCCCTCTAAATCAGGCACTGTAGAGGGCAGCCCACCGGAGCCTCCCTCCCAAGGACCCCTTGACTTGAGGAGCATGCGGCCGCAAGATTACAGAGCTGCGACTGTGTGGGCTGGCCAGCCAGGTGCATGTGGCAGAGAGGTGGAACAAGGACTCCAGGGAGGGAGCCACGGCAGACCCCACTTCCTCCCTTCCTCCCAACCAGGATCCAGGGAGCCCCCACTGACCACCAGGCTAAGGTAAGGCGACACATTTTTAAAAAAAAATAATATCTGAGGACATTTTTAAATGTCCCCAGCAACATAAAATAAATTTTTTTTTTTCTTTCTAATACTCACCTGATTCCTGGATCCACAAACTGTAGAGGTGCTGCCCGGCAGTGTGCGGAATCATGTGCTGCATTAATTATACTGCAAGGCTGGGTTCACACCTGCATTTTTTTTACGCGCACAATACGTGCATTTTTTAACGCGCGTATCACGCAAACGTAAAAAAACATGCGAACGCGCATTGCAGCGTGTTCACGGCCATAGACTCAGTGGTGTATTTAGGTTTTGTGCTGCCCTAGGCCTGACTAAACGCGTGCACCCCCTAATTTAAATTTGACACACCCCTTCCTGTCAAGACCACACCTCTTCCTGTTTAAAGCACATCCCTTCCTCTATAGGCCCCACCTTTTCCTCTTTAGGCTCCACCTTTTCCTCTTTAGAGGAAATGAAACTCACAGTAATGTGCAGTGTGTATGAGCGAATCACAGAGCTCCACAGCAATAAAACTCACGGTAATGTGCAGTGTGTATAAGCATATCACAGAGCTCCACAGCAATAAAACCCACAGAAATGTGCAGTGTGTATAAGCATATCACAGAGCACCACAGCAATTAAATTCACAGTAATGTGCAGTGTGTATAAGCGTATCACAGAGCTCCACAGCAATAAAACCCACAGAAATGTGCAGTGTGTATAAGCATATCACAAAGCACCACAGCAATAAAACCCACAGAAATGTGTGTGCTGTGAGGGGAGGGGGGGGAGAATAAAGTGGGGGGCTGCCTGCTGCCAGCAGTCAGCCCCCCTCACTTTATTCCCCTGAGAATTCCCCTGAGAAAACCACAGATTATCTACTGTGTGTAAAGACAGGAAGACATGGGCTTTGCTGGGCAATGCCAGGTTTGTGCTCAGCAGTGGTAGTTTTAGGCAGGGTACCCATTGCAAAGGGAGCAAAGTACCAGGCTCATATCAGAAGGGCAGCTTTCTTCCTGTGCCATGCTACCAAACCTGCATCCAGATCAGAGCATCAAGTCTGCCAGTGAACACTGATGCCAAGCTCAGACAGTGATTCACAGCCGCTCTAATTGGTTGAACAATAAAATCCACAGAAACGTGCACTGCATATGAGCGTATCACAGAGCTGCACAGCAATAAAACCCACAGAAATGTGCACTGTGTATGAGCATATCACAGAACTGCACAGCAATAAAACTCACAGTAATGTGCAGTGTGTATGAGTGTATCCCAGAGCTCCAGGGCAATAAAACTCACAGTACTATGCAGTGTGTATCACAGAATCCACAGCAATAAAACTCCCAGTAATGCAATGTGTGGGTCAGCGTATCAGAATCCACAGCAATAAAACTCCCAGCAATGCAATGTGCGGTGTGTATGAGTGCATCAGAATCCACTGCAATAAAACTCCCAGCAATGCAATGTGTGGTGTGTGTCAGCGTATCAGAATCCACAGCAATAAAACTCCCAGCAATGCAATGTGTGGTGTGCATGAGTGCATCAGAATCCACTGCAATAAAACTCCCAGAAAACCGAGTGTATATGAGCACACAGCAATTATTTATTCTACATTTACTGGCCTCCGCGGTAGGGCTGTGTGCAGAGTCAGCAGGGACTGTGTACAGACTCAGCAGGAGGTCCCTCCAGGCCACGTTAGGATCGCGGCTGTGCCTGTGCGTGGAGCCATCTTGTCAGCAGTGGGGTGCCACTGCCAGAGGGTGCACCGTGGCTTTGATTCCCTTCCCAGTGGGTGTTCAGTCCAGAATAGAGTGACAGTCCATGTTAACGAAAGGGCGGGCAGCTGCGTGCGTGCGTGTCACGTGTCACGTGAGACTCAGTACCACCTGACTGGCCGGACCGAGTGTGACCTGCACGCACGCAGCCTCACCAGGAGCCAGGCAGCTCAATGACAAATTTCTATCACTGCAGTGCTGGTTAAGGAAAGGTCCACTTTAAACAGCAGTAAGCAGACAGGGCTTCATATTCTGCTGATACCCCCCCCCTTTACCTGCCATTTACTGTCATCTTCTCTCTCTGGACACAAATCACATCCCCCTCCCCTCTCCTAGAGCTGCTGCGGGGCAGGGGAGGAGCTATGGAGGGAGGAGAGGGGGATTTTTATTCTATTCGGTTTTATTCCGTATGCAAAAGCCCTGCTCCGCTGCTCATTGTTTGAGAACACTGCTCAAAGCTGACACACAGTGACAGTGGCACCTCCTAGTACCCCCTAATGACACCCCCATAATCACTGGTACCTGGGGCGGCCCGCCCTCCACCACTCCTCTAAGTACACCACTGATCTGGTGATATGCTCACACGCAAGTTTGGTGAACTGCCAGCAAGTACGGTGCTGTTTGAAGGCCGTGCAAATCCCCATAGAGAAGTAATGGTTAATCTATTCAGAGAACCCCAAACAGCAGAGAAATGTCAGTGAAATGCCCTGATGTTCGGTGGTTTCAATCAACAGGTTTAGGTTTCAATGTTAAAAATATTCTGTTTTTATGCAATATCTAATAAACCATTTATTATTTTAATCTGCAGTAAAAAGTCTTTATTTATTGATTGATTTTTTTTTAGTATCTTTCAGTAATTTTTCAGAATTTTTTTGGCAAAACCCCCCCCCCTTTTTTTTAATAGCGGGTTCTTCTTTTCTGTAACAGAGCTTTTTATTATCAATTATAGGATCTTATATGTAAATTCCAGACATTTTCATTCAGTAGTTCTTTTGAAAACAGCAGGCCATCGGTTTGCGGTGGCAGCATACAGCGGCCGACTCCATGCACTTTGGGGACTCTGTGGTGAATGGTGAATTCACTGCAGGGTGTGGAAATTTTATTCCACGAAGTGCAGGGAACTACAGAACACCAAGATGTTGGCGTCATTTTGGTGCTCTGTGAGTAACCCAATTAGTGGTGAGGTTTTTTGTTGCCCCCTGGAAAGTGAAAGCCTAGGCCTTGCCTACCCAGGACATACTTGAAAATTAGTGGCATCTCAATGTTTCCTTCCTGGTAAAATAGTTTGCAAAAGTCCAAAAAAAAAAAATATCTATATTTTTTTTTAGGGGTGGGGCCACCCGGCGGGCCGCCGCCCCCTGGAAAGTGCCGCCCTAGGCCTAGGCCTTGTTGGCCTAGGCCAAAATACACCAGTGCATAGACTGCAGAGTGAACGCTCTGCAATATGCCGCAAAGAAGATCCTGTACTTCTTTGGGCGTAGGACGTTTTACAACGCGTTCCTGCGCGCTGTTAAACACCCAGGTATGAATGAGTCCCATAGCAAATAATGAGATTTCCCTGTTTATGCGTTTTACAGCATGCAGGAACGCTCTGTGAAACGCTTAGGTGTGAACCGGGCCTTAAGGTGCTGCCCGGCAGTGTGAGGATTCATATGCTGCATTAATTATTCTTCTTACAAATTTGGTTACTTAACCCGTTTGCGTTTGGATTGTAATATTGTGACATCCAGGGCCCCGGATGGCGATCGGGGGGGGGGGGCCCGGAAGCATGGTGCCGCTAGCTGGCCGAATGCCAGGAGCTCCGGCGTCACCCGGCGCAACTGTGAGTGATCAGGGGGCAGGGCGCGGTGTGATGACACAGAGCCCCCGGGACTGGTGTGCTCCAATTCTCACCATATACAGTAGCGCAGTACTAGTGCCTAAACGTTGTTGAGCTGGTTTTGTTATAAAACCTACTCTCGCTCTGTGCCCCTGTCTGGTATATTCCGCTGCTTGTTACTGCTGGTGCGCTCCCATCCTGCCATACACTATAGCGCAGTAATATTTGGGTGCACTGCCACTGACGCCTATATTACCAGATTCATATAATTTTAATATTGGACCGCAGGGTCCAACCCTGCACTCTTCCACAATTTCAGAGGGGTTACTTACGGTGTGAAGGCACTTGCTGACACCAAAGGCACAATATTTGGGTGCACTGACGCCTTTACCAGATTTATATCATTTTAATATTGGACCGCATGGTTGCTAATTCTATTGATGTTTTTTTAAAAAACACTATTCTTTGCTAAAGCAATAGGGCATTTTACAGTGCAGACTGCTATAATAGACTGTAAATCTAGAGAAGGGCTAAATTTTTCCGAAGTCAGGAAATACAGAAAAAACTTTGGGTAGGCATGGTGCTTGTATAACAGTAATTATAATTTATGATAATAATACTGATTTAAATAATTTATCAAATAGACTTGCATAGTTTAATCCACTGACAGCTTCAAGATTAGTATTTTCACAATTGATTTTTGCAGACTAATTTAAAGTGACACTCCAGCCACCATTGCCACTTACGTTTATTTATTCTTATTATTACCTAGTAATGGTATGATAGGCACCCCCACCCCTTCACTCACAACCCCATCTGTCTTTGGGGGCTTTGAATGTGAATGGCTTTCCTCCACTCTGAAAACTGTTGATCAACACTTACCTGGACAGCCTTCCAGCATAGCTTGTCCCTTTATGCGTAAAAATGTCTGTGCAAACTTTTTTGTTCACCACCATGTGGCAGTGTGGCTCTACCCATGCCATATGCTAATAACTTCAAAGAGTGCAGAGAAAAATAGCATGAGAGCCCACTAAGATCAGACGTTCATAACTAATGCACTGTTCACTGTTTGATACAAGAATGGTTCCCATTTGGAAACAAAAAGAAAACATGTCGAGGAAAGCAGCAAATACGACCTGGCCACAAAATACAGAGGGCACCATTACATTCTTGGTGCTAACATTAGTGCTCACCTACGTGACCATTAACGTCAGCCCTGGTGGCCTTAGCACGGCCACCCTATATTACAATCCAAACGCTAACGGGTTAAAAAGCCTGTTAGCAATTAGTATCTTGCGCTTTTCAGCGCGAGGTTACTGTACTTTGCGCTCCCTATACTTAACGCTAATTAACTCTTTGCGCTCCCCATGTCATTACAATATACTATTGCTAATTACCGTCTGGCTGTGGTTAACCCGACAGTTAACCACAGCCAGGACCTGGTGCTAATGGATTCCACTGCTGCAGAATCCTTCAGCACCAGCAGAAATCCCTCCCAAAAAATCAGATACTCACCTCTAATCCCATGGTGAGGACCGTGGCTCCAACTGGCCTCCTCTGTCCGCTGGGAGCAGAGAGAGGCTGGGGGAAAATGTCCCCCAGTCTCCCCCTGCAGATCACTACGCTGACCTGCCGGATCTTGCGAGGTGAGATCCAGCAGGTCATGTGACCGCCACCATCTGCCTAAATGGAGTCCTATGGACTCCCTGGAGGCAGGGACGGACTAACAACTAATGGGGCCCCCGGGCAATAGGAGGTCATGGGGCCCCCCTTGTTCTGCACCCACAGGAGGCCACACCCATAAAAAAACACTCCCTACAACGCAACACCCGCATGTACATTATTGTGCCAAAGAATTTACTTCTGAACTCCTAAAAATTACCTTTTTGAAAATCCACTTGGACCCAGCAGCGAATTGTGCCCCCTCCATACTTACAGATGGCCACCGCACTGCTGCAGCAGCCATCACCCACTCATTGCAGCTAAGGCTGCGCCACGGCACAGAAAGTCCCTGTGGAAAATGTGGGAAACTGCTGATCACTTTAAAAGATACTGTACAATCCTGACACATTGCACATCACAGAGCTCCACAGCAATAAACCTCACTGGAATGTGCAGTGTGTATGAGCATATTACAGAGCTGCACAGCAATAAACCTCACAGTAATGTGCAGTGTGTATGAGCGCATCACAGAGCTCCACAGCAATAAAACCCACCGTAATGTGCAGCTCACACATGGATATATAGTGCCCCCAGCAGCTCAAACATGGATATATGTTGCCCCCAGCAGCTCACACACGGATATATATTGCCCCCAGCAGCTCAGTCATGGATATATATTGCCCCCAGTAGCTCACGTATGGATATATATTGCCCCCAGTAGCTCACTTATGGATATTGCTCCCCAGTAGATCACTCGTGGATATATATTGCCCCCAGTAGCTCACTCATAGATATATAGTGCCCCAGCAGCTCACACATGTATATATATTGCCCCCAGTAGCTCACTCATGGATATATATTGCCCCCAGTAGCTCACTCATGGATATATACTGCCCCTAGTAGCTCACTCATGGATATATAGTGCCCCAGCAGTTCACACATATATATATATTGCCGCCAGTAGCTCACTCAGATATATATTGCTCCTAGTAGCTCACTTATGGATATATATTGCCCCCAGTAGCCACCCAGGTAGGGGCCCGGTTTGGGGTGACACATTGGGCCCCTGCCGGTTTCCTCTGATGATCGTAGAAATTAACATTCAGCCAACGGCGCGCGCACTCTGAAGATGCCGCGGTGGTGCCTGCATCCCAGCCAACTGGAGCAGGCACGTTGCACTGGCGCCGCCCCTCAAGTGACACGTCACATGAGGGGGCGGCGCAGGCGCCACTGTGGCATCTTCAGAGTGCGCACGCCGCTGGCTGCATTTAAATTTTTACGATCATCAGAGGAAACTGGCGGGGGCCCAATGTGTTGCCCCAAACCGGGCCCCTACTGACCCGCGGGCCCTCGGGCAGTGCCCGACTGCCCGAGTGCCCGATGGGTCAGTCCGCCCCTGCCTGGAGGAGATGCGTGCGGCTGCGCTTAGCACCCGATAACGATGCGGCAGCTTTTTTTAGCGCCTGCATCATAATATTGCGCTAAAAGGGGGACGCAAAAAGAGAAACCTGCAGGTGCTTGTTTTTCTCCCTAGCGTCCCCGTTTTACCGCGATCACTGTAATGGTGTCCAGAAGCAGTTAAAACCACGTAAAAATAAGTCCTGCACTCTAATCCCATTGCTTTCGGGTAGTAATGTACACTATTAGTATTCAACCCTAGTTCATACAAAAAGCATACTAAAAATTGGGTATGTATGGTCATTATGTTCCTATCTAAAGAGCATTGGCAGGTGGGCTTGAAACTTTTATGACCATTCAAGTAAACTAAAAACCTCCATGTTTTTTGTTTGTCTTGCATGTCATTATTTTCAGCAGAAAATTATGATAGTAATAGTGTAAGAGCATTTATATTTTAATAACACAATTGTCAGAATATTGGCCAACCATTTGCATGGCGTTATAGAAGGTGTTCCGTAGACACTGTTTATCTCTGAGATTTGTACAGTGGATGTTCTTTTGGTTAGGACTTGATGCAAATGTCTAATGAAGTTCACAAGGGGCCATTATCTTTCTCTATTTGCTTTTATAATGTGCCACTTGGTTGGCATTGCAAAGGATGGTATTGGTCTCAAGATTATATTCCAAGGTTATTGCTCAAATAGTTTGTAATGCTCATTGATAAGCCTTGTGGTTTGGATATCCCTTCTCATGAAAGAGTTGCTTCAGTATGTTGGCTTTTTGGTTAAATTCCTACACAGTAGAATAGATTGGTCAGTGGGTCACTCATGATCTTAAATACTGTATCTTGATTATGCCTTTCTTTAAAGTGGTAGGTCGGAAACACTCCCAGTGTAGTAATCAATTGCAAATGGCTTACAATAACGGGTGCTAGACATGGTGCTTTCCTGAATCTTTGACAATGCTTAGCTAGGAAGGTTAGTTCTTTATTTTATCATGTGTAGATTTTAAATTCAAATTGTTGGTATTGAGACATCTGAAAAAAAATAGATCTTTTGTACCCAACCATGCCAATACGACATTCGTCATATTCTGATTCCAGAGGTTATTTGTCACATGCTGTCAGGGAATACATTTTGCCCCCCCCCCCAGAGTCCCCACATACAGGATGATATAGGCTGGCACAGAAGTATTGCCCATTGTTGTGCTCCTGATTTGTTGGTGGTGTGTGCCTTTGCACCAGAAGAAATTGTGGTTTAGATGAACTCCAATAGTCTTAAGTGTGAACTGTGTGTGTTTTTGGTGTTGTGGACCTCATCTGTCTACATGGTTTTGACCTGTATTAACCACAAATCATTAAGGATGCAAGAGAACATTGATGTATGCATGGCCAAGAAGTAACATCAACTATTTCAAATACTGCTAGTGTCACACACATAGGAAGGCAAACTTTTGCTAATGTTCTGAATTTTTTTTATCCAAATAGATGCTGGCTTTTTTAAAATTCTTTATTTATGAATTTAAAACATGGTCGCAAGGTGACCGGCATAAACATGGCCACGCAGAGCAAGACCAGCAGAAAATTGTCATCTGGAAAAAAAATTGGGGGAACATGCTGGCTAAAATCAAAAAGAGTCCAGAGAAAATGAGGGGAGGACAGTGCCCATCAAAAAAGCACAGCAGTATAGAGCCAAACATAAATCACGTCGCGTGAGAGAGTCTCGGTAGGTGGAGGAAACAAAAGTCAGCAAAGTAAAGGATGGGGTCACCATAAAAGAGGCGCGGGCCAGTGGTAAAAAAATTAAATTAAATTAAAATCAAGGAGTCGGCTTCATCCTGTGTCTAGTAGGCTTGTGCACCGATTTTTTTTCGGTTCGATTCGGTTCGATTTGTTCGGATGTTTAAACTTTTCGATTCGGCTCATTTCAACCGATTGCTGTTTCGATTCGGTTCGGTTCGGATCGTTTTTCGTGTACATTTTTTTTCGGAATATCGACCATTTTTCGTATTTTCGGGTCACTTTGCTCGTTTTTTGTATCGACTTTTCGGAAATTTCGGAAATTTTCGTTTTTTCGGAACGTTTGTTCTCCTCGTTTCAAAGTGTCTACGATAATTCTGGCGATTCTATCGTGTTTTTTTTTATTAAATAAAGATCCTTTTTTTCTTATGAATAATTGAATATACATTTCACAACTTTATTTAATCATATTAAAATGGTATGAAAGCCAAGGAACAAAAAAAATGAACAAAACGATTTAAAAAACGCTAAACTGACCCGAATGCCACAAGAAACAAGTGATACGCATTTACAAATACAAAATTTACAGAATCAGCGATATAACCGATAATAGTTAAATATACGATGTCCAGAATTACCGAAATGGAACCGAAATCACGAATGGAACCGAAATCATGAATAGAGCAAAAATAAATTTCGATTTGACACATTTCAAGTCCATTCGAAAATTCCGAAATTTTTTCGTTTCGGCTTGGAAAACTTTTCGGATCTATCGGTTTTCGGGTCCGATCCAATTCAGAAATTCGGCCGAATCCAAAGACACGAATCTGGAAATTTCGTGAAAATTCCGAAATTCCGAAACCCGAAACGCACTTCCCTAGTGTCTAGTAGGTAGGCAGTGTGGGCAGCTCCACCAGACCACGGTACCATGCGTATGTCGTGGCAGATCAGCAGCCCCTGAGTCACTCCACCCTCAAACAGGGCCGTGCTACTCAGCCAGGTTTGGTGTCTTGGACCATAGAGACACAGCCATCCATGACGCCATGATACCTCCAAGTCAAGAAGCCCGGGGAAATGCGCGGGATCCCCTACCTCATTGCCGGGTGCGGCATGCAGCGTCGGTGACTCTCCTCGCCACACTTAAGCCTTCCTCTGAGTCGACCTGTGGTTCAGTGCACCCAGCTCCAATCTCATCAGGCGCCTCTCTGGGAATGGCTTCCGAATCCTCCTCAGCGTTGCCAGGTAAGGGCTTCTCCAGCCCATCAGGACAAGAAGCCGGGATTCTGCTGCATCCTCGCAGGATGGCCATTAATTGGCGCCAAGTCCCCTTCATGAGGGGGCTCAGGTCATCCCCCTCCAGCAGAGCCATGCAGGCTTCAAGGCCTGTAGTGGTGGCCATCTTCTCTATTTTGGGGAGGGCAACCTGACTCCCGGTCTCACCAGTCTCATCCGCCACCTCCAAACCAGTTCCAGAAGCAGTTGGGAGATGGGGTCCCTCCGTCCCCACAATCCGTGGCACGTTCCCAGCCAGGTGCAAGTCCACAAGGGGCACAACAGTGAGGCAGCCAGAGCCGCTGGGTAGGCCCAAGATGGCAGACAGCAGCACCCGTGCAGAAAAACAGCCAGTGATTATCTGATCCCAGTCTGGGGGGGGCAGAACGGACCCCAGACAGCACACCTCCGTTGGCCAGCTGCACCGGGCCCCCAGAGAGGTAAATATGTCATCTGAAGGTGCTTAGGGTCCCCAAAGAAGGCAAGACGTGTTAGAGCTCCAGAGACACGTATCCACCTTCCTCTGCAGGCGGCCACGCCCAGATGCTATTATTTTGAGTCGGATTGTCTTTGCCTGAAACTATAGGGCACCCTGGTGGTGAAGTATTTTTCATAGTCTATGGGCCCTATTACAATGTTAACGCAAACGTTAACGCTCACTTGCGTGAGCATTAACATTAGCCGCGGTAATTACCGCATATAACAATCCAAACGCAAACGGGTTAAAAAACTTGTTTGCGTTTGGTACCTTGCGCAGCGCTGCGCGAGGTTACTGCACTTTGCACTCCCTATACTTAACATGTGGAGCGCAAAGTGTTAATCAACGCTGGTATTACAATGTCCCAGCGCTGATTAACGCCTGGCTCTGGTCAACGAAAAGTTAACCAGAGCCAGGACCTGGTGTTAACGGATTCCGCTTCTGCAGAATCCGTTAACACCAGCTTTAAAAAATAAAAAAAAATCGATCCAATACTCACCCTCTGTCCCGCAGCGAGGACCGCAACTCCGATCGTCTCCTCTGGCCGGCGGGAGCAGGGACAGACAGGGGAAAAAAGTCTCCACTGTCTCGCCCTGCTTATCACTGCGATGCGATGCGCTGCGAGATCCGGCCGGTCACGTGACCGGCAGAGAGGAACTCAATGGAGTCCTATGGACTCCAGCGAATGGATGCTCGCGGCTGCGCTCACGCTGATACGAGCATCCAGAATTTAACACTCGTTAACAAGGCAGGCAGCATTTTTTGCGCTTGCATTGTAATCCAGGGTTAAAACGTGGGCGCAAGGGGGAAAACTGCGGGCGCTGAGAGCGTAATAGGGCCCTTAGAGTAGAAAGTGGACACCGTCCGATTCTGTGGATTCATGAACACATACAGGGTTATTCAGAGAGAGGTGAAAAGCAGGAGAATGACTGGAGAATGGAAAATTCTAGGTCAAAATAGCCAAACCAGAAATATTCTCCCATTTATCTCACTTTCCAAATCGGCTATTTTGACCTAGAATTTTCCATTCTCCAGTCATTCTCCTCCTTTTCACCTCTCTCTGAATAACCCTGATCATTTTTGGATATCAATCCTTCTTGTGTATTTCAACCCGACAATTTGCAGAGTTCTTTGAGTTTATGGGATCATTGTTAAGCTTGATGTATGTGCTTCCATTCAATAGGGTTTTGTATGCCATATTTTTATTAGTATGATTTGAAATGAGAACTAAATTTCCCCCCTTATCTGAGGATATAAGGACGACATCTTTTCTGGCATTGAGTTCCTTTAATGCTTGTCTTTCAAAAAGAGATTATCAATTTGTTTTTGAGAAAGGATTTTACCAGGAAGGAAACATTGAGATTTCTCTCGTTTTCAAGTACAGTATGTCCTGGGTGGCGAGTATGTACCGTTAGGTGTCTTGCCCAAGGACAATTACTGGACAGGTGCTCTTGCTGGGATCGAACCCATGTCTCCACAGGCTCCACGCAGAGCAGTGATGCTACCTCTACTTGTTGTTGGCTTACATAATCTAAATTGCTTAACAAACTAGCAGGGTTATTCAAAGAGAATCGAAAAGTCACCGCACGTTCAGTGACTTTCCGTTCACTTCAATTCAGTGCGATTTGGCGATCCCATTTCAACGACCTTGCGGTGTATTCAGCAAGCACCACAGGGCCGTTGTAATGCAGGGAAAAGCCACCGCAAACCTAACGAACACTCACCGCAAAAACATCTGGATTAACCCCACCGAACACGCCGGAGAAACCCGAGCAGCTGCCGATCACAGCGCAGAGCAGCCGCCAGAAAAAGTCGACACGCAGACGAATGGAGTGAAAAAAAAAACAGTACGCTTGAATGTTTGAAAAGTGAAACGCTGTTTGCAAAGAAATTACAGAACGAAAATGTCTGAAATTTACAGATAAGATCAATGAATGATAATAAAAAGGGCTGTTACAGAAAAAAGAAAAAAAAGATTTAAAAAAAATAAACTGAAAATAAATTTTCCAAAAGAAATTCAGAAAAATGCCTAAAAGATCCTAAAAAATCTATAAATAAAGAGACTCTTTACTGCAAAATATTATAAACAATGGTTTATTATATATTGAATTAAAACGGAATATTTTTAACATTGAAGCCTATGGGATTCGCCTGAATAAACCTGTCGAATGAAACCACCGAACAGCAGGGAAATTCGGCAACTTTTCACTGCTGGTTTTTGTTCTCTGAATACACTAAGCATTGCTTCTTTATGGGGATTTCACTACCCTCGAACAGGCACCGTATGTGCAGGCAATTCGCCAACATTTGGCGAACTGCCTGCTCTCTGAATAGCCAAATGGCCAGCAAAGGTAACCGTACGCTGAATTTCAGTGTTCGGTTACCTTTTGGCCACATTTCGGAGCTCTTTGAATAACCCTGCAGGTGTCATGGACCCCCCTTAGTTTCGAGATGTCGGTCGCAGTATACTTTACCCAATCTACCCCTCTGATCCTAGAATGGTCGGTACAGCTGACTACTAGGGATGTGCGTTTCGGGTTTTGGAATTTTGGAATTTTCACGAAATTTCCCAATTCGTGTTTTCGGATGCGGCCGATTTTCCGAAAATTTTTATATCCGAAAATGGCAGATCCGAAAAGTTTTCCGAGCCGAAACGAAATATTTTCGGAATTTTCGAATGGACTTGAAATGTGTCAAATCGAAATTTATTGCTTTGAAACGAGGAGAACAGACGTTCCAAAAAAATGAAAATTTCCGAAATCAAGAAAAGTCGATACAAAAAACGAGCAAAGTGACACGAAAATACGAAAAATGGTCGATATTCCGAAAACATCTACAATTCCGAAAAACGAAAATTTCCGAAATCACGAAAAGTCGATACAAAAAACGAGCTAAGTGACACGAAAATACGAAAAATGGTCGATATTCCGAAAAAAAAATGTACACGAAAAGCGAGTCGAGCCGAACCGAATCGAAACAGAAATCGGTCGAAACGAGCCGAATCGAAAAGTTTGAAAATCCGAAAAATCGCATCGAACCGAAAAAAAAATCGGTGCACAAGCCTACTGACTACCATCAGGGACTCGATCCTATAACACCTAGCAAGGGTTAAAAGGCCGCAGAACAGTATAACACAACAGGCCCTGACAGCATAGGGCTTAATGCCAGAAGAGAGTGTCAACCTTATACCAAGGGTTATACACAGAGCAGGGTTGTCAAGAATAGTGGTAGTCATACACAAAGGGCCATATTACATTCTCTGCGCAAATGCGCTCGCGCAGCGCAATTTTTTTTGCGCGCAGTGTCCAGCGATATCGCGCGAAAATTAACGTGATATTCGGATCCGAACGCAATTTCCCATCCGTCAAAAAATAATGTTAGTAAGAAGAAACCCGCAAAAAAGAAGTAACGTTGCGCATGTAAATCAGTTGCGCATGTAAATCTGTTTTTTTCGCGGGATTCAGCCAATCAGATTTAAGAACCTTAATTTACATCAATTCACCTTAATTGACTCACTAATGTTTATGCGCCTGTCAAAATAAATCTGAGTATACATGCTGCAGCAATAAAAAAATATGCACGAATTCACAATTTTTTGTTTGGGGATGTGTAGAATGTGTAACTATACTGTGCTGTATTTTTTTTTTCGTGCTGGTGTATTTTGTTTCAGCCAGAACGTTCAGATTTGCAGTTAACACCAGGTTTTCAAAGACGTTAAAATTCTGCACGCAAACGTTGTTCGTAGGAAGTTGCGCATCTATTTAAATACCATCCGTGTAAAGAATTTGCGCTCACAATGTTAAGTATAGGACGCGCACAGTTCATCACGCTCTCGCAAGTCCATCTGCGTTAAACGATAACGCGCATCATTTGCGCGAACGTTGAAATACGACGTTCTGTGCAAATTTATTTATTTATTTATTTATTTATAAAGGATTTTACCAGGAAGGATACATTGAGATGTCTCTCGTTTTCAAGTATGTCCTGGGCAAATGGTTTTGTCCTCGCGCAAATGCGCATTTGCGTGCGCGCAAAACTGATGCGCGAGGAACGCAATAAGGCCCATAGCCTATGGAGGTTTTTAACGTCTTTGAAAACCTGGTGTTAACTGCAAATCTGAACGTTCTGGCTGAAGCAAAATACACCAGCACGAAAAAAAAATACAGCACAGTATAGTTACACATTCTACACATATCCAAACAAAAAATTGTGAATTCGTGCATATTTATATTATTGCTGCAGCATGTATACTCAGATTTATTTTGACAGGCGCAAAAACATTAGTGAGTAAATTAAGTTGAATTGATGTCAATTAAGGTTCTTAAATCTGATTGGCTGAATCCCGCGAAAAAAACTGTCTGCGCACAGTTTTACATGCGCAACGTTACTGTGCGCGTATTACACTTCGTTTTGCGTGTTTTTTTTACTAAAGTATTTTTTGACGGATGAGAAAATGTGTTCGGATCCGAATATCACGTTAATTTTCGCGGGATAACGCTGGACACTGCGCGCAAAAAAAATTGCGTTGCGCGAGCGCATTTGCGCAGAGAATGTAATATGGCCCTTTAAGTTTACAACAGCTCTGGTTAAGTTAGCACCAAGTATGTAATATGGCCCTATATTGCCAAAAGTATTCGCTCCCCTGCCTTGGCTCGCATATGAATTTAAGTGACATCCCATTACTAATCCATAGGGTTCAATATGACGTCAGTCCACCCTTTGCAGCTATAACAGCTTCAACTCTTCTGGGAAGGCTGTCTACAAGGTTTAGGAGTGTGTTTATGGGAATTTATGACCATTCTTCCAGAAGTGCATTTGTGAGGTCACACACTAATGTTGGAGTCTCCGCTCTAATTCATCCCAAAGGTGTTCTATCGGGTTGAGGTCAGGACTCTGTGCAGGCCAGTCAAATTCATCCACATCAGACTCTGTCATCCATGTCTTTAAGGACCTTGCTTTGTGCACTGGTGCACAGTCATGTTGGAAGAGGAAGGGGCCAGCTCCAAACTGTTCCCACAAAGTTGGGAGCATGGAATTGTCCAAAATGTCTTGGTATGCTGAAGCATTCAGAGCTCCTTTCACTGGAACTAAGGGGCCAAGCCCAGCTCCTGAAAGACAACCCCACACACCATAATCCCCCTCCACCAAACTTTACATTTGGCACAATGCAGTCAGACAAGTACTGTTCTCCTGGCAACCGCCAAACCCAGACTCGTCCATCAGATTGCCAGATGGAGAAGCGTGATTTGTCACTCCAGAGAACGCGTCTCCACTGCTCTAGAGTCCAGTGGCGGCGTGCTTTACACCACTGCATCCAACGCTTTGCATTGCACTTGGAGATGTATGGCTTGGATGCAGCTGCTCGGCAATGGAAACCCATTCCATGAAGCTCTCTGCGCACTGTTCTTGAGCTAATCTGAAGGCCACATGTAGTTTGGAGGTCTGTAGCGATTGACTCTGCAGAAAGTTGGCGACCTCTTGGCACTATGCGCCTCAGCATCCGCTGACCCCGGTCCTTCAGTTTACATGGCCTACCACTTCATGGCTGAGTTGCTGTTGTTCCCAAACACTTCCACGTTCTTATAATACAGCTGACAGTTGACTGTGGAATATTTAGGAGCGAGGAGATTTCACGACTGGATTTGTTGCACAGGTGGCATCCTATCACAGTTCGACGCTGGAATTCACTGAGCTCCTGAGAGCGACCCATTCTTTCACAAATGTTTGTAAAAACAGTCTGTATTCCTAGGTGCTTGATTTTATATATCTGTGGCCACGGAAGTGATTGGAACAACTGATTCTGATTATTTGGATGGGTGAGAGAATACTTTTGGCAATATAGTGTATATTAATTGCTTAGCCAGAAAACTGGGTTATCTGTAGTTTGCATATTAATAATATTCCTGCTATAAGTTTAGAGATGTACTTATAACAGTATTGCATATTGTCAGAGGACCCCCCTCTCTACAACTATATTCTAAAATGCAGCCCCCATGTCACACTATGTTGTAATGTCACACTCATTAACTGCCACAATGATTATTTAATCTAACTAATAAATCCTTTTTTTTATTATTTGTTCTCTACTTTTGTTCTTCCTGGTTCAGAAAATGTATCTTTTTTTTAAATCATGTAATGTTGTATGCGTAGCAGTGAAGTGTAACTTGTGCAACTGGCGATCAACCATCGAGCAAGAACTTAGTTTATAAAAGCTTTTAAATGGATGTTTTAGTCCTTTGCCAAATTTTCTAAATTCCAAATTCTTACACGAAACTTACATGACTGTAAAGCTTATGTAATTCTCTAATATAAATCTTTCTTATAATCTAGTCGAACTCCCTCGGCTAAAACTCTGTACAGTCACCCTCCTTACCATATACGGGCACACATATCTCAGATTATTCCCTTCCTTACAATATGCGCCATAGAATAACAGATTGCTGTTTTGCTTGCTTTACAGAGCTTTATTGTTCCTCCTGTACGTTTGCCAATTTGTTTTCTTCCTTTTCCTAAGGAAAGATGAAATTGTGAGGGTATCAAGTGAACACCTTGGAGCTAAGAAACAAAGCAGATGGAAAAAATGTTCATTGTTCTGTTCATTAATGTGAAGGTAACCACTAGTCCAATCATTGTATCTCAACACCCACCCAAATATAGTGAATTAACATTTCATGGGATATTCTTGTAATGGTCGGTTGTACAATCAGGCCAGCGCGCTATGTGAGACCGTACTGACGTGCTTACCAGCGTCCGTCGCAGCGTTTTGATGCAGCAACAGGGCCGGTCACACGCTTGTGCACGATTGTGTGCGCCCACCAAATGCGCGCCCAACAAGCGTCCGTAATTTAAGCCTCTCCGGCAAAGAGCTAGGATAGATGTTGATGGAGCTGCTAAACACGATTCTTCGTAGGAGGATCGAGCCTTGCAGCGCTGAGCGCACTGAGTGCGCTCAGTGAGGTGGCCAGACGGGCATGGAGTGGAAGGAACGTCCACTCTCACAGACGTTCCTTCCGCTCTCCAAAGACGCTCGTCTGACACTAGCCTTAACTGTTTTGTTACCAGCTGCATCATGAATCTTTGAAAAGCTTGCTAAATAGTGAAGTTTTAAACCGATTTATTTAAATACAGTGCAGCTGTTGCTGCGTCTGTTTTACATTTGAGCTTCTATATTTTCTATTATATTTCTTTATTTAACTGGTTCGCTGCATAGAACCAGATACTGATGTCATCTGTTTCCACTACTGTGTGTGGATGACGTCTGTGTCTTATCATCGAATCACAGCAGCGACGGGCAGCATGATCAGCAATACATGTCAATAACCTACTACAAGGTCTTGGGTGTTAGTTCTCACTGTGGGACTTCTCCCCACCCACTGAAATCATCATGCAAGAGGTGGTGATGTCAGAAAGGAGCCTCACGCCTGCTAAGCTGGGGATATCATGTCACAATAGATACAAGGCTCCTTTAGACACCTGTATCCCTGGTTCCATTCTCCTCAGAAGATCATGTGAGCTGTCATTGGTCATAATCTGACCTTTCCAATGATACCAAACATGATCATTCTTTGTGTAAAAAAAATATATATATATATAATCTTTTTTTTATTCCAGCATATATCTTTATGAATGAACAGTATCCATATGAAACTATTTCACAGAAGAGGTGTGCCAAAATTGAGATGGTTAACACCTTGTTGCAGTTGTGTTGTCCCTTCTGTTTGTCGTTTTTAGATTTCATGGCATATCTAGCAAGCTAAATCAAGGTGGGCTATGGATGAGAAGCATCCTGTTGACAGTTCCGGTTAGGATCACTAAAACAATCCTTCAATGACTCTTTAATGACCACCTGCAATGCGAGTAAATTCGATGAATAGAATGATCCGTATCAAAGTTGCCAAGATTAACAATCTTTTCTACATCTCATGGTGAAATATTTATATACATGGTTATTCAAAGAGCACTGGAATTTCGGTGCTCTCTTGTTCCCCGCACTTCAGGGAATCAAATTCCCCTCACCTGCGGTGAATTCAGCATTCACCGCAGGGTCCCCGAAGTGCAGGGGAAAGCTGCCGACCGCATCTGAAAAACCGCTGAAAAAATACCGAACGCACCTGATGATCCACCACAAACCCCCCAAATGCAGTCGTGGCTCTCTAATTAGGCCAATTAGGCAACCGCCTAAGGCCTCACGCTTGCGAGGCCTCGTGGCCACCTAATCGATTACTCTGGCGGCAGCCATAGTTTTGGATAGGTCGCAGGACTCGGAGGAGTCATTGCGGCCTATCTAGGTCCAGCCGCCAGATAATCTAAGATGGCCACCATCTTGATGATGTCAGAGGGCGCACGAGCGGCCGCAACTTACCTAGCCGGTGATGTAGCAATTGTGGGAACCACTCATATCTGGATGTCATCGTAAGTGCGCCGGCCGCCAGATATAAGCTGTTCCCACGTGGCAAAGCAGTCACACCGCACAGAGCAGGAGCCGGCCGACCCACACCCCCCCCCACCAGAGATGCAGCCCAGCATGCAGAGGGCCAGGACATGTGGGAGAAGAAATGCCAACCCTGGAACCAGCCGTTTCCCCCATCGGCACCTCTCTGGTAACCCGGTATGTATGGGTATAGGGGAGTGTCACACCTGCGGACCTTCGGGGGGGTCTGGACACTCTGCGGCATCGCTGGCTGGCCGGGTCCCAGAAGTTCCAGCTGTTCGTGTGCCTGGAGGGGTGCGGCGTGATGACGCCGGCCTTAAATGCAGGGCGCACAAGACAGCTCATTGCCTGACGTGGAGTTAGTTCCCGCATCGCCTGGTGTATTCACTTCGCTGTTTCACTGGTTACTTTGCTCTGTTGCAGAATTGATTTGTATGAGGACCCTGATTGTTGCTGGCCCAGACTGCCTTCTTGACTATTCTCTTTCTGACTACCTTTGTATGTATACTGTTCCCAAAGCAGTGTAGCGCTGGTTTTAAAACACTGTTGTTGTGTACTTATTTTTGGCCACCAGAGGGAGACAAGCGCAATGTAAGACACTGGACAATGGGACTACGTTTTCCAGCATGCTTTGCGGGCGGGAACAGGAAGTGGGTGGGAAAGAGAGACTTACATCCGCAGCCTCGTGGAGAGAACAGGCAGAGCGCGCAGAGGAGTGAAGGGAGCAAGACGCACGTGAGAGAGATAACGATCGTGACCAGGCCGGAGCGCAGGTGCGGCCTTGCGGAGCTGGAGATCGGTTTCCCTTTACTTGCCAAAGACCTAGTGATCCACCGCTGATAACTTTACACAGATACAGAGTATGCCGAAGGACCCCGAGTTAGGAGACCGCAGATGATCTAATGGGAGTGCAGGCGGTAAGCTGAGCATCTTGTGGCAGAAAAAGACAAGCAAGACAGCGGATCCGGTGACACAGAGTCACCGTTAAATCGAGCGAAGAGACGTCCTGGGTCGAGCAGAGCGCAGAGTATCTGGCGGATGGGTGAGAGGCCTTCCCGGCCACAGTAAAAATAATAAAGCACGCTGCAGTTTTGTCAAAACCTACAGGGCCCCAACGTGACTAGTCAAAGACACATTGAAATCATTCACTGGCCAGTTGAATCTTGTACCCGGGTACCAATACACGCATACACGTACACTTTCTTGGGACACAACCTGTACGGGACTCACACTCCAACCACAAAGGGGTTAAAATTCCTTTTTCTTTTCCGCTACGCGTTTCTCACATTACGAACTACTGTAAATATATATATACGTATACCGTGTTGCTCTTTATATGCTAGTTTATTCAGTAAACTATATAACTTATAAAATCCACAACAGTGCTGGTGTATATTTATTCCCTAGTGCGAGGAGACTGACCCGAGGTTTAAATTCAGCGGCTCCTCCGGGAGTGAGCGCTACAGCAGATTCAGAGTGTATGTTGAATTTGTACCACGCTGACTCAGAGTATATGTCTGTTCTGCATAGCAATGACTCTGATAATCCATCGATCTGCCCTGTTGCCAAATCGGAGTGTGTGAAAACCTTGCCTGTTGCCAATCCAGACTGTGTATATAACCACGCTTATTCTGATCCATGGTGTATGAATATACCTAAGAAGCCTTACTCAGGTTGCTCTACAGGTGTTGGCGTGATTAACCCTTTGAGCCCCAGTACACACTCTGTCGTGAAACCTGCTGTTACTGGGTTATATACTTTGTTGCTGGTGTGCCTGTTCTCCCTGGCTGGGAGTGATAGGGTTAGTGGTCCTGACCGTTTAAAGGATCGGAGGGTTAGAAGTCTGTCCAAGAGGATACTCTCCACGGTTGTCAAGGGTGAGCGGGATAGCGAATGTGTCAGGGAGGTTCTAGGTGAGGGTTTTCTTGGGGTCTGATATCCTGGGGTCTGATTCTGAGGGCCTGATATCCTGGGGTCTGATATCCTGGGATCTGATATCTGGGGTCTGATATCCTGGGGGCTGATTCTGGGGGTCTGATATCCTGGGATCTGATATCTTGGGGTCTGACATCCTGGGGTCTGATATCCTGGGGTCTGATAACCTGGGGTCTGATATCCTGGGGTCTGATATCTTGGGGTCTGACATCCTGCAGTATGATTCTGGGGGTCTGATATCCTGTGGGTCTGATTCTGGGGGTCTGATATCTCGGGGTCTGATTCTGGGGGTCTGCTATCCTGGGGTCTGATATCTTGGGGTCTGATTCTGGGAGTCTGATATCTTGGTCTGATTCTGGGGGTCTGATAACCTGGGGGTTTGATATCCTGGGGTCTGATATCTTGGCGAGAAGGGAACCAGGAAGCAAAATGCTGCGATCGCCAGAGGAGAATGCGATCGTGGGGGTCACCGAGGGAGCACAGGACAGGTATGTATCCAGCCCAAGTGTGGCTCGGGGATACTGCTTTCAACACTGAAAGTTAACCCCAAGTCACACTCGGGAATACCGCCAAGGGGGTTAATGTATTTCATGAAGAGCTGGGACATGCATGTCTAAGAGGTGATCAATATGGAGTCTGGTTGAAATATATGCCAGGTCACTTTCTCTGTCACCAAACAAACATCAAAACTCTAAGACCTCCATACTCTATAAGGAGCTACTGAGGGGTAAAAGCTGGCACAATTTGATTATCAAGTGCCTCCCTTTTACTGGCGCTGTAGTAGCGGCTCGACTTGTATTAGACAAGAGCTGCTAATACTGGAATCCATAGGACTGACCTACATGAGATTTGCATGACCTTCCACATTTGGGTTCACATAGAGTCAGTGGTAGGGCACTGGGAGCTACTTGTACCCAGTTCCTTTCTACTTGTGTCAGAGGAGGTTGCGGATCACACCAGTCCACTGCACTGTATGAGCAGAAGCAAGAGATTTTATTTTAAAGTGTTGCTTCTGAAAACTCACTTATCCACAGTCTCAGAGCAAGTATTGTTTTTATGAAGATGAGAATAAAGAGCAACTTTGCAATCAGTCATCCTTGACTGATAATTAACACTTTCTAAACAAAGTAAAGAAAGTCTAATGTAGAGTAACCAGTTGAAGCCTCTGAGCCTCAAGCAAAGTTTGCAGCTCGGACGAAATAGCGATATGAGCCAATGGCGTTTTAACAAATGAGCCATTAAATAAGGCTTAAATAATGGCCCCACTCATTAACTAAAGGTTTAAGGGCTATATTACAATCTTCACGCAAACGTTAACGCTCACTTGCGTGAGCATTAACGTTTGCTGCAGTATTTACCGCATATTACAATCCAAACGCAAACGGGTTAAGTAACCTGTTTGCGTTTGGTATCTTGCGCTTTTCAGCGCAAAGTTTAATCAGCGTTAGTTTTACAATCTAGCGCTGATTAACGTCTGGCTGTGGTTAGCAAAAAGTTAACCAGAGCCAGGACTTTGTGTTAACGGATTCCGTTTCTGCAGAATCCGTTAACACCAGCCTAAAAATTAAAAAACAGAATGCTATACTCACCTCCTGTCCCGCTGCGAGGACTATCGAGTGGATGCTCGCGGCTGCGCTCAGCGCTGCCGCGAGCATCCCGGATTTTACCACGCGGTAACAATGCAGGCAGCATTTTTTGCACCTGCATTGTAATCCAGCGTTAAAACGCAGGCACAAGGGGAAAACTGGATATCCTTGCGCAGTTCTTCCTCCCTTGCGCCCGCGTTTTAACGCTAGGATTGTAATTTGGCCCTAAGTTGAAATAGGGCTCTAGATATTTTTAACAAATCATAAAATGTATAGGACAAACATTAACAAACATTCGCATACTTGAAAACGAGAGAAATCTCAATGTTTCCTTCCCGGTAAAATAATTTACAAATAAATAAAACAAAATAATGAAATAAACTGCTATGTATTTGATAAACAAATAGGCATCTGAAAAAGCAAACTTCTAAGATGTATAATGAAAGTGAAAAATAAAGACACACGTGTCCTGTAGTGGCCTTTAGAGCTAATTCAATCGCTTGAAACACGCAACAGTAGATGAAATGTCCTTGTTGTGTTTGTGTTTATTTTATGTTACTGATATCTTACATGTGCTTTGTTTTTCTTTCGTATGCTTAGTTAAAAAAATATTTTACTCTCACAGGGTTATTCAAAGAGCTCCGAATTGTGGCCGAAAGTTAACCAAACAGTGAAATTCAGCGTACGGTTACCTTTCCTGGCCATTCGGCTATCCAGAGAGCAGGCAGTTCGCCAAATCCTAGCGAATTGCCTGAACATACGGTGCCTTTCCGAGGGCAGTGAAATCCCCATAGAGAATCAATGCTTCGTCTATTCAGAGAACACCAAACAGCAGTGAAAGGTTGCCGAATTGCCCTGCCATTTGGTGGTTTCATTCGACAGGTTTATTCAGGCGTATCCCATAGTCTTCAATGTTAAAAATATTCCCGTTTTAATCCAATATCTAATAAACCGTTGATTATAATATTCTGCAGTAAAAAGCCTCTTTATGTATAGATTGTTTAGGATCTTATAGGCTTTTTTCAAGATTTGTTTTGCGAAATCTTTTTTCTGGTTTATTTTTTTAAATCATTTTTTCTGTAACAGCCCTTTTTATTATCATTCATTGGATCTTATATGTAAATTTCAGATATTTTCGTTCTGTAGTTTCTTTGCAAACATTCAAACGGTTTTTTTTTTTTTCCACTCCATTCGTCTGCGGTGTTGGCTTTTTTCGGCGGCTGCTCTGCGCTGTGATCGGCGGCTGCTCGGGTTTCTCCAGCGTGTTCGGTGGGGTTAATCCAGATGTTTTTGTGGGTTTCGGTGTCCGTTCGCCGGGTTTTGCGGTGAGTGTTTTGTGGGTTTGCAGCGGCTTTTCACTGGTGCTTGCTGAATACACAGCAGGGTCGCCGAGATGGGATCGCGAAATCACACCGAAGTGTAGAGAACAAAAAGTCACCGAGCGTGCGGTGACTTTTCGATTCTCTTTGAATAACCCTGTAAATGTGTCACTGGATGCATCCATCGTGTGATCTTTTGTGTAAATTGCCCACCCACATCTTTACATCACTTGCTCCACACACTGTGGCAATTGCTGTACAATGGAGTCTATAGGTCGATCACTGACTCAAATCATTGTATTGTGTGGGATGTATTCAAAGGACATCACCATTGGGTAGATTAGAAATCTTATAAATACCCTGTTTTATCTCATTCAACTGTCAGCTCTAATCAGAAGTAGCAGTTGACAACACAATAGCCTTATCTATACATCCCCTCCTCTACCTCATTCACTGTTAAATACTGGATAAGATAAAGCACAGCCACAAAGTAGAACTCACCATTAGGCTAGGGTCAAACGAATGCATTTTTCGCATCGACCGTCAAAAAGTGCATCCGAACGCATTGACGTATTTTTTTACGGTGGACGCGAAAGCGGTCAAACAATGTGCATTTTCATGCGTGATTTTTTACGGATCATCAATAAAACACTTTTTGCGTCTGGACGTTATTTAGGCTGGACAGTAGCAGCGTCTGACGTCTCCTAATCACGCACACACGCCGCTATGCCGACGCAGCGCACTCTGTACGTCAGTACTAGTGGTTCTATGTTCTCGGAAAAATGCGTTCGTTTGCTGCTTGCATTGCACGACAGGAATTTCGTGCAGCCGTACTTCGTATATTGGCCATCATTGCCTGTCATTTGCTGCTACTGCGGCCGTGATTAAGTGCGCCTAAACGCACGTTAAAAATGCGTTAGTCTGACCCCAGCCTTAGATTTTGGTAAATGATGAATACTGGGAAAATGCTCAAAATGAAAGCAATTAATAAAAACCTAATTTTATTTTTCCTTTTTACATGCAATTAGTTAAAAAAAAAAATGATATATGGTTTATAATGTGTTTTTTTTTGTAATGCACAAGTAATCTAGTTACAGTTTATTTAAGTGGTAGTGCCCCTTTAGCAAACTGGATATTCTTTGAATAAATCAAGAGTATGTTTATATTTTTATTTTCTGTTACATGTCTGTTGGAAAGCCTGTTTTTTCTATCCTTTGTTTGTTTTTTATGGTGTTTACAGTTGGGCTGTAACACAATTTTCAAGTCTGCAGTCTTATAGCAGTTCCTGGAGTTCACGCACATGAATCAAAATCCATTGTTCTGAACGACGGCCTTGGTAATCAGTAACTAAAGATATATATCAGAAAGCCACACACATTCATTATTTTGTGGAGGCATGAAATCCTTTCTTTTTGGCTGCTGTTTCATCAGTACCTTTTACTCTCACGTTCTCAAACTGTACAAAATTAAAAATGACTTCAGCAAAACAGAAATTATAGTTAAAGAAACATCCTAGGCAAAAATCCCCCCCCCCGTTTTTTTACATTAAAATATACCTATTCCCTCAATAAATAGGAAGGGATTTTTTTTTTAATGTAATACTTCCCTAAAATCCACTTGTTTCCAACGGTGTCTTTTTTTTTATATACTCACCTCCCTCCTCTTCCGCTCCCGTCCTTCTAACTCTTTCACTTGGCTAATGGTTTACGTGAGAAGAGCGCATGCGCGCCTCTCACGTAAACCAGCCAATCAGCAGGCTTCCTATTCTTCTTGGATTAGTGTTACGCGCAAGAGGATGCGCACAACACTAATCCCAGCCGCAGACTATGATGGCAGCTCGCTCCCGCCAGCTACTGTGGAGAGTTGGAGACGTCATCGCGCTGAAAGCGCGATGACGTCTCCTACTCAGCAATAGTCGGCAGAAGCGGGAAATATGAATCCCACTCTGCTGACTCCGCGTCTCTCAGCTGTTTTCGGCTGTTTCAGCCGATCGGCTGAGCGGAGGGAGGGGGGACAGACAAGCGCATACTCAGGGCATCATGACCACCTAAAAAAGCTTAGGTGGTCATGTTGTCTAGAGTATCCCTTTAAACCTCATATTTAACTATATTACCAGGGCCAGTTCAAGACGATATGCTGTCTGGGTCCAAAGATGAAATACTACCCCCAAAAAGCACTCCAACCGAAACATACCCACGCATATCACAGCGCTCCACAGCAATAAAACTCACAGTAATGTGTGATGTGCGTGAGCGTATCACAGAGCTGCATGTCAATAAAATTATAAAATAATTATTAAAATAATATATTAATAATTAAATAATACATCATAATAAATTGTAAAATAAATATGCTAAATTAATTATATTAAAATAAATATATTCTAAACACACACACACACACTCAGAGTCCTGCCAAAACACACACAAACCCACCCAGAGACAGCCTAAACACACACTCACACACAAACAGAGCCAGCCTAAACACGCACTCACACACACCCAAAGCCAGCCTAAACAAACCCACACACACATACACTTAACTGTGAGCCTGCCTTCCGATTGGCCCCTTTGTACCTTGCTTTGGACTTTTCTGTGGCTTACTGTATCTTGGGTTCCTACTCCAACCTGATGAACGTGACAAGAACCAGACAAGTGCAGGGAGAGACTGACAGGCGGCTCCCTGGCCATGCCCTGTCTGCGAGTAGCCCATTAGGTCTGCCTCACTCCCTTCTAACAGAGCTGCCAACTTCACAGATCGGCCTGGGGAGGGGCGAAGCTAGCAGCTTCAGCCAATGCACAGTGCTGGAACTGCTGCAGACTGTCAGGGGTGGCACAAAATGCCGCTCCTGTGAGTCTGTCGACTGGAGCCATATCTCCAAAGGGACCAATGAACAGGCTGGCCCTGTATATTACTTTAGGTTTAGCTATGTTTATACCTAAATTTTAATATTTCTTTTGCATGATCTGTCCACAATTTCTCACTTTTTTGCATTACAAGCCCACTTTAGCTCAGACATCCTCCTTGCCAGTTCAGTGCCATTCTTGATGGCTTCAAACATAGGTCAGGGTATGCGCTAAAGCAGACTTTTAATGCTAAAATGTGAGAAATTGGAAAAGCGGACTTCGTTTGCATGTCCTATCCAGAGTTTATGGCTGAATACAGGGAGTGTAACAAGTGAGCTCCGTGGACAAAATGCCTTTGATTTGCTTGAAAGTAATTATTGATAATGGGCTAGATTACATAGTGAGCGCTAACTGTAGTGTCCGATATGTAAGTGTTAACGCCAGGATAAGAGACTTTAACGCATGCCCCCCATATTACATTCCTAACACTAAGGCTAGGGTCAGACAAACTCATTTTTCACGGACGATCCAGACGCACTTTTTGACGGAAGATGCGGTAGGGGTCACACGGTGCGCAATTACGGCCGTGATTTTTGATGGAGCTATAACAAAAAATGGATGTGATGTAGGCCAAACATGTCCAGTGTCTGACATCTGCTAATAACAAACACACACGGCTATGCCGACGCAGCGCACTCTGTGCGTCAGTACTAGCGTTGCGACGTTCTTGCTAACCTGCGTCCTTTTGCCGCTTGTGTTGTGCAACCGCACTTCCTTGCGGCCATACTTCGTGTGTGGGCCTTCGTTGGACGGCATTTGCTGCTACCACGGACATACTAAAGTGTGGCTAAACGCACGTGAACACTGCGTTTGTCTGACCCCAGCCTTAACCTGTTAAAAATCCGTTACCGTATCAGTAATTGTGCTAGCTTGCACGAGCTTATTGTACTTTGCTGATCCTATGCTTAACATGGGGAGAGCAATCAGTAGTTAGTGTTAGGATAAGTTAAGTATTGCAAAATCCTAGCCCTAACTACCGCACCAATGGCCTAAACAAAAATTTAGTTACACCTAAAAACTGGTGCTGATTCCACGTTTGCAAAATCATTTAGCACTTCCTAAGAACCCCCACCCCAATCAATACGATACTCACCTCTCATCCCGAGGGGAGAACCATGGTCCATTCACCGCTTCTCCTGGGTGTACGCATCCGCTGCAATGCGCAATCTTGCGAGAGCGAGATTGCACAGGGTTCGTGGCCCAGCAGTTCAACCCTCCATGGAGTCCATCAGCACCAAGGACAGCCCCGTCCAGCGCAGCCAAAGGTGAAAAAATAAAATAAAAAACCTTGCCGAAGGATGCGGGGGTGGGGGTGTAAACCCCGTATCTCTGGTGCTGAAATACCTTTCAGTACCAGGGACAGCATTGCTGAATGCAGCCGACCTGAAGGGAAAAAAAAAAAAGAGCCATGTTTGGCGAGATAAAAAAATCTCCTTTTTTCTAAAAATAAAAAAAATGGGAACCCAAAATTTCACCAAAAAAAATAAAAAATTCCAGAAAAATACCTATACAGTCAGGAACTGATAAAGGTTTTTTGCTGTGGAGGAATGTTGAATAAAAAAATAATTAGATAGAAAATATTTTTTTTACATTGAATCTTATTTGCGGTCAAACTGTATCACTTCCCTAGGGGGCAATTTCCCTGACACGACGGTTTAACTATGCAATTCATCTTTTTCATGTTAATTGCATTGCACCGTCCAATAAATCCCATTGTAATGGGAAAGATCACTAATCTGTTGTAGTCGCAAAGTGTTGTCTGAAGTCGTCCGATGGAAGTCGGAGCCAGTGGAAGAGGGCTGATTCACCTCGATGTTGTGGGAGAGGTCGGACGAAGACAGACGATATCGGATGATCGCTCCATTTCAGGAATACAAACCCAGTGGACGGCCAGCATTATACTCTTAAAAGCTGTCTTTTAAATGTAACGTTAGTGCAATAAAAAGGTGTCACTACGTACGGCTATACACTGGATATATATATATATATATAATTATACACAGCTGTTGAAAAACATAAGAGGGCACTCCAATTTTTTCTTAAATTAGCATCTCAACATTCCATTCCAGTATTTGTTGAATTCCAACACTGGCATACCTCATTCTATTTAATGAGGTACTGATTAGGCAATCCCCTGAATGAAATCTTATTAATGAGGAAAAGTCTAAAACCACTGATGCGGCCAGCACTATCCTCTTGCAAAAGGACCTGCTGAGTGGCAGAAATGATGCTAGTAGAAGTATCTCAAAGTAACTTCAATAAAACAATATCTATAGTTCTTGCCAAAGGAGTTCAAAAAGGTTTTGAGTGATGAAAGGAAAGGTTAAATTCTGGCTTTAGTAGCAGTGGGATATAGGGAGCATCAAGTTGCTTATGTCCTTAAAATTGATGTCACTTCATCAGAACAAGATCATGCAGCAGGCAGTGGGGCCAACCAAGATAAGACTAGCAGAGGTAATAGGCCTCTCCAGTGAATGAGTGGCAATTCATTGGAATGTCACTTGAAAACTGTAGGACGAGATTAAATGTATTACAAAACGAATGGCAAACGTGCACTGGGGTGAAGAGCATGACAAAGACATTTTGACACAGGCTTCTACAGGCAACGCTGAAGTCATGCAAAGCTAGAAAAAAGTCCTCTGTCGATGAGAGCAAAGAAAAGCCAGGAACAGGGTTGCAAAAGACCAGATGTATTTGATCTTACAGGACTGGAGTAAGATCATCATCTTTGAGTCCGTGTTTCAGCTTTGCTCAACAGCTGGTTGATAGTTAGACGGAGATCTGGAAAGGCCTACAAGTTGGTGTTTCACACCCACTGTTAAATACAGTAAGGTGGAGGATTAGTGGGGTGCATCAGCAAGGCTGAAATCAGGTAGATTTATATTTGTGAAGGATGCATGAATCAAGACACGTACAAAGTTATCTTGTTAGAAAAGTTGCTTCCTTCTGCTCTGACAATGTTCCCCAATTCTGAGGATTGTTTTTTCCAGCATGGCAATGCCACACAGACAGGTCAATCAAGGTGTGGATAGAAGACCAGCAGATCAAACCTCTGTCTTGGCCAACCCAATCACCAGATATAAACCCCATTGAAAACTTCTGGAATGCGTACAAAAGGAAGATGGATGGTAACAATCCAGTAAACAAAGCTGAGCTGCTATAATTATTGCAAAAGCAGTGTCTAGAGTAGATTTGCAGGGTTATTCAGAGCGTGCTCTCCCGTTCCCTACACTTCAGCATTCACCACAGGGTCCACGAAGTGCAGGGAACAATCTGCCGAACTCATCTGAAAAAGCACCGCAAAACCTCTGAATCGATCCAAAAACTAATTGAACGCATCTGCTGTAAAACTGCCGAATCGAGCCGAAAAAAGCCATCAGAACACCGAGCAACCGCCAGAAAAAGCTGACAAGCACACGAACAGGTAAAAACCATAAAATGCAACTTTTAGGCTAGGGTCAGACGAAAGCAGTTGTAACGTGCGTTTAGACGCACAAAATCACGGTCGTGCTAGCAGCAAATGACGTCCAATGCCGGGGAACACACGAAGTACGGCCGCACGAAAGTTCGGCCGCGCAACGCAAGTGGCAAACGAACGCATTTTTTCTAGAACGTCAAACCTCTAGTACGGACGTACAGAGTGCGCTGCGTCCGCTAGAGGCGTGTGTGCGTGATTGGGAGACGACAGACGCTGCTAATGTCCGGCCAACATAACGTCCAGACACAAAAAGTGTTTTATTGATGATCCGTACAAAATCACGGACGATAAGGCGCATCGTATGACCGCTATCGCGTATTCCGTGAAAAAATGCATCCATTCGTTCGAACGCACTTTTTCACAGACAACGCGAAAAATACGTTAGTCTGACCCTAGCCTTAAAAGGTGTTTGCAAAAAAAACTACTGCACGAAAATAACATCCTATGACTAAGAATAAAAAGGTCTTACCTGCACCCCTAACTCTCACCGTCAGGACTTCTCCCAAGGTGCCCCCTTTCTATGGAACTCCCTCCTTCGCAAAATTAGACTCTCCCCGTCTCTCCATTCTTTCAAGAAGTCCATACTGAGGATGTGCGTGACATCACTGGTCAGGTGGTGTGTTCCACCTCCCAAAATGGTGGTGTGTTCCATTCACAATTGCCCAGCATTTTTTAACTTTAGTAAAGTCCATGTTTCATACAGGATCAGCTGCTCAGTATTCAAGCAAAAAAGGAGCATATGACAGAACCAAAATAGATGAGCTAGAAAATGTTGTAAAAGCATGATTATAGAGTCCTTAATGTCATGGATGTTGTGGTATAAAACATAAAAAGCAATGTAATAAAAGGTTTGACCTGTGATGTAACTCACATGCTCAGTATGGACCATGGTGGCCATCTTGGAATTCAGACTAAGTGCCACTATGGAGACTGAGCATACACAAGACAGCTAAACAGCAATTTAAAGGACCCACATGAAGGATTTGGACCACAGAAACACCAACTGAAGAAGCTTTTAAGGCGAAGCGCGTATTGGTGTACTGGTAATTTTATACTCTATTTTATACCCTATTTGGGTCCTGGCTGTTTACATCTACCAGCGCTGCTGAATATGCTGGCGCTTTATAAATAAAGAATAATAATAATAATAATCTACCAAGGAGGTGGCTGAGGCTGATAGGTGATCCGGTGCACCTAGAGAAATCACCGGCTGCCTTCAAATCTTGTGTCTGAGCTATGAGACACCAGTAAATGTGAGTAATATACATTTTGGTATATTTGCATTTTTACTTTTGAGGGCTACGGAGGATCTACACCCCAGACGTTAACATGGAACCTGCGAATATACCACAATCGGAATATTGAAGCGCCAATCTCTGCCACATCTTCTTTCGTTTTATGCACTATTTAGACATTTCACTAGACTTTCAACTCATTCCATACTCCAGGAGTAACATCTTACCTGACTATAGAAAATGAATCATTTCTCTCTAATTTGCAGCTAGTTCAGAATGGATATGTTTCTAAGTAGTCCCTCCCTAACATTTTAGTATAGTTTTTATAAGTCAATTAAAATATCAATGGATTTTCCTCATAGATTTACTCACAATAACAAAGAGGGTTATTCGAAGAGAGAGACGAAAAGTCACCGCACGTTCGGTGACTTTTCGTTCTCTTCAATTCGGTGCGATTTGGCGATCCCATTTCGGCGACCCTGCGGCATATTCAGCAAGCACCACAGGGCCGACGTAGTGCAGGGAAAAGCCGCCTCAAATCCGCCGAACACTCACCGCAAAACCCGGCAAACGCACACCGAAAACCCGCAAAACATCTGGATTAACCCCGCCGAACACGCCGGAGAAACCCGAGCAGCCGCCGATCACAGCGCAGAGCAGCCGCCGGAAAAAGCCGACACCGCAGACGAATGGAGTGAAGAAAAAAAAAATAGTACGCTTGAATGTTTGAAAAGTGAAAGGCTGTTTGCAAAGAAACTACTGAACGAAAATGTTTGAAATTGACATATGAGGTCCAATAAATGATAATAAAAAGGGCTGTTACAGAAAAAAGAATTATTTTTTTTAAAAAAACGGAAAACTTTTTTTGCAAAAAATACCGAAAAATGCCTAAAAGATCCTAAAAAATCTATAAATAAAGAGACTTTTTCCTGCAGAATATTATAATCAACGGTTTATTAGATATTGGGTTAAAACGGGAATATTTTTAACATTGAAGCCTATGGGATTCGCCTGAATAAATCTGCCGCATGAAACCACCGAACAGCAGGGCAATTCGGCAACTTTCACTGCTGGTTTTTGTTCTCTGAATAGACGAAGCATTGCTTTTCTATGAGGATTTCACTGCCCTCGAACAAGCAACGAACAGGCACCGTATATGTAAGCAATTCTCCAATATTTGGCAAACTGCCTGCTCTCTGAATAGCCGAATGGCCAGGAAAGGTAACCGTACGCCGAATTTCACTGTTCGGTTACCTTTCGACCACAATTCGGATCTCTTTGAATAACCCTGTTAGTTATTATTTCATTTTAGTCTAGTTTCACTCACTTAAAAGATTTAGTCGACTTAGTCTTTGATGAAATTATAATTCGTCAACGAAATTAACACTTCTTTGCATACCTATGATACTAAACCTAAGAAAGTAGAAATGTGACTTCCATGAGTTCAGTAGAAAATTGCACCCATTCAATGAATATTTCACATGTTATCTGACAAACCCTCCCCTTCATTAGCCCCTTCACTACTATGATGAAGTAGATTTATCTCCAAAAGCTCCGAACATCGAGTAAACTCGATTTGGTCTTGTTATGGAGCAATGCAAAGGAATTTTGATTACTGCAGACAAAATTTATTTGCATATGGTCTCCAGAAATGTTCCTTGAGTTGCAGCATGCTGGACATTGCAGCCAATGTGCTGCAGCTCACAGAACTGCTCTGTGTCTGTATCGGATACTGACACCTTACTGCTTGTTTCAGGAACACATACTGCAGTAGAGAAATTATACCAGTAGGGGTAGCCCTCTGTCTGTCAAATGAGCTACTGTATGGTATTGTTGACACATATGTATACAGTAAATGCTACATACATTTTTACAGTTTAGTTGATGGAAAGTGATTGTCCATAAAACCACTTGGTAGTGAAGGAGTTAATATATTCTGCAGAGGGTTAATGAGAATGCGGCAGCGCAACTAGCACGATCTCCATACATTTCCCTGTATCTTTCAACAAAATGATTAAGATGGAGGTGGAAACATTCTTCGTGTCAATTACACTTGTCAAAAAAATGTGGCAAGAATGGAAAGATTTGAAGATTTCTGAGTTGTCTCACTGCCCTATACATGAAAGTATGTTTTACAAAGATAAGGGAGGATATGAAAGGAAGGGAAGAGAGGACTGACATCATACCATTGTTTTCTTTTTCATCATTCAGACGTTATTCTATAAGAGGATTTTTGCGTGACTATTTTTTTTTTTAAGTGATTTCAGATGTACAGTGATTGTTTGCAAGTTATCGAAAAATTGTGGAATAAAAGAGTTATAAAAAGGAAAAAGGAAAATGACATTCTGGGAGTTTTTAACTTTACACAAGTCAGTTCAGCATGTTTTAAAAAATAGCATTTCCTATTCCACATCTACTATCTATTTCCTACCTTAAGTGAGTTATTTGTATTTAACCCCTCCACACCCAAACGTGTATTTCCATTTTTGCATAATTATTTAAAAAAAATAAAATTAATAAAACCCGGCTTACACACATTTTAATGGATGGTTTTCTGCTAGAGGAGACAACAATTCTGAGTTAGAGGATGGCAGAACTGAGGTCTATTACAGTAAATGGGCTGGAATGAGTAACCTCCAACCTCATTGTAACAAAAAGTGCAATAAACATTCCTAGAATACAAGGAGAGCTTTGTGGTCACTCATTCCTGTACAGGGATAGGATTCAAGGGGTTATACTTGCTGAAAATTCCTGTACAGTACAGATACAGCAGGTTACTGTAATTTCCATATACAAACATTATGCCACAAATATATATTATTTTTACATGCTGTTTGTGTGTTTTTGGAAGCTGAATAGCTAATTATAATCTCTTTATGGTTATGATTGCTATAAATACCAGACCTGCCACAATTTGATCACCTGGCAGCTCTATGCTGTCACACGGTTTTTGGGGAAACTAAGGAAAAATGCATGTGTGGTTTTTTTAGTGACACTCACAGTGCTAAAATAAGATTTTGGGCTTTTGAAGCCAATACACTGGCGCTAATACAGCACTCATGTACAGTGGTCTATTTAGGTTTTGTGCTGCCCTAGGTCTGACTAAACTCGTGCACCCCCTAATTTAAATTTGAGGCACCCCTTCCCGTCAAGGGCACACCTCTTCCTGGTTAATCCCCACCCTTCCTCTTTAAGCTCCACCTTTTCCTCTTAAAGCTCCGCCTTTTCCTCTCTTTATATTAAAAGTGGATACCAAGTGCCTACTTGTATATTTTGTATACCATTTCAAATGTATCTATTGAGATAAATAAAATTATGAAATGTTTAAATTCAAGCATTTTTACAAAGAACAGCCACGCATGTCAAGTATACTGGATCACAGCCGCTCTAATTGGTTGAACAATAAAATCCACAGAAAAATGCACTGCATATCAGTGTATCACAGAGCTGCACAGCAATAAAACCCACAGAAATGGGCACTGTGTATGAGCATATCAGAACTGCACAGCAATAAAACTCACAGTAATGTGCAGTGTGTATGAGTGTATCCCAGAGCTCCAGGGCAATAAAACTCACAGTAATATGCAGTGTGTATCACAGAATCCACAGCAATAAAGCTCCCAGCAATGCAATGTGCAGTGTGTGTGTCAGCATATCACAATTCACAGCAATAAAATTCACAGCAATGCAATGTGTGGTGTGTGTCAGCGTATCAGAATCCACAGCAATAAAACTCCCAGCAATGCAATGTGCAGTGTGTATGAGTGCATCAGAATCCACTGCAATAAAACTCCCAGCAAACCGAGTGAATATGAGCACACAGCAATTATTTATTCTATATTTACCGGCCTCCGTCCGTGGTAGGGCTGTGTGCAGAGTCAGCAGGAGGTCCCTCCAGGCCACGTTAGGATCGCGGCTGTGCCTGTGCATGGAATGATCTTGTCAGCAGTGGGGTGCCACTGCGAGAGGGTGCACCGTGGCTTTGATTCCCTTCCCGGTGGGTGTTCAGTCCAGAATAGAGTGAGAGTCCGTGTTAACGAAAGGGCGGGCAGCTGCGTGCGTGTCAAGTGGTTCAGCCAGTCAGGTGGTACTGAGACTCAGTACCACCTGACTGGTCGGACCACGTGACCTGCACGCACGCAGTCTCACCAGGAGCCAGGCAGCTCAATGACAAATTTCTATCACTGCAGTGCTGGTTAAGGAAAGGTCCACTTTAAACAGCAGTAAGCAGACAGGGCTTCATATTCTGCTGATCCCCCCTTTACGTGCCGTTTACTGTCATCTTCTCTCTCTGCACACAAATCACATCCCCCTCCCCTCTCCTAGAGCTGCTGCGGGGCAGGGGAGGAGCTATGGAGGGAGCAGAGGGGGATTTTTATTCTATTCGATTTTATTCTGTATGCAAACGCCCTGCTCCGCTGCCCGTGGTTTGAGAACACAGCTCAAAGCTGACACACAGTGACAGTGGCACCTCCTAGTACCCCCTAATGACACCCAAATAATCACTGGTACCTGGGGTGGCTCGCCCTCCGCCACTCCCCTAAGTTCCACCCTGTTCTGTGATATGCTCACACACAAATTTGGCGAACTGCCAGCAAGTACGGTGCTGTTTGAAGGCAGTGCAAATCCCCATAGAGAAGTAATGGTTAATCTAATCAGAGAACACCAAACAGCAGAAAAATGGCAGTGAAATGCCCTGATGTTCGGTGTTTTCAATCAGTAGGTTTATTCAGGCGAACCCCATAGGTTTCAATGTTAAAAATATTCCCCTTTTTTATGCAATATCTAATAAACCATTTATTATTTTAATCTGCAGTAAAAAGTCTTTATTTATTTTTAGTACCTTTTAGTAATTTTTCAGCAAAATTTCCCCCCCTTTTTTTAAAAGCGTTTTATCTTTTTTCTGTAACAGAACTTTTTATTATCAGTCATAGGATCTTATATGTAAATTCCAGACATTTTCGATCAGTAGTTCTTTTGAAAACAGCAGGCCACGGGTTTGCGGTGGCAGCATTCAGCGGCCGACTCCACGCACTTTGCGGACCCTGCGGTGAATGGTGAATTCACTGCAGGGTGGGGAAATTTTATTCCCCGAAGTGCAGGGACCTACAGAACACCAAAATGTTGGCGTCATTTCGGTGCTCTGTGAGTAGCACATTTAGTGGTGAGGTTTTTTGCTGCCCCCTGAAAAGTGAAAGACTAGGCCTTGCCTACCCAGGACATACTTGAAAATTAGTGAAATCTCAATGTATCCTTCCTGGTAATGCGGGCCGCCGCCCCCTGGAAAGTGCCGCCCTAGGCCTAGGCCTTGTTGGCCTAGGCCAAAATACAGCACTGCTCATGTATGAGCAGCCCTGATTGGCTGCCCAGTCAGGCAGCCAGTCACTCTGACAGTCATGTGCTGGGGTGACATGCCCCTTTTGGGGTCATTGGCATTGCCTGTAATGGCCATGCACACACTTAGATATGCTCCTCCCCATCCTACCAATCTCAGACCTGCCAAGCTTGGCAGGTCTGAAATACCCATTGTCATGAGAGCCCAAGGTCAAATATTTTCCCATCGGCCGTCGTGACTCGTTTCCCTCCGCTAGTTCCCTGGATTCTTCCCTCAGCAAGCAGCGCTGAATCAATGTACCGGCTGGGTGGAGTAGAAGTAACATCACTACTCTTCAGGGAGAGAGCCTGTGGAGTCATGGGTTTGATCCTGACGAGCACCTCTCCAGTAAGTGTCCTTGGGCAAGACACCTAACGGTACATACTCGCCACCCAGGACATACTTGAAAAACGAGAGAAATCTCAATGTACCCTTCCTGGTAAAATCCTTTCTCAAAAAAAAAAATGTCAGTTCTTAATTTCTCCCAGTAAAGCAGACGACACTGGTCATATTGGGTTAAGCAGACTCACTGGCCATTTGAGCAGGCCTTTTTTTATTTGGTACAGAATCAGATAACAACAGTTAACATCCCTGCCCACCCAGACATCCCGGCAACGCAGTTCTCCCTGGCCTCCCTCAGATCCTCCTCCCAGATTGTAAGCTCTTGAGCAGGGTCCTCTCTCCTACTGTTCCATGTGTTTAACTTGAATGTATATTGGTTATTCTGTCTCTCCCATTGTACAGCGCTACAGAACTTGGTGGCACCTTATAAATAACTGTAACTGCAATCATACAGAGCAAGGGTCCTTGTTTGGGGGGATTTCAGGGATCCATGGGTACCATTTGATAGCTCGAGTCGGGCCCCTATGGTGTCATAGTCCAAAAAGCACCCAGATCCGCAGGCGGGGGCCAGAGCGGCAACGTGTGGAAGTTACCCCAGGTTGGGTTTTCAAACCAGGCTCCTAGAAGGTGATTGTCTGGAGTTTCAAAACCAGGCTTCTCCTGGTGTCAGGGAACACGAGGGACATGTTTAAGGCATATGGATTATGTTCTGATGGGGGGGGTCACAAAAACACCACTTTTAACATGAAAAGATAAATAGAGCTTAAATGAGGGGAATAGCAGACGAGCGTGGTTTTAGTACAGTCCACAGTTTCTGAGCAAGGGGCTCCGTGACACCCATGGGCAGGCATCTGGAAATTTTAGCTGCCCAGATATATCACATTTAGCAAATAGGACACAAAAGACATTTCTACTTGTATACTAATAATGCAGGCCCTGTTTGAATTTGTGCAAGAAACAAGATACAATCTAGACACCATCTTGAGCAGGGACCTCAAACTCTTGCCCCTCAGATGTTGCTGAACTACAACTCCCACGATTCTCTGGCTATTTATTGCATTCAAACAATTCTGGGAATTGTAGGCAATAAACATCTGAGGGGGAAGAGTTTGAGATCCCTGATTTAGAGTTTAGAACCTTTTATCCCAACAATATTTCTGTAAGCAATAAGTGTAAAATTAAGAATAAGCCAATTTTAGTTTTAATAAAAAAACATTCTACATACAAATAAGCTTTTTCACTCTAAATTTAATTGGTATTCCATATTTTATATATCCGGCTGGGTGGAGTAGAGGTAACATCACTGCTCTGCGTGGAGAGAGCCTGTGGAGACATGGGTTCGATCCGAATGAGCACCTCTCCAGTAAGTGTCTTTGGGCAAGACACCTAACGGTACATACTCACCACCCAGGACATACATGAAAACGAGAGAAATCTCAATGTATCCTTCCTAGTAAAATCCTTTCTTTAAAAAAAATATTATCTTTTGTTCCTCAACAAAAAGTGCTTGACAGTGACATAGTTACAATAAGAGTCTGCTAACTTGTCCTTTATTTTACCACATGCTTTTTTTAGAGCCCGTTTCAGCTATGTCCCTAAAACTCGTTTGACAAAAACTAAACCTTATCCTTCTCAGAAACAACACAACACATAAATGTGCATAGAAGAAGTATGAGTTGCTGTAGGGATGTAGTTGGTAAGTAAAGGAAGTTGCAGAACAACTGAGAAGGAAGAGGTTGTCTTCCCTAACCAAATCTATAGATTATCCATTTGTTATACTTAACATCTGTGCTATGAATGACTCATTTATATATCCCTAACCAAATATAATTAATTCAGTAGGCAGTAAAGAACACTAGCCCTTTTAAGGTCAGGCATGTAATTCTGTTCTCATTTTCCTCTTTGTAAAATTGGCAAACAGATGAGGAGCACATGCAAACAATAAAGGTCTTCTACTTATTTCGCCTTATTGACTAACTTATTATTGCACCTTCAGCATGAATAGCATATTATAACCTCTGGCCATACCACACAACCTGTATCGTCTTGTTTAGAACTTGGATTCACCAATATGACAATGCCAGGTTAGTCGGATGTTGTAGCAAATAGTGGGTGTAAATTCAAACATCTGTTTGTGTAGAAGCAGAATTATTCCTACAATTGTTAAACCATTGCAACAAAGAATGCACAGTATACACTTATACTGATTCATTAACTATATTGTTTTTTTTAAAGGAAGGGAATTTGCTGTCACATTTATGATTTTAGTGATGAAAGAATTAAATATTGTGGAGGAGTCACTGAGCTTAGAGATAGTGGATAAAAGCCAGGAAATTCCACACCAGTGATAAAAATGAATACTCATTCCAAATATATGTTCCAAAACCCCAAAATAGGAATTTCAAAAGTTTTTATTTGCTACCTTTGTTTCTAGAAACAGAGCCAAAGAAAAACTGGACCGTCTGCCTACTGGCGAGATTTATAAAAGGCCAATTTTATAAATCCCACGATAAACACAATGGTCCAATGTCTGGATACTAGTTTGTGTATTTCTAAAAGGCTCAGTAAGTAAATTAGTTTTGGTTTCATTTTTGACATTTTCAAGGATTAAAAATAAATGAGTATATTTAGCATGGGTTTAGGATGTATGTTTTTTTTAAAAAAAATGTTAGAGGTATTTGGTTGAAGATACACTGCAAAAAATTGTGGGACCCACCACTTAAATCACTCAGAACAACTTCAAAAACATACACAAAAAAGAAATTGTGGGGCCATTAATAGCGGTTCACAAATCTATGTATTGTACACCAGCCATTATCCATTTGCGGCTAACTATTAATGACTTTGACAACCAAGCTACTGTATTAGTAACTCAACTCTAAATATTTGAGTGATGCTTGTAGATACCAGACCAGGAGTGCCACCACAGGCGACTGCTGGTATCGTCCTCTGGAAGTCATAGGGCTCCATGGAATGAAGCGCACCCTTGCCTGAGTGGGGTCCTGTTGGGGCTACCAAAGGACAATGGGGACCATTATTTTATTCTCAGCGTTCTTCTGTTTATGGCAACAAGACGTGGCTGACTGCACCACTCTCTGCAGCCCAAGATTGGAAGAAAGCTCCCCAGATTTAAGTGTTAAGTGATTTTGACTTTGCTAAACCACTTATCTCCAGGGTCTCCCAGGTGGTATTCTTTGTACTGGCTCGAGTCATTATTCTACAAAGAATACTGGCACACACTGAGAAGTCTGGAATAGTTTGTACTTCATCGGCTACCCAAAAATGAATGTCTCCTATTCAAGGTATAGGAGCTGTTCATTTACTGTAAGGTTCTGCAACTTCCAAGTTGCAGGATTTGCTTGCGGTTTGTTGGGATTGCGCCAAAACCATTAAATTAAGAACTGAAGCGATTATGTATAAAGTCTTGAGTTATTAACGTGATGGCTCAGTTGGAATCTGACCCGTGGAAGGCTTAAATAAGTTGGGGGGGATATTTGTTTGGAAAACTGTATGTTAGGAAGCTGGTAGATGTGTAGGTCATAAGTTGCAGATTTAGAAGAGGTAACTGGGAATAGTATTCTACAGCTTCATCTTTTTTTTTATTCCATCATAGCATAGCATCATAGCCCTAAACAAAGTGACTTTTATGGAAGGTGGATTTCAGTTATAATCTAGATCTACAAGCTACAAGTTAGTGCCTAATAGGTTGTCTTGCAAGGGACAGGAATGCTGGAAATGTAAACAATCTAATAGCATGATTTCAAGATATAAATTAAGGACAAAGATGTGTTTACATAAGGTAGGGAGCTGCATGATTTCCTGTATTTCTCTATAGTTGCTTAGTACATGTTGCCAAGCTACATGTACCCCATCTCAGTTCAAACCTAGTTTAAAGGGACACTGTAGCCACCATGACCACTTATGATTATTTACGTGATCATTGTGACAGAGATTTGTCATCCCCCTCCAATCACAGGCCACGCAAGCTGTGGCAGTTCTTACCTCCATCTTGACCTCTGATTCAGGTAGATTCAAAAATTATGACAGTGTGCAATTTATTTATTTGCAAAGTATTTTACCAGGAAGAATACATTGAGATTTCTCTCGTTTTTAAGTATGTTCTGGGTTAATTAAAAACTAACTTAGTTTAAGAAAGAGTTAGGCGCAAGGCATTTGACAAGCCTTCAACCCGCCTACTTGTAATGCTTCCAAGAGAAAAGATTGAGAAGCATTTGATGATTGCAAGTGTGCTATCCATGCATGGGCCCATACACGGTTTGTCCTCGACTGAACACTCACCTAAGCCTCTGTCAGTGGCGTAGCGTGGGGGGGCAGGGGGGGCCAGGGGGGCCGTGGCCCCGGGTGCAGTTTTGTTAGGGGCGCATAATTTCTTTTGAAATTATGCGCCCCTAAAACTTGTGGCCCGACTGACCCGCCGGGCCCTCGGGCGCCGCCCAAGGGCCCGCGGGTTGAGGGGACCCAGATGCCGGGCAGCGGGAGTGCCTGCCCGGTCCTAAACAGTGAGTCCGTCCTGTTGAAGGGGAGGTGGCTGCGTGCAGGCGCAGGTCACGTGGTCCGTCTAATCAGGTGGTACTGAGTCTCTGTACCACCTGACTGGCCGGACCGCGTGACCTGCGCACGCACGCAGCCGCCTCCCCTTCAACAGGACGGACTCGCACGCTGTTCAGGACCGGGGCGGGCAGGCACTCCCGCTGCCCGGGAGCTGGGGCAATATCCAGGTGAGAGCTGGGGCAAATCCATGAGCTGGGGCAAATCCATGTGCTGGGGCAAATCCATGTGCTGGGGCAAATCCATGAGCTGGGGCAAATCCATGTGCTGGGGCAAATCCATGAGCTGGGGCAAATCCATGAGCTGGGGCATATCCATGTGCTGGGGCAAATCCATGAGCTGGGGCAAATCCATGTGCTGGGGCAAATCCATGAGGTGCTGGGGCAAATCCGTGTGCTGGGGAAAATGTGTGAGCTGGGGCAAATCCATGAGCTGGGGCAAATCCATGAGCTGGGGCAAATCCATGTGTGAGCTGGGGCAAATCCATGAGCTGGGGCAAATCCATGTGTGAGCTGGGGCAAATCCATGAGCTGGGGCAAGTCCATGTGTGAGCTGGGGCAAATCCATGTGTGAGCTGGGGCAAATCCATGTGTGAGCTGGGGCAATATTCATGTGTGAGCTGGCTGGGGCAAATCCATGTGTGAGCTGGGGCAATATTCATGTGTGAGCTGGCTGGGGCAAATCCATGTGTGAGCTGGGGCAATATCGATAACGTGTCCACAGGTTGGGGGGGGCGCACAATTCTTGGCTGGCCTTGGGCGCTGACAACCCACGCTACGCCACTGGCCTCTGTTCCTTAGATGACAAAGATCAATTCTGAAAGATCTCAGAAATGAACTGCTCACATATCAGTGCACAGGAGGATCAGGAGACAACACAGTCAGGGTTATTCAAAGAGAAGCGAAAAGCCACCACACGTTCGGTGACTTTTCGATCTCCTCAAGTATGATTTGGCGATACCATTTCGGCGACCCTGCGGTGTATTCAGCAAGCACCACAGGGCCGTCATAGTGCAGGGAAAAGCCACCGAAAACCTGCCGAACACTCACCCCGCAAAACGCAGGCGAATGCACACCGAAATCCGCAAAAACATCTGATTAACCCTGCCGAAGACGCCGGAGAAACCTGAGCAGGATCCTATCACAGCGCAGAGCAGCCACCGGAAAAACCTGACACCGCAGACGCATGGAGTGAAAAAAAAAACAGTACGCTTGAATGTTTGATAAGTGAAACGCTGTTTGCAAACAAACTACTGAGTGAAAATGTCTGAAATTCACATATGAGATCCAATGAATGATAATAAAAAGGGCTGTCACAGAAAAAAGAAAAAAGGTTAAAAAAATCGGAGAAAAGTTTTTTGCAAAAAAATCCCAAAAAATGCTTAAAAGATCCTAAGAAATCTATAAATAGACTTTTTACTGCAGAATATTATAATCAACGGTTTAATAGATATTGTATTAAAACAGGAATATTTTTAACATTGAAGCCTATGGGATTCGCCTGAATAAATCTGTCGAATGAAGCAACCGAATGGCAGGGCATTTCGGCAACTTTTCACTGCTGGTTTTTGTTCTCTGAATAGACGAAGCTATGGGGATTTCACTGCACTCGCACAGGCACCGAACAGGCACTGTATGTGCAGGCAATTCGCCAACATTTGGCGAATTGCCTGCTATCTGAATAGCCGAATGGCCAAGAAAGGTAACCGAACGCTGATTTTCAGCATTCGGTTACCTTTCGGCAGCCATTCGGATCTCTCTGAATAACCCTGAGTGACTTAACTGGAAAGTAAATCAAGTGCACTTAATTCAGGACGGAGACGTTCGCAGACACTTAAAGAGTAACTCACTAAAGGTAGCAAACAAATAATGAAGGTAAATAAGTAACATGCTTGTTTGAACTGGTTGAAATGATGTAGGTAAAGTTCAAAAACATGTAGAATGCTGCTTTAAGCATATTTGGCTATAGCAACTGTTTACTCCACAAATCCTTTCCTTGATTTTTACATATTTTTTTTATTTTTTTGTATTTAAAGTTTTTATTTTGTAAAGGAGTCATCATATAAGCAGAAATCGTAAGGGCCCCGCAGGGCCACATGTTAAGCAATCAACATAAGCACTCAATGAGATATCAGAAGGGAGGGGGGGTCATGCAAAAAATCAGCAGAATGTCAAAGCTGGGGGGGAAGGGGGGTTATAGCGAAAATGCTTCAGAAGAGTGAAAATGTCCAGAACGAAAGCGAGGGGGTCATCAACAAGTGTAAATTTTGCATGGGGGAGTCCACAAGTAAACTCTCAGCCAGTGTCCCGGAAAGGTAACATCGACAATGCAGGCAGGGAGAAGCCAAGCAGGCCCGGCCAGACAGCAGATTGAGGCATGGCAAAATAAATCAGGACTGGCCGGTCAGGCAAGCTCCTGCCCGACCACCGCCAAGAGCGTGGGACAGGGCTGCAGGCAGAGTCGGGGTAGGGGACAGCAAAAATGCGTCAAACGGAGGTATCCTCGCGAATACCACGTGGGAGAGGTCCGTTGCCTCCAGGCTCCGGTCGATCCCAGCAGATGCCACCAGCACATCCGCCAGCTCCATCTGGGCGAGCGTTCCTCGGCAGATAGGCCCCTCAGAGACGTACAGTGGGGGCAGCTCCCTCGTGGGCAGCTCCATCGGCTCGACGGGCAGCCGCGCCGGGGGAGTCAGCTCCCCGCTCGCATCCTGCAGCACTCCGACCTCCTCCTCACATCCGCGTACCTCAGTGTCAGGCCGTTCGTCCCCAGATATACTGCTGTGTGAGGCCTTGACTTTCCGGCCCGAACGCAGCACGGCCATAACCCGGCGCACATCGCCTCGTGTCATTGGGTGTCCATCATCCTCCAGCAGCTGCAGCAAGATGTCCAAAACGTCCGGGGGACAGGGGCCCTCTGTCTCCCCGGTCTTTGTCATGGCACTTCGCAGGTTCTGGGCACTCGCCGCAAGCCCGCCAGGAGACAACAGACGGCAGGATGTAGGCTGCAAAATTGCTGCCAGCACCACACTTCAGCCAGGGAGATGACCAGTGAGCAAGTCTCTCTCGACCGGAGGGGGGGGAAACGGGCTCCGGTCAGCACACACCTGGTGGCCAGCCGCTCAGGAGCCTCCAGCAAAGGGTTTCAGTGGGTAAAACAAGCAAAAATAGCCCCAGGGAGAAGGGATCACCATGGAGCTCAAGCAGGATGTGACTTCTCCCTCCAGCAGCCGGCCATGTCCCCCCTGATTTTTACATATTTTTATGTGTATCCATAATACAACAAAATAAAAAATGCCACAGAGCTGAAATAAGTCAGAAGCTGGTCTTTTAACATTCTATTTCACTAGTTATACTTTTCAATTTATTTTACAAGTGTCTCGATAAATGCCTAAAACACAGCTGTGATAGTAGCCACCTTGGACTTGAGGTGCATGTACCGGGAGATGCATTTGAGAGCTGTGTGCCTGGTGCTTTATGTGGTTTCCTTGCCATCTCTTTATCTTGTATTCATTCTGTGCCTGTAGGTACAGGGTGTGGGTGTGTGTGCCATCTGTACTCTATTCCCTGATGTCTGTGATATGTGTTAGTATTGTTAATATCTTTATTGTTAATGGTTACTGTCATGAACCCCATGCTCAGAATAATCTTCCTGCGGTTTTAGTAATGTTATTTTATGTACCGTGTTGCCATGAGAGCCACTTCTCACCTGAGACCTCCCCTCCAAAACCAGGACCCTTTCCCTGTATGACAATTGGGGCTGTGCTGGGTGGACCTGCTGGGGAGCAGGTTTTGACTGCGGTGTTGAGATGTCTTGGTAGGCTGAGTTTGGGAATGGGATTAACTGTTGTTATCCGATTCTGTACCAAATAAAAGGAGGCCTGATGACATGGACAGGCAGTCTGCTTAACCCAATCTGATCAGTGTCATTTGCCTTATTGGGAGAAATTAAGAACTGACATTAATTTAGCGGTGCTTGCTGAGAGAAGAATCCAGGGACTAGCGGAGGCAGGCAGATACGACGGCCAAGGGGCAAACTGTGACCTTGGCTCCCGTAACAACAACCAAACTTGATCTGTATTTTTAGAATAATACTTATACAATATATTAAATATTGTTTGAGCCACTGAGAAAGAGATCAAGAAGGTACAGCATAATAATACAAATAGATGCTGTGCTCTATGGTAAAAAGCAACGTCGGAGAAAGGTAACCCAAACCTAGAACAAGTGATCGTAGTTAACATGTTACTTTCTATATGAACTTCAGGGTAACTAAAACTTAACCTTTATTATTACAATATGGATAAATGAAAAATGGAGTAAAGTGAGTAGACCAATAGTATACTTCAATATTAAGGTTGCGGATTTAATCAATTAATATTTGGTTAATACACAGTAGGTAAAGGAAAAAATAAAACAAGAGAATTAAGGAATTGGGCAACAAAAAAAACCTAATTTCATAAAATGTCAGGGTCATTAATTCACTGTTTAAGAGATCTAGGCACAGAGCCCGACAAAGCCGTTAACAGGGAGATGGTAAGGGAGTAAATCTAAAGAGCTGATTTCCCATATTGGCTCCCTGTTACCGACCTTATTCCTAACCAGCCGCTGTATTTGCAGCTGGCACAAGAATAATTGTGAGGCACAGGCAGATACCGACAGTGGAACTGCACACTGCCACAGGTAACGACTCCTGGACTTCACAGGACGCCATGGAGCCCTGGGCAAGCTCTGCACAAGCTTTTTTGTGCAGTGGCCACAGAAGAACACTGCATACAATTTATTTCCAATCTTCTGCTTGCGGACAGGAGAGTTGGTGGATCCTGACACCCTCTGCATTGCAGGACCTGAGCTAAGTAATGGAATTTTTGGTATGGTTATTGTGACGAAAGCCGCTACTCAGGACAAGTAGATTCGTCATTAACTCCGTCCTTGCCTTGGAGCACTGTGGGATAGCATGCCAGCCGAGGTGTCAGCCCTGGATGCAGTGAAAGCGACTGCTCAGAATAAGCCGGTCTGCTGGATGGAGCCTGTAACGCCTCAATTAAAAGGGCATCAATCCGCTATTTGTTTCTGCCTGGATCCGAGAATACTGAGGCTCTGTGAGAATAGCCCTTTATCCCTCCCCAGTCACTAGTCGAAACAAAAGTCTAGGTTGAAGGAAAATCCGAGTGTATTTTCAATGGGAACATACAGTGTTTATATACAGTTACAACATCTTGACAACCTTGCTCGCCACTGTTCTTTACCTGGCCCTCTCCAGACTTTCCGGCGCCTGACTGTCCCACATGGACTGCTAGACCATAGGTTAATATGGGAATTTTGGCACCAGCCATAGCCCTTTTTTTGGGATACACCCCTGCTCTCAGCAGGAGTCCGGCAGGGAAATTCTATCTGCACCTTTGAGCCTGCTGAATGCAGCTTCTGCTTCCCCTCGAGGTAGCCTGATACCCTGCTGAGGGTTGCGGGTCTGTAGCAGGGATGTGCAGTCAGGGGTGGGGTCACGGGTTCCAGTAAATTAATGTGCTCATTGTGCTGTAATGACATGTATTGTGTGTATATTTAAACTGTAAATAAATGTTATTTATTGAAAAAGTTCTCATACTCACCTCTCCACGCTCCCTCGCTGCTTCTCTGTCCTCGGCTTTTTTTCCCTTCCCCTTTCAGTTTGCTGGCTTCTGTGTGTGTGTGATTCACTACACAGACTGCAGGGGCAACACTGAGCCAGCCTAGCCTATGCAATTTGCACAGCAGAATGCTACACTAATTGCGTAGCTCAAGCTGGCTTTGCTTCCTGGTTCTACGTTCTTTTGTGCCTCCAGAGGCACTGAGAGCAATTGAAAGCTTGAGCCAATGGGAAAGCTCCACTGGTCTCAAGCAATTCTTTTTTTTAAAGAAAACGCCCCCCATGGGAGGCAGAGCTCCCCATTTATTGATTGATGCAGATGCATTTATTGATTTATTGATTGATGCAGACAGTCATGTGACTGTCCTCGTCAGTCGTGGGGGGCAGGCAGTCACAATAGCGCCCTCTATTAGTCAGTATTGTAAGTGCATGCTCTTAGAAGTAAAATCCTATATGCAAACTTTATTTTAAAGAGTTTTAATAGCGCCCTCTATTAGTCAGTATTGAAAGTGCATGCTCTTAGAAGTAAAATCCTATATGCAAACTTTATTTAAAAGAGTTGTAATAGCGTCCTCTATTAGTCAGTATTGTAACTGCATTCTCTTAGAACTTAAAAAAAAGCAAACTTTACTTTATAAATAGTGAAACTATATTCTACTATATAACGATAATCAAATGTGTAAATTGCAACTGCGTAACCCTGTGTATATCTGGCTCTGATACTAGCCAGTGCCTCACCAGCCACTGACCTCACCGCAAGTCATTGGTCTGTAGGGGTTAATTCTGCTGGCGCAGCAACACATTCTGGATCCTGTTGGATAGCTCTGGTCCCCTGGCTACTCATACCAAAAGAGCGCCCTGATGCATGAACCTGGGGCCGAGCGGCAGGCGGGTGAACAGGAGTCGGATTTTGGCAGCTTGTCAGCGGTATTCGCAATCTCCTGGGGAGCCTCCTGCATCACACAATTTTAGGCAAGCTGGGGTACACTTTACAGACACACTGATAACATATTTTGTTTGCACAATTGACACTGGTACAAGCTGGACACAAAGGGGAACGAGTTATTAACAGCACAGGAGATATACAGACAAACCAGCAGCCGGGCCGTTTCAATGAACTGATACATTGTAGCAAGCATGCACTTAGTGGTTACTGGCAGGATCGGTGTGGGAAATTGCAGGGGGAAACACAATTAAAAACAAAACTGGGAACATTTTACAGTAAGGGCCCATTCACACTGAGCGAAATGAAAATCGTGCGTTTTTCCGCGCGATTTTCATATACGTGACATTGAGCAATATTGCGCGACAATATCGTGCAATATCGCCATTATGCGTGACATTGCGCAACACCATTGATGCAAATCGCAAAATTGCAAATCGCAAAAAAAGGGTCAAGTACAAGCGACAAGCTACAGCGACGAGCTACAGGCGACATTGAGCTGTGAGATGTGAACAGCTCCATTGAAATGCATTGGAGAAGCTACATAAAGCAATATTGCGCAGAAATATGTGCGATATCGCACCAAAAAATGCGCAATAAATTGCTCAGTGTGAATGGGGCCTAAATCTAACAGGGGAATTCGTTCAATAAAATAAAGGGTAAACAAAATATAACAAAATAAGAATGAAATTAAACTAAATAAATATTGTGACGACTAATCCGTCACAGTTATATGGATGTATTAAGTGATTTTGCAAAACAAAAAGGGTTTCAGAGTCGGATACTCAACTGACAATTTGAAGGAGAACGAGCTAGGATAGTATACCACAAAATTATTATTATTATCCTTTATTTATATAGCGGCACTAATTCCGCAGCACTTTACAAGTTCAGTGTACAAGAGGTTGATACATTAGAATACCACACATGGATGATATGACCTGATGATTCAGGGGGACCCTGTTCCCAAGGGAACTTACAATCTATATGATATATACAAGTTAGTGAGGTAGGCACATCCATATTGTTAGGTGTCTTGCCCAAGGACACTCGCTGGTGGCGTCTTCTGAGTGGGATCGGGTTGTCTTTCCATGATTGTAGAGCAGCGACCTGGTGGTTAGGTCGAACCCGCTTCTCGTAAAGTCAATTCCTCTCCACAGTTGGATCGGAGGGATGTGCTGATCGGGATTTGATTTTCTTCTCCACGGTCGAAGGGAAGAGACGCTACCACTGGACTCCACAACCGATATTGTGTGGTAGGCAAATATGTACCATTAGGTGTCTTGCCCAAGGACACAAGCAGTGATGTTACCTCTACTCCATCCAGCCGGTACAAAATAGGTGGAAATATATGGAAAAAAGATGGGAAAATTATTCGTTTTCACCCTTTTCTAGTTCACATTAAAGGTTTTAAGTACCATTCATGGTTATAGTGCTGGCATCATCTGATACACCGGCAATACACTGTTAAGAAATCAGGTATGGAACACAAACATTTCTAACATTGTCCTGTTTGTAAGACATATGCTAGACTGGAGACAGACAGGGGTCTCTACTCATTTTGTACCAGAAAATCTATTAGGTGGTACTATACCAGCTGTAACCTGTCCTATGATCATTTGCCAAATTTTTATATGACTAATGAAACGCACACTTTATGAAAACTCTGAATGTTAAACGAGTATATAAATTTGGTTTCAGTGCCACGAATAGGCATGTGCAGCCCACGTTTTAGGGTGAGCACACATGGAACATTTATTATTTACTAACTGTAAATAATCGCGGTCAATTTTCTTGTTTTTATCATGAGTAAACAGTGTTGTGCCACCTTTCGTGATTTGCACAACATCCCTCCATGTTTAAAAACCCATCATCGACGTGCTCTACAAACTCAAATGTTCTTATCAGTTCTTTCCTGCTGTCGCAAATGATGTATCTACCTCTCTGCCTTCTCATGACTATTCTTGCTTGTTAATCTATTTTTCTCTTCAATGTTTTATGTTGCTGTTTATGTTCTTTTTTTTAACTAAATCATTGGAACTGATATCAACTTTTTTCCTCCCTTTCTTTCCCACTCCTTCCATGGCTCTAGAGAACAGAGCTCCCACCCACTAAACTGGGAGTTAGTTTGCAAGCTCTGAAGTTGACTCCAGTCCCTCCCCTCCCGAAAGCTTTACAAACCAAGGCTGATTCTAACCCTAATCACCAGCAGTCTACAAACATTTCCCCTCTCCTCCCTTTCCTTTTCACTCATGCTTTCCTCCTTATCACTCTCTGAACCAGTTCCTCATTTCACTTTGAGAATAAGCTCTTTAACATTTGGATCTGAAGGATATGCATTCTTTTTTTCCCCTTAACTTCTCCGAATCCTGATTTCTTTTAATTTAGGTCTGTACGGTATATTATCCTCTTTACTTCTTCTGCGAAGATCAAGTCCACTGAGTGTCCAAACACAGCTATACAATGAACAGCAACATAGCAGAAAAGGAGAGCTCCCAGGATGACATCAGCCTGCCAGAGGAGGAGGTACACCCCTTACATTTATATTGCGTGCCTATACATCTGGGCATAGCCTATACACCCAATGTGCTTATACGTTAGGCTGCCTTTGGCAGGACTACTGCTGGATTATGTTTTCTTTTAGGATGGGCATAATCCATATATATTTTTTCATCTCTGTCTGTATAAAGTAGAGTAGATTTGATAAGCCATGTTAGTGTGTGTGTATGTGTGTGTATATATATATTTCTTGCTCTAAACCCTATTAAGGGAAAATCATGCATAGTCAAATAAATAGATGTTTATTTATAAAGCGCCGGAATATGCCAGCGCTTTATGAATAAAGAATAATAATAATGTTGCAAGACTGCAATATTTATCTAACTAATTATCATATATTTTATTATTCAGTTATGTTGTGCCATTGTATATATAATTGATCTTGCTCGTAAAATAGTTTTGATGTTGCATATATAAGCAGTATATTTTTTGGCGCTGGTGAGGCGAGTTTATAGTGTCGTGTTTAGTTTCAAATGTTTCACTGACAAGCAGCTGGCAGAAATCAGCTTAGAAGGAAAGAGACAATCCCTGTAAAAGCCTAATAAATGGATACAGTATATACAATAGATGACTTTTATGTAAACGTTTATTTTTAACTTATTTCCAATGACCTCTAGTAAACTGAAATGGACTGCAACATGTGTCAGAGACGTCCTTGTGATATGTGTGCCTATAAGGGCAAACTGATATGTGAAAAAAACACTGGATCTTTGAATTTTTGTGGAAATAACTATTGTCTTGCAGCTTCTAGCCATACTTGTGGATGGATAGATACGGAGATAGATAAATGAGTACAATAGAAAGACAGATTGGTGAATGTTAGTTTATCTTGGTAGAATTATACAAACATATTTTTACAAACATAAGGTAGTTATTGATCAGCAAACTCAATTATTGTTTTATGATTGTGTCGCCTTGTGTTTTAAATGATGTACATTACATATTTTTTTTGTTACTGTGTGCATTACAATTCCACCCTGATGCACACAGTCCTTGGAGTAACGCCACAGTAATTTTTTTACAGTTGCGTAATCATTGCACATATTTTGGGGATTTATACTTTGACATACTGACAATATGTCATTGTGTTAGCTGATTCAAAGTATGCATGTGTTAACCCCTGCATTTCCACAGATCTTGGTGTTTAGTTGATAATATTAGTATTTATCTCCCAACATTAATGTAGCTGCTGTGAATTCTGAGAATGAAGGTTCCATGTTCCTACTAAAACCGATGCTTTGGCTTAGATCAAGGAATGGATGTGTGGAAGTCAATGAGTACATTAATCATGTGTGATTCACTAGCATGTAAAGCTCAAAGACAATGTTGCAGCACTGTTTTGTAGCTGGGTAGGAATATTAGAGTCATAATTTAAACATTCAGGTGCTGTAACTTGATTAAGATTGCAGTGCGTGATTAATCAGACTTTGTTCACCCATCCAAAAATCCATGACAGTGTGAGACGAAGGGTGCTTATATTGGACCTAATCCCTGAAAATGAATTTCTAACTTCTCCTATACTACCAATAGGTAACCTATGATACTCCAGCTCTTCACAGACAACATTAACCACAATGCTCTAACAGTTATTGTGCTTGGTAAGCATGATGAAGGCCAACATTAGCCAATATATCTCTATACTATCAGACCTGTAAGCATACTGGTCTTGTGGTTATACTAGAGTTGTCAAGTCATGCAGTGGTCTGGGTTAACTCAGCAACAGCTATTCTGGACATGAAACTTCAGATATACTAAATTAGGAGAGCTGCAATTACTAGTGTGATAACAACTACTGAGTTCAGTTGAATGGGAGAGTTCAAGACACAAATTCCCAAGCTAAACTCAGGTGTGTGTGTGGTCACCCTGCCCCCCAAAAATTGTGGCAACACTCCCAAGCAAGGAATAAACCTTCAAAGATGTTCCCTGACACTCCTCTTTGTGGATTGCTTTGACTCACATGTTGTTTGTGTTTGAATTGCAGAGTTCCCCTGAAAGAAAAGTCAGCAACCTTGGCCCTCCAGATGCATTGAAACTACATCTCCCATGATCCTCAGTCAACCTAGTTAGTAGTTGAGCATTATGGGAGATGTATTTTCAAAACATCTGGAGGGCCGTGGTTGCTGACCCCTGCCGTGGAGCAAGACTTCCATGATACACTAGAATCTCAATGGAAGACGCTAGCAGAAACATAGAACTACAGTTCTGTCGAATTGCAGAGATCCATAGAGTGATGCATTAGAGCAGTGGTTCCCAACCGCGGTCCTCAAGTACCCCCAACAGGTCATGTTTTTTAAATAACTGAAGCACAACACAGGTGATATGATTTGCTAATCAGTGATTGCAGGATTCAGTCTGCATTTCCCCAAGGCAATCCTCAAAACCTGGCTTTGTAGCGGTACTTGAGGACCGCGGTTGGGAACCACTGCATTAGTAAGGCCAACCAGATTCATTAGCGTCTGGGTGGCAGATCCTGGTCAGAACATAGGACTAGTGAGTTTAGGTGACTTGCACAGTTCCCCTTAGAATGAGATCATCAAGATTCACTAGGATGTCTGTGGAAGCTCCAGGTTAGGAACACAGAACCTCAGCGTTCCGGTGCATTACAGAATTCTCTCCATCGGACCTTGAAAGAAATGTAAATTTGTCAATTTGTTTCAACAAAGGTCTGTGTTTCCATCACCTTTACAAATCATGGTGACTAAGGCTAGGGTCAGACTGAGGCAGTGCGAACGCGCGTGCAGCCGCACTTAATCACGGCCGTAGTAGCAGCAAATGCCGGGCAATGACGGCCAATATACGAAGTACGGTCGCACAAAAGTCCGGCTGCGCAACGCAAGTGGCAAACAAACGCATTTTTTCGAGAACGTGAAACCACTAGTACTGACGTACAGAGTGCGCTGCGTCCGCTAGCGGCGTGTGTGCGTGATTAGGAGACGTCAGACGCTGCTAATGTCCGGCCAACATAACGTCCAGAAGCAAGAAGTGTTTTATTGATGATCCGTACAAAATACGATGAAACTGCGCATCGTATGACCGCTATTGCGTATTCCGTGAAAAAATACGTCCATTCCTTCAACGCACTTTTTCACGGACAACGTGAAAAATGCGTTAGTCTGACCCTAGCCTTAGTTGTCCATTTTTGGTTTGACATGGGTATGAACGAGACCCTTATGTTTTCATTCAAGAAACAGTAGAAGTGATTCTAGAATCTTTTATTGTTTCATATGTCTTTAAATTATATAATTATTCATATACTTGACAAAATAGAAGAAATATCACATGGTAGACAAAAAGCTGGCATAATTTTTATTATTTTTTTTATATCAAGAGTGCATGCAGTTCTAAAGGCAAATGCCTTTCTTTATGCTCATTAACTCGTAAGCCTCTTATTATTAATATGTATTCTTTTGTCGATCAGCCAGTAGATGTTTCAACAAGTTTGATATTGTAATATAAATAGCTTTAAATTTGCAATAGGAACTGGCAATCATCAACATAAGAGTATGGCAGAACACAAGTGTATTTTTGTAGACCCAGTCACGTAAGGGTTACACAATAAGCTTTCATGTGATGCCCCATATCTTTAGTGAGCAGAGCCTACGGCTCAAGACTGACACAACACTGGCTTCCTTCTGCTTCCTTAGATGTGAGGAGTCCCTAGATATTTTGCGGAAAAAATATGGGAAGAACATACGGTCATGTGCTATAGATAGATGGGGTGTGGATTTTTCTCTCTCTCTCTCTCTCTTCTTTCTTTTTTTTACAGAAAGGGTTATTCAGGCTTCTTGGAAGACAAAATGTTTGGGTTAATCCATAAAGAGAGATCTAAACTGCTTCGAGTTTGCCATATGGTCAACCTTAGCATAATCTTAAATCGCGACTGAAGGCTGTAGGCTAAATTGGTCATCTGGGACGTGAATGTTTGGTTCTCTGTGAAGAAATTTGTGCCATATATCACATGTATCATTGACGGATAATCTTGGCAACACAGATGTTTGTGATTTCCTTTTTCCATGATCATCAAGGGTTAAACTGGCTGAGCATCAGGAGACCTGTAGTTCTCAAACAGCTGCAGTGGCAAGGTTATACATCACTGGTGTATGTCATCAGGCTCACCACCCTGCTCATTAAACATATTCGAAGAAATGCCCATTTAATGCTCTTGATATTCGATATGGACAAATTGCTCCCAGGCAGCTAGAAGCTGCTATAAACTTTTATTTTATAACCACTGGTGTGTTCTTTTACTGCAATACTGGAGTTCACCAGACACTATTATACCTGATTTATTTTCTTACATGATAGCTATAGTATCATAAAACTGTAGATTTTTTATAATACATTTAAATTTGTGTTTCCTAATATATGTGTTATATATAATGTTTAATAATGAATTTTATATTTTTTACTAGACATAAGGGGTGAATTCCTGCCCTCACTCTCAGACATAGCCTACCTCCAGCACCGCAAATATTATTAATAATGGACAGACAAAGGCTGTGATGCAGCTCACTTCTATTACATACCACTGTCACATTGTACATCTTTTTCTTTGTGTATTGACAAAAAGGTCCAATAGGTCCACTTCAGAGTCCAACCCTTTATTCACTTGAACATGTACAGGCAATGCAAACTACCATGCTTCTGTAGGTCTTTATGATGTCAAAAACAGGTTTTTCTGTGAAGGTACAACTGTGCAATGTAACAAGTACACAAGAGATACAGCATATCCCAAAGATCATATAAGTGTTAGTTGGATCTTTTTTAGGAGGGTGTACCTGATACTTCTCTAGCTATGCTCTTTAAGAGGGTATACCAGACACCTCTCTAGATGTTTTGAGCTAGGGTACACATCTGGATTACCCTCTAGGCTTATGGAGAACAAAACCATTTTTTTTTGAGAACTTTGACAATGGTCAACAGCTTTAGTGCAAGGGAGATGCAGCAACCCCTGAAGACCATTTCGGCCTCATTTTTGCATTCATTCATGTTGCCGATACCTTTTTATATAATTTGATTATGGGACCAAGTCTGGGTTACCCGCTAGGCTCATGGAGAACACAAACAGGTTTATGAGAGTACTGAGAATGACAACATCACAAGAGAGAGATACAGTTACCCCTGATGATCATTTTGGCCTTGTTGTCATGTTGGGCTGTGTCACGGCTGTAGCTGATACCTCTCTAGGCACTTTGAGCAAGGAGTCCATGTCTGGACTTTCCTCTAAACTCATGGGAACAAAACCAGATTAGTGAAAACGAGATTGGCCTACCCTTTATTATGTACCTGCTCAGGTCTCCTAAGGTTTTAGCTTGATTGTGCCATTGCAGAGAAGACTATGCCATATTAAAATCTAGTCTGCAGCCACCCAAAAGGCTGCAAGAGCTGAAATGCCAAGGAAGTCTACACTGATGTTACCTTTGACTAATCTATGAAAAAGACAGATATGCAGAATAGCAAGAACCCTTCACCATGCTCGGCCAGCATCGCGGGGCTCCAGTGTGAGAGGAACGCCCCTCATAGTACACTATGAACAAAAGTCAGTGAGCAACTCTGTGAGCCTCTATATGGCCAAAACGTTGCTTTTTGTTTCTCCTCAGATTACCTAATAGATACCCTTGCATGTTGGCATACAGTTATCTTTGGTTAGTGACAGCTGTCACATTGTGATGTCACATCAACGCAATAATATGGCTGACCTTGTTATATCCCTGTCACTGTGTAAACTAACCAGTGAAGGTTTTTACTAAACCAACAGTTGTTGAGAACTGACACATGAATTTCATATTTTAAGCCATAATTCCCAAAATATTAAATATCCCAACATGACCATTTTAGAAAAAAATATGTAATCCAATATTCATAGTTCAGTGAATAAACTTATTTCCTATAAGATAATTTCTTTACCGTGTTGTATTTACTGCTCTTCTGTAATTAATAGTCATTTCATTAGAATTTTTTTATCTCATTGTTTTTAATGATTGAAATAAAAATTGATTTTTATAATTTGTCTACAAGTCCCTGGACTTATTGTGAAGTAAATATATAGTTTATTTATATTTATATAATATAACAGTGTTTGCTCTAACCCAGTCCTTAAATTGGCGCTGACAGATTTACAAGCTGTCAACATATCAGGTGCCTTGCTTTAATGCTGGAACCAGCTGCCAGAGTAATGTATTGAAAGCCTATATATTACGTAGGGAATGGATGGTATGTACTATGGCAGGGTAAAAATTTGAAAATGATCTTTACACAGTCAGGGTAATTCAAAGAGATCTGAATTGCTTGAGAAAGGTAACCGAACGCTGAAAATCAGCGTTCGGTTACCTTTCTTGGCCATTCGGCTATCCAGAGAGCAGGCAATACGCCAATTCGCCAATTCCTGGCGAATTGCCTGCACGTACGGTGCCTGTTCGGTGCCTGTTCGAGGGCAGTGAAATCCCCATGAAGAAAGCACTGCTTCGGCTATTCAGAGAACACAAACCAGCAGTGAAAGGTTCCCCTAATGCCCTGCCATTCGGTGGTTTAATTCGGCAAGTTTATTCAGGAGAATCCCATAGGCTTCAATGTTAAAAATATTCCCATTTTAATTCAATATCTAATAAACCGTTCATTATGAAATGTTGCAGTAAAGAGTCTCTTTATTTATAGATTTTTTAGGATATTTTAAGCATCTTTCTGGATTTTTTTTTTAAAAGTCAGATTTTTTTCTTTTTAAGTTTACTTATTTTTTCTGTAACAGCCCTTTTTATTATCATTCCCTGGACCTCATATGTAAATTTCAGACATTTTCGCTCAGTAGTTTCTTTGCAAACAGCGTTTCACTTTTCAATCATTCATGCAAACTGTTTTGCTAATTTATTCACTGCCTCGTCTGCGGTGTCGGCTTTTTCCGGAGGCTGCGATCGGCTCCTGCTCGAGTTTTTCCGTGGTTTCGGCAGGTTAATCCAGATGTTTTTGTGGGTTTTCGGCGTGCATTCGCCGGGTTTTGCGGTTAGTTTTCGTCAGGTTTCCGGCAGCTTTTCCCTGCAATTCGGGGACCCTGTGATGCTTGCTGAATACACCGCAGGGTCACCGAAATGGGATCGGCAAAAGGAACCGAATTGAAGAGAACGAAAAGTCACCAAACGTGCGGTGACTTTTCGAATCTCTTTGAATTACCCTGTATGTAAAAGTATGGACAAAATATTTTACTTAACTTGAGATTTTACTTTTTTTTTACTTTTATTTTGACGAGGTTAGGCTAGTCACATTCAGTCATCCATTAAAAGAAACCATTTACTACCCTTTTCACATACTTTCTCCTATATTTTGAGATTAGTCATTGTGTGACAGGTGCACAGTAAGGAGAAAAAAAACATGTCGGTATGTACTGCTTGAATGATTTCAAGGCATCTTTAATTTTCTGAAAGACCTATTCACTAAACAGTGAGCTTTGGTATGTCAAAAAATACAACATTTTTGTAGACTCTCCAATTCGGAAGAATTTCTTGATTAGCTGGTGATTTATTTTTATTGCTAATAAAGCATTAGAAATAACATCACATGTTTGTTTTTTTAAATAAATTCCTTAAGCTAAAAAGTCAAAGACTCCACAATTCTGCTGATATAAAAGACCATCCATACTTTTTCCTATTTTTTTAATTCATACAAAAGAAGTATTAAAAATAAGTAAATCTAATTAACCCACACTATTCTGTAATCTGGGGGAAAAAAAGACCGCAAATACAAATTTTATTAGCAAAAAGTGGTTTATATGGCATATATTAGGGATGCACCGAAAACAATACTAGTACCGACATTGGTAATTGGTACTCGTGCAAATCACCGAAACCTCTACTGATACCTGGAAGCCAGCCCTGTGCTGACTTGCCGGTATCCGAACATTCCGCCAGCATTCCCCTCCAGCTAGCCATGTTATGGGGCGGCCACCGGGCTGTGACGCGGCCTCCAGCCGCAATCTCGCGTGGTCTGAGTGGGTATACAGTACATGTGTCTGAGGTCTGCTGTGGGGTCTTTGTGTGTGCAGGCTGTGCAGTGGTTAAATGGGGTGTCTGGACACACAAATCAATATTAACTTAAATTGGACAGATCCTAAATTATTTATTGGAAGGAGGTCATATTACTTAAAATAAAAGTATCGGTACTTGTTATTAGTGAGTATCTGAGAAGTATCGGTACTCTTACTCGGTCTTTTAAAAAAGTGGTATCGATTCATCCCTAGTACATATATATTTTAAAGGAAGATAGTTATCTAAGGGTTTGATCAGCTTCTGTTTTTGCCTTCAAGGAAAAATTGAGCCAAAGCTATATTATAGAGCTGTAGTAGCGGTTCTTGGGCAGCAGATGGCACCATCTGTCAGTATAATAGTGTATACAGAATGAAAATGTGCTTGAGATTTCCAAGCACATTTTCACTGTATGGCTGCTGCAAAGTGATTTTCTATAAAGCCAACCATCCCTGAAATTGGTTTTATACCCCTTGGTGAAGGGGTTAAATGCCTGGAAATTCCTCTGTCTCTGCAAATTTTACCAAACAAGCAGCAATCAGCCATTTGCAGAGAACTTGCTGCAAATAGTCATGTTGAGACATTTTTTAGGAATATTTATTATTTGCAAATGGTTTTATACCAATTTCTCTATTCAAAGAAAGGATGATGAGCTTTAGACTGGAATGTCCTTTTTTCCTTCCTCATAGATATGTTTCCTTTAGGTACAGCTTTCATTGCTAAACAGGCTTAACAGGGGTGTTGGTAATGTAAACAGTAATGAAAGCTAACATGTGCAACCACAAGGCTTAGTATAGAGATATGATTGTTACTAATAACCAACGGTTTCATTTTTAACCGTTACCAATTCCCTTTGTCTTTCCTTATCATAGTCTGTGTTCAGAAATCTGATAAAACATTGTAGCTATCACTACCACTGTTAGAACAGTATTGTCTTCTATTACATTCAATGAATTGTTGCAAAACTTGATCACATTTGTTTCATCAGATTTATGCAATTAAATATTTTATCTTCCATTTAATATAGTTTTGTACAAAATCCAACCAAGGACAGCATCGGATTAATTATTGATTAGTAAAAATCACCTGTCTCAACTCAAATATCGTTCTGCACTTTTTGTAGCAACTTCACTATGTATAAGATTTTTGGAAGGATAACAGTTTTAAAGATTAAAACATATTCCGTCAGACAGCAACTAAAATATTATTAGAAAAGTAGAAATACCATTTACCATTTAAAGATACCTGGTGGCTTCAGATTCTCAAAAATGTCCACTGACATGTATTTTAAAATTCATTATAGATTTGTATATGGGTATTGTGACCAAATAATACATTAAGTAAAATTCTATAAATTATTTATGCCATGCGCGAAAACTTACAGATTGGTTGTGGGGTGGAGGTGTGGGTGCCGGTAACACAACACGTACAAACCAAACCGCATGAACCACTGATATGGCACACAAGTGTGGAAAGCTGATTGGCATTGTTTTATGCAATACATGAATGTGTTTTATGATGCAATCATGCTGAGCCTATTGGGGGCTTCCCTATCGTGTCTCCAGAAAAAACTCTGAGAGATTCGGAAACAGAGGGGGACCTATAAATAGCAAAGTAGGCGGTTGTCTAAGACCATAGTCAAGCAGGGGCCTTACAATGTTGAAGTACTCACAGAAACACTTGTACATTCAAATTCTGTGGCATAATTTTATATATAGAAGAAAACAACACATAATAGCAGCGCATTTTTCCTACTTTCAATGACAAAAGGACGTTTGGTTCCATTTTTTTGCCCAAAATATGTTAGGCTTCCCTGCCATATCGTCTAGGCCAGGGATCTCAAACTCACAGTCCCACAAACGTTGTTGGCCTACATCTCCCAGAAATCTTTGAAGTTTGAATACAAAGATGGCCATAGAACCATGGGAGCTGTAATTTAGAAGCATCTAGAAGGCCGGAGTTTGAGATGCCTGGTCTAGGCAAACCTCTCTAGGGGAGTCCCTAACTAATATATATTTAAAACCATTTACAGTTTATTTGTGGAAAACCACTAAAGTTATATCTATAGCTAATACACGTATGCTCCTTGTTTTGCTTTATTAATTCATATATGTTGATTGAATTTTCCACAAATTCGGAAGGTAAATGGAGTTCTGCTGGTCTTCCACATGCAATGTACCCATGCCATATTTTCCACCTGCTGTTACTGTTGGATCTTATAAAGATGACAGGTGTATCCTTGTACAGCTCCATCTGCCAGTAGCTGTGGTATGTGAAGCTAGAAACAGGAATATGACAGCTCCTAAATAAGATGGAAACGATGCAAAGATCCGACTAGCTACAATGCTACTTTAAAACTATATCTGCTGCACAACATGCTATAACTTCACATTATTTGGTTCAGAAGAGAGAATGCAGTTCTATGACCTGAGATCTCAGGGCTCAAATTTTCACAGACCTTGCTCTGTTAAATCAATGTTAAGAACAACCTAATCAAAATGTATTTCTACTTCTTCACTGCCAGTTTTTATTCAAAAATACTTAACGAAACAAAACAGCAACAATATAGAAACGATGCGGGCTTTCAAAGGGAGTAAAAAAAAAAGGAAAGTAGCATTTCTCTGCATCCTCGGCTTAAATTGATGTGTCTGGAGAAGAAATTAGTGTCTCTAATTTCTCTGAATAATGGCCTGAACTGGAGCGAAGTGGAAGTCAAAGGGTGGAGGGGCTAATTATTAATTCTTCCTGCCCCCCATTCCTTCCTAACTGCAAAACCCCCCTTCTCTCCTGTGAATCTGTCTCCTCCAGTACTATTTGTTCTGATTGTCAGTGCTCTCCTTCTAAAGATCGGCACGTGCAAGTCTAGTGCCCCTTGATCTACTCCTATGCCTCGTAATGTGGAAACACAGAGAGGAAAATGGTAGATTGTGCGGTTTGCTTGGCAGTCCTGTAAGACTATCAGCTTATTTACAAAGCTGTGCAAGTAAATAAACATTTGGGCTGATTATATTGAAAATGTGCCCGACATCTATTTTTACTTCAATTGACAAAAATAGTATATATTTCAGAAATATTTCCCTGTCTTTTATTTTTGCTGTCCCCTTATCCCATCATAAAGGTAATATTCCTATCCCTTTTTTTTCCCCTTTGTCATTCGAAATGCAACTCTATCGTGGTGGCTTACGTCAGTTTCAAATCTTGCATATGTGCATAGACTTGCTTGAGAGGCATATCTCGGATGGGAGCCATTGCATTATGTTGCTCTTCAATAACGAATGCAAATATTTACCAAAGTGGGTAAATATTAAGTCGTTGTGTTCGTGTTCCCTCCATAACATATTGTCATTGTTTAGGTTCAGTGTCAATATTTATGCTGGTAAAATGAGGTAAACTTGACTTGGCTCGTGTTATAAACACAATTCTTTTTCCGTAGTGCATTATGATTCCTTTCTCCAGGTTCCTAGGGGCTGCTGACAAGTCATATAACATTGGGTGGCCATCTTGAACTTATTAAAATTCCTACTTACTATGCTTCAGGCACTTCAGAAGCAGCGAAATTACCAAATCTCAATTAACAGCCATTATCAGTCTGGTTTCCATCCTTTTATAGTGTGACAAAACCACCCCCCAGGATACTAACTATGTTCAGTGTTAGTGGTAACTGTTAAATTACAATGTGGCATGCAATAAAGCAAATATGCTATTAACCAATGGGTTGTATTACCTCCTTTTTATATGTCCCATATTATGTAACCTGATTATAGCTCGTTGTGTAAGAAAACCAAATGTGGTATTACAGCCCAAAATGCTTCAAAGCCTCCCAAAGCAACAGGACATAGAGAGGACTCTATGGATTTAAAATAGTCTATATGTACATGTTTCTTTGATATGTTTCTTAATGAAAAAAAAAGTACCTGACATTTTATGGCTTTTTTTTTTGAAGCACGTTTCATTAATTAAGTGTTCTTTTGTGTAGAAACTTTCATTGTTCAACCTTAAGTCTTGTGAACGAACAATTATGATCAGTCTTGGACTGTGCCCTTTTTAGGAGAGATTTCTAAATATAGTAGAAGAAAAAGCACATCAAGGAAAGATTTCGAACGCTTTTACAAGACAGAATTTTCTATTCTTGAGACACTAATTCTTTAAAAAGAAGAATCAAGTTTAACAATTGACAAACAACGTACTATCTGCAGGAATACTTTGCTATAAAGTAATCTCAATTTCTTTTATTTCTTTTAATGTTTTTCCCAAACATATTCTTTAATGATTTATATTACATTTGCGTAAACACACTCTGGTAGTTTTAACAGAAATCCCCCATTGAAGCTCTTGCAGTATTTTAGTGTGGGGGTAGCCATCTTGGAACTCACTGACAGGGCCGACATCAGGGCAGTAAAGGGGATGATGGTGTACCGGGCCCATTGACTTCAAGGGGCCCAAAACCCTGCCGAACACTGGGCCCCCCAGTATACATTGATTTCCCTGGTGATCCAGTGGTATAACAGAGCGCCCTGCAAATGCATGTGTTGTAGAGCGCGCCATCACTTAACAGGGGGTTCTCAGCGGTTGTGGTCGGGCCCAGCTGAGTGAGAGGCCTGTTACTAAGATGGCTCCATACAAACCACGCTGTCTAAAAACAGGTAGCATTGGGAGCCACAGCTTATTTAATGCACTCACTGGACAACCAAGGGGGTCTTCAATAGCTTCCTTTCAAGCATCAGGTCAGGACCCCTGGCTGTCTAGTAAAGCGTCTGCTCCAGAAATGTGGGCTGCCAATCAGGCTGCTTGTGTGGTGTGCAGGTGGAGCCCAGAAGGGAAAATTAGGTGGGCGAGCTAGTCACTAATGAGAGGTGTGGGGGAGGGGGGTTATGAGGACCTGGTAGGAGGAGATCAGATTTATGAGAACTGGGGTTATGGGTGTTGGGGTAATGGGAGTTAAGGGGTATTGGGATAATGGGAATTGGAGGATTTATGGGGACCTAGGTGTAATGGGAGTGGTGATTTATGTGGTCCTGAGTGTAATGAGAGTTGATGGGATTTATGATGAACCGGGGTAATGGGAGTTGGGGGATTTATGGAGAGCTGGTGGTAATGTGAGTTGGGGGATTTATGGCAACCTGGGGACAATGGGAGTTGAGAGGATTTATGGGGACCTGAGAGTAGTGGAGACAGTGGGGATTTATTGGGGAATATGGTTAAGGAGGCTTCTGATTTTAGGGGAATGATTATCAGGAATGTGGGAAAAGTGTGACAGAGAACTAGGGAAGACACCCTTCCAAATATGTGTGGGCTATGAGGAGGGGCTCAGGGTGGAGTCTTTGCCACAAGGGCAGTGGGGTCTAGTTAGGTCCATTCTGGGAGCCCAACCACTGGACCAACAAGAAGAAACACTTGTTACACACACTGTATACACTCTCTGCGCACTTCATACACTTTGCACGTGTATAGCAAATGTCATACAGACACGCTACACACATTATATGCAGCCACATTTGTCTACATGTTGGGAGAGCGTGTTTTAAAGGGAAGCCCTGACCAGTGATTCAGAAAGGGGCCTCAAGATTTCTGATGGCAGACCTGGTTACTAATAAAAGCAAGGCTACAGAGAACATGTGATATATATGTAGCCAATTGGATTCTGTTATTTTCAGAAAGTTCTTGACCATATCCTGTGCAGCAAACAAGAAGAGGCCCTTCATCCCCATCCCTTTTCACTGAAACTGTCTGAAACTATCTGGTATGTTTTTTTCTCTCAATCTGGAATCCTTGTTAAATAGGAGACCATCCAAACTCTGCTCCAATAATTGATTAATATGCTACAAACATGTAGTGGCATGTACCCAACATGATTCTTGTGATTTAGCTGTGCAGGACATTCTGTTTCATGAATTTGCCCTAAAAAACCTTTAACTGCTTAACGAAGGTACCGGTACGCCTCCACGCCTGGTGCCGCCACAGGCCTCTGATTTGGCCCGCCCATGCAGCCAGCTATGGGGAAGAGCCGAGGCAGCCCATTGAAGTCAGGGGGGTGAACAGGTAAGCCCCGTGTCTTCAAGGCCACGCCTCGCTGACATCATAGTACGTCCCGTGGCATTAACGGGTTAAAGATGTCAGTCACTTTCTAGATTACCAATTCCCACAAATTACACAAATTTTAATAAAGAATGCGTAAAAATGGACATGGATATATGATATCCGTTTTAGGCATGCACTATTTTGTAATGATACTTATGTGATGGTGCTCAGTATAGGATTAGGTAATTTGCAGTGATAAGATTAATATGGAATTGGAAAGTAGTGATTAAAAATGAAATAGATAAAAGATATTAATAATTAGTTGGAAGGAATTGATCACGCCTATGGTCACATGAGGAAGTGTGTGAGTTTTAAGCCACACAAAATGGTTAAAATGCACTAACTCAAGCTCTGATCAGCTCACAGTCAATCTTTGCACAGGGTGAATGTATTCCCACAGCAGACCATCATTTACGTTCCTTTGATCATTCAAGTAAAAATTAAATGCCCTACCAAATTAGGACATGCCACTTTGACAAGTATGATCCTTAAAGCTCATTTTATTATAATGACTTTAACAGGAGCAGAATGTTGGTGCATTACTTCTTCACACAAATCACTCAGTTCTATATGGCTTGAAATGCATTGTAGTTATACAGCGTGCACAGTAGCAACATGATGTCAGGGTTCTGTGTGGATTTGCCTGATATTATTATGACACAATGGGACAGACAGGAACAGTGACATCAAAGAGTGTGTTCCACTGAATCCACACTATTCTGGTCCTCAATGCGGACTACCAGGAAGCCCCCATGGATCTCCAACTAAATGCAGTTTTTCAGTGCTGCTGTCACCATTCAGCAAGTGGGGTTGCAGGTTCAAGCCCAGTGTTGCCTTTTTGTTTATTAGTCAGTCTTCTTCCTGCCTTGCCTCTTTATCTCTAACACAGGTTAGAGATAAAGGGGCAAGGCAGGAAGAAGGCTGACTAATAAACACAAAGGCAAGCGAGGAGATGAATAGACAGAGGGAATTTACAGATACCGGATAGGCAAGACAGGGCTGGATAACAGACGAGTGGACAGGACAGGAATTGGACTGAATAACAGACAGGGTTAAAAGGGAAATAAGTTGATTGCAGAGGTGGAGTCCAGAGAACCGGAGGGAAATGAATACAGGACTACTATAAGTCCATACCGAAGTATAGGCTGGAGGCCCACAACAAGAAGAGGGTCTTTGGACAACAGGGGTCTTAAACAACAGGGGTCTTTAGAAGAACAGGGGTCAAGGAGCAACAGGGGTCTTCGGGATGGTATCCAAAAAGATCCAGTAATCAAGTCCATGGAAAAGCCAAAGGTCGGCAGAGATATAGCAGAGTCCGGTAAATAATGCCAATGGTATGGTACATGGTTCTAGCAGGTTGTCTGGAAAACAGAACACTGAGCAACAGCGGTAATGCAGAAGCAATGTATCATGGGTGCTCAACTCTTTAATCAGGAAGCACCAGGTCACTGATTAGGAGCACCTAAGTCCACTGCAGTGCTACAGGAGAAGTCAAGGCAGAGCAGGGCGGTTCATGAAAGGTGCTGCCAGTATTTTCATGGTGGAGTAGCAGTCTTCTTGCCCTTCGTGTGGCCACGGCGCCGCAAGGTCTGACAGCTGCTCAGAAAAGGAAGCCGGTCACATTTTCAGAAAATCTGATGCAGACATGAGATTTGGCTTCTGGCCTACCAAATCAGGGTCTACCAAATTCACTTGACAAATAGTTACCAGGGCCCAGGGCAGTAGCCAGATTCTCATCTTATATATACTGTGGATTTTGGAATATTGCCCAAATATTCATTAAAATATAATTCTAAAAAGATGTTTTCACATTATCTATTTTTGAATAAACATGCGTCAAACATGCTCTGTTACCATCCCTTTACAGAACAGAAAACAAACTCCCCAGAAATATTTTCCGCTTCTCTGTGACCGTAAAGTGATTAATCTCTAATTTGTTGAAGAGCTTAACATTTTTCTATGTACAGTCAATTAGTACATGATTCATTGGTCAAGCTGATATCCTTTTCTATTATACCGGGAATGTCTCAGATAGCTTGAAATTTTCCATCTCTTGCAAACCTTATGTTTATCCTCATAGACACTGGGTCTTTGACAATTTTTTGCAGATGCACATTCAAACTATTGGACTTCGAGTCGTGTACATAAATCGTTAGTAGATGTTGTCCTTTCTCAATCTGGGGTTGGTGATGATTCGTTGACGAATGAAGCAAAAACAATGGAAAAAGAAATCAAGAGAGGTTAATAATTTTTGACTCCCAAATTTACAATTCTTATGCTCCACAGTCCCTTGCAGGGAGCAGCAATTTAGAGGACAGCACCATGATAATAAGCTTGCGAGGAACTAGCTTGTATGTAGCCAATCAAATGCCTTTCTAAGGCTCGGTATTGAGAGGCATTAGAGGGTTGGCTTATTCAACCAACTGACTCCTTAAATTATGTCAACACACAACACCCTGACACAGTGGGAACCAGTTTGCATCTTACCTCCCTCCCTCCAGGTCACTGAATTGTCTGAATGCTTGCTGGAGCTTCCTGCCACCCACAGGCCACATGACATTCTCCGACTTGCAGGAAGCCAGCAGCAGGTCACGTTTTGAGGATTAGAGCCAGCACTGCGCTGGATAGTCATATTTTAAAATGACCTTCAGGGTTAAAATTGGAGGGGGTTGCAGAGTGGGGTCAGGAGGATTTAATGTTTAACATCTTCAACTTCCCAGCCATGTTAACCCTATAATGTCCCTTTAAATGGTCATAGGGGTTTGAGCGCCCTTTTAATCCTTTTTTAGGTCCATCTACAGGTAGCATTCTTATAGCTAGTTTATTTCCCTGTTTAAGCAAGATTATAGAAAGTTCACTTCCCACTAATAATATACAGAAAATTGAAAGTCCAGCAAACTTCTCCTGATATTCAGACAGGCCCGGACTGGGACAAAATCTAGGCTTGTGCATTTTGGACTGAGCAGTCCACTCGTTTTTTCTATACACTGCACACATTACTGTGGAGCTCTGTGATCCGATCATACACACCACACATTACTGTGCAGCTCTGTAACAACCTCATAAACACTGCACATTACTGTGGAGCTCTGTGACACCCTCATAAACACTGCAAATTATGAGGGTGTCATAGAGCTCCATAGTAATGCACTGGGTTTATGAGGGTGTCACAGAGATCCACAGTAGTGTGCAGTGTTTATAAGGGTGTTACAGAGCTCCACTGTAATGTGCAGTTTTTATGGGGGTGTCACAGAGCTCCACAGTAATGTGCAGTGTTTATGGGGGTGTCACAGAGCTCCACAGTAATGTGCAGTGTTTATGGGGGTGTCACAGAGCTCCACAGTAATGTACAGTGTTTATGGGGGTGTCACAGAGCTCGACAGTTATGTACAGTGTTTATGGGGGTGTCACAGAGCTCCACAGTAATGTGCAGTGTTTATGAGGGTGTCAGAGAGTTCCACTGTAATGTGCAGTGTTCACTGCGTTTCATTCCCCCACACATTTCATTTCATTCTCTCCCTTCTTTTCATTTCACCCCCTCTTTTCTCTTAATTTCACCCCCTCCCTTCCTCCTTCAGCGAACCTGTGGGCCGGGCCAGCTGCGTCCTGGGAGCAACCACTCTCCTCCGCGACTCCATGTGCCTCTGATCATGGTGGAGCACTGGGAGGAAGTGACGTTGTATGATCACTTCCTCCCAGCGCCGCAGAGTTCACGTGATGGTGGCAGCACGACGAGGACCAAATCAGCAGGGGCCAACAGCTGGCCGGCTCCCTCTGATTAGGTCATAGGGTTCGCAAGTCACCCTCTTCAGTCGGCCTAGGTTGCCTTGCCGGGCGGCTGGCTGTGTTGACCGGGCCAGGAGGCTACCGGTCTACCGGGGCAAATGCCTAGTTTGCTCGATGGCCAGCCTGGGCCAGTGTTCAGATGATCATAGGAGTTATAATTCTGGAACAACTGAGGGCCAGAGTTTGAGATCCCTTCTCTACTGGCTTGTGTTACAGCACTCTTTAGTTCAGGTTACAAGGTCAGTTAGTGGAGTTATAAAGTGAACCTGCACAGACACACAACAATGTCTGAACCACACGATCAACAGCTTGAAGCCAGCCTTTTGACACTAGCCTAATAGGGTAGGAGACTTGTAAGTAATATATTGGGATAACTACTCGAGTATGAAGCAAGTTACTGTCCTGAGTAGTGGAAAGTAGTGATGAGATTGGGGACCACAATCGCATATTGATGTGAGTGCTCGTGAAGCTTGTTTAGTGGTGAAGAAACTCAAGCAGGATTGCAAAAATAAGGTACACGTCTTTATATCAAATGTGTCTGAAAGTGTCTTTTTTTTTTTTGTCAATGTATTATTAGGCAAATCCAGAGACAGTTTTGTTTAAACAGGGACAACCTTTTGTTTAAACAGCAGAGTAAAACAGAATACACAGATTGTACAGACATAACTCACATGAATGAGTTATTGAATCCTGTATGTTCAACCCAACACAAATATTTGGATGTGAACGTCTTTCTTTACAATCGAGTCAATCTCCAAATGGATAAACTGTGCGCTTTGTAGGGAAATCTTTTCATGTTATGGCGTGTATATAAATCAATATTAACACGGGTAAAATGACTGGATCGATCTATCTGTGCGTTATGGAGCAAGTGCAGACCTGCTATTTATTGTACCTACAATTCTTCTGGCGGAATGAAGAGTAATCTTTAGGATTGCAGTGGTTGCGAATGGTAATTCTCACTGTGTTCAAACAGGTATTTGGTTGAAGGGTAATGAGAAACAGATCAAGTGCTACAAGGTTCGTCTTTACTGCTTGTGGGGGGGATGTTATATGAAAATTTACTTCCGTAAATTAAAGACATCTTTATACTTTCTCCCAAGATTAAATAAAAATTAAAGATTTTCTTTCTGCTGTTTTATCATGAGCCCTAGGTTTTTTTTTCTCCAAATCAAAGTTTGATTAACGTAGGCGTTGATAGAAGTGAAGCTCTAGGCAAATCTCCCAAAAAAATTCACACAACCAAAACTAAACTAAATCGGCATTAAGAGCTGTCACTGAAGCACAATGAAATGAGGGGATGAGGTAGAAGCACAATGGATGTTGAAAGACAATGATGTGAGTAGGATGAGACAGAAATCCAAAAGAGTGAGATGGATGAGAAAGAGACAAAAATGGGAGTGTATGGCAGGGTTGAGGGACACTAGAATCATCATATCCAGGTCCATAAAACCCTTAAGCTAGAATTGTTACGAGGTATAGCAACTGGAACCTTAACCAAGCCAACCAACCTTTTATTATTCTCTGGTTTCTGCGGAAGACACAAGGAAATAGACCAAATATGATTGCACAACAGTCCGTGTACATAAACGGAATGAGTGCACTCAACCTGACCATGTATTTTTAAGGGTGCTTCTGAGAGACCAATGAGAATAACATAAAAATTATATAACATTTTTTTTGAGAAAGTATTTTATGGGGAAGGATACATTGAGATTTCTCTCGTTTTCAAGTATGTCCTTGGTGGAGAGCATGTACCGTTAGGTGTCTTGACCAAGGACACTTACTGGAGAGGAGCTCTTGCTGGGATCAAACCTATCTCTCCACAGGCTTTCTTCATGCATAGCAGTGATGTTACCTCTACTCCACCCAACATTCAGGGCAATTCACAATAATATAGGTTTAAAGATTGTAAAATCGCTTGAGGTAGAAAAAAATTATGGAGATTTGGTTACAAGATATGATATTGCATAAGCCAACCACAACTCCAATGTACACCACTCCGACAGATCCTAGACTATACCAACCTAATGTCAGTTCTTTTGTATTATACCCACTTACTTGGAACATTCAACCTACTGTTGCTCCTAGCAGAAAAGGTTTTAAATAAACCCAGCAATGAGGCATCTGTGACAGCAAAGGGTGCAAAACCAAAGAGAGATGGTCAGCCTTCAACGTGTAAGGTACAAAACAAGAAAGGCTGCACTCAACCTGAACTAGTGGGCATAATATACAAAACTCTGAGCACTCCACCGTCTATGGCTGTGTAGACTCCTCTATATAATAATCTTTTTTTCTGTCAGTAAATAAAAGATGGATTTTAATAATTCATCTGTTTTTTCTTCTTCATATAAACATCACCAATTATATTCTAAATTCCCAACTAATCTCTGCAAGATAAGGAACCTCTGAATAGGAAACCTGACCACCGTATTTGTGAGGCCATCTGATACGAAGACAACGCACCTCTTCAGTGTGTTCTGTTTACTCTTATGGATCAGACAGTGATTCATGTGAAGAACAAAGTTTACACAACACATACATTGACGATGAAACATTAATCTCTGACTACCTCCCAGGAACACTGAGAAGCAGATACTGTTTGGACGACTATTGATATATAAACCACCTGGACAGCTTGTATTGTATTCTTGGAAAACAAAGAAATGTCAGGAAAATATAATCTTATGCAAATTGCTACATACAGAAATCAAACAATGGGGTCATTGAAAATCAATACCTAAAGGAAATTTAGTTATGAGAAAAGAGAATCCCAAAAAACTGACTATACAAATTGCCTTAAAGTTACTGCTCAGGATCTGAATTGCTGCGCACTGTGGAATTTTAAAGCCCTGTTAATTGTCTGGCTTTCCTTCTTTGGCTGCGGTTTTCTGTACTTGTACTAACAAAAGGTCTACTAAAACAATGAACAAATCCTTTTATAGACTTGGTGATGTGAGCTGTAAAATTATATTGTGGCTAAACTCCTAAACCACATTGTTCGTTAAACTTAATATACCTGACAGAAGATTGCTTTTTATTTTATTTATTTAAGCGGAAATCCATAATTCACATTTGATCATTTACAATTGATAAAGATTGATACTGCTAACCATAATAATAAAAAGTACATCAACATTTTCTGATTCAATTTAAAACTTTGAAAGGTACTTTGATACCAGCTGGATGGAGTAGAGGTAACATGACTGCTCTATAACCGTGTAAGACACAGGTTTGAATCCCGACCAGAGCAGATAGATCTCAATGTATCCTTCCTGGAAAAATACTCTCTCTCAAAAAAAACTTTTGAAAAGGTTTGCCAAAATATCATTTTTTTTATCGTTCTACTTAAATATTATTGCAGCTTTTGTACAGAGCTTTCTACATTCCTTTATCCCTCTATAAGCTGATCTCATTACTACTTAGCACTGCACACAACACAAACTCCTTGAGCCATTCTGAAAATACAAAAATAAAGATCACACAGCTGAGGTGATGTGGTTCTACACAGTGGTCCCATATGATTCACTGATAATGTATAGAGGTGTCCACACAGGGGAATTTACTCTTCATCCACCTTCATCCATCCATTGTCAACTACCTATGACATTTTATTGATTCTATGTTATTATCGCCCTTGAAAAAGTCTAGAAATAGACGAAATGCGTTGGGCTTTTATATTTTACTGAATAAATTTTCTTTTATTGAATTTATTTTTGTTTTATTCATTCCTAAATACAAAAGAATACCAGCGTCTTTTGTCGATTGGTTCTTCATGCATTCCGGATGCATGCCAAATACTGAAGCCTCCATATTTCCCTATGCATTGTCAACTACCAACTGACTGTACACAATTTGTGAATATCCCTCCAGGGACTTTATTCTGGTTAAGTGGGCTGAAGAGACCCACTAAAACAAAAAAATCGGTGAGGGTTGGTAAGTCTTGGCCACTCTTGACTCCTGGCTCAGTTTCAAAACAGCAACTATGCTACCGGCTCAACTTGTACTTGGTTGGAGCTGCTAAAGGATACCAGCAGATTTGTGGTGTGCCTCTTCTGGCATTCTGTCCTGGATTCCATAGAGCTCCATTGAAACTTACAAGAGACTGTTGCAAGGTCACCTCAACACAGTCTCGCAGAATCACACAATGCCGGCGGAATGTTAGCAACCCAATGTCAAAAGGTAAGTATAACCATCTTCAGCCAATAACATGCCATGACAATTACACATCCTCAGGGATATTTTTTTTGTGGCTGTCAGGCACATCACTCGGCATAACAGGGTTATGGAGTCCTGCTATGCAGACAGAGAATGTGTTAAGTGGAGGTCTGGTCATTACAGCAAAGAGTGGATCATGCAAGGCTGGCAGTCCAGCTGTATGGGCCAGCTGGGAGATCTATAGCTCTGTCACAACCATCTGTGTAGGATCCCCAAAAACCTGTGAGGGATAGTGTTCTCACTATAAGGCAGTTAAAAAAACATTACATAATTCAAGTACTGGAGACTAAGAAGCTCAGTGCAGTATATTGCTGTATGTCCAGTAACCTTAGTATACTGTACATTAAGGGAATTCATTAACTTTAGAATCATAAACTAAACTATAAACTTCATCTATACTATAAAAAAAAACTCAATCCCAGGTTCAACGCACTCATTTTCCGTCAGACCTCCCAAAAAAGGATTGACAGCTGTCAGGTGATGAGGAGGAATAAGGAAAACTGTGTCATACAATTATATTGTGATACGGCAAGTCTGGATTCGTCTTTGATTTTTTTGCTTGAAGCACATGAATTCTATAGACTCCCAGGTTGCATTTTTCATGACCTGCCCAACGACATGAATTATATGCATGCAGGACTTTAGGGGCTATTCAGAGAGCACTGAATTGGTGACTGAATTGCACCGAAATTCCCCATAGAGAAGTAACGGTTAATCTATTCAGAGAACACTGAACAGCACCGAAAAGGTGTCAAAATGCCCTTATTTTCAGTGGTTTTATTCAACAGCTTTAATCAGGCAGATCCAATAGGTTTCAATGCAAAAAAAAATCCCTTTTTTCTTAAATATTTATTCAACCGTTTCTTCTTTTCATTGCAGCAAAAAGTCTCTTTATTTATTTTGTAGGATTTGTTAAGCATTTTTTGGGATTTTTTCGGCGATTATTTTTTATTCCAATTTTCTTTTTATTCTGTAACAGACCTTTTTATTGTTATTCATAGGACCTTATATATTATTTCCAGGCATTTTTATGCACTATCTTTTTTTTTTCTAAAAAGACTTTTAAAAGTTGCAGGTTATTTTCGGTTTTTTATTTTACACCTGTTCGGCGGCTGGCCAGTTTGTTTTGGATGCATCTGTTCAGTGGATTGTTGGATCGATTTGGCGGTTCTTCGGCGATTTGCAGCTGCGTTCTACAGGTTTATCTGCGCCGTTCGGTACATCGATTCGGCGCACTTCGGGGACCCTGTGGTTAATGCTGAATTCACTGCAGGGTCGGCGAATTAAGGGTGCCAAAGTGCGCTTAAGAAGAGAGCACTGAAATTTCAGCCCGTTTAGAGGATCTGGCATCCCTGGATGTTTAATGGGCCACTACCACCAAAAAAGGAAATGTCCTTATTGCGTTTATTTTATGTTGCTAATATCTTACATGTGCTTTGGTTTTCTCTGGTTTGTTGCTTCTATTTTGTGATCTTTTGTGTTGCAAATTGCCCCCTGCAGTAAATTAGTAACAGCTTATGTAAGTGGTAGTGTCCCTTTAAGCTCTCAGATCATTGCGCCATAGGAAAGGGGGCCAACTGTATATTGCCCACAAGTGTCCTTCATATGTCCATGAATGTGCTTTATAACCTTTAGAATCTATCTTATGTGCTGCAAAAAATGACAGTCGCAGCATAGGTTGAAGTGGACTATTGGCGGGTATGAACAGGGAGACTGACAAGGGCAGTGCCGAAAACACACATTGTCTGGGTCGGCCTTCATTGCATATACTATGATAGCTTCTTTAGGCAAAGGACTTTCTTAATGCCCTGGGATGGGCTGCAATACCAGTCAAACAATAAGATGAGATCAGACCATGACAGGTCCACTTTAACAATGCTGAACAAGAAAAGCTTAATATCATTATATCCACCAATATTAACTGAAATAACCGAAAATAAACTACATCTAAGTATCCTTAGAACCCTTGTTCTTTACGGATGTAATTGTTTTAGGAATGATGATTCCATGCCAATACACCTGGCACTTTGCTTTTGTTCAGGCATATATATAAATATATTCCTTTCTTATATTCTGTGTCAGCGCCTGCAGGAAATATGGGTTTTGAAAACACAGGAGACCTGTTTACTGCTGGCACATAACTTTACCCTATAAGTACATTATCACTATTCAATCCCAGAGCATGCCAAGAGCATTTTAAGAGCCTTTATTTTTTCTTTAACCATGACGTACATGTTAAGGTGCATATCTCATTTCAATGATTTTCTGTGATGTCGGATTGATAAGAACCCATATTCCAGAATTCAAAATCCAATTTATGGTTATGCACGTGAGTAAGGGGTATATTGTGGTTTAGAAAGGCTAACTAATCTTCTGGCAACAAGAATGTGAAATTATTTGCTATATCATGTACCAAACTATCTAAAATTAGAGGTATTCTCACTTGGACAACAAATATGGTCACATCTTGTTGAAATCAAGTAATGGAGGCCATTGGCATAGCTTGAAATCAAACACTAGTCATTAGCTTTATTTAAGAGTTAGGAGCGTAGGGAAAAAAGTAAAACGCGTGTCTTGGATGTTGTACATGTCTAATGTATGTTCTGTGCTTTCCAATTTGTGCACATTTTAGGTGAAGGTGGGTGGTGGTCAGGTTATAGGTTCGGTCTGGATCTGAGGCTTTGAAAAATTTTGCAACATCTCATCACCGACTGTTGTTATATTCCTAACAACACCCAAAACATCATTTTCTTTTTTACCCTAAATTAATGAACATCGTATTCTGAATGTTCCTGCTTTGAAAACCTGTGATAAACATGCAAACATTCTGCCCCCCCCCCAAAAAAAAATATAACAGGGACAGCAGGGCTAATAATATTAAAACTAAATCATATGCTTGTGAAACAGGATGCTGGAAATTAGAATCCATTCCAACCCCAACCCAAATTTGACTGAAAATTGTTGATTTTTCACCGAGCCGATTAGATCAAATTATACATGTTCTGAATTGATCCAATTAAAATCTTCAATATAATTAAATCAATTTGGATTGATTGGGATGACTGAAAAAAAATGAACTCACTCTGAACTGCAAAATCCTTAACCTAACTTTTTAATCCTACCGCTAATTACTGATTGCGCTCCGTCCCCATGTTAAGTATAGCAAGCGCAAGGTACAGTAAGTTCGCGCAAACCTGCACAATCACCGATGTGGTAACATATTTTTTATCCCACTAGCGGTAGGGATGTAACATGGGGGGCATGTGTTAAAGTCACTTAACCTAGTGTTAACGCTCAAATGTCTGAGAGCTAACACTAGCGTTAAGACTGTAAAAGGGTCCATAGAGAGGTTCCCAACTGTGCATGTTCACTGTAAGTAAGCATTTTTTGACAGGCAATGGGCCTGCTGGCCAAAAAGTGTTACCACATTTACATTATAGCTCACGCTCAGTGTTCCCGTGAAGGAAAAACAGAGCTCAAAGCTTTTTTTTTTTGAGAAAGGATTTTACCAGGAAGGATACATTGAGATTTCTCTTGTTTTCAAGTATGTCCTGGGTGGCGAGTATGAGCCGTTAGGTGTCTTGCCCAAGGACACTTACTGGAGAGGTGCTCGTCGGGATCGAACCCATGACTCCACAGGCTCGACGCAGAGCAGTGATGTTACCTCTACTCCACCCAGCCAGTACTAAATACTTTTGACACGTTGCATGTCACGTCAGATGTGTTCCAATTTCAGTGACAAGTCCTGGAGTCCATTTACAAACAAATTTAATTTGCAATTTAAAAAAATCCTTTGCATTGCTCCAGAATTAGGCCAGATCAAGCATACTCGATACCAAGGCTCTTCTACTTTTGAAGATCAAGTGCGCTTACTCAATAATGGTAGTGAACAGGTTAACTATCAACTCACACTTTGCTTTTTTCGACTATACCTCAAAATCTTTATTATATCCTTTATCCTGTACAGCTATATTACAGACTTTTCAACATATTATTAAGTGTTTATTGTTTTAGCTAAGAGTGTGCAAAGCTATTTCTATAGAAGCGAGTAAACAAGGCATGCTATATTCCATCCTTTACGCTAAAAAAGAGATAGTAAGCAGGAAAATCTGCGCCTGCAAATTTTTCCTTACCATCTCCATGTTACCATCGTATTCATGGGAAGGTGTTATCTCCGTACCTCACCCCGGAATCCAGTGAAAACCTCCCTGACACTCACAGTAGCACTTCCGTGCCACAGTGAGTATCAGCTCCTCAAGTCCATGGAGGCTTTCTCTTCTGGGCCGAGAGCTTTGCTCAACCTCGCTCTCTTAAGATCACACAGTGCCACGGAGTGATTGCGGAGGGAGACTAGGAACTATTTGTTCCCAGTCTCACTCTGCTCCTGGCAAGAAGAAGCAGTGGATCGGGCCACCATTTTCACCGCGGGATGAGAGGCACGCATGGGATTTAAAAGGTGGAGGGAGTTTAGAGTATATTAAATGATTTTGCATTTGCGGAATCATTTAGCACCAGCCTGACGGTAAATTGCGCCAGCACTTTGGAATACCTCAGTTGTCAAGACTTTAAAAATCTAAAAGATTGCGCTGCCCATGTTTAAGTATAGAAGACACTTAAGTACAGTAAGCTGGCGCAAGGTGCAAGACACAAAACGTTTTCACCCCAGTTTAGCGTCAAGATTGGAATATCGATGCCAGATGTTAAACTTACTAATACTAGTGATAACAATTTACATATCGAGACGCTACATTAGCACCAACTATAGAATAGTACTTGACATTTTCCTCCATTTTTCATCATTTCACTCCAAAGAAAATTTATACATGGAAAGTCAATCCATATTGCTATTGTTTGATGTTATCTTCTGTGTGTGTATATTTTGAGTACTTGAATTTTTTTATTATTACTCAGTACCTCCTGCTTCGGTTCATAATAGATCTCTCGGTCGGGAAAGATAGACTGACATAATGGTATTACATTCAGAAACTAAATACCTTACAGCTCCAGTGAAACATGCCTTTGTAACATTTCAATGATTTACAACCTATTCAAAGCAAGCACGTTCTCTTTGCTTTTATTAATGGCACAATGACCTTACTGGGAGAACAAACTTGCTTTATTAAATTTCTGGAGCAGCCTGTGATTGCTCTCCTTATTTTCTCAATTAAGGACGTTAGTTGCATTAGAGCAGATTGTTCTGTTGGGGTTTGTGTTTGTAGTATTGCCAGTATAGTTCTCTCTCTCTCTGTGTTGAACTGAATGCTGTTTCTGGAATGATTTTATGTCCGACATAAAGCAAACAACACTTAGACAAGGTAAGGAGAAATAATGGATGGAATCTAATAAATTGTTCAGTCTTGTTGCTAGTGAATTCACCTTTATGTAGCGCTGTCACTCTAACAACTCTTCCTTTTCTAGCTGCATCACTTTCTGTGTGTCTCTGATTGCATGCAGTAGCTGTCCTCTCCTTGGATGATGTTATCTCTCTGTGTTTCCATTCACAGCCTAAATAAGGCTGGATCACAACAAAGTCGTTAAGCAAACATTTGGAGCCATTGGAGATATCGCTTGCAGCCATTACTTTAACAGAAATTCCTTACTTGCCTCACGTCCCACGGTGCAAAGGATGGCACAATCTACCACTTCCTTTGGCCATGAGCAGCGGCAAACTGGGGACTGTTCTTTTATGACTCCTTCCCCAGCTCTTCTGTATCGCTGCTCAAGTGCAGGGTCAGTGACACACTGGTCTCTGAGTCGTATGGATTCCAGGTGCCAATACCAGTGGAGGAGCATGGCAGAGCTGCCAGTATTAGTAATGTACTGGAAAATATTTTGTTTCGAACTGCTGATACCATGCGAATACTGTCATAATGGCGAGCCGCAAATGGAAAAAGGCTCGCTCAGCTTTTACCCATTTGCACCTCTCCATTAACAGCAAGGTTGCAATCTAGCCCTTAGTCTTTTAACAGGAAGTCTTGACCAATTTTAAGGTTTTGCACCTCCTTTATACATAAAAGAAATAGGGCAGTATTACATACTGCCCACTAAAATAGGGACGCTAAGGAAGAAAACCTACGCAGGCACGTTTCTCCATAGCATCCCCATATTAGCGCCATATTATGGGCCACCCTGAGTATACCCTCCTGGAGTCTATAGGACTTCATTGAGGCATCGACTGCCGGGTCACATGACCTGCAGGATCTCGCCTCCTGCGAGATCCTGCAGTTCCTTAGAGCGATCACGAGGGAGACTGGGAAACTTTTTTCCCCAGTCTCACTCTGTTCCCGGCGACCCAATCCGCCTCTTGGGCTGCCGTTCTCGCCGCGGATGAGAGGTGAGTATCTGGTTTTTTGTTTTTTTTTCAGCTGGTGCTGACTGAAGCGGAATCAGTTAGCACCAGCTTCTAGCTGTGGTCAACTTTTCAGTTAACCACATGGGGGCGTAATTAGCATTAGGACTTTGTAATCCTAATGCTATTTAACTCTTTGCACTTCCTATGATTAACATGGGGAGCGCAAAGTACAGTAAACTCACGCTGGAAAGCTCAATCTCCGATGCGCTAACAGATTTTTTTAACCTGTTAGCGTTCAGATTGTAATATGGGTGACCCACGTTAGGGCCACTTAACCTACCGTTAGCGTTAAGATTGTAATATAGCCCATAATCTTCCAACATAAAAAAGGATTCTCAGGCCAATCTCAGCAAACCTACTAAACAGATTGAGTAGACATACACTATATTGCCAAAAGTATTCGCTCACCTGCCTTGACTCGCATATGGATTTGAAAGCGAATACTTTTGGCAATATAGTGTACATACATACATACCCTTTGGATGTGTGGTATGTTCAGGGGCGGACTGACCCATCGGGCACTGCCCGAGGGCCCACGGGTTGGTAGGGGCCTGGTTTGGGGCGATGCAGTGGGCCCCCCGCTGGCTTCCCTCTGATCACTGAACTTAACAGGCTGCCAGCGGCGCACTCTGAACATGCCGCGGTGGCGCCTGCGCTGGCCCCTCACGTGACAGCTGGTGAGCGGGGGGGCGGCAATATATACCTATGTTTGAGCTGCTCCTGCTTGGGCAATATATACCCATGTTTGAGCTGCTGGGGGCAATATGTATCCATGTTTGAGCTGCTGGGGGCAATATATAACCCATGTTTGAGCTGCTGGGGGGAAATATATACCCATGTATGAGCTGCTGGGGCAATATATAACCCATGTTTGAGCTGCTGGGGGAAATATATACCCATGTTTGAGCTGCTGTGGCAATATATTCCCATGTTTGAGCTGCTTGGGCAATATATACCCATATTTAAGCTGCTGGGGGCAATATTTACCCATGTTTGAGCTGCTGGGGCAATATATATATCCATGTTTGAGCTGCTTGAGCAATATATACCCATGTTTGAGCTGCTTGCAGGGGCAGACTGACCCATCGGGCACTACCCGAGGGCCCGCGGGTCGGTAGGGGCCCGAATTGGGGCGACGCAGTGGGCCCCCCGCCGGCTTCCCTCTGATCACTGAACTTAACAGGCAGCCAGCGGCGCACTCTGAAAATGCCACGGTGGCGCCTGTGCCGCCTCCTCACGTGACACGCCCACTGTGTCACCCAAAACCGGGTCCCTACTGACCCGCGGGCCCTCAGACAGTGCTGCCGGGGAGCGGGGGCGGCAATATATACCCATGTTTGAGCTGCTCCTGCTTGGGCAATATATACCCATGTTTGAGCTGCTTGGGCAATATATACCCATGTTTGACCTGCTGGGGGCAATATGTACCCATGTTTGACCTGCTGGGGGCAATATATAACCCATGTTTGAGCTGCTGGGGCAATATATACCCATGTTTGAGCTGCTGGGGACAATATATACCCATTTTGAGCTGCTTGGGCAATATATACCCATGTTTGAGCTGCTGGGGCAATATGTACCCATGTTTGAGCTGGTGGGGGCAATATGTATCCATGTTTGAGCTGCTTGGGCAATATATACCCATGTTTGAGCTGCTGGGGGCAATATGTACTCATGTTTGAGCTGCTGGGGGCAATATGTACCCATGTTTGAGCTGCTGGGGGCAATATATAAGCCATGTTTGAGCTGCTGGGGGGAAATATATACCCATGTTTGAGCTGATGGGGGCAATATGTACTCATGTTTGAGCTGCTGGGGGCAATATGTACATGCCATGTTTGAGCTGCTTGCAGGGGCAGACTGACCCATCGGGCTCTCGGGCACTACCCGAGGGCCCGCGGGTCGGTAGGGGCCCGAATTGGGGTGACGCAGTGGGCCCCCCGCCGGCTTCCCTCTGATCACTGAACTTAACAGGCAGCCAGCGGCGCACTCTGAAAATGCCACGGTGGCGCCTGCGCCGCCTCCGCACGTGACACGCCCACTGTGTCGCCCCAAACCGGGTCCCTACTGACCCGTGGGCCCTCAGACAGTGCTGTCGGGGAGTGGGGGTGGCAATATATACCCATGTTTGAGCTGCTCCTGCTTGGGCAATATATACCCATGTTTGAGCTGCTTGGGCAATATATATCCATGTTTGACCTGCTGGGGGCAATATGTACCCATGTTTGACCTGCTGGGGGCAATATATAACCCATGTATGAGCTGCTGGGGCAATATATACCCATGTTTGTGCTGATGGGGGCAATATGTACTCATGTTTGAGCTGCTGGGGGCAATATGTACCCGTGTTTGAACTGCTGGGGGCAGTATGTACCCATATTTGAGCTGCTGGGGGCAATATGTTCCCATGTTTGAGCTGCTGGGGGCAATATATATCCATGTTTGAGCTGCTTGGGCAATATATACACATGTTTGAGCTGCTGGGGGCAATATGTACCCATATATGAGCTGCTGGGGGCAATATGTACACATGTTTGAACTGCTGGGGGCAATGTGTACCCATGTTTTAGCTGCTGGGGGCAATATATATCCTGTGTGAGCTGCTGGTGGCAATATATACCCATGTGTGAGCTGCTGGGGGCAATATATATACCCATGTGTGAGCGGCTGGGGGCAATATATACCCATGTGTGAGCTGCTGGGGGTCAATATATACCCATGTGTGAGCTGCTGGGGGCAATATATATCCATGTGTGAGCTGCACATTACTGTGGGTTTGTGATGCGCTCATACATACTGCAAATTACTGTGAGGTTTATTGCTGTGCAGCTCTGTAATGTTCAGTGTGTCAGTAATGTACAGTATCTTTTAAAGTGATCAGCAGTTTCCCACATTTTCCACAGGGACTTTCTGTGCCGGGGTGTAGCCTTAGCTGCAATGAGTGGGTGATGGCTGCTGCAGCAGTGCGGTGGCCATCTGTAAGTATGGAGGGGGGCACAATTCGCTGCTGAGTCCAAGTGGATTTTCAAAAAGGTTTTTTTAGGAGTTCAGAAATAAATTCTTTAGCACAATAATGTACATGTGGGTGTTGCGTTGTAGGGGGTGGGGTTTTTATGGGTGTCGCCTCCTGTGGGTGTGCGGAACAAGGGGGGCACCCATGACCTCCTATTGCCCGGGGGCCCCATTAGTTGTTGGTCCGCCCCTGGGTATGTATCTATTTCTTACCAACAGACTATTGGTGCCATCTTTACTGAGGCTAGAGCAGCCCAGATCCTCCTCCCCCCAGCACCAACCCACCCCTACAGAAGCCATAAAGGACCTCAATTAATTCTCAGTAAACCCATTAATATATACAGTATATGAGAATAGCTTTATTTTGTTTCTGTCTACTCATCTCCAGTCCACTACACACTCAATTGAGATAGTAGGGTTAGGTAAAGTTTTATGACAAGTACATTTTATAGAACCTATGGACTCCATAGGCTCTTAGACTAAAGGGGTTATTCAAACAGCGCCGAACTTGAAAAAACACTGAATTTCACCATATGTTGGTTTTTTGTGGCAGTTCGGCTATTCTGAGAGATGTCAGTTTACCAAATACTTAGCGACCCATAGAGGAGTAATGGTTAATATACTCAGACGCCGAACTGCACCGAAGTGTCAGTGAAAAGCCCTGATTTTCGGTGATTCAGTTCGGCAGGTTTAAATAGGCGAATCCCATAGGATTCAAAATAAAAAAAATATTACCGTTTTATTTTTTTATTCAACCATTTGTTCTTTTCATTTTCAGCAACCTGTCTTTTTATCTTTTTATTTATTTATTTTTTAGAATATTTCGATGTATTTTTTTAGGTGAAAATTTTGATTCTCAAATTTTTTTTAATTCATTTTTTTTATTATGTAACAGACTGTTTTATCCTTTTTTATTATTTCCACACATTTTCATGCAATCATATTTATTTAAACACCTTTTAGAAGAATAGCAGAGTCCCGTTTTTTTTTTCTTCTTTTCTGCAGTTCAGCAGCATTCGGTAGTCAGTTCTGCTGTCTGATCGGAGGCATTCAGCAGTATGGTCGGCGGTCTTCGGCGGCTCCATGTTTGGGGTACTTTGCGGACCCTGCGATGAATAGTGAATTCACCGCAGGGTTAGTGAACTGGAATCGCTGAATAGCACCGAAGTGCAACGAATGAGAAAGCACTGAAATTTCGGTGCTTTCTGAATAAACCTTTTAATTTATTAAAATAAGGGCCAACAGTGTGTAACAGTGCGAACTAAAAGCCTGGTCAACAGCTGCATTCACAAAATACACCAGTAGAAAGGTTTAGGCAACCGTGATGCGGTCATTGTATGTAGCTTATCAGCTCTGACTCATCGGTCATTGTAAACCAATATACATTTATTATTTATATGTTTATTTTACACCTTTTACGTTGTTTTTTCTTATTTTATTTTACTGCGTCGAAAATCAAAGTCTTTGATTCATTCAGCAGAAAAAAATGTAAAATTATTGGCCATACATTGCCTTCAATTAACTTTTATGATGCAGAACTCTGTTATAAACCACCTTACAGTTGAAATAGAACCCAGTCATCTTTTTTTTAATATGATTTACCGTGAAAGCTAGGATAACATTTGAAAAGTTTCTTTCCATTTTAGTCATCACGTAGCATATTTAACTGTTCACAGATTTACGGATATCACTGAACATCTGCGGTGGTTAAAATATTGAGTCCCGTATGATGTTATCGGTATCAGGCATACACAAGTCATTCCATTAAAAATAAAGACCGCTATTAAAGCTATTCTAGAATTGGAAGCAGGAATTTATCAGGGATGCCAAACCTGTTTATTATTTTTTCCATTGTCAAATCATTTTGATGGAGTCATTCTAATGAAGACACTATTTTACCTATGTAGCATGATATTTTGGAACAATTTAATTCACTTTTTCTTCTTTTATTATCATTTTTTTGAATTTTTTTTAAAGTTCCAGTACACAGCAGCTTGAGCTATCATGCATAGAAAATGTATCCCAGCAGCATTAAATTGGGATTGCCATGGTTGGCTTTTGAGCAACCTTGTAATCCAAACACATTACTTAAAAATGTCATGCTGGAGATGCTTCACAAATGTTTTACTGTTGTGCAAAATATTTTTATTAGACCAGATATAAGGGTATGGGGTGGTGTAGATGAAATTCTTAGAATTTGTATTCATTAAATTTATATAAGGCATTTATATAAGGCATACAGTTAGTTTAGCTATAGTGGAACAATCTCTTCCTTTTAATATCATATCTGGTTTATTTGGTTTCAAAATATACCAAAAGAGTAGAAAAAAAGAAGCATTCATTTTACATATCTTTCCTTGATATTTTCTGTTTAACAACAAGTATGAAGTATTGGGTCCTTACTACCAAAGTTCCCAATATATATCAGATTTGAGAAACCCATACCTGTACTGTTTGCAGCAAACGTCCAAGGTTTACTAGAAAAATTCAGTTGACAATTTAAAGTTACTAGTCTGGCCAAAAATATATACACCACCACACATGTGAGTACTTGATTGACAACAGTAAGTGTCTGAGAGTGTGATAACACATGCATCTGCTCAACATTTCTCTTCCATGTGTCATTTGGCGTTTCCTTATCACTGACCTATTTCCTTCTTAAATATTTTATGGATGCAAACACATATATATTGCCTCTGCAGCAATGATATTTGGTTATTAACTGTTTAATAGACATAACTCCGTCTACACCATTTGTTGTGAAAAAGGTATACCAGCCACTAGAGTGGGACTCAGAATAGTGAGTGAGTACAAACACAGAGAGGGCTATAATGACTTTACTTTAAAAGATAAAAGGCTAACAGAAAGATAAAAAGGTAACAATAATAAAAATTGTTAAATTAAATCCTGGACACTGCAAGAAAATAAAGACAGCTTAGGTAATTGAAATGCAAATGGGATAAAAAGAGCAGCAGTCATTTACCCGCCCAGATATGCACAACACTTGGTTTGCACAGCTAAATGTGCTGTGTTCAGGTCAAGAGCTAAACCAGAAAGGAGGATCACTTCCTGGGGTTTCTGGTTAAATCCAAAAGAAGTTTGGACTAGAGCAGTCATTCCCAAAGAGGATTCTACTGACCCCCCCCCCCCGCCCCACTGAGGGCAGTAGAAAGATCCACAGGGACCATTAAGGAAAAAGGCAGAAGGTGTGAGTGTGAGCGTGTTAGATTAGGTTCTTGTTTTAAATTTACAGTGTACCCATTACCAAAAATAAGGTATATGTGTTTATGGGGTCACTAGGGATGTGGTCTGGGAGCCAAGGGGACACCAGCCCCAAAAGGTTTGGGAACCACTGGACTAGAGTCTTGTCTCCACCCGCCAGTGAGTGGGTTCTAGTAGCTAGATGAATGGAAAGTGACCTTCCTGGGGGGGGGGGTTGTATCTGCATTATGACACATCCTGGCCAGAGCATATGGCGAGACGTCGCCATTTTTTCTCTTTGGTAGACAAAATAGTATTTTGCTCTTTAGTGACACCTATTGGTGGCCACAACCCTTACATGAATAATTGGGGGAATATTCACTTAAAGCACATTGGTGTGCTACTGTATGCCCAAAAATCAGTATGACGAATCAATGACAGTTGATTGACAGACTTCAAGGAGGAGCTAAGATCTCTGGTTAACGAGCTGCCACAGAATTTGGGGAAGAAGGGAGGGACAATATCCTGTCACTGTGACCCCTTAATTATTTAGAATCTTTACCCATTTCGTCTCATCATTGCCCTTATCATATAAATATTTGAAATATAAAAATATGTAAAATAATTTGTAAAGATGTATATGAACATTGACTCGAGTAATATTTTTTGTACAATTATAAATTCCTACTGACTTCTTCACAGAAAGAAAATTTGGTAGTTTGTACTAGTTCATGTTAGACATTTTGTTTTTCCTTTATTTTTGTTATGTCTGACCAAATTTCGAAAACATACTGTATAATGAGGTTCTCGCTTCTTCTCTTACTCCATCCGTCCCTCATTTACGGCTGGTAAGGTGATAGAGCTGAAGGGTGGACTGAGTTTTCCACCTCTGACAGCACATTCGCTTAGGCCTTTAGCTTTAATGTATGCAGAACTGCCATAGTCATGAGAGGATCTGCTTAAAAGTCCACGCTCTCAATGAACAATAGTCGACAGTTTCAGCTGGAACTTGAACACTTGGATGAAGAAAACTAAATAGTGATTTGTCTATAATAAGATTAGTTTGGTCTCCACATAGTTTTGTTTCAGTCGCCATGTTTTGGAAGCTGCAGTGGTCTCTGCAAGATCTCAAGATAGCTATTAAGCAGTGTTCATCCTCCTGTTTATCATCTGAATTGGCCTGTCTTTCTAGGCCTGCATTTTCAGCAGAAATGTTTTTTTGAGCAGATAAGAAATCTTTTCCTTTTTTTTTTAAAGCCTCACTCCCACAATGCACCTCATGCCTTGCCTGTGCTCTCTGTTCCTTCCGCATCACTCCCTGCACTTGTCGAACAATACAACCTTATTTCAGTTTAAAACTTGGCTGACCTGTACTTCAACTTTGTAAAAGTAAACAAGTCATTATTAACTGCCTGCCTTCCCTTTATTTATCTTTGCGAGGCCTAATTTAGGTAACATCTTAAAGACATACTAGCTGATGCAAATGCATTCTTTGTGGACCTGACTTTTTTTTTCTCTTTGGCCTCTTTCAAAAGATTTTACACCTTGACAGAAGTTAAGACATGCCTCCTGAGTGCCTCTTTTCGCTGTTTGAAAGGGGATCACTTCTTATTCTCCTGGAATCGTGACTAAGCAGTGTTAACAACACCACTATATTTACAGGCAGTTAACAAAAAATACGAAAAAGATGCATCCATAAAGATCCAAAAGAAATACTAAGTTGAATTATTTAATATCTGATGTGCACTTTTTTTTTTGAGAAAGGATTTTACCAGAAGGATACATTGAGATTTCTCTCGTTTTCAAGTATTTCCTGGGTGGCGAGTATGTACCGTTAGGTGTCTTGCCCAAGGACACTTACTGGAGAGGTGCTCTTGCCGGGATCGAACCCATGTCTCCACAGGCTCTCTCCATGCAGAGCGGTGATGTTACCTCTACATCCACCCACTTGTTTTATAAATTAATATATTAACCCTTTCACTGCTGAGGACGTTTGGGGAACGTCCTTATTGACTCCTAAGGAAAAATATGGGGTTCCTTTGAACCCCGATATCTTCCAACCGTTGGCAGCTAGCAGGGTCATGTTTGGTATCATTAGAAAAGGCCAGAGCATGGCCTTACCAATGATATCAAACATGACCATGTTTAAAGTAAAGAATAAAAATAATACAAAAAAAAGAAAAATGTGTTTTTTTAAGACGTGAAATGGCTCAGCAGTGAAGGGGTTAACAGAAGTAACAAAAAAGCGTCTTTGTCAGTATTTTTATTTTTATCAGATAAGGCTTCTATGAAAATCATATACGTCAGGCTCTGCCGCCTCATGGCCGAAACAGAACATAATGCAGGGGTTTATCTACCCCTGTAGTTATAACCCCTTGGGAAGCAGATTCATGCCACCACAACCACTTAAATTAGCTTAAGTAAGCATAGTGACTACAGTAACCCTATAATAGGTAATGGGAGACTGCAAATACAAATATAATTTTAATTTAAAAAAAAAAAAACCTAGAGTCATTTATGTGAAATATTAAAAGTTTTGAGAAATCAACAGCAACATTAACTTTGTTCCCATTGTGACTAGCAGGGTTATCCAGAAAGCACCGAGATGTCACCGACATGCTCTCCCATTCACCGCACTTCAAGTTCAATTCGCCGACCCTGCAGTGAATTCAGCATTCACCGCAGGGTACGGCGAATCAACCCGCCAAACGAATTGAAAAACCGTCGTAAAAACTGCCAAATGGATCTGAAAAAACACCAAAAAAATGCAGCATGGATCTGAAAACCTGCCGAATGCATCAGACAATCTGCTGCAAAACGGCAGAATTGAGCCGAAAAAAGCTGACAACCTACCGAATAGACCACCAACAAGCGGCCGAACGGGATAAAAGAAAAAAAACAAAACACTTTTAAAACGTGTTTGAAAAAAGAAAACTAGTGCATGAAAATGCCTGGAAATAATGTATAAGGTCCTGTGACTAACAATAAAAAGGTCTGTTACGGAATTTTATAAAAAGCCTTTAAAAAAAATTGGGAAAAAACATTTCACCCAAAAAATCCCCAAAAATGCCTAAAAAAATCCTAAAAGATAAGTAAAGTGATTTTTGTCGCAAATGAAAAGAATAAGCGGTTGAATAAATATTGAAGAAAAACAGGCATTTTTTTTTACATTGAAACCTATGGGATTCATCTGTTTAAACCTGTCAAATGAAATCACTGAAAATCAGGGCATTTCACTGGCATTGCAGTGCTGTTCGGCATTCTCGAAATAGATTAACAATTACTTCTGTACGGGGAGTTCACTGCCGCCAAAGATCACCGTATTTCACTCAGGGTTATTCAAAGAGAATCGAAAAGTCACCGCACGTTCGGTGACTTTTCGTTCTCTTCAATTCGGTTTGTTTTGCCGATCCCATTTCGGTGACCCTGCGGTGTATTCAGCAAGCACCACAGGGTCCCCGAATTGCAGGGAAAAGCCGCCGCTAACCTGACGAAAACTAACCACTGAATGCACGCCGAAAACACCCAAAAACATCTGGATTAACCTGCGAAAACCACGGAAAAAGCCCGAGCAGGAGCCGATCGCACACAGCCGAAGCAGCTGAGACCGCAGACGAGGCAGTGAATAAATTAGCAAAACCGTTTGTATGAGTGTGTGAAAATGAAACGCTGTTTGCAAAGAAACTACTAAGCGAAAATGTCTGAAATTTACACAGGAGGTCCAGGGAATGATAATAAAAAGGGCTGTTACAGAAAAAATAAGTAAACTTAAAAAAAAATCTGACTTTTTAAAGAAAAAAAAATAATCTGAAAAATGCTTAAAGTATCCTAAAAAATCTGTAAATAAAGAGACTCTTTACTGCAGAATTTTATAATGAACGGTTTATTAGATATTGAATTAAAACGGGAATATTTTTAACATTGAAGCCTATTGGATTCTCCTGAATAAACTTGCCGAATTAAACCACCGAATGGCAGGGCATTTCGGGAACCTTTCACTGCTGGTTTGTGTTCTCTGAATAGCCGAAGCAGTGCTTTTTCATGGGGATTTCACTGCCCTCGAATAGGCACCGAACAGGCACCGTATGTGCAGGCAATTCGCCAGGATTTGGCGAATTGCCTGCTCTCTGGATAGCCGAATGGCCAGGAAAGGTAACCGAACGCTGATTTTCAGCGTTCGGCTACCTTTCTCAAGCAATTCGTATCTCTTTGGATAACCCTGACTGACAATCTGCCAATATTTATTTATTTATAAGTATTTTACCAGGAAGGATACATTGAGATTTCTCTCGTTTTCAAGTATGTCCTGGGTTCAAAAACATTGAATTGTTACAGTCGTTACAGAAATACAAAGTAATAAATGCAAAATATTAAAAAAAACCCACAAATATACAGATTAAAAGAAAATCAATATGTAGGAAATATATTCACTGCTACATGTTTACAGGTGCATTCTGTATATAGTCACTATCAGGGTTATTCAAAGAGATTCGAAAAATCACCGCATGTTCGGTGACTTTTCGTTCTCTTCAATTCGGTTTGTTTTGCCGAACCCATTTCGGTGACCCTGCGGTGTATTCAGCAAGTACCACAGGGTCCCTGAATTGCAGGGAAAAGCTGCCGCAAACCCGACGAAAACTAACCGTAAAACCCAGCGAATTACATGCCGAAAACCCTCAAAAACATCTGGATTAACCTGCCGAAAACCACAGAAAAACCCGAACAGGAGCCGATCGCAGCCTTCGACACAGCAGAAGAGGCAGTGAATAAATTAGGAAAACAGTTTGTATGAATGTGTGAAAGTGAAACGCTGTTTGCAAAGAAACTACTAAGCGAAAATGTCTGAAATTTACATATGAGGGCCATGAATGAGGGAATGATAATAAAGAGGGCTGTTACAGAAAAAAGAAGAAAACTTTAAAAAAAATCAGAAAAATGCTTAAAATATCCTAAAAAAATCTATAAATAAAGAGACTCTTTACTGCATAATTTTATAATGAACGGTTTATTAGATATTGAATTAAAACGGGAATATTTTTAACATTGAAGCCTATGGGATTCTCCTGATTAAATTTGCCGCATGAAACCACCGAAAGGCAGGACATTAGGGGAACCTTTCACTGCCGGTTTGTGTTCTCTGAATAGCCGAAGCAGTGCTTTTTCATGGGGATTTCACTGCCCTCTAACAGGCACCGTATGTTCAGGCAATTCGCTAGGATTTGGCGAATTGCCTGCTCTCTGGATAGCCGAATGGCCAAGAAAGGGAACCGAACGCAGATTTTCAGCGTTCGGTTACCTTTCTCAAGCAATTCGGATCTCTTTGAATTACCCTGTATGTTACATGTTTACAGGTGCATTCTGTATATAGTCACTATGTTACATGTTTACAGGTGCATTCTGTATATAGTCACTATGTTACATGTTTACAGTGCATTCTGTATATAGTCACTATGTTACATGTTTACAGGTGCATTCTGTATATAGTCACTATGTTACATGTTTACAGGTGCATTCTGTATATAGTCACTATGTTACATGTTTACAGGTGCATTCTGTATATAGTCACTATGTTACATGTTTACAGGTGCATTCTGTATATAGTCACTATGTTACATGTTTACAGGTGCATTCTGTATATAGTCACTATGTTACATGTTTACAGGTGCATTCTGTATATAGTCACTATGTTACATGTTTACAGGTGCATCTGTATATAGTCACTATGTTACATGTTTATAGGTGCATTCTGTATCGAGGTATGTTAATAGAGATCTTTTAAGTGACGTTAGACTGGGGGAAGATTTGATGGCAAACTGACAACTTTTTGAATAGCTTAATGGCCACGAAATTGCACCGTATGGGGAAATTCACGGTTCGGTGCAACTTCATGGCCAATTCGGTACTCTCTGAATAACACCTTTAATTTTTTATGGAATATTTGAAATTTTGAAATTTTAACCTCAAAAGTGTGCTTTTTCTTCAGTTATATGTTGCTTCTAGATACAAATAGTAAACATTCACAAATTCCTGTTGTTGCAAGTCCAATAAACTTTGGCAATCCAAAGAGGGAGATTCAAATAATGGTAGGAGAAAATTCATCCATGACGCTTCTCCTGCCATTGTTTGAATTCGCCTCTGTAGATCACCCAGGTTTATTGCACTTGCAACCGTGCCAAACCATGACAATTATTGTGTAATCCCTCAATCTCCTAAAAGGTAAGGGTAATACAGACCTAGAACGCTTTCCGCACTGTGTGTAGAGGGGCATTATTTACACTTCTGTAACAAGGATGAACTAATGCCAAAACTATTTTTTGAAGTTGCAGTATCCCATGGTGAGGCTTTCCTGGTATTTTGGATTTGAACAGCCTTTTAAGTGAGATTAGTGTTGATATGCACATGCAATAGGTTTCTCTTGTAATTGCACAATTGTGGGGGGAAAAAACCTGAATGGGACCCACAGAAGACCATGCTAGCAGATATCCCAAGATGTTGTCTATGCTCACTATTCTGGCAAGTTTTGTTTCATCTCAAGATACAAATAAACTCACTTTTACATTACAATCTCAATTTTACAAACCAGTGCAGTGATTTTAGCTTGGGAGTATATATTGTAATATCTTGGTGGTTTGAATTAACAGTTTTTCTCCCAGTCGTTTTTAACAATAACCAGATCATATGTCCAGGAGTATTCTAAATCTGTTTTTACTTTTCAGTTAATCTACTCAGGAAGCTGCAGATGTGTCTCTCATAAATTATGAGCTTTTTTTCCCTTTTTTTTGGAAAAAGGGGGAAAAAAAAGCCACGAAAAGAATTTTGATACGGACATACATTAAACATATTGAGATTAATTGCTTCCAAACTCTTTTTTTACATTATTTTTCTACTTTCATTAGAAAAACATGACTAGAAAGTATTTTGCATTTTATTAACAATGCACGTGACAGTCCATGCCCTTTTGTCCAATACCATGGTATAAAGCTAGGATTGAAATATTTTTGGTAGCCATTTCAATCTGTTTATTTACTGAATTGTTTAAACTAAATTTGTTGATTGTTATACATTTTCCACATTCCGTCTTAATGTTAACCACCAAATGACACTGATAACTCATATCTATCCCACAGTAATCACTGTGCCGGCATGATGATCATCATGAATACCTCTGATACAGTAGACTCATAGGGATGAACTGGAGCTAAAAAGCAGTCCAGATAGGGTTACCAGGGGGAGATGGACACCAGCGCTAGTACTTCAGGGCTAGGTAGGTTAAGATTGGGGTAATGGCTATGGGGGACCATGGGATGAGACCCTAATGCCGCAAGGGACTGACTGTGGGTGGGATTTTGGTCTCCAATGTCAATGCATGAATCAGTGCTGAGATTCTTGCCTCAGCTAGAGAGATCCAAAGAAACGATTTGATAGAGATAGACCCAAGCATATGTCATTACTTGAGCACAAGGCGTTAAAGATCTCAGGGTAAAGTTTTTTGGATATATTGTAGGTTATCTGCTCTCTGTAAGCCATTCATACTGCCAAGTCTATGACCAGATGTTTTGTAAAAGCGTTGTTATATTTTATTTATTTTTTAATAAAATAACAAATATCTCAATGTTGTATATGGTGGAAAAAAAACTAAGTTTGACTACCATGAATAAAATTATTTTTTTGAGAGCCCTGCTGACCAATTTACAAATGGAGCTAAAATGGGCCAGCATCAACTTGCTTTGTTTAAAGCGAATTTCACTTCTGATTTCTAAATCTGAAAACTTGCCACTTATTCAGGTACCACCAGTGTCTGTTGAAGTTGCAAACACTGGCATAAATAACCTGTGTTTACAACTTTAACAGACACTGACAGTACCTGAACAACCCACTTAGGGCCATATTACAAAGCTGGTGTTAACTTAACCAGAGCTGTTGTAAACTTACCAGAGTCATTATAGTCTATGGGGTTGTAAAGTTTACAACGGCTCTGGTTAAGTTAGCACCAACTTTGTAATATAGCCCTTAGAGACGTAGTTCTAATCCTGTTTAATATACAAACCCCGCGTTCAGGCTAAACTCTGTTAAATAAGTCAGGTGCTGTTTCCTTGAACAGGTTGACAGCAGGATCCCAATTCGCATATAGTTGACTTTGATTGTAATGGGAGTGTATCTTTTAAGTATTAGTAGTATTTGTAAAATAAGATATACAAAAGAAAAAAAAATCGTGTTGCTGTTTGGATCAGAGACAGAAACTATTGTAGCCAAAACAACATGATTAACAATATCACTGTCGATAATGATGATGTAGATGCTAGCAATGGTTTGAGAGGTTTGGATATAAACAAACTGCCATATAAAACTCTTGCGCACATGAGAGTGAGAAGAACGTAAGATGAGCCACATGTTTTGAGAAGAGAGCAGAAGCTATATGAGGACACATTTAGATATCAATAGTACAAACAATAATGTGTCCTATTCATAAAAGACTGAACTGATGCCAAGTTAGCATAACTTTGACTCAACCCAGTGAATACGTGAATAGTCCATAATGACTTTGTATTATTTACAGTGTACATTTTATATATATATATGTATCTACTCTCAAACAATAAAGCATCCAGTGGAACCGCAGCCAGAATATATAATATAGTCAGTGCTCCGGTGCAAGATGGCACAGAAAAGTATAATTCAGGAAGAAGGTGCACACTCCACGGAGTCTTTTAAATTGATAATCTTGTATTGCACCTACAAAGGGATCAGCATTTCAGTCTTTTTTGAGCTTTTGTCTAGATCAGTGTTTCCCAACCGCGGTCCTCAAGTATCCCTAAAAGGCCAGATTTTAAGGATTCCCTTGGAGGAATTGCAGACTGAATCCTGTAATCACTGAGCACCAAATCATATCACCTGTGCTGTGCTTTAGATATCTGCAAAACCTGACCTGTTAGGGGTACTTGAGGACCGCGGTTGGGAACCACTGCTCTAGATGCATCTTTGCACCTTGATATATATATATATATATATATATATATATATGAGAGTTGCTGTTCGTCAGCTTTTGGCTAAATGCTTTACACACTGTATTCAGTATAATTCAATTAAAAAGATGTTAATGAAGTTATCAGTAGAGTGTAATAGAAGCTTTGAGTAAGTTCCTTCACTTATAGTATCATGGAACCAAATTCCATATTTGTTTTTCCCCTGTGGGGAGTGGATTAGTCCACTCCCCCTGTCTAACTCATATAGTTAGTTTGGTCCAGCCCCATTTCCTGCCTTAGCAAGCTGCCAATCCCTCAGTTCATGTGAGTAAAGATCCTGTTCTGTGCTGGGTGATTGCATCCTGTATTAACCTTCTCTCGATATCAAAGCATACCAAGAGAAGCCCTCTCTTCCCACAAGTCACCTCTTATTTGCTGTTACTTTCCCAATAAAGTGAAGAAAATATAAAGAACTTTGTGTGCTTTCAAAAGGAGACAAATTAAACTATCTGACTTCAATCATATCCTGCATGTGACATTCACTTCTTGCATATGACCCTGGGGTTCCAGAATATATAGTAACAATGAAAAAAGGCTTATTGATGAACTGCATCCCCAATTGATGGAGGTCGTGTTCAGAATAATACCATACATGACAGGGACGTGCAGTCAGGGGTGGCAGGGGAGGCAGGGCCTCCCCTGCCATTCCAGTAAATTAATGTGCTCATTGTGCTATAATGACATGTATGTATATTTAAACTGTAAATAAAATGTTATTCATTGAATAAAAGTTCTGATACTCACCTCTCCACGCTCCCTCGCTGTGCTTCTCTGTCCTCTGCTTTTTCCCTCCCCGTAATTTCAGTTTGCCGACTGCTGTGTGTGTGTGATTCACTAAACAGACAGCAGGGGCAGCACTGAGCCAGCACAGCCTACGCAATTTGCGCAGCTGAATCCTACGCTAATTGCGTAGCTCAAGCTGACTTCCTGGTTCTACGCTCTTCAGTGCCTCCAGAGGCACTAAGAGCAATTGAAAGCTTTGAGCCAATGGGAAAGCTCCATTGGTCTCAAGCAATTCTATTTTTTTAAAAACGCCCCCCATGGGAGGCAGAGCTTCCCATGGATTGATTGACGCAGGACAATAATGTGACTGTCCTCATCAATGGTGGGGGGGGGCAGGCAGAGCTCAGCAGTCAGCATATGTGTGTAATAGTGCCCTCTATTAGTCAGTATTGTAAATGCATGCTCTTAGAACTGTAAAAAAAATGCAAAATTTACTTTATAAATAGTGAAACTCTATTCTCCTATATAACGATAATCAAATGCGTAAATTGCGACTGCGTAACCCTGTGTATATCTGGCTCTGATACTAGCCAGTGCCTCACCAGCCACTGACCTCACTGCACGTCACTGATACATGATGACATCTACCTCAAATGTACCATTGGATTGTATACTTACAGGGTTATCAGAGAGCGGTGAAAAGCAGGAGAATGAATGGAGAATGGAAAATTCTAGGCCAAAATAGCCAAATCAGAAAATTCTCCCTTTCATCTCACTTTCCAAATCGGCTATTTTGACCTAGAATTTTCCATTCTCCAGTCATTCTCCTGCTTTTCACCGCTCTCTGAATAACCGTGTTTGTGTTGTTTTCGATGATTTATGCGTTCTCTTCCATACGCACAATGAATTTCCTTTCCAGAAAGCATCCTTCATTTTACAGTAAAAAAAGAATAACTGGGGAACGAGAGATTTTCCCATAGGCAACCAATAAGAAGAGTTAAGAACCATAATAAAAATAAGACCAAACATATTTAAGAAATGTATATAGTTGTGCATGTGGGGCAGCTTAATGATGGGATAGATATGAGAGACCACAGTCTTTTAGTTTAAGCTATTTTTAATTGAAACTTCAATCTTTGTCCCTGGACGATATGAAATTTCCAAATGTCCAAACTTTGACATAAATGATGCCTTGCATCATGTTCTATATTCAGCTGCTTGGGGCAAAGCTTTTTGATAAACGCATATCATTTTTCTTCTTCACAAGCATCTTCTAGAAAAAGTAATCTTACATTAATTTGTGTCTGAACTACATGAGTTGGAATTGATTGCAAGAGTTTGTGGGGGAGAGTTTATATGACTCTTTATTGTATTTCAATAAGAATACTCAGGGGACCGTGTTTTGTGTGTACATTATGTTTATGTTGGCTGATATGGAACCTTTGTGCTATATTTATTTTCTTAAATTGTTAGGCTCTTTTAGACAAATGAAAATCTCATATATTTTATTATTATTTTCCTTTTTCATTTTATGTGATAACATTATCAGTCGCTCTCCAAGAATTATAATACAAGCAGCTCCTACTTATCCCATGCTTGGACCCCCTTAGTGATAGTGACCAGAGGCTTGCTGCAGTGGCATCCTCTGGTAGGGTGGTCACATTTAGGAATGAGCCGAACACTTCCCGAGTTCGGTTCAAGCCCGAACCCGAACTTCCCATTTGTTCGGGACCGAACCCGAACCCCCATGCAAGTCAATGGGGCTGAAAATTCGGGTTTTTAGAGTGCCCTCCAAGAGGGCATATATGCTACATATTTGCCATAAAAGGTGTATGGGGGTCCGGGTAGTGCCCTGGGGGACAGGAAACAAGGACAAAAAGTTTTAAAAAAAGTTTTTAACCACTTCACTGCTGAGGACGCGCTCAGCGCGTCCTCAGCAGTCCCGCTGGTATGCGGAGGACGCGCTGAGCGCGTCCTCCCATCGGGGTCAGCGTTCGGCCGGGTTCCGGCCGATCGCTGGCCCCTCCGGTGCGGGCTGACATCCTGGATGTCAGCCCGGCATCCGGACCAGCAGCCGCCAGAATTAGGTGTCATCGCGGGGGCGCAATGACACCTAATTCAGCGCCCCCCCCGCATGTGCGGAGGAGGCGCCTGAAAGGGAGGGGGGAGGTTCTTCGGACCTCTCTCCCTCCCGATCGGCGGCGCACAGGGGGTTAACCAGGCATCATTTGGAAGGGCACAGCCTGCCCTTCCAAATGATGCCTGGCATTAACCCCTGGGGAGCTGGATCGCGAATCGGCGCTGAAAAGCGCCGGTTCGCGATCCTTTCCCGGAGCTGGCCGACATCTTGGATGTCGGCCAAGCCTCCGGGAACTCCCCCAGAGGACTGGCGTCATTGTGCGTAGCACGATGACGCCAGTCCTAGACTTAACCCCTAACTGCCACCAACTGTGGAGATAGGGAGTTCCAATGAACTCCCTATCTCCCGATCCGTGGCAGCTAGGGGTTAAAGTTTGGTATCGTTGGATCGGCCAGAGCATGGCCGTTCCAACGATACCAAACATGAAAGTGAAAAATTTTGTAAAAAAAAAAAAAAAGGAAAAATAAAAATTAAAAAAAAAAAAAAAAAATTAAAAAAAAAAAAAATAAACACTTTTTTTTATTTTTTTGGTTTGTTAATGCAGCAATATTGTTCCCATTTCAATTATAATGTGAACAATGATGCTGCACTAACGATTTTTGTATGCGGTGCGTTTGTTAAAAATAGTGTCATTTTCCCCAAAAAAAATGTAACGAGACCCCATCTCTAATTTTTTTAACAAGCGCACCCCATACAAAATATAACCGCAATTGCTCGCATGTTAAAATGTGGAAAAAAACACTTTACACATTGTAAATTATTGAAAATACATATTTTATTGCATTTTTGTTATAATATACAGACATGACATAACGTATACATATAATAATGACATATTATGAATCTACTGAGTCTGACGGAAAGAACGATATATAATATGTCTGGTCATATACTAAAATAAGCCTTCAAAACACGTTTAAACATGATGCGCAAAACAGGTAAAAATGACCTCAGCATAGGGGCGGGAAAAGCCTCAGCAGCGAAAGGGTTAAAGGGACAGTGAGTTTTCCATGAAATAAGGGTTAAAAATAAAAACGAAAAATTCCTTCAAATATCGTGCCTAGGAGGTCCCCATAACCTGCCCGTGAAGTGGCGGATTTCTAGGATGTATAGAAACACTTAAAAACAAATAAATGACGTTTTATATGACGGTGAATGCTTTTCCTTTAATCTATCCATAAACAACCGCTTGGGGCGGCAGCCTGTATGAAAAGACATTTTAGGACGCGCAGAAAAAGTTTAGTGTTTATTTGGGCTAAATTATTGTGAAACTTATGCAGGCTTTGGATGAAAGTAACAATAGGTGCTTTAAAATTGGGCTTTTAGCGTCGGCAACAGTGCCGTCACACCGTAACCCCTCTGAGGATATGAATCTGATACAGGCGTCAATGGCAGTGCACCCAGATATTGTGCCTTTAGTGCCAGGCATGCAAGTACTATCATACAGTAACCCCTCTGTGGTATTGTGGAAGAGTGCAGGGGTGGACCATGTGGTCCTATATTGAAAAGTGGTTTTTTTTTATCTGTTAATGGGCGTCAGTGCACCCAGATATTGTGCCTTTAATGCTAGGCCATCAAGTATCATCATACAGTAACCCCTCTGTGGTATTGTGGAAGAGTGCAGGGGTGGACCATGTGGTCCTATATTGAAAAGTTTTTTGTCTTTTTTAATGGGCGTCAGTGCAGCCAGATATTGTGCCTCTCATGGCAGCAAGTGCCTTCACACCGTAACCCTTTTGTGGTATTGTGGAAGAGTTCAGTGCTGGAGGTTTTGTGAATGCAGAAGAGGACATCCCCTATCTATTCCATTACTTCAGCATCAGGGGATTGATAGCTGCTGATCCAGGACTGATTTATTTTTATAAATGTCAGCCGGTCTACAGAGTCGGTGGACAGACGCACTCTTTTGTCTGTGACAAAACCTCCAGCGGCACTGAACGTCCTTTCGGAAAGCACGCTAAATGAAGGGCAACCTAGTAGCTGCATAGCATATTGGCTAAGTTCTGGCCAGTGATCCAATCTCAACACCCAGTAAGCCAGTGGATCATCTGCTGGAAAGGTATCCAGGTCTGCGCTTGCCCCTAGGTAGTCCTGCACCATATGGTGAAGACGCTGGCAATGGGTGCCTACATTTGACGTCCCTGGGCGTCGAGGACTAAAAAAATTTAAAAATGCATCAGTCAAGCGGCCCTGGCCTTCACCGCTATTCCTCTGATCACCTGCAGCCTCAGAAGCACGTGTGTCAGCACTTGGTAATCTAACAGTGCCTGGAAAGGTGTTACACAAGTTTCGCTTTAGAGCATCCTCAAGTTTTGTCATCCTGTGCTCCCTCTGTGCGGGCAGGATGAGCTCTGCAACTTTCCCCTTGTATCGTGGATCAAGAAGGGTTGCCAACCAGTAATGATCCCTCTCCTTGATAGCACGAATCCTGGGGTCCTTTAGCAGGCTTTGCATCATTACCATGCAGCGTAGGTTGGAGGTGGCATTAGTTGCCGAGTCTTCCTGGTCAATGAGGATGACCGTACCGTGCACTTCCTCCTCCCAGCCACGCACAAGCCCTTCTGTTACTGGGCACACAAAACCCTGCCTTGAGGAATCCCCACCTTCAATGCCCCCACTACTTAAATTTGTCCTCCTCCTCCTCATCCTCCTCCTGTCTGATCTGAGTAGGACCCACTGGAATGCTGTCTGCGGAAAGACTGGGGCCTTGAGAGCTAGGGAAGGCCTCCTCTTCCTCCCGCTGCTCTGCCTCTAGAGCCACATCTATAATTCCCTGCAGACTGTGCTCCAGCAGGAACACTAAAGGAATTGTGTCACTGATGCATGCATTGTCCCTGCTCACCATCCTCGTTGCCTCCTCAAATGGTGACAGTACAGTGCATGCATCCTTGATCATCAGCCACTGCGGGGGGGAAAAAAACAAGTTGACCTGAACCTGTCCTTGTGCCATACTCACACAGGTACTCGTTGATGGCCCTCTGCTGCTTGTGCAGACGCTGCAGCATTGCTAATGTCGAATTCCACCTGGTGGGCATGTCACAGATCAGACGGTTTGTGGGAAGGTGGAATTCTCTTTGAATTTCTGCCAGGCGAACGCTTGCTGGGAATGACCGTCTGAAGTGGCTGCAGACTTTTCTGGCCTGGATGAGAAGCTCTGGCAGCCCTGGGTACTTGGTTAGGAAATGCTGTACCACCAGATTTAGGACGTGTGCTAGGCATGGTACATGCATCAATTTAACCTTGCGTAGGGAGGAGAGAAGGAGGCTGCCATTATCGCAGACGATCATTCCCAGCTCAAGCTGGCGTGGTGTTAACCATCTCTGCACCTGCCCCTGCAGAGCTGACAAAATTTCTGACCCGGTGTGGCTCCTGTCCCCTAAACAAACCAGCTCAAGCACAGTATGGCATCTTTTTGCTTGAGCCATTGCGTAGACCCTGTCAGGCGTCGGTTTAACTGCCACTTCGCCAGAGACAGAGAAGGAGGAGGAGGAGGAAGAAGTGGTGGTGGTGGAGCAGACAGACCTCATACAAGCAGCTTTCTGGAGGCGTGGTGGATGAACAAGCTCCAGCACAGAGCCCCGTCTTGGATCCCTCCCAGCTGCAATCAGAGTTACCCAGTGTGCCGTGAAGGAAATGTAACGACCCTGTCCATGCTTGCTGGACCACGTGTCTAAAGGGACATGCACCTTGCTGCTGACTGCCTTTCCCAATGACTGGATAACATTGTCTTCCACGTGCTGGTATAGTGCTGGAATGGCCTTGCGTGAAAAGTAATGGCGTTTTGGAACCTGCCACTGTGGTACAGCGCATTCAGCAAATTCACGGAAGGGAGCAGAGTCCACCAGCTGGAAAGGCAGCAGCTGCAATGCGAGTAATTTTGCTAAGCTGGCATTTAGACGCTGTGCTTGGGGATGGTTGGGACTATATTTTTTTTTCGCTGCAGCAGCTGCGGCAACGTAATCTGACTGCGTAAATCTTCAGCTACTGGGATGATGTCACATTGTGAGGAAGGACCTGCTGGTACATCCATTACTGTAGCATCATCCCTGTCAGTGGAGGTTGTAGGCAATTGCATGGCATCACATACAGTGTCGGTAGAGACAGATGAGGAGGAGGAGGACCTACGCAAAGTTTTGCCCCAACGGGATGTGTGGCACTTGTTCATATGTCGCCTCAAGTACATGGTACCCAAGTGTCCGGTGTTTATCCCACGCTTCAGCCTCCTCTGACATAGATTACAAATAGCAACGGTGGGGTCTGCTGCACAGTTCTTAAAGAACTCCCAGACAGCAGAGTTCCTGCATGTGTTCTTTGAGACAACAGCGCTCTGCACCAGAGCAGCTCAGGACTGGCTAGTGCTACGGTTGGTCACAGAGGATGTTGTGCCTCGTGTTTGCTGTGCCTCCTCCTCCTCCTCCTCCCCCTCCTCCTCACTTGATTCCTCAGTTCGATCTGGCACCCAGGTGGAGTCAGTGACCTCATCATCATCAATGTCATCTTCACCCCCTATCTCCTCGTCACTGGAGCCAACTTGGCAGTATGCTGCAGCTGCTGGGGCAACATGAGTGCCAGTTATTTGTGTGTCATCACTGGCACCCCCTTCTTCTAGGTTGATTATACTCCCTTGCTCAACCTCAGAGATTGAATCAGAGCACTGTACTTGCTGCGCATCCTCAAGCAGCATGTCACTCTCATTGTAGTCTAACAATTCAGCTGACTCCTCCGTGTGTGATAGCGAGGCTACGGCAGGAGTAGCTGTGGACATGGAGGCTGCATTAGATGCTTTGGCAGCTGAGGTGGACTGTAAAGCACTAGAACCCTGGCTGGCAGAGGACTCGGAGGATGAGGATGGCCTGGTTAGCCAATCCACCAAGTCCTCTGTATGTTGCTGCTGCTTAAGACGGCCAGCACCAGTTAGAAAGGACAAGCGTGCCCCTGCAGAGGATGCACCACGTCCACCACGACCAGAGACACAGCCTCCCGACACAGGGGCTGCTTGCCATCTTATCTGTGGCTGGGAGCGTCTGCCTGTCCTTTTTGTTCTTTCAGACATGGTGAGTGATATATAGATTAATATATACAGAACTCTGATTCAACTCTGGTATAAAGATTTAAATAACTCTGGTATAACTCAGTGAGACACACTGATAGCTGGCAGCCAGTGACAAGAGACAGATCACCTTAATTCACAAATGTTTTAAAGAAATTAGTGAGCCCCAAAATACAGCGTGGTACTGTTTGTATGATGAGACACAGATCACCTTAATTCCCAAGTGTTTTAAAGAAATTAGTGAGCCCCAAAATACAGCGTGGTACTGTTTGTATGACGAGACACAGGTCACCTTAATTCCCAAGTGTTTTAAAGAAATTAGTGAGCCCCAAAATACAGCGTGGTACTGTTTGTATGACGAGACACAGGTCACCTTAATTCCCAAGTGTTTTAAAGAAATTAGTGAGCCCCAAAATACAGCGTGGTACTTTTTGTATGACGAGACACAGATCACCTTAATTCCCAAGTGTTTTAAAGAAATTAGTGAGCCCCAAAAAAAACTTGCTGGCTGTGTGACGAGACACAGAAGATCACCTTAATTTCCAAGTGTTTTAAAGACATTAGTGAGCCCCAAAATACAGCGTGGTACTTTTTGTATGACGAGACACAGATCACCTTAATTCCCAAGTGTTTTAAAGAAATTAGTGAGCCCCAAAATACAGCGTGGTACTTTTTGTATGACGAGACACAGATCACCTTAATTCCCAAGTGTTTTAAAGAAATTAGTGAGCCCCAAAATACAGCATGGTACTTTTTGTATGACGAGACACAGATCACCTTAATTCCCAAGTGTTTTAAAGAAATTAGTGAGCCCCAAAATACAGCGTGGTACTGTTTGTATGACGAGACACAGATCACCTTAATTCCCAAGTGTTTTAAAGAAATTAGTGAGCCCCAAAATACAGCGTGGTACTGTTTGTATGACGAGAAACAGATCACCTTAATTCACAAGTGTTTTAAAGAAATTAGTGAGCCCCAAAAATAATTGCTGGCTGTGTGACGAGACCCAGAAGATCACCTCAATTCACAAATGTTTTAAAGAAAGTTGTAAACCCCCAAAAAAATTGCTGGCACAGTGACAAGACACACATCACCTAAATTCCCTGATATTTGGTAAAAATAACACCCAAAAAGACTTGCTGGCACAGTGACAAGACACACATCACCTAAATTCCCTGATATTTGGTATAAATGAGACCCAAAAAGACTTGCTGGCACAGTGTGACAAGACCCAGAAAATCACCTCAATTCACAAATGTTTTAAATAAAGTTGTAAACCCCCAAAAAACTTGCTGGCACAGTGACAAGACACATCACCTAAATTCCCTGATATTTGGTCGAAATGAGACCCCCCAGTAGCGTGGCAGACCGGCAGTAACAACACACACAACTATCTTCTTTGAAATCTCCTCTGAAATGCGTGCAGAAAGCGCTGCGTGGAAACCTTATATAGTGTGCTGCGGGACTTAGCTCTGTGAGCCCATGATTGGGCAAAATTTGCCCAATCAGAACTCTGAGCGGTGATTGGCATAGTGTTCAACCAGTCTTGCACCAGACCTGTGGTCAGGTGCAAGGCTGTAGCCAATTACGAGCTTCAGGCAGTGGGAAAATGCATTGTGGTCCATTGTGGTCGAACATGCGGCGAACACCGGAAATGTTCGGGGTTCGCGATCTGCTCGAACAGGCTAAGTTCGGGTCGAACCCCGAACCGTCCGAACCCGAACAGCACATTCTAGTCAACTTTTGTAACAGCATTTTTTAAAAAAAAAAACCTGTAGCTAAAAATAAAAAGATTTTACGTTGAGTAGGTAAAATAGCTGAGAATAGCTTGAAACAACAGCAATGGCATTGTTTGATTTGGAAATCGCTGAAGTTTATTCAAACAATGGTAGTAGCAATGATTGAAGTGAAGTTCATTGCACTTTATACACTAGTTCTCACTGTGTATCAAAACAGTGATTTGCAGCACACTATAAAGATGCAAGGAATAAGTTCTTCAAGTGTTGAGGCACAAGACCAATGGAAGGCCAACTTGACTGGATGGCAATGATTGTTGCCTTTTTTGTCATGGCTAACAAGACAGACCCATCAACAGTGAATTCTAATGTATCAACTTGTACACTGATCTTCTATAGTGTTGCGGAATATGTGGCACTATATAAATAAAGGATAATAATAATAAATACAAAAGGCTTAATTTTTTTGGACAAATATAACTTATAATATCATCCCAGTGAGAGGCTTAACACAGCTTTATTTTTTCCACTCTTGGTCACGGACCCTTTCTTCAGTGTTGTAAGATGGTGTAATACAACTTGCTCTCTAACAATTATGTGCAGAAGAAGGAGTAGAAAATACATGATTTATAGGAGGACTCAATGGGGCAACTGGGCCTACTCAGGAAGGAAAATGTAATGCAATGTTAATAGTTTGCCCTGCATTTGCTCTTGCTGACCGGAGCTGTGACATCATTCATCTTTATTCATGCTTTAAAAGGAAACAGAGCTTTAAATAAAAAATGGTTTGTACGAGTAATCGGCATTTGTTTTATGCTTGATGCGATTGCATGATTTCTGTGGAAGTGGCAATTCCTCTTTATAGACTACGATCACATTATTAAAATTACTATTTTGGATAAAGAAGTTGGAAAGAGGGCTGGAACTTTGATTGAAGTGTCCATACACAAGCAGAGACCCATTAAAACTGGTTTAGCATTTATAAATGGTGATGACGTTTTGTTTTTTTTAGTTTACTGACTAATGGATTGCTGACAGATACATCTGCCTCAATACTGTGAGTTTATGATTTCCCATGATCTCTAGCCTTTGATGAAGTTTCTGTTGAACTTGAATAGCATCAGACATGTGAGCTAAAGCCTTATTTTCCACATTCTATATTTGACTCACCAATTTATTGCCTCGATGCGGTTTGGACTCAAATGTAATTTCACGCTTTGTTTTTCACTCACTGCAACTATACTTCAATTACTGCAATTCATCATTTTTTCTTCAGCTATGCATTGTACATTATACACTATACATTAAATATTTTTTGCATTTTTTCAAATATTTTGGGCCTTTTAATAGATTATCACTGGAGGTATAATGTAAAGATCATCACGGTGCTTAAATTACATTAGGATGCTAATGCCTTCACTACCAGGATGACGTATACTCGATCTTGAGAAACAAAATATGTGCTCATAGTGTTACGCTGCATGAACAATCAATAGAACACCCCTGCTTAAAATTCGCTCACAGGATTAAAACTCATATAAACCCATCATATATACTCAGCTCCCGGTTCTCTCCTTGCCGCTGAACTCAGGTCACATGACCACCAGACAGCCCTCAAGTGCTCCTTCAAGATTCTCCACGTCTTCAATGGTAGCAGGAATTTTTACAGGCAAGCTTTAACGAGTGCTAAGTGGCTTTTTCATCATTGGGAAGGAAGAATTGTGATCGGTTCTCTGCGAGCCTTTGAGACCATTCATTCGGCCACAGTTTCTCAAACCTGATAGATATTTCTTGAAGAAGAAGGTTAGCAGATTTCAAGATAGCTGACTGTGACCTCAGTCGATAAACCTTAATGCTCCTGTCTCAGGAACCCAACCTGAGTTCTTGAGATGCAATTCTTCCTTCCCTGTATATATGATGGGCTTATGAGTTTTAAATTCTGTGAGCGAATTTTAAGCAATGGTGTTCTATTGATTATTCACGCTTTGTAACACTATGAGCACATATTTTGTTTTATTGTAGTGCACCCTATTTTTCTATGTATTTATTCTGATGGCTGGATGAAGAGGAGGAGTCATCTAGGGAAGCATTACTGAGATACATATATTTCCATTTATTTCTGTTTAGGCTAGGGTTAGATAGGCATAAGGCTTTCCTAAACAAAAGATAAATCCAGGTAAAGTATCCATGTAATTGGGCAGACTAGATGGGCCGAAAGGTTCTTATCTGCCGACATTTTTCTATGTTTCTATGTTTCTAGATGAACGCATTTTTCACGTCTACCATCAAAAAGTGCGTTGATGCCTCCGAACGCAATTTTTCACGAAAGACGCGATAGCGGTCATACGATGCACAATTTCGGCCGTGATTTTTTATGGATCCAAACCAGGAAACTTTGGGTGTCTGGTCGTTATGTTGGCCGGACATGAGCAGCGTCTGACGTCTCTTAATCACGCACAGACGCCGCTATGCGGATGCAGCGGACGCAGCGCACTCTGTACGTCAGTACTAGCGGTTCAACGTTCTTGCGAAAATGCGTTCATTTGCCGCTTGCGTTGCGTGGCTGAACTTTAGTGTGGCCGTACTTCGTGTGTGGGCCTGTGTTGGACGTCATTTGCTGCTACCACGGCCTTAATAAAGTGCGGCTAAACGCACGTTCCCACTGCGTTCGTCTGACCCCAGCCTTGTACACGTATTTCCCAGCTGTGGATAACCTAGCTACTTGTGTATGATATTTCGATCTTGAGAAGCACCTGCTGGTGCCCCAACATCAAGTATATGCATTGTGGTCTAGCTCTGGAGCAATGCAAAGAAATTTTGATAAATGCAAATAATATTCATTTGCAAATGGGCTCCACAATTTGCCCCAAAGGTTTTAGTACTGTTTGAATGACAGGCTAGTTGTTAAGACAGTTTGATTAACTTGGAAGCCTGTTTTTTTTTTCTTTCAAGGAAAAATAGCTCAAGCTGTATTATGGAGATGTTGTAGCACTATATAGTCTGCAGATGGCACCATCTGCCTGTCAAACAGTACATAAAGTTTGAAAATGTGCTTCTGAGATTTCCAAGTATATATTCAGTGTATGACAGTGATTTGCCACAAAACTGCTGGTTCTGCAGGTTGAATTCACATGGTAGTGAAGGGTTAAAAGATCCATGGGTCAAAATATCATCCAAAGGATTTGTGGGTCAACTGTCTTATAACTGGAACACAAGATTCATATGTGCTATGTGTTATTGAGTTTATTTGTAGAAAAGAATTTTAATAAAAAGAAGTAATTACTGTTAGTAAAATAATACCCGCTGCCTCATGACTTAAACTTTTATAAAAATTATTTTTATTTCCTAGCTGCACTAAGTAGATGTGTCAGTTAGAACACTTTTTATACCTTTTGATATTAGGGATCTTCAGTGTGTTATACATTGAAACTAGGGAGAACATGGTACGAAAGCTTATATTTACTGAACTTACCAAGAGTTCTTAACAATAATTTTAAAAATGAACAGGGTTATTCAAAGAGATCTGAATGGCTGGAGAAAGGTAATTGAACGCTGAAAATCAGCGTTCGGTTACCTTTCTTGGCCATTCGGCTATTCTGAGAGGAGGCAATACGCCGAATCCTGGCGAATTGCCTGCACATTTGGTGCCTGTTCGGTGCCTGTTCGAGGGCAGTGAAATCCCCATAAAAAGCACTGCTTCGGCTATTCAGAGAACACAAACCAGCAGTGAAAGGTTCCCGAAATGCCATGCCATTCGGTGGTTTAATTCGACAGGTTTATTCAGGAGAATCCCATAGGCTTCAATGTTAAAAATATTTCCGTTTTAATTAAATATCTAATAAACCGTTCATTATAAAATTCTGCAGTAAAGAGTCTCTTTATTTATAGATGTTTCAGGATATTTTAAGCATTTTTCTTGATTTTTTTAATTTTTTTAAAAATGTCTGATTTTTTTTTAACTTTACTTATTTTTTCTGTAACAGCCCTTTTTATTATCATTCCCTGGACCTCATATGTAAATTTCAGACATTTTCGCTCAGTAGTTTCTTTGCAAACAGCGTTTCACTTTTCAATCATTCATGCAAACTGTTTTGGTAATTTATTCACTGCCTTCTTCTGGGGTGTCGGCTTTTTCCGGCGGCTTCGCTGCCTGTGATCGGCTCCTGATTGGGTTTTTCCGGCGTCTTCGACGGGTTAATCCAGATGTTTTTGCGGGTTTTCGGCGTGCATTTGCCGGGTTTTCGGCAGGTTTGTGGCTGGTTTTTGGCAGCTTTTCCCTGCACCTCAACAGCCCTGTGGTGCTTGCTGAATACACCGCAGGGTAGCCGAAATGGGAAAGCCAATTTGCACCGAATTGAAGAGAACGAAAAGTCACCGAACGTGCGGTGACTTTTCAAATCTCTTTGAATAACCCTGGAAGTGTCACGGTGGGCCTGGCCTGGTATGGATGCAGAAGGGTGTGAGCCTACTGTGCAGTGATACACGAATACAGATATGTATAAACACCAAGATATATTTATTATAAACTAGACTACACTGAAAGGACAATAACAGAATGTAAACCAAACAACAGGGATCCAGAACAAAAGCACAATGGATACAGACAAATCCTAAGAACTATACCAGAATGACAGAGATACAAAACTGATGCAGGATACAGGGCTACAAGAAGGATACATACAAAAAGCAAGGATGCAAACAGACCTGAACTAAAGTACAAAATATAAACTAGACCAGATAACTATATAACTAGAACAAACAGATAATGAACAGAACTAAGCAAGGACTACTAAGAATAAACCTGAAAAACAGAAGTCCTACAGATTAACCTGAAGTCAGACAGGAGATCCAGAAGCAGAACTGCACACAACCAGGACTGAATAGAAGTGAATGAGGCAGCACCCTTCCTAGGGTGTTGCCTCATTTTAACCACAGTTAAATTAGACATGATGGAGTCCAGGTGAGGCTCCAGAGCGAGAGATCCAAAATAGCACAGAGTGCAGGAATCAGCATGGTTCAAAACAGAAGTCCAGGAACTGCAATAGTTCATAATGATGCACATGAACAGAGCCCAAAAGGGGCGCCAGGGACCCAGAACGTCACATGAAGTGACTGTGTAACAAATAAGTTAATATGTAAATATAAATATGTTCTGCAAGGTGATTAATATAGACCTGAGCCTAATTTTTTTGTTATATATCTTAAACGAATGAATGGAAATGAATGAGAATTTCAGGAAACATACTTCCTCTTATGTTGAGCACATCCCATTACAGCATGTGCCGGGTGGTTTAGTGAAGTGCTCCTTAATTTTTTCTTAAATTTACGATCTATACCAAAAACTTTGGATTCGGGTCTATATAAATTACCCTGTAAAAACAATAGGATAGCTCTGTCGATCGCCTTGATGGTCTGTAAGTATAGCATATGAGACTCAAAATCTAATTGAGGAGGATCTTTCCTATCCATTCTAATTAGGTTCAATACCAGTAGCTATGATGCTATTTGTTCTAACTAGGCTGGGCGTGTGCACCTTTGTCTGGCTGGATGTCACGTTATCTGCTACCAGGCATCATCCTGAAATGTGAAGTTCCTGTTCTGACACGGCCTCCTACCTGCTCGGTGACATCTCTTCCAGTAATTTTGCAACTGGCTATTTGAATGTGCCGGTTTCTTATAGATATAAAATCATACATTGTTTCCGAGTGAAGCCATCTGAGGTGTAATCGTGTCTGTGTCATTCTTCGACATTTTGGTGCCCTGATCTGGCACCAACCAATGAGGGCATAACTCATACTATATAACCTTGGCGCACATTCTGTACTGTGCCCTGTTGAGATTTCCTTTACCCAAGAGTGAATTCTATTATCATATTGTCTATTCTTTGTACTGACCTTGGCTTTCCCTTCGGACTTCTGATCTCTGGTATCTTAAAGGAACACTCTAGGCTAAAAATCCCCTCCTTTTTTTTACATTAAAATATACCTATTCCCTACCTAGTTATTGTGTATATATATATATTTTTTTAAATGTAATACTTACCCTAAAAAACACTTGTTTTCAACGGCGTCCTTTTTTTTATATACTCACCTCCGTCCTCTTCTGCCCCTGTCCTGAAAATTTTGAACTTTGCTAATGGTTTACATGAAAAGCGCGTATGCGCGCCTCTCACGTAAGCCAGCCAATCAGCAGGCTTCCTATTCTTCTTGGATTAGTGTTACGCGCAAGAGGATGCGCCCAACACTAATCGCAGCCGCAGTCTATGCTGGCGGCTCGCTCCCGCCAGCTACTGCGGCGAGTTGGAGACGTCATCGCGCTGAAAGCGCGATGACGTCTCCTACTAGGCAATAGTCGGCAGAAGTGGGAAATATGAATCCCGCTCTGCTGACTGACAGCTGGGAGGGTGGAGTAAAGTCCTCCGCATCTCTCAGCTGTTTTCAGCTGTTTCAGCCGATCGGCTGAGCAGAGGGAAGGGGGAAAGACAAGGGCATACTCAGGGCATCATGACCACCTAAAAAAGCTTAGGTGGTCATGTTGTCTAGAGTATCCCTTTAAATCTGTACAACTCACTCCTTTGTTAGAGAACTCTGGCTTGTATTACTACCTCCTCTGGTATCTGACCACAGTTAGCATTTTGACTCAGTCTATCTTGTGCTAACTGTCTCAGTTATATATTAATGTTCATTCTAAGGACCGGCAGTTATTCTGTGTTTTGTACTGCGGACAGAAATTATTACATGGGACAAAGGCAAAGCCAGAAATAGGGTTTGTGCTGGTATGTGATATGCAGGCAAGACTGGGAAAGAACGGCAGAGGGGATATGTTCAAAGGTGCCCAGATGAAGAGAGAAAAGGTAAGGGAGATATTTTGATAGCCGAACCAACCCATCAAATGGTAGCAAGTCTAGACCTGGTTCTAATGTTTTGTCACTGATAAAGACAGTACAATCGAGAATATTATTGTATAAGTATGGTGGTAATGGCTTTGGAACTCAAGAATTTAGTGTACGTAATCTATATAGCTCATTCTGTGATGGTTTGTTAAATGTTTCCCAGTGTCTCCTACAACAGCATTAAATTATTTTTTTCTGGTATTGATAATTAGACAGATGCAATGCTTTGTCAGAATTTGAGGTACCCCAGCACCCCAGAAGTGTTACAGCCAACATCTTTTGTCCAAAATATTTCTTTGTGTTATTGAGGGGTTTGGGAGATAGACTGCTGGGGACTATTGGGGAGGGAGTTACTTTGGAAGGACTGACTAGTGGTTTATTAAGGGGCCCTAAAAGTTTTGATAGCTGGCCTTGTTCTAACAACAAAATATGAGCAAAGTGCATTCCCTTTCTATCATTTCATATAATATTTTTTGCATTATTATTTTTATTAGAATTTCTGTATCTTCTTAAAAGCCATTTTACAACATAGGTGACTTGTGGGCTGGCGTGAGGTCTTAATAGCGCCACAGATGTTCTCTTCTCCAGTTCATATGATTCCATGTCTCCAACAAGATCTTGTGAACAAGTGGATTTTTTTTGGTTTGCTTATGAGAGTAACAAGCGACCTTGAAATCAATTATTTTTCTCCAGCTCCCACTACATTTGTGTTTTATTTGCAAGTAGACTATCAGGGTTATTCAGAGAAAGGTGAAAATCAGGAGAATTGGCAGGAGAAGAGCACAATCTAGACCTAATACCCCAAACTAGGCGCCCTGTACAGAAACAAATCCTGCCTTAGCCCCACGGTAAGAAAGCAGATTGTACAACAAATGCTTATGCCGGCTATTGATTACGGAGATGTAGTGTACGCAGCCGCCCCACAAACACATCTTCAGAAACTTACTACATTATATAACTCATTCTGCCGCTTTGCATTACAATGTAACTACATGACCCACCATTGTGACATGTTAAAAGAGCTAAACTGGCCATCGCTGGAATCTAGACGCACCCTTCACCTTTCCAGCCTGGTGTTTAAGAGCTTTTCTGGGAAGCTGCCACCCTATCTGAATAGACTGCTTCCCCAGCAGCTCCCTCATCCTATAACCTCCGATCCAGGACCAGCACCTTACTTGCAATACCACAATACAAAAAGACAGTGGCTCGATCCTCATTTTCCTACAGAGCACCACAATTATGGAATAACCTCCCAGACACCATCAAATCTTACAGTCTTATGTCACTCAAGAGCTCCTTACTAACATACCTCAATACAGAATGCACCTGTAAACATGTAACATAATGACTATTTCCTACATATTTATTTTCTGTTAATCTGTATATTTGTGTTGTTTTTTTTAAAATATCTTGCATTGTATTACTTTGTATTTCTGTAACTGTAACACTTCAATGTTCTTGAACCCAGGACATACTTGAAAACGAGAGAAATCTCAATGTATCCTTCCTGGTAAAATCCTTTATAAATAAATAAATAAATAATAGCCGATTTGGAAAGTGAAATAAATGGGAGGATTTTTCTGGTTTGGCTATTTTGACCTAGAATTTTCACTTCTCCAGTCATTCTCCGGAGTTTAACCACTTGAATGCTAAGGACGCGCTCAGCGCGTCCTCAGCATTCCCGCTGGTATGCGGAGGACGCGCTGAGCGCGTCCTCGCATCGGGGTCAGCGTTCGGCCGGGTTCCGGCCGATCGCTGGCCCCTCCGGTGCGGGCTGACATCCTGGATGTCAGCCCGGCATCCGGACCAGCAGCCGCCATTATTAGGTGTCATCGCGGGGGCGCGATGACACCTAATTCAGGCGCCCCCCCCCGCATGTGCGGAGGAGGCGCCTGAAAGGGAGGGGGGGGAGGTCCTTCGGACCTCTCTCCCTCCCGATCGGCGGCGCACAGGGGGAAAACCCAGGCATCATTTGGAAGGGCACAGCCTGCCCTTCCAAATGATGCCTGGCATTAACCCCTGGGGAGCTGGATCGCAAATCGGCGCTGAAAAGCGCCGATTCGCGATCCTTCCCGGGAGCTGGCCGACATCTTGGATGTCGGCCAAGCTTCCGGGAACTCCCCCAGAGGACTGGCGTCATCGTGCGTAGCACGATGACGCCAGTCCTACAGTTAACCCCTAACTGCCACCAAGTGTGGAGATAGGGAGTTCCAATGAACTCCCTATCTCCCGATCCGTGGCAGCTAGGGGTTAAATTTTGATATCGTTGGATCGGCCAGAGCATGGCCGTTCCAACGATACCAAACATGAAAGTTAAAAATGTTGTAAAAAAAAAAAAAAAATTAAAAAAAAAAAAAAGAAATAAACACTTTTTTTTCTTTTTTTGGGGTTTGTTAATGCAGCAATATTGTTCCCATTTCAATTATAATGTGAACAATGATGCTGCACTAACGATTTTTGTATGCGGTGCGTTTGTTAAAAATAGTGTCATTTTCCCCAAAAAAAATGTAACGAGACCCCATCTCTAATTTTTTTAACAAGCGCACCCCATACAAATATAACCGCAATTGCTCGCATGTAAAATGGGAAAAAAACACTTTACACGTTGTAAATTATTGAAAATACATATTTTATTGCATTTTTTGTTATAATATACAGACATGACATAACGTATACATATAATAATGACATATTATGAATCTACCGAGTCTGACGGAAAGAACGATATATAATATGTCGGTGTCATATACTAAAATAAGCCTTCAAAACACGTTTAAACATGATGCGCAAAACAGGTAAAAAATGACCTCAGCACAGGGGCGGGAAAAGCCTCAGCAGCGAAAGGGTTAACCTTTCTTTGAATAGACGTGTGTGTGTGTACCATTGTTGTGTATTTGCCGCTAAGTTTTCTGAACAATTCATTAATGTAATTAATAAATGCTCAATGGGTGTACACCTTAATTAAACAACTTGTGAATACAATAATATAATACTACTTTCCTCCTTGCCCAGTACACACTGGTACCATGGGTTAATATAAAGTCTACCATTAGTTATTAGTGATTTAGTTAGGATTTCCAACATTTAGTGACAGGAAATGACTATATATAATTCATTTCACCTTTGAAGTATTACCCTAATTAATTATGTCAGACCCATTATTTTTTCCAGAATAATTAGCACATTATGTGTTGATTGTGGGTCCATTATATGTTCTGGGAAATGTACCACTGTCTGGACTAATTGTGGGTGCATTATCACATCACATGTTGATGGACATCACATGAAATGTGGCGGCCTGCACTTAGTAGCAGCCATTTACGTCAGGCTGGAAATTACAGAACCAAAATTTGTTGCAGCCACATGAATCCATAGTCGGCATGGAAGACTTCCAAATCCGGATACAATGAAAGAAATATTTACCGACCCTTGTATGTGATGAATAAAAAGGTTTTTATTCCATAGTGAGCACAGGAACAGAACAACGTTTCCAAGCTGGAAATTATGTCATTAATCAAGGAAGGATTCCAAAGGAATCTTAGATTGTGTAGTACAGCTAGAATTGTTAAATATACAGTGTGTTCCCATTAACATATGAGTCGAACATGCCTTGTCTTAAAGAATATATACATTTATATATAGTAGCGTTAAAATCACACACTTCAGGTTATCATATTTCATGATGTTAGATATATGGTGGGGTATTAATTCCCATATTTCACAGGTGTGTCACACAGAATATTACACTTATGACTCCTCGCGATATAAAGTGCTCTCGTGCTATCGTATCTCAGTGACACAATTGTGCAAGTTCATCGATAAAGTGCATATAGTGCGTATAGTGCAATATAGTGCAAATCGGTCTAGAGTGATAAAGTTTAGTGGAGTCAGCAAGCCAGGCTCAGATTGTCCAATTAAAATGGATTATGCCTGATGGCAAAGTTCAAGGTACTTATAGTCCTGGTGTCCTTGATGGTGGTTCCTTATTACTCCTTACTCTATCAGTTCTTCCTATGGTCACGATGGACTCCAATATATAAAACTGAGAAAAAGAGGGAGAGAGATAGTGCAATATTGCCTCAGTACACTATATAGTGCAAATAATGGTAGTATCGCACTTACGAATTCCAGAGCCTCATATGTCCAGGCTCTGGATTGAAGTGCCTTGAGCCAAATAAAGAGTGGCCTCTGCCCTTCTTTGTATCAGCCTTATCGTCTTGACCGGAAAGACAAAAGGGACAGCGGTCTCATGGCACAATATCAGTTAGAAAATGATATTAAAAGATGGGATTCGTATACACTCACCGATTGAGGAGCCTTCGATATCCAGGCTCAACTCTTGGGCATGCGGCGCTTCTTGTTGGTGAGCGCCTTGACCCCTTTACCTGCTCACTCAGTGCCTGGACGGTAGTTGACTTCTAGAGTCTACTACTCTGCCGTTTCCTCAGGGTTGATCTGCCCATCTGTGGCAGGTTTTGTGGGCTCGGTGGGAGGTTAATGAAAATAGAATAAGGTGGAACGTATAAATGTTCAAAATTTTAATGGCGATTACAAATAAGGGTATACAAGGTAAAAATGAATATACAATGGGGAATATTAGGCCCCCCAACCAGACTTGCTGACTCCACTAAACTTTATCACTCTCGACCGATTTGCACTATATTGCACTATACGCACTATATGCACTTTATCGATGAACTTGCACAATTGTGTCACTGAGATACGATAGCACGAGAGCACTTTATATCGTGAGGAGTCATAAGTGTAATATTCTGTGTGACACACCTGTGAAATTTGGGAATTAATACCCCACCATATATCTAACATCATTATAACATATATTGCGCCGATAGGAACCACCCCAACTTGCAACCATACACTCGCACACCACTTCGAGAGTCTGTGCTTCTCCCCTATCTGGCAGCACTAGTTGAATTATAAAACACAGAGATCAGAGCGCCCCCACTGACCCCACTTTTTTCTATCATATTTCATGTTCTGACCTGAAACGTTTCCCTGTCCCTGCGTGACTTGCGGCATGCTGGGGATAGAGACCACTGCTAGCAGAGTCGTCCTAGAGGACAGCCATCCTGATTGGCTGTCTGTGTTCTGGCATCAGTGCACCTGATTGGCTGTCTGTGTGCCGACATTACTGCTGAATGTGAATCGTACATTGAGGAGCGTTGGCTCCCACTGAACTATGCTCACCAGAAGGTGAAAGATGGCATCGTCCATCAATGGATTGGGCAATCCACCCACTGAAGGGATAACACACAAAAGTCCACTTTAACCACGTGGGAAAATCACAAATCAGTCCAGATAGTTAGGAATATATTTAGGTTTGGACCTACCCTAGGTACTTCAAATTTATCTGCCCCATCTCCCATATCAAATCAAGTTAGCACAATAAAGTTAAGACAAATATTCACACTCTATTAGGCCCCGTTCACACCTGGGCGTTTTACAGCGTGTTCCTGTGCACTGTAAAACGCCTAAACACGGAAATCCCATGATTTCCTATGGGGCCCGTTCACACCTGGGCGTTTTACAGCACGTAGGAACGCGCTGTAAAACGTCCTATGCCCAAAGAAGTACAGGAGCTTCTTTGGGGCGTATTGCCATAGACTGCAGCGTGAACGCGCTGCAATGCTTTTCGTTTGCACGATACGCGCGTCAAAAAACACGCAGGTGTGAACCCAGCATTAGGGTTATTTATGTTACAGTTATGTTTACAAGTATTTATGAAGCGCTGACAAGTTCTGCATCGCTGTACAATGGGTGAGACAGAATAACAAATATATATACAAGTTAAACACACACAGAACAGTAGGAGAGAGGACACTGCTCGAGAGCTTACAATCAAATTATGTCAATAATGATGTAATTTAGAACGAAAGCCAAGTATCTTATCGTCACCAAATGAGTTCTTATTGGAAAATATATATTATTTTTTTATTTAACTGCCCTTTCTCTCACTTGCCTTATATTACAAGAAACATGCCTTTCAATCTGCTACACTAGGCCCAAGACTACTTGGTGTGTGCATGAATACACCCCTGCAGAGAGGACATACCTAAAACCTGGTTTTAAACACATTGTGGAAATAGAAAAACATGCCACATTTTAAATACTCTTTTATGTTAGCGGAAAAAAAATGCAAACAAAAACAAGAGTTAATTTTTTGCAGGTTGGCGGGAGTTAAATCTTCCTGCGGTCGTGCGAACTGAGAGAGCTTCCTGGAACCAATGGCAATTTTATTGGAATCTGCTGACAGAAGTTAATTGCAGCATAGGGGGCATAACATAATCTCCACCTCAATCAGTCCAATGTGCTCCACCAACTGCAACATGATTAAAATAAACTTGAAAGGTTTTGCGTTATTAAGCGATAACCAAGGAAACTATAACACGCAAGGACGGGCCTCTTCCAAAAATGGAAACTTTTGTAGAATTCAGTCCTCTGGTGACCACAGAGCTGGAACGTGGCTCAAACAGCAATCACTATTATGTGATGCTCATATGTATTATGATCACTTGTGAAATCACATATTAATTTAGATGAATTTGTCAACCATATATCGGGAGATTTTTGTTATTTGCTTTTCCCAGATTATAATTCCATACACATGTGTTAACCAAAATTACTTTTCTGCTGCTCTAGGGTTACCAGAACAACCAAAGCAATCTCCTCTTCACTACCAAGTGATTTTTGGATAATGGAACGTCCTTTTCCATAAAACCACCTGCCAGTCCTGCCAGACTTTCCATTACCCAAACAGTAAATATATAGAGGTGTCCCTCTGTATATTTTCAATGTACGCAATATATGGTACAGCACCAATCACCAAGTGACCGTGAATGAAGTTAAAGGTGGTGAGGGAGTTAATTCTGGGGCGATTCACTGTATTTTTTTTATATATTTCTAATATTTTCACTGTAGGCAAACCCCTTTTGACATGCAAAGGACTCCATCTGCTGGCAAAAATGTGTTACTACATCTACAGTATAGCTTGAGCTCTGTTTAATAACGGATATCAAAATTTTCAGGTATCCCCGATCTTGGTAGTGAAGAAGTACAAGAAAGTGCTCCTATGCAGGATTCATAAGCTGCAGGAAGGAAACCACATTAGTCAATTGATTTCCTTTCTGTGGCTTATGAATTTGACAGTGAAGCATTTTGATGTGCCATCAATTCGTAAGTGGAACTTGAAAATCTCCCAGAACACAGGGCCAATCTATCAACCTAGATTTGTACAATGGGTCTTGCTTTTTCATGCTGATAGGTGGAGCCTGCGCTACCCATAAGGCAGGTCCGGTGACTACCTAAGAGTGCTCCCACTAGGAGCAGAATTCAGAGCATTTTGGTCGCCCACAAGAAAGAAACACCTTCTGCAGAGATGCAGAAGGTTTTTCAGATGTGCGCTCCTGACTATGGGCGGCCGGTGTTGTGTCGGATCTGGTTTGAGAGCTGTTCCAAGCAGCCATTTCTCACCCATTTGACACTCCAGTTTTTGGGGTTTGTAATTCTTGCGGAGACGTTTTGTATGAAAAAAAGTTATTTTACACTGAGAAACGGTTACTGTAAAATATATTTAATAATTATTTGGTGCACGGCCAGCTCACACACAACGCTCACAGCCAGCTCAAACCTGCAACACATCAGTCAAAGCTAGTTCACACATGCAACACACCATACAATGATATCTCCCACAAATCACTCACAGACAACATAAACCTCACATCACTCACAGCCAGCTCACACACATCTAATCACTGCCAGCTCACACACATTTAATGCCAGCACACACAAACATAGCTGACTCTCACATGCTTTGCTCACTGGCAGCTCAAACACTCTCAGTCAGCTCACACACAGTCACTTCACTTTCAGGCTGCTCGAACACACTCTTATGCCACAGACAACCCCACACTCGGTCCCATTTCGCACACTGCCACATACTCAATTATTGTCATACACATGTAGCACCGCACCAAGTCATACAACATTCGGCTTTCAGCTTATTGAGGGAGGGTGTGGCAAAATGGGTCTTTCCCTGTGTGCCCAAAATTCCTTGCACTAGCCCTGCTGATAGGCTGCATATGATTTTTGCTGTGCATTATGCAATCTGCTGCATGTTTTCTCTGTTAGAGACATCTTGAGTTCCTGCCTACAGAATTGGAGTCTACATGTTGCAGGACTACACTTTTCATGTATGTGCGTTCAGATGACATATTTGGTAGAACCAACCCCACTTCAGTATGTGTGATTCCTTCATCACCATTTGCAATGGTGCAATTCGAACTGCTAAAAATCTTGTGACAATGCTTCAGTCATACTGTCAAATCTTGAGAGATAAAGGGATATTCTAGAAGTGTTTCAGTGTATTCTACATATAACATGTCTGCTGTCAAACTGTGTCAGGATTCTCTTTAAAATGGTACTGTAGGGTTAAAATGGGGGGACACAAAAGGGTTAAATATTAATGTCACCACCTACCCCCTCCCAGTTTAACCCTTTAGCAGTGTTTCTCAAAACTGTCATCAGGTACCCCTAACAGGCCAGAATTTAAGAATTACTTTTAAGAAATGCAGAATGAACAGCAAATCATATCACCTATGCTGTATCAAATATCTTGCAAACCTGGCATGTTTAGTTTAAAACCCCCTGAAACCCAGCGTTGGGCTCCATCGGTGCTCTGCTAGATGTGACAAGCTGCCAGCTTCCTGTGAGCCACAGCAGTCACGTAATTATGAGGCGGCTGGACATAATGGCATTGAGAACCGTCATAGAGCACTACATCTTTAAAAGAGTCTGGTTTCCAGGAACCCATCAGAAGTAGAGATTGGTGCCCATTTATGGTGGAGGACATCATTTCTAATTTCATGCACAGTGAAATACTGGGAGTAAATGTCCTTGAAGCTTTGAATTTGTAGATGAATTCATAAATGGCTACCTCCATTTTGAAATATTGAGAGATCATTAGGCAAATGCATCAAAGCATGTGTATTCATGGTATGAGTGTGTTTGTGTCAAGGGGGCACCCGGCATGAGCCAAGTTGGGCCCATTATTCACATTAGATAGCTCTTTAGGCAGGATAGCTGCTGGCTGCAATAAGCGCAGATCAGGAAACAAGATAACCATACAACAGGACAGTAGGCAGGACTAGGGTTAAGGGAGAGAATTTACTGGCACCCAGCAGCACACTAAAGGGAACCCTAAACTAGGATATGGTCCTTAGAATGGCCGTCTGTTCTAAGGAGGGGACCTCACTGCTGGGTGACACACAGAGCCAACAGACAGGACAGTAGGGAAATTCCAGAGATGTTGTCATAAACAAGAGGTTTGTAACCAGAACGGGTAGTCATGCAGAAGCCGGAGGTCAGAGACCAGAGAGTGAAAATCAGACAAACTAGGAGTTGGTACACAGGAGATCAATATTCAGAACACAAGGAACAATAACAGAAGAAAAGATACTCAGGAACAGATACTCAGGAAGCAATGTAACACATATACAGCTCATATGCAAGGGCCCTGGGCAATAGGAGAAGCTGCCTTATAAAGGGAGCAAACAGATCAGGTGATCCCAGACCAGGCTGGCTACAGAGGACTCCAGGAACAGAGGGAAAGGAAGGGATAGCCCAAACATGGATAATAGTCGGCCCGGATCGCTCACATAACAGGGAGCAGGGCTGGAAACGTGACAGTTTGAGATAAAAGAACAAATACAAGGCATATAAGGTACTCATATTTTCAATTTTTTATATATATGTTTTTCTTCCTAAAATAGCTTTATCTGTCTTATATGTTTCCAAAAAAAATCAAAATTTGGCCAAAATCCAATTGTGGCTCTATACACATCTTTGAATAGCTATTTCTTGGCCGTAAACCTCCTTTGACACAAAACCCGCAAGATGTAACTTGACTATAACTACTTGATTTTCACCCCATACATTCGTTCCAAAGAACTGAAAAGGTCAGCATCTTTAAAATGAAAAAGATAGTTTGAAGTTGAGTTGAGAATAAAAGTATACATAAACATCCATTCTAATAAAAAATTGCTATGCTAAAAGCACAGGAAGTCCCTCCTATGAATGAATAATACTTTTTTGGAGACGAAGATCCTTCTGACCCTCTTTCGTCTCCTAAAAACATTCTTTCTAGAAGCTTGGCATTTTCTGTATTCTTGAAATCCTTAATGGGTCAATGCCCTTGGTGATGTCTCATTAATCTTACTATGAGATTATGAGGTAAAATTCTGTGATTTCTGGAAAAACAATATGTGGCCGGAGCTTTAAACCATATTCTGGTAAAAAAAAATGACATGCCCTATTTCTTTTAAGCAGAAACAATTATTCCCACTGCCTGCATTTAGCTAACTCACACTGACTGAATAGTGCACACAGCATAATATTATATGTGTTTTATGCACTAGGCAGGGAGAACCTTCCAGCACTGATGTTCCCAGCACCTCTCAACTTTGCATACAAATGCTATATGCAACTCCAACACAGTTAACCCTATCACTCAATCAGCAAATCGTCCTGCTGAAACCCAATACCAAGTAAACGCGATCGGGTCTTTTTCAGGACCAGTGCAAAGGAATTTTTGTTTATTGCAAATTAAATTCGCTTGCATATGGTCTCCAGAAAGTGCACCCAGAGTTTCAAAAATATACGATGTAGTCAATGTACTTCAGCTCACGAAACTGCTTCTGTCACGGATAAAGAATCTATCTGCCTGTGTTTCATGGACACAAGCTGCACTAGCAAAATTAGACCATCAGGGGCAGACCTCTGCCTGCCAAATGAGCTTTGCAAGTAACTTTCCATAACACCACTGGTTCCTGCCATTGGTTTTATGGAGGAAATCAGTTGGTACTGAATTGGTGTGTGTGTATATATATATATATATATATTCCACAAAACTTGGATGCACACGGAGACTTTTAAAAAAATAATACATTTATTTAAGAAATATAAAAAAAGCTTGACGTTTCAGTTCCTGTAGGAGCTTTCCTCAGGATCCTACGGGAACTGAAATGTCGAGCTTTTTTATGTTTCATCAATAAATTTATTACTTTTTTACAAGTCTCCGTGTGCATCTGAGTTTTGTGGAGTATTGTGACGATTATCGGATCTCTGCTGCGAAGCAAGGACATTTTTCTGATATGTGGAGTGTGGGGTTGCCTGGACTATATATACAGTATATACGTATATACACATTTAATTTATTGTGGATGGCAAAAAGTGAGATTAAAAGCCTTCACATAACAAATAATAAAGTTTATAATTGTATAATTGTAAAAGACATTTACACATTCCAGAAATTCAGCGATCTGCTTTAACGACAGAGCTCATGTTCTACATTCCCCATATGCATCAAGGAACTCTGGGTAGGATATGCATATGAAGTCTCGGATTTGTCACTTTTTTGCAACATCGGTCTGTTTTAACACAGAACCCTCCTTGCCAGTGCAATGCCATACTAGATGGTTTTTTGGGAAAGGTCAGGTTATGCAACGAGTCACAGCAACTCCTGGACAGCTGTTTCAGGCTTTTTTATGCCCTTATCAGCAGGAGTTAGACTGTGACTCATTGCTTTTGATGCTTTACCCCGAGGGCAGATAAACTACCCATTTAAGTTATGGTGGAGGGCAAATTTTTATATATATATATATAGTTGTGTTTATTCTTGCAGAAGCCACCTGCAGACCATAGCAATTCAAAGAATTGCATCCCAGAGTTCCTGTGCCACATTCTCCATATGCAGCAAGGAATTCTGGGTAGGATATGCAAATGACCTCTGTCTCACTTTTATGCATTCTGGATCTGTTATTACACAGAACCATAAAATCAATGCTATGCCAAACTATGGCTTTCTAGCAGAGATAAGATTATGCAACATATATTATGATTTTTCATATATATTTATTGTGGAGCTTAGTCTGTTTTTTCCTATGAATTTTTCATATTTTTTGGCATCATTTGAATCTGAAACTATGAGGGCCTTTTACCAAAAATATCTATGCTTTATATTTCCTTTCAAAAAGGTTTTGCAATCTATGTGTTGAAATGCTTGGAATATGACTCCGTAGAAGAACGGAATATTTCCATAAAGGAATTGACTTTATTAGGTCCCGTGAAATAAAGCTGTCAAGGAAAGTATTTATCCTAGCGGGAATCAGCAGAGCAGAGAGCCTTTACCCTTGATATGTAATAAATAGCTTAACAGTAAACAACTTCATTATTTCACTGGGGAAAAAACAGAAGCAGCTTTAAAAAATCTTGTTTTTAAAACATTTTCACGACATTAAAATGTGACTATCAGGGTTATTCAAAGAGCTCCGAATTGCTTGAGAAAGGTAACCGAACGCTGAAAATCAGCGTTCGGTTACCTTTCCTGGCCATTCGGCTATCCAGAGAGCAGGCAATTCGCCAAATCCTGGCGAACTGCCTGAACAAACGGTGCCTGTTCGGTGCCTGTTCGAGGGCAGTGAAATCCCCATGAAAAAGCACTGCTTCGACTATTCAGAGAACACAAACCAGCAGTGAAAGGTTCCCCTAATGCCCTGCCATTCGGTGGTTTAAGGCTGGGGTCAGACCAGCGCACTTTTAACGTGCGTTCTGGCGCACATAATTACGGCCGCACTAGCAGCAGATGACGGGCAATGACGGCCAATATATGATGTACGGCCGCACAAAAGTCCGACCGTGCAACGCAAGTGGAATTTGAACGCATTTTTCTGAGAACGCTGAACCGCTAGTACTGACGTACTGAGTGCGCAGCTGCGGCATAGCGGTGTGTTTGCGTGATTAGGAGATGTCAGACACTGCTAATGTCCAGCCTACATAACGTCCAGACGCAAAAAGAGTTTTATTGACGATCCGTACAAAATCACGCCCGAAAATGCGCGTCGTCTGACCGTTTTTGCGCATTCCGTGAAAAAATACGTCAATGCGTTCGGACGCACTTTTTCACGTTCGCGGGGAAAAATGCTTTCGTCTGACCCTAGCCTTATTCGGCAAGTTTATTCAGGAGAATCCCATAGGCTTTAATGTTAAAAATATTCCCGTTTTAATTCAATATCTAATAAACCGTTCATTATAAAATTCTGCAGTAAAGAGTCTCTTTATTTATAGATTTTTTTAGGATATTTTAAGCATTTTTTGCTGAATTTTTTTATTTTTTTTAAAAGTCAGATTTTTTTTCTTGATTTTTTTTAAGTTTACTTATTTTTTCTGTAACAGCCCTCTTTATTATTATTCCCTGGACCTCATATGTAAATTTCAGACATTTTCGCTCAGTAGTTTCTTTGCAAACAGCGTTTCATTTTCAAACATTCACACAAACTGTTTTGCTAATTTATTCACTGCCTCGTCTACGGTCTCGGCTGCTTCGCTGCGTGTGATCGGCTCCTGCTCGGGTTTTTCGACGGGTTAATCCAGATGTTTTTGGGGGTTTTTGGCGTGCAATCGGTGGGTTTTGCGGTTCATTTTCGTCGGGTTTGCGGCAGTTTTTCCCTGCAATTCGGGGACCCTGTGGTGCTTGCTGAATACACCGCAGGGTCACCGAAATGGGATCGGCAAAAGGAAACGAATTGAAGAGAACGAAAAGTCACCGAATGTGCGGTGACTTTTCGAATCTCTTTGAATTACCCTGTATATTTAATATGCTGCAGCATCATTCTTACATAACCTGTCGTGTAAATATAGGCTAACTGCTGTGCCTGGGGAGAATGATACATGGATTTCCATATGGCAGTCCTGCATTACTTATTCCAGGGGGAATAAGGGGACAAGGGTTAGTGGTAAACTCTCAATATAGGATACTTTAGCATTAGAAACTGATGATAAAGAAGAAGTCTTACGGCATGGGGGTTATTGTTATGGTATATACATTAACCCCCTTCCCACCAGAGGACGTTCCATGCAGTCCTGGTGGCGGGAGGGCTTTGAAGACACAGGGCGTACATTTACGCCTCACTGTCTTCAATGGGGCTGCCTCAGTCCCTCCCCACAGCCGGCACGTGCAGACTCGCGGCGTGTGTCATTGGCTGCACGGGGACAGCCTGAACTGAAGCCGTCCCCCTACAGCGATTGACACGTGCTGCATGTTGGCTGTAGGGCGGGCCAAAATCAGTACCGCGCGATGGCACCTGTCGGCGAGGCAAAACTGTAAGCTACCCCTCAAGGGCACCACCCACACGTCCTTAAGGGGTTAATGATGCTTTTTTACAACTCTGAGTGCATTCCTAATTTTTATCTCTGGCTCCAACTCTGAGTGCGTTTCCAGCATCAATATAACTTCTTGTATATACATACTATCCTATGAGGAAATTCCTCTCCGTTTATGTTTTGGAGGAACAAGTAGATTATGAGATTGCTACAGTGAGGTGATATCACCCTATAATTGACTATCTGCGCTTTTACCAGAGCCACTGTTGGAGGCTCTGTTGGTTGTGAGTGTGATACCTGGAAAATTTGGATTTGAATTTGAACAAATAAAGTAAATTTATATGCTACAACAAGAAACCATTCTGAAGGTGAAAATATTGTTGCAATCGCGGGTTTTTGACATGAGTATTCTGATAAAAGTATGGTGTAAAACCGAGGCTCGTTTTAGTTTTATGTTTAAAGTTAGTATTTGTGATTATTTTAGGATTACAGATACAGTTGCTTTCAGGGTTAGGGTTAGCACTAACAACTAGCCCTAACCAGCAGATTCTGCTTCATATTTCTATAGTCACTAAAATTCTTTCAGGCCCACTTAATTTTTAGACATTGAATTCTGCTACTTCTTTTGATGTAAGAGTAGTGAGTGGCGACTTTCCAATGTGTCTACATAAATTTCTATGGAAATCTACTGTATTTTAAATGTAAAATTTATAAAATGAAGACATTATTATATACTAGGTCATTTTCATTTACAGGTGTTTTCTTAGCTCATTTCCGAATGCAACCAGTTAGTCTTCCACCTAACATTTTACATACATTTTCATAATTATAGGTTCTTATGTTGCCTGGAGCAAAATCCTTCAAAATAACTTGTACATTTTTTTCTGACCACTGACATCCACATGTTTTTCTCCTTTTACATTACCATTAATTGAATGCAATGGAACACTTAACACAGAGAATACATTACCTCCTACTCCAAATATTTAACCAGGCAGCACACCTGACATGCCCCAATGAACACTTCAACCCCCAGCTCTGCCTGCCAGACCATTCATTTTGTTTGTATTATAGTATGCATATTTCCCTCCGCTACATGGATTGACACTGTAGACAATGTTTCCAGTTCTATTGTCCTGCTCTAGGAGTTTCCAACAATGTACTGAGTGAGACGACAACCATATCAGTGTACTATGTCATCGTTGATTTCTCAAACTTTGAGATTTTTGTATCATGTCAAAGAGAATTAAATTAGTGTTGGAGAGTGGCTTTCCACACTACAGTGGTTATTCAGAAGGTGCGGTGTTGCAAACACTGGCGAAAATCAATGGTACTGCAGTACCGATAAACACTAGCATTTCAGAAAAGCAAAATCACTTAACACTTGTATCTACAGGAATTGGAAAACCCATTACTTACCTCCGGTCCCATGGTACAGAGGGCAGGGCGTTCTGTCACATCATCTAGCTGAGTGGAGCAAAAGACTGGGAAAAAATAGTTCCCACTGTTCTTCTGCGGCTCTTTCTGTGGCTCCTGCACCTCCCAGCTCAAGTGACCTTACAGTCAGAGCTCATGCGAGGACACTCTAGGCTTCATGGACTCCTGTGGACTTCAGGATTTAATACGTGCTGGTATCAGGATATAGGAAAACAATATCTAGTCTCGAACTGTTGATACAGTGGTCCAGTCAGAGTAGACCCATTAATGGTGAACTGCAAATGCAAAAAGGGACACGCAGCTTTTTCTGTTCTGCAGCTACCCTTTAACTTGTCATTGGTGGTCTGACCCCTGCTCACTATTTGTTTGCAGTACAAACCTGGTATTTTTAAAAGTGAAAGGCCAATAAAGACCTCAAAGATTTTGGGATATAATGAGCCACCGGCTGGTCCACAGGGCCCCTATGAGCCACAAATGCTACAAGTCAGCATGAGCCATTATCCATGAGCGGCTCCTTTATTATTAAGAAGTCGCTTTGTTGGTGGCTCAGCTGGTACTATAGTATAAGGGCGCCATTAAGGATGCCCATTAAGGCCATAGGATTTCATGGGGATGGGCAAAAGATTCGTGCAGGATTGCACATAGTTAAACACTGGAGACCTATTTGTTTTCTTTTTCTCTTTGAGTGTGATGTGCTGCCTTTTCTCAATTAATTGAGAGGGTGCAGCGGATAACACTGGCCACTTCAGGGTGGCCCCATAGGTGGCTATTGCACTCTTTTTAAGCTATTTTTTTTCAATGTTATTTGATTTTGCATCATCCGGTTTTTACAGCCAGCATTTTTGTTCATTATAGGCTGCAGAAGGGAAGAGCACACAACTTTGGAATTGCTCTATATTCTCTGCCTCCCAGCCATAAGTTCTTTCTATACAAGGTATTCCTATAGTACAGAGGGCAGCCATAACAGCTGAATCACAACAGGAGTTTGCTGCTCTGCTCCAAATTATAAGGAATCTGTTAACATTAACATGTGGGTAGGTTCTACCTAAAGGCTCACTTGCAAATGATAACATCTCTGGTGGAATAGGGCCCAAGGACAGCCAGAGAAAATAATATCTGAATATATTACAAACAATATCACAAAAGTGCTGAGATATAAAAGACTGAAGAGAAGAAGAGAATATATACAGATTCCTAAATGAAAATGCAAAAATTGCTAGACTAGATTACAATCCAAAAAGAGCAGTAATCCGCACACTGAACACAGATAAGGTGCGATCACCAAAAAAGGCTTCCCTTTCAAGTAATGAAATATAATTAGATATAGGCGATGCACTCATGTAGAATAAAATAAACTTTATTAGTCACACAGTAGTAAAAACACAAGATAAATGTATATAATCCAAAAGCAGTAATTTACCACATGCAAATATAACCCTTCAAGGGAAAGATACAAGTTCAACAATCATACAAAAATTACCCAGCACTTAGAAGATAGTAAACAGGAGAAAACGGAGCCAAGGATCCCAACGTTTTGACGACACACGTCTTTATCAAGGGATAAGGAATAAGAAAAGCACACCCAATATATATATATACATACATCATGATCAGGGAGAACCAATCAAACATATAGTTAACTTAAACACACCTGAATCAGATGCCGGCGGCCACCATAGCCACGCCTGAAGTCGCACATGATAAACATCACGAGCGTCAGGCGTCTTCAAGGGAACCAAACAAACACGCGCCTAGGCCTAGATCATGATGTATGTATATATATTGGGTGTGCTTTTCTTATTCCTTATCCCTTGATAAAGACGTGTGTCGTCGAAACGTTGGGATCCTTGGCTCCGTTTTCTCCTGTTTACTATCTTCCAAGTGCTGGGTAATTTTTGTATGATTATTGAACTTGTATCTTTCCCTTGAAGGGTTATATTTGCCTGTGGTAAATTACTGCTTTTGAATTATATACATTTATCTTGTGTTTTTACTATTGTGTGACTAATAAAGTTTATTTTGTTCTACATGAGTGCATCGCCTATATCTAATTATAGACTAGATTAAAAGTCATGCATATCAAAGAACTGGTAAACTTAGAAACGCTATATAACTCTATGAAATGCATAAGTTTACAAGAAATAATAAACAAGCCACAAAACTGGACATAGTCAGTATTGAAAAATGGGCACATTTTCAATCTCTGTATTCTTTTTTGTGTGTTGGCTTTTACGTGGAAACGCAATGACTGTTTCTTTTCCAAAATCACTCATGTCTCTATATACCCCCTTTCCATTTGCTTTTGATCTAAAATCTAGGAGTAGTCACCATAAAAGTTAATCATTACAAAGAAGATTTAAAGACCCCGAAAACCTCCCTGCATAACTTGCTTTGTATTCCGAAATATCTCATTTAGTCTACTATTCAAGAGTAGTGTTAGTTTTTGGAGGAGGGGGTGGAGATGAAAGATAAGTGCACACCTGAAGCTACAAAGATCTTAACTTTTTGTGCTCTGGAATAGGAGAAATAAAAGGAAACGAGATGTGGCATTTCCCAATCTGAGAAATAATTAATAGAAAATTATATTTTATATAGTAGTACAATTACCCTTTTTTAGCCTAATTCTTTGCATGTGTCTGTTTTGCATCACATCCAATTGGCTGATTATTTGTGACTATAATGTTAGTAACTGTGAAAAGCAAAATATATGTATATATAATCTATATTTGCACACATAGGGCCATATTACATACTTGGTGCTAACGTAACCAGAGCTGTTGTAAACTGAAAACCTCCATAGGCTATAATGGCTCTGGGAAGTTTACAACAGCTCTGGTTAAGTTAGCACCAACTATGTAATAGGGCCCATAATAAAGTATGGAATTTCAAATATTCATTGTATAAATGTGTTTGAGTCACAATAGAAATGTTGACCATTAATTTTCAAAATCTTGTAACATGTTGCAGTGATGACAGATAACACTGCAATGATGCTATACATGGCTTGCCACATTATTTTTCAAAGTTGTTATGTTATAAGGTATAATAGTGCACCCCAATATTAAAGTTTAAGGGATGATTTCCAGTAAATATGCTTAGGCTTTGCCTTGCTATATTGGAGTTGGGTCAAAGTCAACAACACCTTGAAAGTTATCTTTAGCCCTCTGTGAGTGGTGCCAACTGGCGGGTGTCAATCACTGATGCACAACTTTTCAACCAGTGCTAAGACAGCCAATCAGCTGCACAAACAGAGAGGAGGGCCGTCTTGTAGGACATCTATCTGATCAGAGATGTAACTCCCCACTGCGGCATGCCACAGTCATGTGAGAGACAGCAAAATTTTACCAGAGAATATCTCCCTTTTTTCAATTCTATATGTCAGGCTCAGCAGAAGTTGTTTCTAATACATAGGAAGAGAGTGATTCCCTGTAAAATGAGCCCAACTAGTTTTGGATATGACAGTTGCACTTTAACTCAAAACCTCCCTTTTAACCCTAAACCCAACACACATTGCCCTACCTATGTTGTGTTATATAAAAGTGCCATGTCATTAGATATATATCTCCTTTTTTTTTCAGCTATTCCGTTAATGCAAGGGGTCAGCAACTTTGACCCTCCACATGTTTTGGAATTACATTTCCCATGAGGCTCAGGGAACCTAATGAGTGGCTAAGCATCATGGGAGATGTAGTTCCAAAACTTCTGGGGACCCTTGGCCTAATGCATATCTCATTCCACTATTCATACAGGGTTATTCAAAGAGATACGAATTGCTTGAGAAAGGTAACCGAACGCTGAAAATCAGCGTTCGGTTACCTTTCTTGGCCATTCAGCTATCCAGAGAGCAGGCAATTTGCCAAATCCTGGCGAATTGCATGAACATAAGGTGCCTGTTCGGTGCCTGTTCGAGGACAGTGAAAACCCCATGAAAAAGCACTGCTTCGGCTATTCAGAGAGCACAAACCAGCAGTGAAAGTTTCCCGAAATGCCCTGCCATTCAGTGGTTTAATTCAGCAAATTTAATAAATTTAATAAACCATTCATTATAAAATTCTGCAGTAAAGAGTCTCTTTATTTACAGATTTTTTAGGATATTTTAAGCATTTTTCAGAATTTTTTTTAGCCACTTCGCTGCGGAGGACGCGCTCAGCGCGTCCTGCCACAGGAAGGGTTGGCTGCGGAAGACGCAGTGAGCGCGTCCTCTCAAAGCAGCCAGCGATTGGCCGGATTCCAGCCGATCGTTGTGCCCCTCCGGTGCGGGCTGACATCTTGGATGTCAGCCCGTCACTCCGGGACCGCCGCGGGCACAATAGATGTCATTGTGGCGGCGCGATGACATCTATTTCAGGCCCCCCCGCGTGTGCGGAGGCGGCGCCTGAAATGGAGGGGGGCCCCTTGGGGGCCGGATCACGAATCGGCGCCGAAAAGTGCCGGTTCGTGATCCTTTCCCGGAGCTGGCCGACATCTTGGATGTCGGCCAAGCCTCCGGGAACTCCCCCTGAGGACTGGCGTCATCGTGCATAGCACGATGACGCCAGTCCTGGAGTTCACCCCTAGCTGCCACCAATGGTGGAGATAGGGGATTTCAATGAACCCCTATCTCCTGATCCATGGCAGCTAGGGGTTAATGTTTGATATTGTTGGATCGGCCAGAGCATGGCCTTTCCAACGATATCAAACATGGCCATGAGAAGTTTTTAGAACAAAATTAAAAATAAAAGAAAAATTAAAAAAATAAACAAGTTTTTTATTTTTTATTTGTTTTGTTAATGCAGCAATATTGTTCCCATTTAATTTATAATGTGAACAATGATGCTGCACTAACGATTTTTGTATGGGGTGCGTTTGTTAAAAATAGCGAAATTTTCCCCCAAAAAAAATGTAACGAGACCCCATTTCTAATTTTTTTAACAAGCGCACCCCATAGAAAATATAACCGCAAATGATCGTATGTTAAAATGTTAAAAAAACACTTTACACGTTGTAAATTTGTAAAAATTCTAATTTTATTGCATATTTTGTTATAATATACAGACAGGACATAACGTATACATATAATAATGACATATTATGAATCTGCCGAGTCTGCCGGAAAGAACGATATATAATCTGTCTGGGTCATATAATAAAATAAGGCTTCAAAACGCGGTTAAACATGATGAGCGAAACCGGTAAAAATGACCTTAGCACACAGGCGGGAAATGCCTCAGCAGCGAAAGAGTTAAAAGTCCGAATTTTTTTTTTTAGCTTACTTATTTTTTCTGTAACAGCCCTCTTTATTATCATTCCCTGGACCTCATATGTGAATTTCAGACATTTTCGCTCTGTAGTTTCTTTGCAAACAGTGTTTCACTTTTCAAACATTCATGCAAACTGTTTTCCTAATTATTCACTTCACTCTGTCTGTGGTCTCGGCTTTCTCAGCTTTTTCCGGCGGCTTCGCTGTGGGTGATCAGCTCCTGCTCGGGTTTTTCCGTGGTTTTCGGCAGGTTAATCCAGATGTTTTTGAGGGCTTTCGGCGTGCATTCGCTGGGTTTTGCGGTTCATTTTTGAGGGTTTGCGGTAGCTTCTCCCTGCAATTCGGGGACCCTGTGGTGTTTGCTGAATACACCGCAGGGTCACCGAAATGGGATCGGCAAAAGGAACCGAATTGAAGAGAACGAAAAGTCACCGAACGTGCGGTGACTTTTCGAATCTCTTTGAATAACCCTGATAGTCTTGACAGATCTCCTAAAGAATGATTGATAGGTTTTACAATTTTTTATTCGCTAAGAAAATGAATATTCTGTCCTGATGGTTTTATATGGCTTGTATGCTGCACATTAGTAATACGTACATATGCAGGATGTGGTATGGTACTTGTTAAATGCAAGTTCAGAAGATTGTGCAATTAGTATGGAAATCTTTAAGGAAAATCTCTTGGAAAATAATCCACCTAACTCATCATAAAGAGTTTGTCTGTCATATTTAGCTACCATGATCTGAAATTTTGCTCTTTTCAATTCACAGTTTAGTTACCTAGCTCGTGTCAAGCTTGGATTGGTCCTGAATTTACATTTAAAATGTTTATACGCATAATTTTACATATTTGTAGCAGAAAAGCTGTTTAGCTAATACTGCATGCGTGCAAAAATACGTGATGGTCATCAAACAATAATTAAGCAATGTTTAAATATGTATTTGTCTTATGTTTATATTTTTTTAATTTCCCAGGTGAGAACACTCTTTGTCAGTGGGCTACCTCTAGATATCAAGCCACGGGAGCTGTACTTATTATTCCGACCATTTAAGGTAATTGCATATGCCTCTTTTAGAATAATATAAGATTTAGCCTTATAGCTAAATAAATTAGATTGTTATCTCCTTTGATTTATTTTCTTTGTAGATGATTGCATAAACTAAAATAACCACGTGTCCTTTTTTCCTCTCTACGGCCCTTCAGTTTGACTTTTCTGACGTAAACATTTTCTGTTGTAAAAACAGAAAAGTAACCTTTTGGGAAAGCTTTAAAATAATATTCTAGAGATTTTTTTATAGCAAGCCTTAATTAATCCAGTCTGGTAAAATAAGCATTCCAGCAATTTATACCAATACAATAAATGAAGGTTATGGTTTTTATCCCAGGTGAATGGACAGTATTAACAGGGTATTCAGAGAGAGGTGAAAAGAAGGAAAATGAATGGAGAACTGAAAATTCTAGGTCAAAATAGCCAATTTGGAAAGTGAGATAAATGGGAGAATTTTTCTGGTTTGCTATTTTAACCTAGAATTTTCACTTCTCCAGTCATTCTCCTTATTTTCACCGCTCTCTGAATAACCCTGATACAATTTGACAAACATGTATGGTGAAATATACTATGCACATTGCAAACTACTATTTGTGACTGGAACATAATATAGAAAAAATCCATCTGGATGTACAGTAGTTCCACAAACCAAATAGACTAAAAAGACAAAACAGAATGCAGAAATTCTTAGTGATATCTGTATAGCTTGAAAACCTTAAAATAATTAGGGTCTCTATATGGCGATATCAATAATACGTATTAAGGTTCTATAATGTGTGAGTTGATTAAAATTTTTAAATGAATTTGATAAAGAGCTATATAGAACTATAGTACCTGCAAAGTTTTTAAGGGTTTTTCAGCTCCGATTTGTGGCCGAAAGGGAACCGAACAGTGAAATTCAGCGTACGGTTACCTTTCCTGGCCATTGGGCTATTCTGAGAACAGGCAGTTCGTCAACTGTTGGCGAATTGCCTGCACATACGGTGCCTGTTTGGTGCCTGTTCAAGGGCAGTGAAATCCTCATAGAGAAGCAATGCTTCGTCTATTCAGAGAACAAAAACCAGCAGTGAAAAGTTGCCGAATTTCCCTGCTGTTCGGTGGTTTCATGCAGCAGATTTATTCAGGCAAATCCCATAGGCTTCAATGTTAAAAATATTCCCGTTTTAATTCAATATCTAATAAACCGTTAATTATAATATTCTGCAGTAAAAAGTCTCTTAATTTATAGATTGTTTTAGGATCTTTTAGGCATTTTTTGGGATTTTTTTTGTGAAAATATTTTTTCCGTTTAGTTTTTTTAATCGTCTTTTCTTTTTTCTGTAACAGCCCTTTTTATTATCATTCATTGGATCTTATATGTAAATTTCAGACATTTTCGTTCTGTAGTTTCTTTGCAAACAGCGTTTCACTTTTCAAACAATCAAGCGTACTTGTTTTTTTTTTTGTTCACTCCATTCGTCTGCGGTGTAGGGTTTTTCCGGCGGCTGCTCGGGTTTCTCCGGCATGTTCGGCGGGGTTAATCCAGATGTTTTTGCAGAATCGGTGTGCGTTCGCCGGGTTTTGCGGTGACTGTTCAGCAGGTTTGCGGCGGCTTTTCCCTGCACTACGACGTCCCTGTGGTGCTTGCTGAATACACAGCAGGGTCGCCGAAATGGGTTCACCAAATTGCACCGAATTGAAGAGAACGAAAAGTCACTGAACGTGCGGTGACTTTTCAATTCTCTTTGAATAACCCTGTATATGTCAAATAGTCCCTCATTTGAGGTCTTTCAAGCGTTACAAATGGGGAAAGTGTATGTAATTTCCCTGTGTATATAATTACTATACTTGGTTTTATCTGTCAAATTGACAACCTTTTGTCACTTGAACACCACCACATGTCTGCTTTAGAATAACTTTTTTAAAGAAAAAGTTTGTGTCTAATGGATATTTTTCTTCATTTTTTCTTGGTTGTGTTTGTTTCATCGGTTTTCTTTGTAATTGCTTTATTTTTTGTATTTATTTCTCTTTGTATATAGTCTTCAATCACCTGTTTATGCGGAGAAGACCAATTATCTAAGATTTGTTTTGTAAAAGTTCAGAGCTGTGCCACAGACATGCTCCTACACTGCCTTTACTATATGTTTACCTTGTCACGAAGATTTATTTATTGTCTCATAACTCACTGGTATGAGGGAATTTGAGGGATTATTTATTAACCCCTCCTGAAACTGCTTCTCCCTCTCTGGTTTTTAATTTAAAGACTTTTAAGATTTACCTTTTCTCCAGCACCGGTGTCACCCTCAGCGTCTTCCTGTCTGGCTGGTCTGTAGAGCTTAAAAATGCAGCTCGGTTCAGTTCAGATTGTTTCGGAATCCGAAAATATCTGATTCGGAAATAACTGGAATCAGGTGATTCAGAATATCAGAAGCTTCTGATATTTCAGTATCAGTCCAATTTTGGTTATCAGAAATGTACGCTATATGCGGTTGTTTCTGGTATTCAGTACCTTCATGTATAATATGTAAAAAAAAATGGTTACGGGGGCAAGGCTAAGAGCCAGGCTTAAATTAGGGGCATGGTTAGGTTTGGGTTAGAATTTCTGTGAGTCATATGATTAGGGTAAGGGCTAGGGTTAGATTAGGGATAGAGATAGGTTAGGGCTAGGGTTAGGCTTAGGTTAGGGCTAGGGGTAGGGTTAGGTTATGGTTAGAGTTTTTGCATCTCATATGATTAGGGTCAGGGCTAGGGTTAGGATAGGGTTAGAGCCTCCGGATGTTATATGATTAGTACTAGGGTTAGGAGTAGGGATAGGTCAGGACTAGGGTTACGGTTGCCATTTTAGTTCTATTTTTTTCACTAATCTGATTAAATCCCAATTTTACCCATTCTATTTGGACATGGGTGATTATAATAGGAAAAATGATGCTTGATTTGAATTAGTTGCACGAAGCACATCAAGACGGTACTCGATTTCTTGTCATGTTCGCTGTAGCATACCCTCAAAGAAAATAGTGAACGACTCCAATAGTGTTTTTTAGAAGGATCTTTTATTCCACAGTGAGGATAAAACAAGACGACGTTTCGACCTTGCGGTCTTTGTCTAGTCTGTAGCATACCCTCATCAATGCTGGCAATGGCATCAGTGATCCTCTGCTTTAGATTAGTGATGTCCCGTACCTTTGTTCGATACACGATATCATTAACATAACCCCGTAGAAAGAAGTCAAGGGAAGTGATATCTGGTGAACGAGGTGGCCAGAGAATGGAAACAATTGAATAACATACACCAGAGAAACTTCCTTAGGTGCAATGGCAAACAACCCTGAAGCAGGGTGAACACTCCTGGTATTTAGGATTGAACCTGGAAAACATCGAATACACAGAAAAAAGGCAAAAAAAGGGAACCAGCCACCTGGCTCCCTAACATAACCAAAGAGTGCTAGGATGGTAATATTGACTGGTTACTTAACACCATTAAAATGACACTCTCGGGAAAACAAACAATTAAAATTACATATACACACTTGACATGTAATATTGGTCAGCACCTTCTTAAAGATTTGTATTTAGTATGATAATACACTTTTTTGTGGTGCCATATATTCAGTCGTCAAAAGGTCAAGGTAAACAATTGCAGTAATTGTCTCGAAGAAAAACGACATCTTTCTATGGGGTTATGTTAAAGATATCGTGTATCGAACAAAGGTACGGGACATCACTAATTTAAAGCAGAATGATGCCATTGCCACCATTGATGAGGGTATGCTACAGCGAACATGGCAAGAAATGAAGTGCCGTCTTGATGTGCTTTGTGTAACTAATGGTGCCCATATAGAGGTGTATTAAATGAGGGGAAAAACCCTTAAATATATACGTCTCATTTTGTAATGGTTTTCACTTATCTTTTTTTCATTTGCCTTTGTAATAAATTGTAATGAGACTTTATGGACACCCTGTATTTCATTCCTCTTTTGGGCGCAATTGGAAAATGCACCAATATGGGTTTATGCCTTCTTTGTAATCAAAATCATCCATAGGGATATGTAGAAGGTTGAAAATGTTGGATACTAGTCTTCACCTAAATTTCTATGTTACTGTGTCATATTAATAAGGAAATTAGAAAAGTCAATGTGAGTTACTGTATTTAACTTTGTTGCAAGGTGATAATTAACTGTGGCACCTCATATAATTCTGAACAGAAATTACCATGGTGTTCACAGCCTAAAGACTAAGGGCCATATTACAAAGTTGGTGCTAACTTAACCAGAGCTGTTCTAAACTTAACAACTCCATCGACTATGGGCCATATTGCATAAAAGGTGGTACAACGGGGATGCTAACTGGGAAAACCTGCGCCTGGAGGTTTCCCTGTAGCGTCCCCGTTTAAATGCCATATTACGGGGCAGGTGCTAATCCATCAGCCTGCCCTGTAACGCAGTGCTAACCCACCCTGAGCTGCCGCGACTTTCACCTCCATAGGACTCCATCTAGTGCTGTGCTGCCGGACCGCAAGCTCTGTGAGATCCCACTCTAGCGAGATCGTGCAGGGCCGAAGTGTGCTTCATGGAGGGAGACTGGGGACTATCAGTTAGCACCAGCTTCTAGCTGTGGTTAACATTTTCGTTACCGCATCGGTGCGGTAATGAGCGTTAGGACATTGTAATCCTAACGCTTATTACTGATTGTGCTTCCTATGTTAGGTATAGGTAGCGCAAAGTACAGTAAGCTCGCGCAATCACTTATGCGCTAACAGATTTTTTAACCCGTTCGCTTTGGGGATGTAATATGGGGGGCACGCGTTAAAGTCACTTAACCTAGCATTAAAAAGCTCACATACAGTTGCAAGAAAAAGTATGTGAACCCTTTGTGTTCACATACTTTGTCTTGCAACTGTATCTGAGTGCTAACACTAGTGTTAAGCTTGTAATAGTGCCCTATAATGGCTCTGGTAAGTCTACAACAGCTCTGGTTAAGTTAGCGCTAACTTTGTAATATTGCCCTGAACGGTTTAAAAACGACAGTTTTTGATGCTGATATTAGCCATCATTGGCTTATCCTATGACTACCTGAGGCGTCCAAATCTCTATGTGTACCCGCACACCCAGCTTAGCTTGTCAAAGTTATGTAGGTATTACTTTTCATACTGTAAATGAAGGACTTTCAACAAGCTACGTGCTGGCAGCCTTTCTTAACAGAAGCCCATAATTTTAATTAATGTGAAATACAATGAAGTGATGGTAATATTGAACAGGATCACAGCAATCCAACCTCAATTATTGTAATTTAGGATGCCATCAGTCTGGGCATATTATAAAAGAAGAAATGGATGTTGCCATACTTCTGTCGTTTTTATATCTAAAGGCCTTCATTCTTACTTTCTTGTAATTTTCACGCTGCTGCCTGTTAGCAACATGCACTGTAAAAATGTGTAATTAACTATTTTTTACAAGAAAACTAACATTCTTATGCTTATTTTGGGAATCAAAGGTTTGATGTATTTCTCACATAGAAATAAATTCCTCTTTTTAGTGAATCTTCAGGAGTAACCAATGCTTTTTTTCTGGAAAAATACTCACGTCCAGGGAAAAACGATGATTATAATGACTATTTTTCATGTCCTAATAAATACTCTTTTATTAACCCTTTAAGGACAGAGGCAGTTTTACAAGTCATTCTTACTTTGTGGAGTGCAGGTAGCTGATAATGTGACGATTCTAGGAGCAATGCCAAGGAAAAAAGTGTGTGACCACTCCCGTTTAAATAAATGAATCGTTACGTATCTGCTAGCTTCAATAAACAGCACTGTCCCCCCAATGCTGGCAGGATAAATATAAAAAAAGGTGAAGTAGATCTGAAAGAAAGAATTACACAGGCATAGGGAAGACAGCAGATACACAAATTAAAATATCGAGCCCCCGCTAGTAGGGATGTGCGTTTCGGGTTTCGGAATTTCGGAATTTTCACGAAATTTCCCGATTCGTGTTTTCGGATGCGGCCAATTTTTCCGAAAATTTTTAGATCCGAAAATGGCAGATCCGAAAAGCTTTCCGAGCCGAAATGAAAATTTTTCGGAATTTTCGAATGGACTTGAAATGTGACAAATCGAAATTTATTTTCGCTCTATTCATGATTTCGGTTCCATTCGTGATTTCGGTTCCATTTCGGTAATTCTGGACATCGTATATTTAACTATTATCGGTTATATCGCTGATTCTGTAAATTTTGTATTTGTAAATGCGTATCACTTATTTCTTGTGGCATTCGGGTCAGTTTAGCGTTTTTTAAATCGTTTTGTTCATTTTTTTTGTTCCTTGGCTTTCATACCATTTTAATATGATTAAATAAAGTTGTGAAATGTATATTCAATTATTCATAAGAAAAAAAGGATCTTTATTTAATAAAAAAAACACGATAGAATCGCCAGAATTATCGTAGACACTTTGAAATGAGGAGAACAGACGTTCCGAAAAAACAAAAATTTCCAAAATTTCCGAAAAGGCGATACAAAAAACGAGCAAAGTGACGCGAAAATACGAAAAATGGTCGATATTCCGAAAAAAAATGTACACGAAAAACGATCCGAATCGAACCGAAACAGAAATCGGTCGAAACGAGCCGAATCAAAAAGTTTAAACATCCGAACAAATCGAACCGAATCGAACCGAAAAAAAAATCGGTGCACAAGCCTACCCGCTAGAATAGCACTCACAAGATGTAAGATCAAATCAGGCATATAACGGGTTCTTTTTACCTTCTCCTGGTTAGGATAGATTGCTTCCTGCAGTCCCACCGTCTGGAACACCACCAAAGAAATCCTTCAGATTAGGTCACCGATCGGTAGTGCAGGATTCAAGCTTGAAAAATAAGTTGCAAGCCAGGGGCTTCTCCAAAGATTTTTTTTTTATTTAAAACAATATAAAATAAATTATAAAAGGTTGGAACACAATCCAACGCGTTTTCGTCTTTATACAAGAAAGACTTCATCAGGGATAATCCCTGATGTATTAAAGACAAAACGCGTTGGATTGTTTTCCAACCTTTTATAATTTATTTTATGTTGTTTTAAATAAAAAAAAAATTCTTTGGAGAAGCCCCTGGCTTGCAACTTATTTTTCAAGCTCGAATCCTGCACTACCGATCAGCGACCTAATCCGAAGGATTTCTTTGGTGGTGTTCCAGACGGTGGGACTGCAGGAAGCAATCTATCCTAACCAGGAGAAGGTAAAAAGAATCCGTTATATGCCTGATTTGATCTTACATCTTGTGAGTGCTATTCTAGTGGGCCGGGGGCTCATAATTTTAATTTGTGTATCTGCGGTCTGCACTATGCCTGTGTAATTCTTTCTTGCAGATCTACTTCACCTTTTTTCATATTGATTCTAGGAGTAATATCAGCCTTTTGGGTGCAGGGCAAGGGGGCAACGCCGGACTGCGACCAGTACACAGATGCAGACTTTTACACACAGCAGCCTGTTTTAAAAGACAAATACATGCATTTACACACACAGCCATACATTCACAAACATAGCCATATATCACCCCGGGGGTATGTAGCTATAAAACTCACAGTAATGTGCAGTGTGTGAGAGCATATCAGAATCCACAGCAATGAAACCCCCCGACAAAGTACAGTGTGTGTGAGTATATCAGAATCCACAGCAATAAAACCCCCAGCAAAATGCAGTGTGTGTGAGAGCATCAGAATCCATAGCAATAAAACCCCCATTAAAGTGCAGTGTGTGTGAGCATATCAGAATCCACATCAATAAAACTGCCAGCAAAATGCAGTGTGTGTGAGCATCAGAATCCACAGCAATAAAACCCCCAGCAAAATGCAGTGTGTGAGCATCAGAATCCACAGCAATAAAACCCCCAGCAAAACGCAGTGTGTGTGTGAGCACATGGAATGAGACACTCGCCCTGGATAGATGCTGTAGCAGCTCGCAGTGAAGCCGTCACAGGCCCCGACGGCTCCATCCTTCAGGACAATGCAGACCCGGGGACAGCTCCTCTGTTGACCTGCCGGGGACCTGCGGCCCTGCTGCTGGCCGCCACGTATATCTCCATGTGTGTTGGAGCGCTGGGAGGAAGTGACATTATAGGATGGAGGCAGCGCTCAGGCGGCCACGGACAGAGCGCCCTGTGGATCAGTGAGCAGCGGGGCGGCCGCCCCCTGGAAATGCCGCTGACTCAGCCAGTAGGTGCCGGTACGGCGTACTGGCTGAAAAAAACAACTGGGAGTAACATCTATGATCAAACATGCCTCTTATCTTACCAAAGACCATGCCCACATTGATAACATGTAACCTGCTCTGAGTTCATTTTTGTGATTTCTAGCATGTGCTAATGATATCAGAAATCAGGAGTGAATATTCTTTACTCAGCTAACCAAAATGGATATAAATATCTGCCTATTTCCAAAATAATCTTAACAAAGGATATAACACATGGAAACTTTTATTTGCACAAAAACAGGTGTCTGATGGCCTCTGTTACAGGAAGGGTATCATCATGTGCTGCAGAGTTTGAAATGGATGTTAAACTTTCCTTTTCTATAAATTCTTCAGAATTAAGAGGAAAAAAGTTCATAAACCTACATTTTTCAGTAACCCTAGTTTGAAACTTGACAATGTTGACTTTAGTGATATGGGTGACACAGCTTGTTCCTGTGTTGACCAGATCTTTAGAGATAGGAATGGGAGAGCAAATCCTCCAACCACCTGATTGACTCCTCAACAAACCTACTAATATCCCCCCTTTTTTTCTGTTGGCCCGTATCTCTTCCTTTTGTTGCCAGACAACGTTCCTGTTTTGTACCTGAAATTCACCATTTTTTGTAACCAGTATCTGAAAACTTTCTATTCCAAAGTCAATGTGAAGATTTTGGCCAATCTGACCCCACTTTGTATAAGAGAATGTGCCTGTTTACTGCATCTAACCTAAAGTCTTAGTTCTAAAGTTTTCCATAAACTATTTCTAAGTACTCTTATATAGAGTTATTCAGGGCTGGACTGGGACAAAAAAACAGCCCTGGACTTCATCCAGACCGGCCCACTCCGATATGCGAACACGCAGGGCCGGTTTAATATATTGATATGGACTGGAGCAGGGCCAGCACAAGACATTGTGCTGCCTGGATTCAAGGATGAAATACTGACCCCCCCATGCCCACCAAAACATGTTGATGCGTATCACAGAGCTCCACAGCAATAAAACCCACAGTAATGTGCAGTGTGTATGAGCGTATCACAGAGCTCCACAGCAATAGAATTAAAAAATAATTATGGATTATTAAAATAAATTGTATTTTAATATGAATTATATATTCATGTAAATGTAATTTGAATTATTAAAATATTAAAATTATTAAAATAAATATGCATTAAAATATACAATTTAAATTAGAATATTGATTAAATTATTTTATAAAAAATAAATCATATGATCATATGATGTAATTCGGGTTCACTTCTAAGAAGGGGCTCAGAACTGTGACATACAGGGTTATTCAGAGAGAGGTGAAAACCTTGAGAATTGCCAGGAGAAGGAACAATCTAGACCAAAAAGCCAATTTGGAAAGTGAGAAAAATGGGAGAATTTTTCTGGTTTGGCCATTTTGACCTAGAATTTGGACATGTCTCCCTGCTACATGGCTATGGCTGATTAGCAAATACTTTCCTGAGCTCTACAGACTCCTGTGATAATTAATCCCTTGAGTGCTCCTATATAGAAAGCACAGCACTGCCACACTGAGCTTCGGCTTAATAGGCTATAGAAAGGGAGCAGGGGAGAGGGACTGTCAGATCAGAGGATCTGTCAGATTTACTGCTCCCTGCATGCCTGGCTGTGCCGAGGTGTAAGACATAAGGGTGGGATTCATCCTCACTTGGCATGTTTAGTCAATACCTTAGGTATTTTCACATTTTGGGGATGGCTCCTGGTCACAGCAAAGGCATTAGAGGTTTGTAGCAACATGTGGTGCGCCAGCTGCTGCTGACTTCAAACTCTGGAGCCACTAGTCACTGAAAGGAGAAGCTGTAAGTAAAATGTGGAGCAGAATCCTCGCAGTCTCTGTGGATTCCTCTCCTTTACACACAATAAAGCCATGGCCAGCTCCAGAATCCATGTGTGGGTGTCTAAGGCCCCCTAACCCACCCCTGCAATGCAGAAATCCTTCAGACCTTTGAAACAAGTGCTGACATTCCACACTAGTGTTATCCAGTCCTGGTTATACTAGGTGCTGGGCTAAGTTTAAAAAAAAAGCACCCCAGGCTCGGCCGGCCCACTGACCCATCGGCCCCTCTGGATTCTCCCGGTGCTCCCGATGGCCAGTACGTTGGAGTTATTATAGAATGATCTATTTTTTCTTTATATGGTTAATATTTTGATGTTAACACTTACTTGCTAATCCTTGAGCGAAACATAACAATTATTTGTTTGACAAACCAGGAGTAGCGCACACCAACTCATAGATTTAGAAATTTCAACAGTAGCTCATACATTTAAAGAGTTTAAAATTTTTTAACCCGTCACAAATTGTAACAACTCTTAACCATTCAAAGATGATAACAATATTTAACCCGTTAAAGATTTATTGCAGACTTTAAAAAAAATAATAATCTCTGTTAAAAATTTAGTTCACAAAATAGAGCCACAAATTACTTAAGCCTGTCACCTTTTCAATGTATCCCATATTGACAGGTTCTACTGTAAATCATCTAATGACCGCATTTATGGGATTAATTTACATACTTAGGACAGCCTCCATTCTGGCGCTCCCAGGGATTCAAGATTTCATTTTTGTCAGCCCTTTTCATACAGAATACACCAGGAGGGCAGCACTCAACTTTTACTAAACATAACTGACTAGTACAGTACTTCTCAAGACATACATTTAGAAATTTCAACAGTAGCTCATACATTTAAAGATTTTAACAATTTTAACCCTTTAGAGATTCTACCAACTCTTTACCCTTCAAATATTTTAACAATATTTAACAATTTAAAATATTTGTTTTGGTATTCTCTAAAATTACAACTAAATTCATTGTATACAGTATATATATATTTCATTTGAACACATTTTGATTTGAAAAACTCACTCGCCCATGAGTTCATTTTGCGGTAAAATTTAAATATATAGACTAATGCTATATACATTATATCTCAATGCTATGCCTTATTGCTGAATGAGAAATCACAAAGACTGATTATTGGGTACACCATACCTCTAGTTCATTGCCAGCCTGTCCAAGGTCAGCTCCTCTTTAACCCCTTAAGGACCCCTGGCATACATAATACGTCCTGGGGAAAATTCCCCTTAAGGACCAAGGACGCACTATGTACGTCATGGTCCTTTAACCCCCCCTCCCTCCCTATACTCCCCTCTCTGGCTGGGCTCCCACGGCAGACTGGCAAGGTTGAGGCCTGCCCCACGTGTATCTGGGGCCCGGCTGTCGCGATGACATCACTTTCAGGCGTCCCCCTGCTCCTGTAGGGGGAAACTGAATGGGGAGGTGGGAGGTCCTTTGGACACCTCTCCCTCCTGAACAGTTAGGGCTAGAATTGTGATTCCAACCCAGAAGTGGCTGACATCTTGGTTGTCAGCCAAGCCTCCAGGTCACACTCCACCCACTGACATTGTCGCCATATGTGCGATGACGTTAGTGGGCCAGTTAACCCCCTAGCTGTCAAGTGAATTAGGAACATCTCTATTGGCTCAACGCGTTTCCCTGGTATAAACCAGCGTCATCAGGAGAAGAGAATGCAGCCTAGTTGTTGCATAGGCTTGAGAGTATTTTACTCTCAAGCCTATGCAACAACTAGACTGCACTCTCTTCTCCTGATGATGCTGGTTTATACCAGGGAAACGCGTTGAGCCAATAGAGATGTTCATTTAGTTCTTTATGTTTTAGGGACCCCTTAATCCTTGCTCTGGAAACTGTGTTTTTTCTGGATTGATAGAAATATTCCTTACCTACTGGGAGCTCTCCCAATTTAGGCACTAACTCAGTTTCAATGCACTGAGGCCAGGCTGTTTGTTTGTGTTTTTTTTTTTCAAGCCTGTATTGTTAGTTCCTGATCGGGCTCTTCATAAAGGATGTGTGTTTTCTCATGCTTTCCTATACCCACAGAACCTTGAAGGCCTGTTTCCATTCATTATATTTGATACTTGCAATGTTTCCACACTGGCTTTTATTCCCTATATCAGTTTCCAGGGAGAGTCCACTATTGTGCTAGTATTTCCAATCTAGCATACTCCCAAACTTGCTTTATGGCCTCTTTTTTGTAGTGGCCTTTACTTTACTTATGTTCTCGCCTCCGCTGAGACATGTATATATTATGTTTGTCCTAGGTAAGCACTGTGTCTGTCTGCCTACCGCAATACAGCTTTGAAAGCATTCTTTTACTGCATTTCTGATTAATAGCTAAGTTTTATTTTATTCTTTGGCTATATCCACTATCTTTTTCAATTGTTAAATTGGGGTTACACCCCGTCACCAACAGTGGCAAGAGCATTTTTCTATGTTCAATAGATTGCTTCCCACAACTATCTCGGTACACCCTGCAAGTGTTTTTGTCTGATAGACAACTACGACTGAAACGCTGGATGCTACTACACTGAAATCTATGCTAAACAACTTTGGCTGAAATTACAGTGGAAACGCAATTGAAAACTACGCTAGACAACTTCATCACAATCTACGGTGGACAGAATGGTGAGACGTACGACTAACTATGGAGAAAATTCCTTAAATAGTGAATTTGCCATTGTTAAACCGTACTTGATCTACAATTACTTGCGCTTCAGCTGCCTGAGTCCAGTCTCTCGCGGGTGCCTTCCCCTCACTGCCGAAATGAAGTGGCGTAGATCTGTGGTGCTTATCCATTAGCATGACCTTGGGGAAAAAAACTAAATGTACAGAGAGAAATAAGTATTCCCTTAACTGCCAATATATTAACATAAACAACGAGAACGGTTTCAATCACTATTTGTTAACTTCTGTCGGTCACTTTAAGCTATTAAAATGTCTATTTCCCTTTGGCAGTTCCTCTTAAGCTAGAAATGTTACTTATTTGTTTCGACATTTATCATGAGAGTTTTCAGTTTGTAGGAAATTTACAAAGTCGACATTGCAAAGTACTCTTTGACGTCATATGTACACCCACATAAGTGTTTTTAAGCACATGGACAAGATGTGTCTTACTCGGCTGTGTAGCTTTCACTCTGCCAATTTCGAGGTCATGAAAACCGCACAGTAATTAATATACACAGCTGGTATTTCCAACACAGCTGTAGCACAAGTATGAGAAATGCTGCAGTTAGTTGTGTGATCCTTGAGTCCAGCTGCTAGCGTGTATAGAAGAGAATTAATAATTGGGCTATAGATGAACTAACACCTCTTGGTCTGCAAATACAAGTTGGGATGTAAATACTGATGTATTTAGGCCTATTCTAGTGTATGCGCACCCTCCAGCACCACTTATACTTTATTATGCTCTAAATATAATGCACCCCTTCCATGGTACATCATTGTGGCTGCTCATAAGCTACATCCCTTATTTTGCTTACCTACTGTATCAACATTTCTCTTATCTATAGTCAACCTTCTCTGCATTTGTCGGTCTTAGTTTTATGGAATTTTAGCTAATCCTGATAATTTTGTTTCTAGAAAACCCCATAACATTTATCCCAAGTCCCCACTAATCTTATACAGTATACCATAGGGTTACCTTTAACCTTACCCAGAAATAGAAAATTCTAATTGCAAGTAAAAGAAAATGTAAAAAAACATAGCTGCTTTTAATATTTTTTGCTTTAGTTAGTAATGCATATTCATTATTGGGGTTTTAGTACTGTGAATGTTTATAAATATTTCCTTACTGTTTAATACATATTTTTCTTTAATGATTATCATTTTTTCTGTTATTTTAGGGCTATGAAGGTTCCCTAATAAAGCTCACATCGAAACAGGTAAGACATTTACTGTCATTTTTACAACTGTGTTTTCTGTGTAGTATGTTTATATCATGAGTGTTAAATAACCATGCATCACATGTTTCTCTACTAAATTTGGCCAAATAAATAGGGGTCCTCCTGAATCAGGTCATTATCCATGTGTGTGGTATTCTAATGTATCAACTCCCTCCTTGTACACTGGTCTTGTAAAGCGCTGCGGAATTTGCAGCACTATATGAATAAAGGATAATAAAGTACACATAATAATAATTCCATAAAACTCAGTGTGGATGTATATGTATATTAAAAATATATATTTATTATGAATATTCATTCTTGTAATTTGCAGTATGGAGGATTTTAATCTCACGTTTTAAACTCACTTTTTGTCCCCCTTCTTGATTTTAATATATGAACTTTTTTTTCTGGCTGCAGCTTCAAATATCTTTATCAAGAATAAAGAACGTTAACCAGTCTTCCAAAATGACTGATTTATTGTAAATACTGGCATAGGCTTGGGGAAGGCTCACATAGAGCCAAAACGTTTCCAGCAATTTCCAATTTTATCTGCCATTTTTGGACACCAAGTGCGTCATTTAGCCGTCATAGACTGTGTTGTGGGAGATGGTCTCTCCAGGGCTTAGTGCATCTGCACTCCTCGTTTTCTAAAGGTGTTGTGCTAGTCCTCGTTTGCATCTGTACCAGCAGTCTATTAGGTACTTGGAGTGAGTAGAGGGCTGTCCTGTAGAAAGGGTCGTCTGCTCATAACTGTTACTCTAACAGTATGCTCGGTCAGATATTTTGATGGGGAATTACTACTATTAAAAATTGTACTATATACACTATATTGCCAAAAGTATTCGCTCACCTGCCTTGACTCGCATATGAACTTAAGTGACATCCCATTCCTAATCCATAGGGTTCAATATGACGTCGGTCCACCCTTTGCAGCTATAACAGCTTCAACTCTTCTGGGAAGGCTGTCCACAAGGTTTAGGAGTGTGTTTATGGGAATTTTGGACCATTCTTCCAGAAGCACATTTGTGAGGTCACACACTGATGTTGGACGAGAAGGCCTGGCTCATGGTCTCCGCTCTAATTCATCCCAAAGGTGTTCTATCGGGTTGAGGTCAGGACTCTGTGCAGGCCAGTCAAGTTCATCCACACCAGACTCTGTCATCCATGTCTTTATGGACCTTGCTTTGTGCACTGGTGCACAGTCATGTTGGAAGAGGAAGGGGCCAGCTCCAAACTGTTCCCACAAATTTGGGAGCATGGAATTGTCCAAAATGTCTTGGTATGCTGAAGAATTCAGAGTTCCTTTCACTGGAACTAAGGGGTCAAGCCCAGCTCCTGAAAAACAACCCCACACCATAATCCCCCCTCCACCAAACTTTACACTTGGCACTATGAAGTCAGACAAGTACCATTCTCCTGGCAACCACCAAACCCAGACTCGTCCATCAGATTGCTAGATGGAGAAGCACGATTCATCACTCCAGAGAACATGTCTCCACTGCTCTAGAGTCCAGTGGTGACGTGCTTTACACCAATGCATCTGACGCTTTGCATTGCACTTGGTGATGTATGGCTTGGATGCAGCTGCTCGGCCATGGAAACCCATTCCATGAAGCTCTCTGCGCACTGTTCTTGAGCTAATCTGAAGGCCACATGAAGTTTGGAGGTCTGTAGCGATTGACTCTGCAGAAAGTTGTCGACCTCTTCGCACTATGCGCCTCAGCATCTGCTGACCCCGCTCCATCAGTTTACGTGGCCTACCACTTCGTGGCTGAGTTGCTGTCGTTCCCAAACACTTCCACATTCTTATACAGCTGACAGTTGACTGTGGAATGTTTAGGAGAGAGGAAATTTCACGACTGGATTTGTTGCACAGGTGGCATCCTATCACAGTTCCACGCTGGAATTCACTGACCTCCTGAGAGCGACCAATTCTTTCTCAAATGTTTGCAAAAACAGTCTGCATGGGGGGGCGGAGCTAGCAGCAGCAGCAGGCAGCCGTGTTTCAGAGGAGCTCCGCATTGAGCCAGCGTTTTACCGCCTTTTTCCTCCTCCTACACGGCGTCTTGCAGTGCTCGGTTGCCCCGGAGTGGTCTGGGGATTGCCGTGCTCCTTACCGGCTATCGAACCGGGTGTTCCGAGGTGCTCTGCAGCGTTTTTCCCGGACTTGGGCCTAGTGACGGCGGCCATTTTTGAAGCCTCATGCCAGCAACGAACGGACCCTCTGTGCCTGCAGTGACTGCAGCGACATGCCAAACGGCTGGACGGCGAAGGGGAGCTCCCGCCAGCGGGATATTAGGGACACACTGACAGGTGGGTCTGTTACTGGAAGGGGGAAGGTGATTGTGCCTCTCCCTCCAAATTATGGATCGTCTGGGGAAGACGACGGTTCCTGGCCAAGCGGAGATGGAGCGGGGATGATGTGGCTCTCCCCTCAGAACCTGTCACAAGACTTGCGCCCACTCTCCGCGGCGGCGAAGAAGCGGGCGCAGAAAAAGCGTAAGGCCGCGTTGGCGGTGTCCTCTCAGGCCCTGACTGGCGAGGACTCAGCCGACGAATCTCAACTTTCTACCACCAGCAGCGGGGCCCCACATAGAAACCCTGGCCCGGAACTGGTGCCTCAGGCGACAGTGACTGTGCCGAAAGTAGCCCCCCTGGCGACGAGTACCGTTGACTCCGCGTCAAGAGGAGAAAATGAACATCTTCCTACCACAAAAGGCAACTTCTACAGAATTTTAAATGAGCTGCGAGAGATACGGGAAATCTGGAAACCAGAAGTGGCTGCGGTCCGCGAGCAGGTCGCTGCGGTACGGGTTCAGGTGGTGGAGGTCGAAGCGACTACCTCCGCGATGAAGCTGGAACAGACTCGTCTCTCGGACCAGGTTGTCGCACTTCAGTCGCAGATGGAGGTTCTGACCCGCTCCGTGGAAACATTAGAATCTCGACACAGACGCCGTAACATATGGGTCAGGGGCGTCCCAGATTCCGTTTCAGCTGAGGAACTGTTGCCCTATGTCACTCGTTTGGCCCTCCAGGTCGTTGGGCTCCCATTGGATACGCCAGATGTCGTTGGCTCTGTATTTCGGGTCCGGAGACCTGCATCGTCCCTAACGGGAGCACCGAGGAATATTGTGGTAGCTTTTCGCGATGTGGCTTTTAAGGTGAAGATTATGACTACCCCTGGCGCACGAGATCCGGTGCAATTCGAGGGATCTACCCTGGCACTTTACCACGACCTACCGTTTCAGACCTTGATGGCACAACGCCGTTTTAGAGAGGTGATGTCTACCCTGCGCAGGAAAGGAATTTGCTACCGGTGGGGCCCGTCGGGCACTTTGGTGGTAACGCACGCTAATGTACCTTATACAATTACGGACCCTGCTACAACTTGGACTGACCTTGCGACGGACGGTATTCCCCTGGACCCTCCGGAGATACAGCCAGGATGAAGATTATCCTACCCCTCCATATGCTTTTTGTTATAATTGCTTTTCCGACGAATCCCCCGGACTGTTTTGTTTCTGATTTTGTTTTTAATTTTCAGCTATACGACTTCGGCACGATTTTCTTGATTCACGCATGGTCTATTCTTTAGCCGACCGTTAAATTTGAACGCATTGTTTGTAGCTTAACTTTTCCTCATTCACGCTAGACTTTGCCACCGGACTTTTCGTCTTCGGTTTAACAGGCCATATATGCACGGCCGGCGCTGCCGCTAGGCCAACTAGGCGGGCGCCTAGAGCGCAGCACCCGCCTAGGGCGCAGCGGCAGCCGGCCAGACCAATTGAGAAAAAAAAAAATTGTAAATAAAAATGCCCGCGGGGCACCCTGGGGCGGCCGCGTGCTGCAGCCAGCCCCAATACGAGCCGGCGTCACCGCCGGCGTCAAAGAGACGGAGGCATGGACTTGTTGCTTCCAGCTTCCTGGACCAAGTCCACGCCTCCATCTCCTTGACGCCAGCGGCGACGCCAGCACGCATTGAGACTGGCTACAGGAAGACAGCGCTGGAGGCAAATACCCATGTGTGAGCTTCTGGGTAAGTATCCATGTGTGAGCCTGGGGACAAGTACAGCCTGGGGGGCAAATACCATGTGTGAGCCTGGGGGGGCAAATACCATGTGTGAGCCTGGGGGGCAAATACCATGTGTGAGCCTGGGGACAAGTACCCAAGTGTAAGCCTGGGGGGCAAATACCATGTGTGAGCCTGGGGGGGCAAATACCATGTGTGAGCCTGGGGGGACAAATACCATGTGTGAGCCTGGGGGGGCAAATACCATGTGTGAGCCTGGGGGGCAAATACCATGTGTGAGCCTGGGGGGGGCAAATACCAAGTGTGAGCCTGGGGGGGCAAATACCATGTGTGAGCCTGGGGGGGCAAATACCATGTGTGAGCCTGGGGGGGGCAAATACCATGTGTGAGCCTGGGGTCAAGTACCCAAGTGTAAGCCTGGGGGGCAAATACCATGTGTGAGCCTGGGGGGCAAATACCATGTGTGAGCCTGGGGAGGCAAATACCATGTGTGAGCCTGGGGGGGCAAATACCATGTGTGAGCCTGGGGAGGCAAATACCATGTGTGAGCCTGGGGGGGTAAATACCATGTGTGAGCCTGGGGGGGCAAATACCATGTGTGAGCCTGGGGGGGCAAATACCATGTGTGAGCCTGGGGGGGAAAATACCATGTGTGAGCCTGGGGGACAAGTACCCAAGTGTAAGCCTGGGGGGCAAATACCATGTGTGAGCCTGGGGGGGCAAATACCATGTGTGAGCCTGGGGAACAAGTACCCAAGTGTAAGCTGGGGGGGCAAATACCATGTGTGAGCCTGGGGGGACAAATACCATGTGTAAGCCTGGGGGGCAAATACCATGTGTGAGCCTGGGGGGGAAAATACCATGTGTGAGCCTGGGGGGCAAATACCCATGTGTGAGCCTGGGGGGGCAAATACCATGTGTGAGCCTGGGGACAAGTACCCAAGTGTAAGCCTGGGGGGGCAAATACCATGTGTGAGCCTGGGGGGGCAAATACCATGTTTGAGCCTGGGGGGGCAATACCATGTGTGAGCCTGGGGGGACAAATACCATGTGTGAGCCTGGGGGGGGGCAAATACCATGTGTGAGCCTGGGGGGGCAAATACCATGTGTGAGCCTGGGGGGGGCAAATACCATATGTGAGCCTGGGGGGACAAATACCATGTGTGAGCCTGGGGGGGGCAAATACCATGTGTGAGCCGGGGGGGGGGAAATATCCATGTGTGAGCCTGGGAGACAAGTACCCAAGTGTGAGCCCGGGGCAGATACCCATGCCATGTGTGAGCTGGAGGCAATATATTCACCATGTGAGCTTTTTTTTTTTTTTTGGGGGGGGGGGTGCAAGTAGCTGGTCTTGCCTAGGGCGCAAAATAGTCTAGCACCGGCCCTGCATATATGGCCACATTTTCGTTTGATTTCATGATCTTTCTTTGTACTTTTAATCTTTAAATAAAGAATTTAAAAAAAACCAAAAAAAACAGTCTGCATGCCTAGGTGCTTGATTTTATACACCTGTGGCCATGGAAGTGATTGGAACACCTGATTAGGAATATTTGGATGGGTGAGCGAATACTTTTGGCAATATAGTATATGTGTTAGCAAAAAAATGCTAACATTTCTTGTGGAGTATTTTGAGAGAATGCACCTGGAGCTACAGCTTCCATAGTAGGGTTGCCACCTTTTCTTCAAGCCAAACCCGAACACTAGTGTTGGGCTTGGGCGGACATTTTTTTGTAGCGTATACATTATGCGTATATGTTATGGCACGTGGTATGCATGGCATATCAGGCTGGTATTATGCATTGCACATTGGTATTGTGGCTGACACTGGCACACTGGTATTATGGCTGGCACTGCGCTCACTCACACAGAGTTGCTTGGCTCGGAGTCGGTAGAGTGGAGACATCACGTAGTAGATCTGGACAGTGGACCACTTGTCTTCACTGCACCACTACCACTGACGGAAGAGAGCACGGCACGCGTGTCTTGTCAGGAGTCTCGGGATCCGGCCTGGGATCGCCACACGTACGCCAGGGCACGAGCAAGCAAGTGAGCGTCCCGTGAGCCGTTGCGCCTGCACGTCGTGACTGACAGTGGGCGGTGCGGTCCTGCTGCATCTCCAGTGAATGGAGAAACAGCCATAAGAGAGGACCTCGGCAACGGGGGCGCGCAGAAATTTAAATGTGGGACGGAGATGTGCAGGTACCGGCTCGGAGTCATGGGTCTGGGTGGCAGATGGTGTCAAACCCGGACACATGACTCCAAAACTGGACAGTCTGGGTCTAAACCGGATGGGTGGGAACCCTATTCCATAGCCCCTATGTTAATCTGGCTCTAGGGTTATCTTAAAAAACATGCAATTAATTGGTCCGTGCTTTGAAATTTCTACATGACTATTGCTGTTAGGTAATTTCTGGCTAGCAAGCTACACTGAATAACATCCATAAAAGACTCAGCACTGGGAAACCTCCAAGTAGAGGGAAACATATAAGAATTAATGAAATCTGACCATTCATTTGAGTGGACCAGATGTGGTGAAATTTAAAAAATCACAGTGACAGGTAGAAAATGAACTGAAAACGTGCAAGAAACCGCCAGCAGTGATAAATCATGTCAAATGACGGCAAAAAATTTGAACAATTGACATAAAGTCTTTGATAAATTTGAATTTACGACCACATTGTCATGATTTGCTGAGTGTCCCTGTGGGCTGGGGACAGCCTTCCAAGATAGAGGGTTTACTCCCACATAGAAGACTGTCTACCTAGGGCCAGGACAGCCTTTTGGGGTTCCAATCAGTTTTGAACATGTTTTGCAAAGTTGATCATCCAGTGTCTGCCATTGAATGTGTGTTGCGCATATTCCAGTCAGACACATCACGTAAGTGCTCCAATGGAAACACCAGCGCAAGAGGTTAGTTCTAGAGGTTCTTCTCCCATCCCAATTTGTTTATAGATTAGACTTTGCTTTTTTATGTACAATACCATGTAAACCGAACTCCTCCAGAAAATGATTTCACCAATCATAAACTGTCCATTAAGGTCGATGGAAAATGATGCCATGTCTTCTTGCCCTACTGAGCATATTAGGCCACACAGGGTCAGGAGGGAAATCATTGGTTTGTATGGTATAAACAAAATATAAACTCTGGACAGGTAAGTGTAAGCAAATCTGATGTCGCAATTACATGGAAGCAGATAGGTTTAGAAATATTATTGGGCTACTTTAGAGTGATAGAATAATACATTGAAAAATACTTTGGAATGAAGAACGGAAGAGATGAGACTTTGATATATATGACCATGGTGCATGTGGTATCACTTTGGTACAAAGGCAATTTCCTTATATCAGTCTTTTATATTTAAAGTAATTTTTGCTTATATTTAACTGTATGGCATTTTTTGGCATTATGACATCAGTTATTGTCCAGATTGGCAGACATTTATCCATTTATCCTGCGTCATATATGCATTCTTTAAATGTGAATTAATTCATAGTGTAACGGACATGCATTGTAACAGGCAACTATAGTGAAACACATGCAAGCTGTTAAAGAGTCAGATGCTAGCATTTAAGTGAAATTACGTAACTTTGGTTGTAACAGTTAATTTTTAACATCCATGAAGAGAGTGATACAGGGTTATACAGAGAAAGGTGAAAAGCAAGAATTGACAGGAGAAGAGACCAATCTAGACCAAATTGCTGATTTGGAAAGTGAGATAAATGGGATAATTTTTCTGGATTTGGCTATTTTGACCTAGAATTTTCACTTCTCCAGTCATTATCCTAAGTTTCGCCTTTCTTTGAATAGACCTGATAGATTCTTAAAGGCAGCTAGAAATCCAGTCTGCCTCCTGCAGTGGTAGACAAATGGCTTACAGCACCTTCACGAAAGACACAAATTTCATTAAACTCTGTAGCTGTTAGCAACTGATGGAATATCGATAGAATAACATATGCGGTGAGAGCTAGAATACGGACAGGCCAGCTATCAGAAATTTTGGGGCCCCTTACTGAACCTCAGAATGGGGCCCCCCCCCACGATCCTCTCATTCCATAGGAAATCAATATTTACTGTGAATCGTCACATTACAGAGTGTTAGTCCCAATCTCTTAAAATCACCCATATTGCTCGCACAACAGCACATTTAAAAAAGTATCTATCTGGCTCAAATAATTTAAGACAGTATGAAATTCATTATTGTGATTAAAAAAATAATACCAAGATCGTATTACAGAGTGTTGCTCCCAATACTTTAAAAATCACATAAAATGTGCATTAGTACAAACAATGTAGCACATATCAGAGCACCACAGCAATAGAACTCACAGTAATGTGCACTGTGAGCATAGCAGGGCACTACAGCAATAGAACTCTCACGGTAAAGGCAGGGACTATGAACGTACACAGAATCCAAAGCAAAGGACCTCTAATGGTAAAGGCAGGGAATATGAACGTACACAGAATCCACAGCAATAGACCTCTAATGGTAAAGGCAGGGAGTATGAATATACACAGAATCCACAGCAATAGACCTCTAATGGTAAAGGCAGGGAGTATGAACGTACACAGAATCCACAGCAATATACCTCTAATGGTAAAGGCAGGGAGTATGAACGTACACAGAATCCACAGCAATAGACTTTTGACGGTATAGGCAGGGGGTCTATCCTTTATCATGTCCATCTCCGCACCTCCCTTTTCAGTTCATGTCACCCCCTCCTCCTCTATTCATGTCACCCCCTCCTCCTCTATTCATGTCACCCCCTCCTCCTCTTTTCATTTCACCCCCTCCTCTTTTCATTTCACCCCCTCCTCTTTTCATTTCACCCCCCTGCTCTTCATTTCATCCCCTCCTCCTCTTTTCATTTCATCCCCTCCTCCTCTTTTCATTTCATCCCCTCCTCCTCTTTACATTTCATCCCCTCCTCCTCTTTACATTTCACCCCTCCTCTTCATTTCACCCCTCCTCTTTTCATTTCACCCCCTCCTCTTTTTCATTTCACCCCCTCCTCTTTTCATTTCACCCCCCTCCTCCTCCTCTTTTCATTTCATCCCCTCCTCCTCTTTACATTTCATCCCCTCCTCCTCTTTACATTTCACCCCTCCTCTTCATTTCACCCCCTCCTTTTCATTTCACCCCTCCTCTTTTTCATTTCACCCCCTCCTCTTTTCATTTCACCCCCCTCCTCCTCTTCTTTTCATTTCACCCCTCCTCCTCTTTTCATTTCACCCCCTCCTCTCTTTTCATTTCACCCCTCCTCCTCTTTTCATTTCACCCCTTCCTCTTTTCATTTCACCCCTTCCTCTTTTCATTTCACCCCTCCTCCTCTATTCATGTCACCCCCTCCTCCTCTATTCATGTCACCCCCTCCTCCTCTTTTCATTTCACCCCCTCCTCTTTTCATTTCACCCCCTCCTCTTTCATTTCACCCCCTGCTCTTCATTTCATCCCCTCCTCCTCTTTTCATTTCATCCCCTCCTCCTCTTTTCATTTCATCCCCTCCTCCTCTTTACATTTCATCCCCTCCTCCTCTTTACATTTCACCCCTCCTCTTCATTTCACCCCTCCTCTTTTCATTTCACCCCCCTCCTCTTTTTCATTTCACCCCTCCTCTTTTTCATTTCACCCCCTCCTCCTCCTCTTTTCATTTCATCCCCTCCTCCTCTTTACATTTCATCCCCTCCTCCTCTTTACATTTCACCCCTCCTCTTCATTTCACCCCTCCTCTTTTCATTTCACCCCTCCTCTTTTTCATTTCACCCCCTCCTCTTTTCATTTCACCCCCCTCCTCCTCTTCTTTTCATTTCACCCCCTCCTCCTCTTTTCATTTCACCCCCTCCTCCTCTTTTCATTTCACCCCTCCTCCTCTTTTCATTTCACCCCTTCCTCTTTTCATTTCACCCCTTCCTCTTTTCATTTCACCCCCTCCTCCTCTTTTCATGTCACCCCACCTCCTCTTTTCATTTCACCCCCTCCTCCTCTTTTCATTTCATCCTCCCTCCTCCTCTTTTCATTTCACCCCCTCCTCTTTTCATTTCACCCCCTCCTCTTTTCATTTCACTCCCCCTCTGGTTTCATTTCACCCACCTCCTCTGGTTTCATTTCACCCCCCCCTCCGGTTTCATTCACCTCCCCCCCTCCGGTTTCATTTCACACACCCCCCCTCCTCTGGTTTCATTTCACCCCCCCTCTCTGGTTTCATTTCACTCCCCCCCTCCTCTGGTTTCTTTTCACCCCCCTCCTCTGGTTTCATTTCACCCCCCTCCTCTGGTTTCTAACCTACCGCAAACCCACCACAACCCCGCCAAACACCTGCTGAAAACCCACCGAACATGTCGGAAAAAGCCGACGATCACAGCGCAGACGAGCCACTGGAAGTAGCCGATAAGCCGACGAACAGGATAAAAAAAAAAAATATGATGAAAGTGTCAAAATTTAAACGCTGTTTGCAAAAAACTACTACTACGAAAAATGCCTAGAATTTACATATAAGGTCCTATGAATGATAATAAAACGATCTGTTATAGAAAAAAGAAAAAACACTTTTAAAAAAAGAACGGAAAAAAATTGCCGAAAAAATCCCCAAAAATGCCTAAAAGATCCTAAAAAATCTATAAATAAAGAGACTTTTTACTGCAGATTAAAATAATAAACGGTTTATTAGATATTGGATTAAAACGGGAATATTTTCAACTTTGAAGTCTATGGGATTTAACTGAATAAATCTGCCAAATGAAACCACCAGGGCACTTTGGCCACTTTTCACTGCTGTTCGGTGTTCTCTGAATAGATTATGCATGGCTTCTCTATGGGGGATTTTACTGCCTTCGAAGAGGCACCGTACTTGCTGGCAGTTCGCCATAATTTGGCAAACTGCCTACTCTCTGAATAGCCGAATGGCCACGAAATGGCACCTTACAGGGAAATTTCCTGTTCGGTGACATTTCGGGGACAGATCTGCTCTCTCTGAATAACCACTTATGACTAGGGCATAGGCATGATAAAATATCTACAAGTGAGACATTTTTATGCCTTCCGAACGTGTGGAGGATGACTGGGGTAAACAGGATTAATATAACACAATATAATGCATGGTGGATTTTGTTCTTATGTCTCTGCTTTTAACATTGGAGAAAGTTGCTTTTATAGGCATTTTATAAGTTCTTTTAAATATAGCCAGAGTACTGAGAGCCATGCTTTGTCATATATTTGACCTGCGGAGTGTGTCCACATTCGTTTTCTTTTTTGTTGTTCATAATACAGATATAAGGAATGATTGGAAATACATTCTCAGGCAAAGAATCAAAGGCGCCACATTCATTCTTTTATGCAATCTATTGGAGCTTTTAAATCAGGCAGATCCTGATACCACGATGAAAAAGAATGCACCGGGGAGTGCCTCTCATGTAAAGTCGAGATCTAGCTGAATCAAGTTCTGCTTAGATTTTTGTCCGAGCCAAGTTTCCAATCAATGAGTCATGTCAACATTTGACCTCTTGCCTTGAATCAGCTCCACTCAGCCAGATTGCAAGCTGTTTTATTATGAATTATTCCCACCCTTTGTGTATTTTATATCTCAGCGACATTTTTAACCTAGCATACTTGAGTGTTGATGGCAGCCCTGACGTAATGCAATGCTACAATTGAAGAATTATGATTTAATCAAAATTTATAGCGATGTTAAAAAATATGCAACAGAGAGAGACATTGAGAGCAAATGGCATATTACACTACATGTTGTTTTTTTTACACAGTCTACAAATTTATTTTTGTTTAGTCTGCTTGCCAGACAGTAATTCTTCAACCATACCTACTTGATCATTGTTTATTTTGAGCTGCTTGCTTAGAACACGCTATGTACTGCTGTGAACAGCCATGTTCTGTAATACATGAGATCTACCATGTATTGAAGTAGCTTAAATAAGCAGTTCATGTTGCCCCCAGCCATGTCTATCTGTATCTGGAACGTAAAGCCTTGTCTTGAAGTAGTTGGGGTAAGTAGTATTCACAGCACTGTGAAAAAGTCTTAGGCCACCATTAGATTTTTGTGTTTAGCAATGGTATAATGACCAAAATATAAGTATTTTTCAGTCTCCTTAATAGAATACAAAAAGAAAATGCAGGAAATTTTTATGTAGTATTACAAAATAGAAGAAAACTGAAGGGGTTATTTAGAAAGCACCGAATTGGCCACCAAATTGCACCGAACGGTGAATTTCCCCGTACAGTGCAATTTCGTGACCATTCGGCTACTCAAAAAGCTGGCGATTCACCAAATATTAACGAAATGCCAGCAAAATATGGTGATGATCTTCGGCGTCAGTGAAATCCACATAGAGAGGTAATGGTCAATCTATTCAGAGAACACCGAACATCAGGCGAAAGTTGGTAAAATACTCAGATTTGCTGTGATTTTGTTTGAGAGGTTTAATCAGGCGAATCCCATAGGTTTCAATGCAAAAAAATTTCACTGATTTTCTTAACTATTTATTCAACCATTTATTATTTTTATTTACAGCAAAAGTCTCTTTATTAATTTATTTAGAATTTTTTTGGGGATTTTTCAGCAAAAATGCTTTTGATCCTGATTTTTTTTAATGGCATTTTCTTTATTCTGTAACGGACCTTTTTATTGTTGGAATGTTTGTTTTTTGTGCTGCTGAGGCGTTTGTGCAAATGACTCTCGGATGCTGAAATAAGGATAAGCGTGTTGCTGGTTTTGTTATAATACAGCAGAGCTGCTGAATGACCGTTGCTCACAGAGAGGCCAACTGCCAACTGATTCAACCAGTTCAATGGTCACCAGACAATTTGAACACTGGCATATGATTGGTTAGTAAATACATATGCAAATATTACAATTGTTATTCATAGGACCTTATACATTATTTCCAGGGATTTTCATGCACTAGATTTTTTTTTCAATCGCGGTTTATAAAATGTATTTATTTATTTTACCCCTCTTCAGCGGCTGGTCAGCTTTTTCCGGTGGCAGGTTGTTGGTGGCTTGAGGATCGATTCAGTGGTCTGTTTGGCAGTTTTTCGGATTGATTCAGCGGTTGTGCGTCGCCTTTTCAAATTTGGTGGGTTTGCGTGGGTTTGAGGATGCGGTTGGCACACTTTGGGGCCCCTGCATGAATGCTGGATTCACGGCAGGGTCAGACGTTTGCACAGTACTATATTTTCTAGCAGTAACTGAGGTAAACTGTGTGTGTAGGTCAAGCCAAGTCTTGATGTAACTGAGTTGTAGAGTCTTTTGTAGCCCAATCTAGGTCCTGCAGTATCTGTGAATGTGATATACTTCACCTCTTGTAATTTCCTGTAGTCACTGAGACATAGGGTCTATTCACTAGAAAGGGGACAGCTTCATGACCTCATATTTCAAATGCAAGTGCAACCTTTCTCTAGTAATTGTCCAACTGCTGTATTAGACCATGCCAGAGGTCCAAGTCTTTCTCTGGCTTGCAGATCAGATCCGACCTGTTTTTTGTTAATTCGTTCCCCATCACAGAACCACACAAGAGGTCTTTCTCTCTAAAGGTAACCCTATCACTGTACGATAATCTAGAAGTAGAGAAGAACGTAGAACCTACAACCAAGAGTCAGACACTTGATGAAGTTGGGAAAGGTCTACAACTTTAATTCTAGAAGCCACTTTTTCTCCTGCAATGCAGTCTCCCTGAGTGATTTTCTGGCTTGATGGCACCGGATGTAGGGAGATACCACTGTTCTGACAGTTGTTTGAGCTAGATAGAATTTGACAATCAATTTCAGTTAACTAGTCAGCACGCCATGACTAATTAAATTAATGTGATCATTGTGGATAGAGTGTCTCTTTAAGCATATCTGATTTGTATGCGTGTTCACTTTAAAAAAAGACAGCATTTTCACTCTTCAAAAGTTGAACCCAAAATTGTACATTCTGAGCGCTTGAATGCTTGGACCATTCAATACTAAATCATTTTCAACTATTTTTTGGATATATTCACGGTATAGAAAATTCCTACAAAGAGTCTTTAAAAGTTTGACATGAGAACTAAACATTTAAATGCTGAAACTAATTGTGTCTTTTCTTTCCTTAGCCTGTAGGTTTTGTAAGTTTTGACAGCAGATCAGAAGCGGAAGCTGCTAAGAATGCATTAAATGTAAGTTGTGTTGTATTGCAAGCCAATTTTATGCACAGTTACAATTTAGTTTATTATGACTTTTCATAATGTGTGTTTGGTGATATATAGTAAAATGAAATCTGATATATTAGAGCCTTAGGGCTCAATTTAATTGAGTCCAATCCTCAAGATTTGCTGAATTTTCAACCAGAGTTAGGCCATATTTAATTAAATGTTCTCAAGGAAATAGACTCCTGTTAAGGCTAATGTCAGACGAACGCTGTGATCATGCTGGCGTCGTCGAACAGTTTAACGTCCGTTCTAGCATAGAATCATGATCAATAGAGACCCACACACAAAGTACGTGCGCACCAAACTGTGCACGCACAACGCACGTGACAAACGGACGTAAGTTGTAAAACTGCAACCACGGACATGCAGAGTGCGCCAAGTCCGCGTAGCATTCTGTGTGAGTAATAAGGAGATGTCAGATGCAGCGCATTTGTGACGTCCAGCACCTTGACGCACAAAATGGCTTTTCATATCCCTTTCAAATTTTTTCATTTTTCATATTAATTTTATTTCCCATAGTTCCCTCTTTTTTTCTACGTCCGTCAAAAAAACACGGACCGTGCGGTGTCTACAGTATCTTCTGTCCGTACGTCTGTCTGTTAGGCATGCACGCAGAGTGCGCTCCGACTGCGTTCGTCTGACATTAGCCTAAAATATCGGCTCAATTTTCTGCACTGTCGCCCATACTCAGTGATGGAAATATACATTTTTAGCTCTTTAGTGTATTTTTTTCCCCACTATCCATATCCTCACAAACTTTTTGCTAACAATAACTATACAGGGTAATCCAGACGTGCACCTACCCACTGATGAAGCTGCGTCCAGCGAAAAGCGTTTGAGCTGTATTTCCTGTGTATTTCTTGCCTTTAATAAATCCATTGTGGATTTTACCATCTTGAGTATTTCTTGGTGGAAAATCCTGGGAAGACATTGTTTCGTATTCCTGGCATCTGGAGTTTAAGAAGGGGAATCGGTGTCCCCTGTTAATCCACCGATTGTCTGTCGTTTGGTGCCGTTTTTGTTAAAACAGGCACTGAAAAATGTGAGTAAAGTCTCCTTACTTATTTACTCTGTCTGTACAAAACAGTCTGCACAGAGTGTATTTTTCTCTTTCCCCCTTTGAGGACTTATATCAAGACATACCAGTCCCTATTACAACTGGAGCAGATGGAAATTTAGTGCCAGCGCCGGTACCAACTTCTTGATCTCTAATCCAGACGTGCACCCCTTGCTTGAGGTGTCTAGAGATGTGCCAGCTATACCCTCCTGACATGGCCTAACAAGGCCAAAACGATCGTTAGAGGTTGTTGCACCTCTCGCGCAGGGATGATATCATTGGTATTTCAGTACTGCTCGCCCTTCCTTCGAGATAGCAGTCTGAGTTTGCATATGGTATAGTCTTCTCTGTAATGGCACCATCGAGCTAAAACCTTGTGAAACCTGAGCAGGGACCCAACGTAAGGCAGGCCACTAGTGCTGTTGCTTGTTCTCAGGACACTCACAAACTTGTATTTGCTCACTAGCCATATACACTATCCATATGCCGATATTTGAATAAATATCAGGTGCTGAAAGATGTTGATAAATGACTTTTCGGCAGGGAGCTCACACTGAAACCCTAATTTAGTCCCTTCACTACCAAGTGATTTTCCAAAAAAAACACTGTCAGGAACCAGTGTTTTTTTTTGGAAAATCATTTCAATTATATAGTAAGAAAATTTGGGAATATTCCCAATGTATTTCTTACTGTAATAAGGTATTTGGCAGGCAGATCTGCTGGTCAAATTGAGATACTGCAGTTAGAACTGCAACTTGTGGCTCTGTGCTTCGGCTGGGGAAATCCCCATAAACGCTATTCCTTAGCTGATTTTAAACACTTTTAACCCTTAGGGCATTATGCCTACAGGGCTAAAGCTTTTGGGGGCACAACTCCAACCCTAAATGTAGCCCTAACCCTAAAACAAGCACAAATAATATGGTTTAATTTGTAACCCTAGACCCTACCCTAACCCATATTTGTAATCTTACCCGTCATTTCTAGCTCTAAATCTAAATTCTAACCCTAAACCCAATTTCTAACTCGGGTCAAAATCATCCACATCCGAATTGGACCGTTTTTCTTAACCATTTCCCGCCGCAGGGCGTACCATGCCATCCCTGCGGCAGATGGACTTAAAAGACGCAGGACATACTAGTACATCCCGTTGACTTCTATGGGCTGCCTTGGCCCCTCCCCATAGCCGGCATATACCGCACGCCATTGGCTGCTGCAAGATGGCCTGAACTCAGGCATCCCACTGCAGCCAATGACGCACATCATGCATCAGCTGTGTGGGTGGGCCGAATCAGAGACCTGCGGCAGTACCTGACGGTGGGGTGAATCGTACGTCCCACCAGCATTAACCCCCTCCCGGCGGCCACCACCTGCCCGTCGTTAAGAGGTTAATAACGCACCTTTTCATTGCATGTTTTTTTTAAAGCGTTTTACTCTCTGTGTGTTTTCTATAGGTTACTTCAGTAGCCATGATAAACATAATGCTGACTTTAGCAGGTGCAACATATGTTAGTTATGACATTATATCATTGGTGATAAGTCAGCAATAATTTATGCATCATTAACATAAATTAATTTAAAAGACAAGCAAAAAGAATATACCAAAATATAAAAAAATGTATACTCAGTGGCCCCTATTACATTCTTCGGGGAATTTCGTTCGCACAGCATCCACCGTTATCGCGCGAAAATTAACGTGGTATTCCGATCCAAACGCATTTTCTCATCCGTCAAAAAATAACGTTCGTAAAAACGACGCTCAAAACGAAGTGTAATACGCGCGCAGTAACGTTGCGCATGTAAATCAGTGTGTGGACTGTTTTTTTCACAGGATTCAGCCAATCAGAATTAAGAACCTTAATTGACATCAATTTACCTTAATTGACTCATTTAAGTTTTTGCGCCTGTCAAAGTAAATCTGAGTATACATGCTGCAGCAATAAAAAAAATATGCACGAATTCACAATTTTTTTGTTTGGGTATGTGTAGAATGTGTAACTATACTGTGCTGGATTTTGTTTTTCGTGCTGATGTTTTTCGTTTCGGCCAGAACGCTCCGATTTGCAGTTATCACCAGCTTTTCAAAGACGTTAAAATTATGCGCGCAAACGTCGTTCGTAAAAAGATGCGCATCGATCGTAATACCATCCAAGTACCAGCGCACAAATGAAATTGCGCTCACAATGTTAAGTATAGGACGCGCACAGTTCATCACGCTTGCGCAACTCCATCTGCGTTAAACGATAACACGCATCGTTTGCGCGAACGTTGTAATACGACATTCAGCGCAAAGGGTTTTGCCCCTCGCGCAAATGCGCATTTGCGCACGCAAAACACGCTGCGCAAAGAATGTAATAGGGGCCAGTGTACTGCATTCCTATATCAGATAGCAGATGTGACTGAAAATTTACTTTGAGGTTTTTACCTGCTCACATTTTACCAAAACATAATCATATTTTGGTTTTCACTCATGCTTCAATATGTTGGAATGAGTCACTCAATACTTTTCAAATATACTTTGAAACTCTTTGAAATTATTTTTTTTTTTTTAAATCACCAACAGCATTAAACCCTTTCTTAGTTGGGAGAACTAGTATGAATTAATGAATTTTGGCGTCATTAAAATCCTACCTTTAAATTTGCTTTCATGTTTTATATTGTTGCACAAGTTTACATAACTTGATTTATGATGTTTGTGCTGGGTGGTGTAGCAATGTTGCTTTATCAGATTTTTGTTAGCTTCTAAGCCTCCTTCTCATAAGATAAAAAATAATATAAACATGTTTTTTCTAGTAAAATTTGTTATCATAGAATATTCTTTTTTTTTTTTTTTTTTTGTGAAAGGATTTTACCAGGAAGGATACATTGAGATTTCTCTCGTTCTCTCTTTCTTTGCGGGTCACCAGAAAAATACTGCATATTGAGACTTTTTTCATCGCACATCTTTTTTTGTGTTTTAAAATTGGATTTCATTTCATTCACTGTTGCTTTGGTTTTACTATTCCTTAGTAGCTGGTGCGTGTCATTTCCTGTAACTGTGAAACAACAGTACACGGAACTTCATAAAGTTGGGCATGGGTGTCGGAAATGGAGGGGACATCCCCCTTCCTGTTATACTCAGACATGTGCACAGTGTGTGCTGGGTTTGACTATTTGTATTAATGGACGGAGTTTATGCTTTAGTTTACCTCTAGCTACTGAATTTCCCTAATTTTTGTCATGAAGTGATGGGCAATTCCTAGTAAGCTGAGTTAATTTGTTTGTAGTTGTATAATGTTATTGTGTGTATGCACTGCCTTACACTGAAGGAAAACCACCTATTCTTCTGGGTTTCTACACAGATGTAGTTGGGTACTTAAATGGCAACGTTAAATGAGGTGAAAATCAAACTACGTAGCCGATGGCGAATAGGGACAGAATATAAGTATATGATCAGCTTTTCTAGGGAATAAATTGGTCTGGCTGCTGGATGGTCTGGCTGCTGGTTTATTGGAAATGGTTATCTTCCCCTCCAACAATCAGGTTTTTCCTGAAAGATCTCCCCATGAAGTCCTTGGTTCTAAGCCCTAGGCAGTTCCATGGTGTGGTTACAGTCATTTACATCCTTTTAGGTGAGAGAAAATCAAAGGCAAATGTGGATGATACAAAAGTGATCACTTAGAAGTCGTAACTTTGTAGGAACTCATAGAATAGATTAGAGGTAATGACTAACTGAACACCACAAGAATATTCCAATGTGACTGAAAATGTCCATTCCTTAGGGTTTTTTAGTCCTTTTATCACAGTCTTGCCATCCTCTAGAGATGTGCAGCGCTAAAAATTTGTTTTGTTTAGTTTTTTTTCCCAGGTGTTTTTTTTTCGTTTCGGACCGTTTTCGTTTTGATTCAGTGATTCGATTTGAAATTTCGGATCGATTCAAATTTTCGGATCGATTCGAATTGATAAATAAAAATTGTTTTTTTTAAATGTATTTTTTAAAATGCTCAAAAGATCCTAAAAAAATCTAAAAATAAAGAGATTCTTTACTGCAGAATATTATAAGCAACGCTTTATTAGATATTTAATTAAAACGGGAATATTTTTAACATTGAAGCCTATGGGGTAAAACATTTCCCACACCTTTAACATTGAAGCCTATGGGGTAAAACATTTCCCACACCATTTTCTAACATTTGAAATGAAATATCAAATGGATATCCATTTGATAGTTCATTTAAAATTCGATAGTTAGTTGATATCCAAATCGGTGCACATTTCTTTATTTTTTTTTTACTTTATTTTCATTGTTTCCTGTCCCCCAGGGCAGTACCCGGACCCCCATACACCTTGCATATATGCCCTTTGTGGCCGCACAAGCTGGAGGAGCGATCCCAGATTTCCAACCAGTCCTCCGCGGCAAGGCTCTCCCCCAGATCCGCTTCCCACTTGGGGACATAGGCCGGATGGTGAGGGAAAGCGGCCCACAGCAGATGAGAGTAGAGATGGGAGATCAAAGCTTTCATGCAGGTGGTCTCATAGAACGCTCTCGAAGTGATGAAAAAGTTGGTGGGGATACCCTGGTCAGCAGGTGGCGCAACTCCGTCAAGCCTCGGTGCCTCCACCAGGGAAAGGCTCTAGTAGGGCAGCCAGCCATGAACTCAGGGTTGTGTAAAAGAGGGGTCAAAACCTGAAGTCCCGGGAGAGACCAGTCCAAGAGCGAGAACGCTGCCACAGTGTATGGTGAAGAGTGGGACTGGAGCAGAAGTGAAGGGAGTGGGTTGAGGCAGCCACATAAGGGTAGGTAGAGGTACAGTCCTACAAGCGCCTGTTCAATCTGAACCCACTGTGTCAAAGCTACGGGTATGTTAATGTGTGACAACATGGCTAGCTGGGCCACCTTGTAATATGATAGAAGATGAGAGACACCCAAACCACGGTGGAAACGGGTTAGGAATGTCGCGTAACAAAGAAGGCTGCTCTGCTTCCCTGCCCATACGAAGGTATGAATCGCCCGCTGAAGATGGGAGAGGTCCAAGGACCGAACCGGGATGGATAGAGTCGCGGAAGTAGTACAGTACCTTAAAAAGCAAGGCCACAGCAGTTTCAGTTTTTGATGAAACGATGCATAATATTGCATTTTTCCATCACCTCCACGCTTGCTGGCAGCATGGTACATGAGAAGTTGAGTTAGTGCAGCATCACTCTTCACTTTATATTTGAAACGTGAACAGTGCTGCGTTAGGAAACAAATATACAGTCAGGTCCAGAAATATTGGGACATCGACACAATTTTAACATCTTTGGCTCTATACACCACCACAATGGAGTTGGAATGAAACAATCACAATGTGCTTTAACTGCAGACTGTCAGCTTTAATTTGAGGTTAAGTACATCCAACTCAGGTGAACGGTGTAGGACTTACAGCAGTTTGCAGATGTGCCTCCCACTTGTTAAGGGACCAAAGGTAATGGGACAGAATAAAAATCATAAATCAAACTTTCCCTTCTTAATACTTGGTTGCAAATGCTTTGCAGTCAATCACAGCCTGAAGTCTGGAACGCATAGACATCACCAGACGCTGGGTTTCATCCCTGGTGATGCTCTGCCAGGCCTCTACTGCAACTGTCGTCAGTTCCTGCTTGTTCTTGGGGCATTTTCCCTTCAGTTTTGTCTTCAGCAAGTGAAATGCATGCTCAATGGGATTCAGGTCAGGTGATTGACTTGGCCATTGCATAACATTCCACTTCTGTCCCTTCAAAAACTCTTTGGTTGCTTTTGCAGTATGCTTTGAGTCATTATCCATCTGCACTGTGAAGTGCCGTCCAATGAGTTCTGCAGCATTTGGCTGAATGTGAGCAGATAATATTGCCCGAAACACTGAATTCATCCTGCTGCTTTTGATCTGGCCAACTGTTGTGAAGTTGTGAAGGGTGTTTTCTTCACCAGGGAAAGAATTCTTCGTTCATCCACCACAGTTGTTTTCCATGGTCTCCCGAGTCTTTTGGTGTTGCTGAGCTCACCGGTGCGTTCCTTCTTTTTGAGAATGTTCCAAACAGTTGTTTTGGCCACACCTATTACTCTTGCTATCTCTCTAATGGGTATGTTTTGTTTCTTCAGCCTAATGATGGCTTGCTTCACTGATAGTGACAGCTCTTTGGATCTCATCTTGAGAGTTGACAGCAACAGATTCCAAATGCAAATAGCACACTTGAAATTAACTCTGGGCCTTTTATCTGTACATTGTAATTGGGGTAATGAGGGAATATCACACACCTGGCCATGGAACAGCTGAGAAGCCAATTGTCCCATTACCTTTGGTCCCTTAACAAGTGGGAGGCACATCTGCAAACTGCTGTAAGTCCTACACCGTTCACCTGAGTTGGATGTACATACCCTCAAATTAAAGCTGACAGTCTGCAGTTAAAGCACATTGTGTTTGTTTCATTCCAACTCCATTGTGGTGGTGTATAGAGCCAAAGATGTTAGAATTGTGTTGATGTCCCAATATTTCTGGACCTGACTGTATTTGTATTTTATTTATTTACTAGTTGTTAAGCCTGACTGGAGGGCAGTCTATTGTTGTTGTCGCCAGCTCAGAATCCGTGTCCACATATTTGATTTTCAATGTCCTATCCAAGAGTATCTCCATATATAAATGCATTGGTAACACGCCCGTCGCCATCCTGTCCGCAACGGGAGGGCCGAGTAAGCAGCTGTGATGGGTGCACACGTAGCTGACAGCACATTACAAATGCATTTATATATTAGAGCAGGCTCCTCTTCCCTCTTAGATTGTAAACTCACGGGAGTGGCTCCTCTTTCCCCTCTTAGATTGTAAACTCACGAGCACAGGTCCCCTTAGATTGTAAACTCATGGGAGCAGGCTCCTCTTTCCCCTCTTAGATTGTAAGCTCACGGGAGCAGGCTCCTTTTACCCCTCTTAGATTGTAAACTCACGGGAGCGGGCTCCTCTTAGATTGTAAACTCACGGGAGCAGGCTTCTCTTTGATTGTATGCTCATGGGCACAGATCCCCTTAGATTGTAAACTCACGGGCACAGATCCCCTTAGATTGTAAAATCATGGGCACAGGTCCACCTTAGATTGTAAGCTCAATGGCACAGGTACCCCTTAGATTGTAAACTCATCACTGGCACAGCTCCTACTTAGATTGAAAACTCACTGGTACAGGTCCCCCTTAGATTGTAATCTCACAGGCACAGATCCCCTTAGATTGTAAACTCACTAGCACAGGTACCCTTAGATTGTAAACTCACTGTCACAGGTCCCCCTTAGATAGTAAACTCACTGGCACAGGCGGGAGGATTGTGTGCCACGCGACCGAGAGTGGGAGAGGCGGTTTGGGCGCTTCTCTAAGTTTTTTTTTTTTATTGTTATGGCACGTCCGAGTTCCCCTCCTCCCTGTCAGTCACACGGGGGAGGCAGGGAGGGAGTTCGCAAGCCAGCCGTAGCATCCCAGCACTCCGCCCCCCCCCCACCCGCAGACACACTGGGAGAGGGAGTAAAGCAGCCGTCCCAGCATCATCTCCCTCCCCTCCCAAAACTCACTTAGGAAGGGAGGTTTCGCCGCGGGTGCCAGTGAAAGCGTTGCTGTTCTGGCTCTCCTGGATGCGCGCATAGCCGACAGGTAGAGGCTGCGAGCGCATCTGGGGTCTGTCTGAAGCGGCGCACCAGGTTTCTGTTGGATTCGCGTGCAGCCAACAGAAACCGGATGTGCAGCGACGGACAAACGATTTTATAGTTATAGATCTTATTTTTACATAACACCTGGTCATATTTGCTTTAATTGGAAAGGCCTTACCCTAGCCTTTCCAACGCTACCTCATATGACCCTCTAGTATATAGGACTCCAGAGCTATAGGGGTCCAAATCATTTTAAATTGTGTAAAAGACAAAAAAAAAACAAAGACAAGGCAACCCTCTGTGGTAGGTGCCTGTAGGCAGATGCATACTAATTATAAATCTGGCCCCGTTCATATAGACCCAAACCCCAAGTGTTTTATACAGATCTTATTAAACGAATAAATGGAAATTAATGCGAGTTTCAAGAAATGCACCTCCTCTTATGCTGACACTACAGCAAGTGTTGTATAAAGCCATCATGGTGTTACTAACTATTTCAACATAGCATGTCATTTTTCTTTTGAATTGACTGGAGAAATTAGTGATTTACAGGGTTATTCAGAGAAAAGTGAAACTCTGGAGAACGTTTGGAGAAGTGAAAATTCTATGTCGAAATAGCCAATTTGGAAATTGAGATAAATGGGAGAATTTTGCTGGTTTGGCTATTTTGACCTAGAAGTTTCACTTCTCCAAACGTTCTCCAGAATTTCACCTTTCTCTGAATAACCTTGTTAGTCTCAATAAAACACACTTAAAACATATTGATCAGTATTCCGTTGATAAAACACAAATCAAAATAACCACATGCCGACAGCCAGATATGATTAATTTGTACACTGATTGACCATGTGCTGCTTTAAGTGCAAGTGTAAATGTGTTTTTCACCAAAATACATGATTCATGGTCTATTAGACTATGTTCTACGTATGTTAAAGGAGAGCATGTTATTTTTGCACTACAATATCATTTTAAATGCTAAAATTGCATAGGATTATTTTTAAGTTCATATAAATAAAAAAAGTCCCCATTAGTTGGAATAGTCTTGATACCAAAACTCTAAACTAATGCACAAATTACCCAAATAAACAAATAATTTGTTGCTCATGCAAAATGCAGTTAAGACCATTATAATACTTGGTAGAATCTAACAGAGTTGTTGTGCTGCAAAATTTATGTTAGTTTTATCATATGTGTTTATAATTCTTAGTGTAAAGTAATACAATGATTGGATGGGTCAGTGAACTAATTTCATAAATGAAGAATGATTCTTCAAGTCATTTAACCACTTATAACTTGATTCCATGCCAAAAATAAGTTGCACAGCACTGTGTTAGTACATTATGTATTATCGTATCTGATTGTACTACAAACATTTCACATTCTGCCTGGCCTGAGACCCAAGGTGAATGCAGATCTAAGGAATGTTTCATACAAACATCTTGTACCTGTCTCTTCTCATCCTTTACCCAGGCCTCAATGTTACAATAACCTCTCTGCCTTCTGTTTATTCCTGCAATCTGTTATTAATGTCGAGGAGTACATGGACATCTAAAGTAGAGATACGAAATGATAGAAACCTCTCGTTAATCATTTTAACAAGCAAACAGTGTTTAACTAAAGACACTTGCAAAGCAGACTGTAACTTTTTTATAAGATAGAGCAGGATTCCACTTCTTCAAATCCAAACATTTCTAGTTATTTCTGTGTTTTTTTCTGAGTTCTTCCTGAAAACACAATAATCTCAAGAAATGTTTGAATTTAAAGACATGGGTTTCTGTCTCATTCATGGTTATGTTTTTTTACCTCTCAAACATTTCATGAAGATTATAAACTTAAGAAAAGTCATGTTTCCGTTCACCTTAAAGCTCTTGGAAAAACTAGTTTTCAACCATCTCTCCCTCTTCCTGTCCTCTGATTCCCTACTCGACCCCCTGCAATCAGGCTTTCGTCCCCTACACTTAACCAAAACTGCCCTCACAAAAGTCACCAATGACCTAACTGCTAAAAACCACGGCCACTATTCTATTCTCATCCTAATTGACCTCTCAGCTGCTTTTGACACTGTCGACCACCCTTTCTTCTACAGACTCTTAGCTCTCTCAGTCACTGTGACACTGCACTCTTGGATTGACTCATATCTGCTAGCAGGTCTTTCTCTATATCATTTGCTGGTAACTCCTCCTCTTCAATGCCTCTATCAGTTTGTAGACCTCAAGGCTCTGTCCTAGGTCTCCATCTACACCTCCTTACAGGTCAAAATCATTAACCGCTTTGGCTTTAACCTCTTCACTACTGAGATCAAGATGCTTTAAGCTTCAAAGGCACCATCCGGTGACCGATAGCGATATCTCGATCTGCTGATCTGCCTCTGAAATATCGGGCTTTCAGCAGCAGTCAGCAACCGATGCAGGAGGGAACAAATAGACCTGCAGCTCAAATCTCGCTCAACTCAATTTGGCAGTAGATGGTGCCATCTACTAGCCAAATTGGTTATTTACAGTAATAACTATTTATTACTGTATAATTAATTAAAAATAATTTTACAAAAAAACAGTGGTTTCTGACTGTTTTTTTTGGAAAATCACTTGGTAGTGAAGGAGTTAATTACCACCTCTATGCTGATGTTACTCAGATATACCTCTCCACCCCTGACCTCTCTCCTCCTGTCCTTTCCAAAGTCAGCGACTGTTTATTTGGCATCTCCTCCTGGATAGCCTCCCACCACCTAAAGATTAACATGTCGAAGACTGAGCTCCTACTAATTCCTCCCTCTAATGATTCCCTACCTCCTGATCTCTCTATCATGGTCGATGGTATTACTATCTCCCCATCAAGCCAGGTTGGCTGTCTTGGTGTTACACTTGACTCTGCTCTTTCCTTCCTCCCCCACATACAGTCTATTTCCTCCTACTGCCGCTGCCAATTACATAATATTTCCAGAATTCGGCCCTTTCTTACCGCTGACACCACAAAGCAACTCACCCACGCCCTTGTAATCTCCCAAATCGACTTTTGTAATAATCTTCTAGCTGGCCTCCCCCTCTCACTTCTCTACCCCCTACAATCCCAGCCCGCTCCCTAAAATCAACCAGTGACCTGCGCCTAGCTTCTCCCCGCATCACCTCTTCCCATGATAGACTGCAGGATTTCTCTGTCATGGTCCGCCTGGGGTACTGTCTGGGATCACATATCCTAAAGCCTGGCAGCCCCTTTAAGTCATGCGTTCCACAGGTTCCTATGGAATTGGCTGATACCTGTGCACACAGAGACTACAGGTTCGCCTAATGTCTGTTAATGGGGCCTCCTTAAAAGGAGGTCACACCCTTTGATCTGGACTTTCCTCATTTGAAGTTAGAACCTTGAACCTTAGAGACCTGTGTCCTACTTGCTCATTGCTCCTCTACCCCTTGGATCCCTATCTACTGGACTTACCTTCTGATTACCCTCTGGACTTGTTACCGGTAAAACTCTCTGGAGTACCCATCTGATTACCTTCAAAGACCCCATCTGGAATCCCTCCTGTGTACCATTCCCACCTCTGCTATACCGGTAACCCCAATTCATTTACTACCAGTTCCTCCTTATCTGGACTTTACGTGTATGACCCCTGGCTATGGACATTGGAGTATTCTGCTTTCTGTGTACCTCGACCTCGGCCTGAAACCTGACCCCGATTATTGCCTAGCCTCTTATTTGTATCGTGCCACAGACTCTAGTTTAGTTTTCTTAGTTTTTCTGTTTTCATTTTCTGCTTATATTTCAGTAGTTATTCCTTATTCAGTTTCTTCCTGTGTCTATTTCATCCTGCTTTGTCCTTTCTCCTTTTCGTTCTGCTTATTGCCTCCCTCTTCATTCTCAGACAACCTATTTCATTTGCTTCTGCTTTTTGTGTTTTATTTTAAATAAATCTGTTATTCCCCGCAACCTGCATACTTCATTATGGCTCACTGCACATTGGGCTCACACCCGCAATCCATGCAGGGTTCACATGACATTCTCATGCACAGCTCCCATCCTAGGGAACGCTCTCCCTTGTACTGTCAGACTTTCCACTAGCTTCCCTTCTGTCAACCGCTCCCTTAAGACAATCCTATTTAGGGAAGCCTACCACCCGATTCACTAATACACCTCACTGCCCCAACCAGTCCATCACTCTCACCTTGCAGTCCTCTCCTCCTGTTTCCACCTCCAACCCTTCTAGATTGTAAGTTCCCAAGGGAATATGGACTTCTTTTCCTCCTGTACTGGTTTGTCAAAATGTTGTTCAGTCTCAATGTATTGTGAACCCATCTACATTGTGCCAATTGTCCAGCGCTGCGGAATATGCTGGCGCTATATATAAATAAAGAATAATAATAATGTTTTGTCACTGTGCTGTTAAAAGATGGAAAAAATGGGGATGTGGCTAAATGCTGAGGTAAGAGGCAGCAGAGTGCAGGGGCTCTGTCCTGTTTCGATGATTTTGTTGTTTTATGGGAGGAATCTTTCCCTCATCTTGGCTCCACAGATTGTGTATCCAGCCAGAAGTATTTGTGGCTGTGTTTCCCAGACTGTTACCGGCCCTGCGGACAGAATTTGGCGACCTGTTCCGTCGAGTGCCTACCCGACGGCCATTTTTCCGGCCTTGTGGCAAGTGTAATCCTGTGGGCCTAGTCGGTTGGTATCTTTGACCCCTGCTATTCTCAGGAATGGCACCTCCGAGATGGCAGAGAGCCCAGATCGGGGTGACAGAGGGCTCCTGTGCCTAGATCCCAGTTACTTTCACTGAAACGAGACTGGCTGGGGAGTTCGACTGCTGGAGGTTTGCAGGCCTGTTGTCCCCCACTGGCGCCTCCATGGTTGTAATACCAGGCCAGGAGGTTAGGAATGACATACTGTTATCAGCAGTCTTTGTTGACTACCCTCTGACAAAGGGGGACGTGCCAAGGTTGCTGGATGCTCTGCGAGAGATCTGATGTCAGGCGATGCCCTGAGTTATGAACCTACCGATGAGTATACAGCTGGGTGTGTGGAGAGCAGGAGGCTTGGAGTTGTGACGGAACAGGTGTGCACGGAGGAGTGGCGGCCAGTCTCAACGGAGAAGCGGAGCGCTAAGGATCATGTGCAGCAGCTTGGGGGATGCCATGCCAATGCCGTCGCTGTGTCTACCCCTGAATTGCCGCCTTTCTCTGAGGCAGGGGGGACCCTGCGAAGGTCACTTTTGGTCTATTTCCCCCTGGGCCCCTACGGATGCATTGGGATCTGTTTTGGGATCCTTTTCCAAGACACGCTGCGGAGACCCTGTCTTACCCAGTAATTCGACTGGGAGCTGTTTGGGACTTACTGGGGATGGTCTGGAGTTCCAGCTGTGGCTCTTGCCTTGTTTATTGGTGCTCGCTGGGTCGCCTTCAGCACCTCTATTGAACGGACATTGTGGTTGCACACCTGGCCTTTTCTCGCGACACAGGCTGAGGATGAACCCTCATTCTTTTATTTTTTGTCCCCCCCTCTTTTTTCAGCAGAGGAGTTTTTTATTTTTAATTACCTCGATTATTTGACTACCCTCTCCCTCTTTTTCTCTATTTTTCATTCGTGGTTGTTCATTTGCTGACTAACCTTATATTGCTGTCTGCTGTAATGCTGACGTACTTACAAAATAAAAATCATAAATGCAAAAAAAAAGGATGAAAATAATAAAGAGAAAATTATAGCAAATGCTCTGACCTATGACACAGTGGGCCCAATTCCAACCGGGCTGTTGAGCTATCGGCTTCAGAACTTACCTTAACTGCTCAAGCCGCTGTCCCTTGCCATTGCTGCAGCTTACTGTAATTTAATGTTACCAGATTGCCAGGAGAAGAACAGAGAAGAACCTTATTTTCTAACCATGATTTCTAACCCTAACCTTGATTTCTAACCCTATTCCTAACATCTAACCATATTCTTAATTACTAACCCTAAACCTGATTCCTCGCCCTATCGGTGGAAAATGCACTCAATTTCGGGTTATAGCTTAAATATAATCGCTATTTCCAGTGACTGAATTTGTAGTGACCAAATTTGTCCACATCCGATTTGAACATGTACCAATTCAGCCATGGCTGAATTAAAGCATCTTTTTGAATGACACAACTTTTTTTCCAAGACTTTTTTCCAGGGTTTTAGCTAGGATAGCTAGAATACCTATTCTATGGTCTGCGATACCAGATATTTACCTTTGCTGTTCCCTGCTCAGCCGGAATGGGGCCCCTGATGTTTGCATAATCATATTACTAGTTGTTTCGGAATGTCTTCGGTGATGTTCATTTCGGACCGGATTGAATTTCGTCCAAATTTCAGACGATTGCACTGCATTAGATATACGTATCTGGTAGCGCGACGATAGTCGCTTCTTGGTACTCAGGTGGTTCTCGTGTTGTACAACATCCACATGGGTTTTACATAAAAGAAGCAAAAGAAATATAATGGTGCAGAACGTATTGATTAAATATTGATATAATGCAACCGAGCTATTTCACTCACAAAAGTAGAGCCTTAGAACTGGCTCAGAGTGGTGGAGTGCATCTGGGTCCTTTTTCTTCTTATTACTTGTAAAGGAGACCCGCGCCTTTCACAATCGATGTCCCCTCTCGGTCATCGAGATATAGGAGAGAACATACAAACAGAGGAACTTCCTCGTGCAGATCAACCAATCAATATTTATAATAGAGCATATAGAGTATCAACTCACATTAGTTGGAGCTTCTAGCCAAGCTCTAGGGAATAGTGCCAACGGATTTGTTGAAGGTCAAAATCCGCAAAAACCTCAACAGATACCAGGACATAGGGACCAGATTAGAAAGAACTGGGGGGTCACTTTTGGTCTATTTCCTATTGTGAGAATATATATTTTAATGTGACTAATTAGAGATGGGTCTCTAATCCCATCTCTAATTAGTCACATTAAAATATATATTCTCACAATTCACAATTGAATATGCTACAGTTAACTAGATCCATAATTACCAAGAAGTACCAAGTACCAAGTACCAAGAAGCGACTATCGTCGCGCTACCAGATACGTATATCTATGTTTGTTGTCACACTGGTTTTGGGGAAACCTCTATAGATCTGGTTTGGCATTGGTACACTGGTGGTGGTACAGATTTGGGCGCTGACCATCTTTCTGCGATTGCACTGCATTGATTGAATAAATTAAATAAATATCGGTCTGATTGTAATTAGTAATTGCCAGATTAGTAGTCTAATGCAATTGGTATGTTTAACCTCTTAGTTACACCTGGAGTACCAGTATATTGCATGTTAACTCTCGTTGTTGTCATGTGATGTACTGGTACAAAGCATAGCAAAATATTTAAAAAATGCTTGTGCCATTTACACACCACTAAAGAAAAAAAATGTGTCATTAAGAAATGAAATAACTATTAATTTTTGTCAACATTCAGTTTTCTGTACTAGTGATTACTATACTAATTTAGTGTGCGCCTTAATTTTGAAAATAGAAATTTCATACAATTTTTGGTTTGTCCGGAACATCAGTTGCCAAAATGCCACCGAATCTGAATTTTTGGAATTAACAATTTAGTTCAACTGAACCAAATTTTTTTTTGTCTGTGCACATGTCTACAACACATATAGAAAAATTAGGATGAATGACGCACAAAACGTTGAACTCAATAGGAATGTTATCCATAAAAAAATGACATTTTTGTAACTAACTTTCTCAAACAGTTTTTTTTCTTGAAAATTACTGATCTTTTACTTGTCTTGAGAAATGAACAGAGGAGTCTCCGCCACTTCTTTAAAATTAAGAATATTCTGCATTTGATGATCCTGTGTGTTTTTTCTTTGTTTCTTTTTTCCTTTTGAGAGTTAATAATGAGTTATCTCTGATGAATATCAAAGGCAACATAAACAGACTACAAAAAGAAGAGAGTAACAATTGCAAAATAATAAACAAAGTTTAAGATTTTGGCACCAAAAAAGTCTTTAGAACAGTGTATGTCAATACAGTGTCGTGTCGGATTGCCAAAGTTTATTTTAATAATTTCCCCTTTCTTGGTCTATGTGCCTCAAACACTTGATAAACTGCAGATCATGTTACACTTCTGTTTCTCTTGACAATGCCTCATACTTGAAATTCTTAATTTTCATTATATTAACAGAGAGCTTAGTTTAAAGACCAACAGAATGACCTTGTATACACACACTCACACACACACACACACACACACACACACACACACACACACACACACACACACTGCATGGGGCTCACTACAGGGGAATGGAGGAGGATGAATGGGGCTACTACTGAGGAAGGGCAGAGTTATGCGGTTATCTTTAGAGAATGGAGCTCATTGCTAGTGATGGGGAATGGGGCTCACTATTGGGGATGGGGAATGGAGCTCACTACAGGGGAATGCATGGGAGATGCGACTAACTACCGTAGTAGCATGAACAGGGCTTACCACTTGGGAATGGAGAGGGAAATATGGCTGACTAGCTACTGTGGAAGGAAGGAGGAAGGGGGTCAATGGACACGGCATTTATTAATATAAAATATCAGTATAAACATTAAACAGAAAATAAATATTAGACAGAACCAGACGCGTTTCGCCCCTAATAGGAAATGGGCGTCATCAGTGGTAAACAGATCCATTTGTTATACAGAGTTTATATATACTCTAGAACCTAGAAGTTCCGGTCGCTGATTCGTGCCACTCGGAGGGAGATTTATGATGGGACTTGTAGGTCCGAGACGGCCGTGCAATGACATCATCCAGAAGAGACACAGGCGGAAATCTCACTCCGAGTGGCGCGAATCACCGACCGGAACTTCTAAGTTCTAGAGTATATATAAACCCTGTATAACAAATGGATCAGGTTACCACTGATGAAGCCCATTTGCTATTAGGGGCGAAACGCGTCTGGTTCTGTATAATTTTTCTTATTGTTTTAATCTGTTTAAAGTTTATACTGATATTTTATATTAATAAATAACGTGTTTTTACATTATTGGGCATTTAAACTCTCACTGAGGAGGGCAATAGAGTCAGAGGAGTGCAGAAAGGCTTTCGAAATGGTTGTGCCATGAGGAGGAACTAAAACAACCTAGAGTCGAGATTGAATGGGTCATTTGGATTCCCCTTAAAGGGTGAGTGTGATTCTAACCCCTCCCCTTTTATTCTACATTCATTATATGGTTCTGGAATATTACACCAGATTGCGGTCTTCTGTGTTTCTTATCTCGTTCGAGGGTCTATAAAAAGAAGGTGCTTGTGGAGGCTGACTGAACAACCCAGAGCCTGGACTATTAAAGAGCTTACAAGCCTTGGACATGTACACATCCAACGTGTGAGTCCAAGATGTCAGCCCGCTGTGGGGGAATGCCACGATCAATTGAAATATCAACCTATCGTGGCAATGCAGACAGGATGCGTTCAGTGCATCGACTGCACGCTGGGAGCAATTCTGTTGACGCCCTAAACACATCCTACGCAGCCAAGCGGTTAAATATATGTATATTCTCAAAAACGTGAAGGAAAGGGAAAAGATATGTTTAACGTAAATATCAGTATTAATTTAATGGATTCAACTTCTCCCGGTCATCAGGGGGAGCAGAATAGAATACATAGTCCGAAAAGAATATAGTAAAAGGATATATAGTCCATAAAGAAAAGTTTGAGTTGTTTTTTTTTTGTTTTTTTTAAATCTTTCGAGTTGTATATATACACAGTGCATTCAGGAAGCTTAAATTCACCTTCCTGTTTTCAGTTTTTATTGTTATTGTTTTTGTTTTCCAGATTTTACAGAAAATAAAGAAAAATTTTAAAAATAAAAACTTATGAGACAGCAACTATGTCAAATGTCATATCCATAAGGATAGGGTCATGTCCTTAGGAAACAGGAAATCACTAGTACAATAAAAAGGTCCATTCACGTACAAGGTCAACAGCAACTTCTTATATATAAGGAGTTTGAGAAGAGGAAAAGAATACTAAGGCAATAGACAATAAAATCATAATACAATACAATAGGAAAGCCATTATACCACATAATATAACAGGTATTTGTTTTGTGCACAAACTGTTGTTTGTCCCATGGAGTCAGGGGCCTAGTCCTAAACAAAATAAGTGTGGGAACTCTCCAAGAGTTCTGGTCCTCTATTAACCCACTGACACATCACAATGAACCTACCACTCCACATAGATATTTGATAGCAATGTTTGAACATAGACTAGACTATTGGGAATCCCCAGGATAATTGTAATAAATATCAAACATTTTCTAGTGATTTAATAAGGAAACATGATTTAAACTTTTAAAAAAAGCTTGTCAATGTGTGAGCCAAAAGGGAACTCTGTTCCTTCTGAGACAATAGTGAAAGAACAGATTTCCCCTGCATTCCCCTCGACTTGATCCCTGCATGGAGTGAATGCCTTCCACTTATAAGTAACAGTATAAACAAATCAACAGGCAACTCCAGGTAGGGTCTCACTCATTGGGTGCCACTCATTTGTTTAGTTGTGTATTCAAAACAGTCTGCAAAAGAAGGAGGGATGTCTGTCTCCTATAAGTAGAGATAAATGATTTGGCTGCCAGTAAGGAGTGAGGTAGTATGGAAAATTTGTGCGACTGGACAGAAGAGGTATCAAAGATAAATATTGCCTCTCCAGGGGATTTAAGAAGAGGCATGTTAGTGATCAAATAAATACAATGGAGAACTAAGTTCCATTAATGTTATATTTTTGGACATGGCTATATACCCCAAATTGACAATGCAAAAAACTGATTTTGTCAACATTGCAAACTTATTAAAATATATATAATCTAGCACTAACATAAGAATTCAAGACCTTAATTCAGTACTTAATTGAAGCAATTTTGGCAGTGATTACAGTCACAATAATTTTGGGGTATGGTGTGACATTCTTTACACATCTGGAGTAGGGTAGTTTCTGTCTTTCTGCTCTGCATATCCTCTCAAGCCCCACCAAGCTGGATGGGGACTATTGGTGGGCTGCTATTTTCATGTATCTCCTGAGAGATTAGGTCGTTTTAAGTCTGGTCCCTGGCTGTGAAACTCCAGGACAGTCAGAGCTGTTCCTGAGCCACTATTGTATTCTCTTAGCTGTGTGCTTGGGGTCATTGACCGGTAAGGAGGAGTACCTTTGGCATAGTCTGAGTCCTGAGCACTTTGGACCACATTTTAATTAAGGATATCTCTGTATTTTGCTGTGTTCAGTTTTCCCTCAACCATGACCAATCTCCCAGTCACTGCCCCTGAAAAAAACCCTAATGTATGATGATACCACCTCCATGCTTCGCAATTGAGCTGGTATTGTGCAGGTGATGAGTGGTGCCTTGTCTATTTCAGACATGACACTGTGAATTGAGGCCAAACAGTTCAAGATTTGAATCATCAGACCAGAGAATTTTGTTTCTCATAGCCTGAGAGTCTTTTAGGTGCTTTTTGCAAATTCCAAGCAGGCTTTCCTGTGTCTGACAGTGAGGAGAAGCATCTGTCTGGCCAGTCTGCTATAAAGTTCAGGTCGCTTGCGTATTGCAGTGATGGTTGTCCTTCCACAAGTTTCTCCTACCTCCTCACACAGTCTCTACAGCTCACCCATAGTGACCATTGGGTTCTTCTCTTACCAAGGCCCTTCCCCAATTGCTCGGTTTACCCAAACAGTCCATTCCAGGAAGAATCCTGGTTGTTCCACACTTTTTCTATTTAAGAATTAAGGAGCCCAATGTGCTATTTTAGGCTTCCCCACATCTGCGCTTGCAGACAATCCTTTCTGAGTTCTGCAGGCAGATCCTTTTGGCCTCGTGGCTTGGTTTTAAGTCTGTTTCAGTATTTTGTTTTTATTTTAAATAAGGGATTCCATGTTTGAAAAGTAAAAATACAGCTATACTGAGCAAAACCATAGAATTGAACATTAAGGGGCACACGGGTGGTTTTTTGTTGTTGCTCAGTATAGCTCGAGACCTGAAGAAGAGAGGAATCCTCTCGAAAGCTTGTCTTTTAATTGTAATGTTAGACCAATAAAAGAGGTAGTACTGCTATACTCGTGATTTTGGCATCTGGACTAACATGGCCTATCTAATTATACGTATATATACTTTCGCAGCTATAGAAAAATTAAGATTATTATTAGTGAGGCAAAATGTTACTTTTTTTATTTTTCAGATCAGCACTCTACAATGAGACAAAATTACTTTAAGTATTCATTGAATTTTTTAAAAAAGTGACCAGTTACACCATGGTGTACCCGGCAGGGATACAACTAATACAACTATTTTTAAAGTATTACAATATAAAAGTTTTATTATCTTTTGGCTTATGGATTGCAAATGCAAAATCCAATTAGATGAATTCCATATGGTTTAAACCTTGTTACTTTGATACAGTCCACTCACTCAATTCTCATTTGTTCAGATTCTTGTCTGTCTAACTCCAGAAGACAGAGTTTATTTTTTTTTTGTTGCTTATCATTGTTAAATGGATGACAGCACAACCGTAACTAAACACTATAGCCCAAGAATAGATGCTCTTGTTATCTCCTCCACTTGATGAAGGATGCAGAGTGTAAAGTATGCAATCCATTTAAAAAATGACACTGGCATGTATATACATCTCATACGTATGCAACATCAGTGCTGTTTATACAGTCAGAAGGATTAACATATTATAAAAATAGTTAAATTGCAAATAATAATGCAGAGTTTAATGTGAAATGTATCTATAGCAGCTTGCTTTGGATGGAAGGTCAAATTTACAAGTAGCAAAGGGCCTTAAGGCTAGGGTCAGATGAGTGCATTTTGTACGGACTGTGCGTCCGTGCAGTACAGACGTACTTACTGACTGACAGCAAGGTAGTGACCACACAGTCCATTTTTTTCACTGACGGATTTTTTGACTGATTTAGCAGGGAAAATAAATTAAAATGAAAAAACATTCTGTCCGTCAAAAATGCTGGACGTATAAATGCAGTCCGTCTGACCTCGTTTCATCACTCACACACAAAGCTACACGGACGTTGCAGACGTGGCGCACTCCGCATATCCATTCTAGCAGTATTACGTTCTTGCCTAACCTGCGTCTGTTTGCCGCGTCCGCCATGCATCCGCGCTTCAGTGCGGACGTACTTTGTGTGTGGGGCTCCATTGGTCAGAATGCTATGCTGCCACGGACGTACAAATGTGCGGCAACACGGACGTGATAACTGCGCTCGTCTAACCCCAGCCTTAATCTTGCTAACATTCTTTTTTCTTCGTTAGTAGTTTGCCAGACTTCACTCTTTCTAACTCATTTTATAGACATTTAATGATACACAAAACAACTATTAAAACTCTGGGATTTAAGGAAATATTAAAGCCCTATTCCACTGTTATCGGTAACAGAGCCTGTAAGGGAAAAAAAATCAGTGAAAGTCGAAATCCCTTATTGGCTCCCTATTTCTGGGCCTATTTCAACCCAGGTGGAATAATTGGCAGCCACAAACAAATAGTAGAAACGGCACCTTGTGCCGACGCTCCTGTTGGCTCTTAGGCTTTGATCACACTAGCACACTGAGTGCGTCCGTGTGACCCCCCCCCTCTGCGTCCGTCGCAGCTTGCTGATGGCTCGATGGGGAGGGCCACACGGTGTAACATATGCAGTCTTCCCCGTCATAAAGCTACATCAGACGCAGGACGGTGCTACAAAGTGCGATCCTCCTATGGAGCGCTGAGCCAGGGGCGGATCCAAGGGGGCAATGGGGCAATTGCCCCGCCCCCAAACTGCAGTCCAGTAAAACGGCCGGTAGCTACACTTTTTCTTTTAGTGATGAGACCGGCCAGCTGCTACACTATAGCTGGAGGAGTTACTGTTGCTAGCTAATGGCAGGCATGAACAGGACACAGATCCTCACAGTGCAATGACGTCATTTCCAGGCGACCCCCTCCCCAGCAATGCTGGGAGATCGTCTGAAAGGGAGAGGGGATCCGTTCGATTCAGCGCCGTGGGAGGGACCAGCGCCGCAAGCCAGGCACCGCTTAAAAGGGGAGAGTCTCCCCTTTTAAGTGGTGCCTGGCTTTAACCCCTCAGACACCGGTTCGCAATTCGGCGAATTGCGGCCTAGCTCTGGTGGGGGCCGCCATCTTGGATGGCGGCTTCACCTCCGGTTTCCCCCTCGCCTCCTGACGTGAACGCGCATAGCGCGATGACGTCACATAGCCGGGGAACCCCTAGCTGCCTGGGGCTCCTCTGAACCCCAATATCTCCAGATCCATGGCAGCTAGGGGGTCATGGAGGGTGTCCTTCGAAAAGGTCTGACCATATTCTTTCAAATGATATCAAACGTGACCAAAGTCAAAAGTAAAGTAAAAAAATTGAAAAATAAATATATAATAAAAAAACCAAGTTTTTTTGTGTGTGCTTTTATTAATGCAGCAATATTGTTCACATTTCAATTATGATGTGAACAGTGATGCTGCACTAATGATTTTTTTTCTATGGGGTGCGTTTGCTAAAAATCACATAATTCCCCCCCCAAAAATGTAATGAGTCCCCATTTCAAATTTTTGTACAAGCGCACCCCATAGGAAATATAACCGCCAAAGCTCATGTGATAAAATGTGAAAAAACACTTTACACGATGATTAGTAACTGATTAAAAATTAAAATTTTATTGCATTTTTGCTATAATATACAGGCAGGACATGACGTATACATATAAAAATTATTATATTATGAATTTGCTGAGTCTGCCGAAAAAAGAAAAAAATAATTCTGGGTCATATAATAAAGCGTGGCTTCTAATCGCGTTTAAACATGATGAGCAAAAGCGGTAAAAATTAGCTCAACGCACAGATGCGAAATGGGTCAGCAGTGAAGGGGTTAAAATACCTTTTTAATTATTTAGACATTTTTTTTGTTTAAGTGCATATTAGAAGAATAGTAGAGCTTTGGTCTATTTTTATCTGGAGAGAGTGAGTGTGATGAGCACAGCCTGTGATTAGGTGCGCCTCTGCCTGTCACTGTGAACCCAACACCAGCTCTTAGCCAAAACTGGTAGCATGCCCCCCCGAAACCTGTCTCTGGATCCGTCCCTGCGCTGAGCGCACTAACTGTGCTCAGCGAGGTGGCCACACGGGTGTCAGAGTGGAAGGATAGTCCACTCTCATGGACGTTCCTTCCACTCTCAATTGCGACCATGGCCTAAGTTCCATTGGGGAGGATTGGTCATACAGATCACTGCACTTGATGAGATATCACTAGATGCTACTTAACCCATTCTAGGGCCAACAATTTGCTCTCAACAGTGATGCTGACACGCTGACTCATCAGTCAGCACATTGAAAATTTATTTTAAGTACCTGAAGCAAGCAGAGGTCTATAATGTAGGATGCCTTTTCCAGTCAAAGCTCTCACACCAGTGACATACCAGTGGAAGTCAGTGACATAGATTTTTTGATAGGGAATTACACAAAATTTCAATATATATGCGTTAGCAAAAAATGGTAACTCATCTATAGGGAGTGAGTCCCTGTCAAATGACATATGTTGGGCATGACAGACGTACTCCAAGCATATTATTAAATGTAGTGCTATGGCCAATTTACATATTCCAATGTAAATTTTACAAAAAATAGGCTACTCTACTAGAAGAACCTGTGAGGAATCTACAATGAAAACTCACTGTGGCATATTTTACTAAAACCAGGTTTCACTGAACCCCTTGCTCAGAGACTGTGGACTGTACTAAAACCTCGCTCCTCTGCTATACCCCTCCTTTAAGCTATTTGTCTGTTTATGTTTTAATGTTTAAAGTGGTGTTTTTGTGACTTTTCCCCAGCAGAACATATTCTAAATGCCGTTAAGCCTGTCCCTCATGCTCACTGTGTTATCTGACCCCAGGGGAAGCCGGGGTTTGAAAGCATGAGCTGGGTTTGACACCCCAGCCAATCACAATCCAAGGAGCTAGACGGGCCAACCCATCCCATTCAAAGACTACACAGCATTTACTTTAATGGAACCATCTGCAGAAACTTAAACCTCGGTGCCCTGAAAACCCTTTGCTCCAGCAGGGTGCTCTTCCAGGGTTATGGTCCTCCACATGGGAGCTTTCTTTGTGGTGATTTTCAGAAGGAAGCTCCATTGCTGAGCCTTTCTTGGCCCCAGGAGCTCAGGCAGCAGTGACCATGTGGCATCAACTGGAGGTAACTGCTACACTCTGCCATCCTTGCCCCTGCCTGCAGATTTGGGCGCATTTTGGACTGTGACACCCTAGCGGCCCGAGCTATCAAACGGTACCCCTGGATTGCCGCTGCTGCCCTGGAATCCCCCCAAACAAGAACCCTTGCTCTGTATGACTGCAGTTACAGTTATTTATAAGGCGCTACCAAGTACCATACCACTGTACAGTGGGAGAGACAGGATAACGAATATACGTGCAAGTTAAACACATAGGGCTAAATTACAATCTCCACACTAAAACGGGGGTGGTAGGGAGAAAAAACTGTGCCCGCAGTTTTCCCCCTACCGCCCACGTTTTAGCGTGGAATTACAATGCAGGCGCTTAAAAAGCTGCCTGCATTGTTAGCCCGCGCTACGGCCCCGCGATGCTTGCGGCAGCGCTGAGCGCAGCCACGAGCATCCACTCGATGGAGTCCATAGGACTCCATTGAGCCAGGCACCGGCGGTCACATGACCTGCCAGATCTCGCCTCGCATAGGTGTGCAGTGTGCATCAGTGGTGGTGTTGGTGTGTCTATTTGTTACTCGCCTCAGGTCATAGACACGAGAGTGAGCCGGTAACATTGAAAGTACTGTAGAAGAACCACAGACACAGAATGTGGTACAGGCTGTTGGTGCCATCTTTAACCCCTTACCGATAGGCGGGTTGTGGCTGCCGGGAGGGCGTACTAGCATGATGTCTCTCTGGCTGCTGTGGCGGCCCCTCCTCTGACCCACCTATACAGCTGACGCACGGTATAAGTCATTGGGTGCAGGGGGACAGCCTGAGTTCAGGCAAATGATGCGTGGCAACTGGTGGGCAGGCCTGATGCGTCCCATTGACGCCAGCGGGGCATGCTATGCCAGCCCGCGTCATTGAGTCACACTCACCACCGGGACGGCATAGTACGCCCCACAGCGTAAAAGGGTTACTCAACTGTGACAAGAGCAACACAACTCCTCCCCAGCACCAACCCACTCTACAGAAAGCACAAAGGACCACAACTAATTCTCAGTAAACCTGTCAATTTTATAAATGAAATAAGTAAAAATGTATTACTGATTTCAGCATTGCAATAAATAAATGACTAAATATAAGGGGACATGTTTTTTTTTCTAACCACTCATTTCCAGTCCACAACATATGCACACCCTAATGCTTAATTTGTCATGAGTGTTCCTCATCAAGGTCCTTTGTTTATTTTTATTTCTTTGGATGCCCTTTATCCATTTCAAAATAGAGTGTTAAAATTGCATGAATGGACTCCCTAATAATATGAGCTATGCATGCCAATGTGTTCATATTGGTTGTACAAGACTGAGTGGAAGTTTGTTCACCTTGATATGGTACAAAGAACATGTCGAGCTTCAGGGTCTAAAAGTTCTCCAAAGCTGCACCTGACATAGCATGACCTACAATAAGATTAATTGATCCTACATAAATGTGTATTCTTGGATCATCAAACTATCTTCGTTGTGTTTCACACATATGAAAACAAAGGGCCAATTTCTTAGTTCACATTAACATGGGGACGCTAATCGGGAAAATCTGCACCTGCAGATATCCCCGTAGCATCCATATGTTACTGTGATATTTTGGGGCAGGAGCTACCTCAGCACCTTGCCCCGGAACGCAGCGCTAACCGCAGTGATACTCGTAGTAGCTCTTCAGCATAGATGCAATTATTACCTCCTAGAGTCCATAGGGCCATGGAGGGTTGTGCTCCCGGACCACAAGCCCTACTCTCTCTCGCGCTAGCGAGATCCTGCAGCGCCACAGTGTTTGCAGAGGGAGACTGGGGACTATTTGTTCCCAGGCTCACTCTGCTCCCTGCCAGAAGAAGCGGTGGATCGTCCCAAGACGAGAGATGAGTATCAGAATTTCGACTATGTAGCGCTCTCCTTCTTTTGCAATCAGGAGGGTTGTTTATTTTTTAAAGAATACCACAGAAATGCATTATTTGTTATATTTGTATTGTTATTCACTGCTGAAAGGAAGCACAACACAAATACCCTGCCTCCAAATGTTTGGTAAGTAAAATTTAAATAAAATTCAGGCAAACGCGCATTGTGCTTTTGCACCTGGCAGAGCTTTTTGTGAATGTAAATATCTGCAAAAAGCCCAAAACTGTTAAATAATGTCTACAGTAACACTTTTTTGTAAGTTTTAAATAAGCATAGATGGCTGCTTTTTTAGAATGTTAGATTTATGGTGTGATGCATGAGATGTGTATAAGGACCCTTGTTCTGAAATGTTAAGTTCCAAACTATTGCATCAAGCGTTTCCAGTCATAATCCAAACGTGCCTTGCCAGATCAGCACTTTTCTAGCCATTTTTGGAGAGCTAAAACAGGGATAGCTTGCCAGGAAAACCTAAATCTTATCATAGGGACATTCTGGATGGAGTCGCAATGCCAATGCCCAGAAAGTAATCTCATGGACGATTTTGCCTTTAAATGAGTGTTTTATGTTCTTTTGATGGTTTTGAACTGTTAAACTACTTCTCGTCTGGAGAATGCCAAAGGATAAGCACGTAACGGACAAGGATACAACTTTCCTAATATGGTGCTGTTCAGCTTAAAGATGATAAAGGAATGTTTGTTTCTCCTTTAAGCTTGATAGCCATGGTGAGCCTTGCCAAAACAAATGAGGTCATTTCACTTGAGCTTTTAAAGATGTTACTGTAATAATACTTTATAGTCCGCAACAGTCCTTAGTGATCTGCTCCGAGTTGACATATGTGCATGCTGTTGTGATATTTGAAGCAGGTATGGGCATTATATTTCAATTCTGCATTTAATTACGTCAGATGGCTACTTTTTTTTATCTCGGAAAGTTGATATACCATCTTCATTATAGCAGAAAGGTCAAATTTTACTAAAATATATACCAAAAAAGTCTACTTTTACTACAATACACAATACTTATGCACATTAGAGACATGTGAAAAGAGGTTCTTTATGTCTTGAGAGGTGCCGGACAAAATCCCTACAGCCAGGTTCCCTAATGCCAACATCCAGACAGAACATGTGCCGACATACCAAGTTCCCTACACTGCCAACTTCCAGACATCCAAAATCCCAACAGCTAACCCTAATACTAACACCCTAACCCTTAGGGAGTTAGGCTTAGGGGTTATGGTTAGGTTTAGGGAGTTAGGGTTAGGGCTAGGTTTAGGGGGGTTAGGGCTAGGTTTAGGTGGGTTAGGGTTAGAGCTAGGCTTTGGGGGTTTGGGTTAAGGCTAGGTTTAGGGGGGTTAGGGCCAGGTTTAGGGGGTTAGGGCTAGGTTTAGGGGGCTAGGGATAGGGCTAGGTTTAGGGGGTTAGGGCTAGGTTTAGGGGGTTAGGGAGTAGGGCTAGGTTTAGGGGGTTAGGGCTAGGTTTAGGGGGTTAGGGTTAGGGCTAGGTTTAGGGGTATGGGTTAGGACTAGGTTTAAGGGGGTTAGGGTTAGGGCTAAGTTTATGGGGGTTAGGGCTAGGTTTAGGGGTTAGGGAGTAGGGTTAGTGTTAGCCGCTGGGATTTTGGATGTCTGGAAGTTGGCCGTCAGGGAGTTGTCTGTGTAGGGAAGTTGGCCATCAGGGAGTTGTCTGGAAATGCACCACGAGCACCTGTTTAATTGTTCTTAAGGCAGCAAAATAGATAAAATATCTGTGAGCCCATACACAAGCGGTAATGCTGTGTTTATGAATGGGCAACCCTGATTGGCTGCACAGCCAGACGTCTGGTCACTCATGACATTCCTACTTTTATGGGCATGAATGTCCACAGTTACACAAATCACAAACATGCCTCCATCTGGTCACACCCACTCCCTTCCAATCTCAAACCTGTTACGATTTCAGGGCCTGGTAAGGTATCTATAAAACCAGTAAAATACATGTTTTAGAAGCAGACGTGTCTGCTCGGTGAGCCAGTAGAATTAATGACTTAAAACTCATCTTCTTATGGAATATATTGACTTTTTCTAAGTAAATTAAGATACAAATACTAAGGTTGCTTTGAGAAGCAGAATTATTTGCTGTAATAACACATAACTTCTTCTTGTTCTGTTCTTCATTCTTACAATTATTCTTAGTCAAGAGATTACATTAAACAAGGTATCCTGAGATCTATATCCATCCAGAAGCACACTTATTTTATAATTTCTTAATATATTTGTAACAAAGTTACAAAACGTACACGTCCTTTAACTCCAAAAGCTGCTCACATAAAAGGTGTTCACTCTTAGAGCTTTCTGACAAAATAGGCATGATTTATTTACTGCTTTGTTTTTATCATGTTTCCAGTAGGGATGTGCGTTTCGGGTTTCGGAATTTCGGAATTTTCACGAAATTTCCCGATTCGTGTTTTCGGATGTGGCCGATTTTCCGAAAATTTTTAGATCCGAAAATGGCAGATCCGAAAAGTTTTCCGAGCCGAAACGAAATATTTTTGGAATTTTCGAATGTACTTGAAATGTGTCAAATCGAAATTTATTGCTTTGAAACGAGGAGAACAGACGTTCCGGAAAAACGAAAATTTTCGAAAATACGAAAAGTCGATACAAAAAACGAGCTAAGTGACACGAAAATACGAAAAATGGTCGAAATTCCGGGAAAAAATGTACACGAAAAACGAGTCGAGCCGAACCGAATCGAAACAGAAATCGGTCGAAACGAGCCGAATCGAAAAGTTTAAAAATCTGAAAAATCAAATCGAACCGAAAAAAAATCGGTGCACAAGCCTAGTTTCCAGTGTACATGTGTCTTTGAATAACTTTGTAGCAGTGTTTAAACTAACTTACTGATATCCAGTAAATCAGTGGTCTCCAACCCTGGTCCTCAGGGCCCACTAACAGGCCAGGTTTGTGAAGCCACAGAGCAAATCAGGAAAAGCAGTTTTGAGTTGCCCCTGTTGCCCGTGGATGACCAATAGAGAAGAGGCCATATGGTATAAGTTATTGAGGAAATTGTCTGTGGCCTGCAAATCTGGCTGTGGCCTGCAGTAAAAGAAAATTATTGGTGTGGTGTCAGTTATTGTGAAGACATTCTGGGATCCTGCCTGTAGCAGGAGACACAATAGTGGACATCTCAATGGATTACCTTGGGGAAATGCAGATTGAACCCTGCAATCACTGAGCAGCAAATCATATCACCTGTGCTGTGATTCAGATCTCTGCCAAACTTGGCCTGTTAGTGGTACTCAAGGACCAGGTTGGGGACCACTGCAGTAAATGACAGATTATGAAAACATTTTAATTTATATCATTGCATCAGAGGATACAGGCCCCCCTCATTGTGACTCATTCTGATTGATTCACTGTATTTTTTTCTGATATGGGACTCCACCTTTTACCATCCTCAGGCCCCCATCATTGTGACTGATTCTGATTGATTCATTGTATTTTTTTCTGGTATGAATTCCTGTATGAAGTGATCTTAAATCTTTAAGACTTCCACCTTAACTACCCCCTACCTGCTGATTTCCTATATGTTACCCCCCTAATCTAATTAGCAAGTGTGAATCTCCAGCTATTCCAGACTGCTTGGCACCAGGTGTGCGAGCTTAAATTCTCTGATTGCTACCACTCAGTGCTCATATAACAACAGGATCTGGCTCTCTGAGCCTTGGCTCTCAGCCTGTTCCTAAGTGGCCTGGTCTAAATGGAGTGAACAACTGGAGTTGGAGGAGCTGCAAGGTCCACATGCTAAATCTGGTTATCACACTGCTGCACATGCTCTCTTTCTCTTCTACTCTTTACCTCTGTCTTTTCCTAAAATGAAACACATATTCCTGTACCATCAACCCCTCTGCTATCTACATCTCACCCTCCCTTCTCTCTTCCCACATGATGGACTCCCATGATCTCCTTCTTGTTTCCTTGAAAACCGGTTTCCCTCTAATTGTCTGGCTCTGCTCCATTTCTGAGTTCACCTGTCGCCCTTTCCCCATCTCTGCCCTCCACCTTCTCTCCTTCAACCCATCTGGATTACCTAAACTCCCCCATCCCATACATGCACTCACAGAAATCTGCATGCTGTGGATCTCCATAAATTCTCCAATCTACTTCAACATCTCCCGCACAACGCAACCTTCGCCTCCCCTGACACTGCCTCTGACCACTATAACGCTACTCTAATCTCTGCTTTAGACACAGTTGCTCCTCCTCAACTCTGTAAGGCCCCAAGCCGCCAGCATCAGCCCTGGCACACCCTCCAGACATGCTACCTGCAAAGATGCTCACGCACTGAAGAGCGTGCGTGGAGGAAATCCCACTCTGAAGTGGATTTCATTCACTTCAAGTTTATTCTGTGGTCATACAATTCTGCCCTTCACTTGGATCTACTCTGTCCTCCAACCCTAAACGACTTTGATCCACTTTTAACTCTCTCCTCTCCCCACCTGCACCTCCCCTCTCATCTGCCTTTAGCGGTCAGGACCTGGCAGAATACTCCTTAAATAAAACTCTCACTGTCCGCAGCAACATCCTGACACAATCCACCACCTCCACTCCTAGAAACTCCCTCTGCTACCCTCTGCCGCTTCCTCCCACCCACTGAGGAGGAAGTCAATTCCTTACGGTCCTCCTCACATCTCACTACGTGCCTTCTCGACCCCATTCCCTCACATCTAATACCCCCTGTGATGGATCGGCCGCCACGATATTTATTTTGTTTAATTTTGTTTATATGTTGTTATATTTCATTTTCCCTTTATTTATGTAAACAAATTCAACTGTTACATTTGCTAAAAAAAGTTCCCAGTTTCTGATTAGTGATGAGCCGAACACCCCCCGTGTTCGGTTCGCATTCAAACTCGAACAATTTCAAAAGTTTGAGTTCGAACTCGAACACGAACCGAACTCAATGCAAGTCAATGGGACTTGAAAGTTCGATTTTTAGAGTGCCCTCCAAGAGGGCATATATGCAAGATATTTGCCATAAACGGTGTATGGGGGTCCAGGTAGTGCCCTGGGGGACAGGAAACCAGGACAAAAAGTTTTTAAAAAAAGTTTTTAAAGGAACAGTGAGTTTTCCATGAAATAAAGGTTAAGAACAAAAATGAAAAATTCCTTCAAATATCGTGCCTAGGAGGTCCCCATAACCTGCCCATAAAGTGGCGGATTGGTAGGATGTATAGAAACATTTAAAAACAAATAAATTACATTTCAAATGACGGTAAATGTTTTTCTTTTAATCTATTCATAAACAACTCCTTGGGGCAGCAGCCTGTGTGAAAAGAGGAGACATTTTAGGACACGCAGAACAAGTTTAGTGATTTTTTTGGCTAAATTATGGTGAAACGTATGCAGGCTTTGGATGAAAGTAACAATAGGTGCTTTAAAGTTGGGCCTTTAGTGTCGGCAACAGTGCCGTCACACCGTAACCCCTCTGTGGTATTGTGGAAGAGTGCAGGGTTGGACCCTGCGGTCAAATATTAAAATGATATGAATCTGGTATAGGCGTCAGTGCTCCCAAATATTTTGCCTTTGGTGACAGCAAGTGCCTTCACACCGTAACCCCTCTGAGGTATTGTGGAAGAGTGCAGTGGTGGAGGTTTTGGTAATGCAGAAGAGATCCCCGATCTATTCAGTTACATCAGCAGCTATAACAAAACCGGGTCAGCAATGTTTAGGCACTTGTACTGCGCTACTGTATATGGTGAGAATCGGCGCACACCAGTAGCAACAGGAAGCAAACAGAACAGGCAGGGAATACACAGAGAGAATAGTCAAATGGCAGGCAAAGTCGGCAACAGATCAGTTCCTCAGAACAAGCAGGGTCAGTAGCAAGTATACAAACTGATTCAGTAAACTAGCGATGAGGGAATAAAGGCTGAGACACACGGAGCGTGTAGCGACGCACAGCGTAGCGAAGCAAAGAGAAGCAAACATTTTGCAGGCTTGACTTGACTCCGCTCTGCCTCGCAGCGTGTCTACACTACATTACGTTTGCTTCTCACTGGACTCGACAGGAATCCACTAACTAAATTAAAATGTACACACAAAACCGTTTTATTTTCACAAAGCACATGTTATATAGACAAAAAAAAGTTTCTACTGAATAAAATACAGCAAAAATTACTGTTAATTTAATAGGAATAGTATAAAAATATAAAAAAAAGGTAACCCCTGATCATATATATTATAGGGACACGGAGCGCTGTGTATAGAGTAGGGATGCATTGATACCACACACAGACATATACGTATATATCAACACGCAGACCTATACATACGTATATATCAACACGCAGATATATACTGTATATACACCCACCCACAGACCTCAGACCATATATACAGATACGCACACGGGGGGGGGTCATGTGGACAATCTCAACTAAATGCACCCCCCCCATTTGGCTGATCCCTCCAGAAGAAATGTTGAACCCGACAGATAATATATATATTATTCCCTGCTCTATCGGATTCAACATTTCTTATGGAGGGATCAGCCAAATGGGGGGGGGGGCAATTAGTTGCCAAAATGTGTGTGTAATACAAGTCTGGATATATATATTTATAAGAATATAGATATATATCCTATATATATATATATATATATATATATATCATACCTGCCCTTACCTTCCCCTATAAATTTGCTAAAAATATACACACAAAAAAAACAAACCACTGCCTGAGACCCCGTGCAGCCCACATGCCACCCCCTCTACCTGGCTGAATGTATCTAATATATATAATTAAATATATTCAGCCAGGTAGAGAAAGAAAAAAAAAAGTTTATTTTATGTTCCCGGGAACATTTAAAAATATCCTCGGATTTTTTTTTTTTTAGAAATGTGTCGCCTTACCTTAGCTTGGTGGTCAGTGGGGGCTCCCTGGATCCTGGGGTTGTGGGGGGGGTCTGCCGTGGCCGCAGGTGCAGTGGCTCCCTCCCTGCGCTGCCTGTCTCTGCCACATGCACCCGGGCGGCTAGCCCGCACAGTCGCAGCTCTGTCATCCGGCGGCCGCATGCTCCTCAAGGGAATCCTTGGGATGCCCCGTCAGGCTGCCCTCTACAGTGCCTGATTAGAGGGCCGTGTCTGCCTGATGTTTTAGTTTCAAGAATGTTTTATCCCATAGGCTTCAAAGTTAAAAATATTTCTGTTTTAATTCAATATCTAATAAACCGTTGCTTATAATATTCTGCAGTAAAGAGTCTCTTTATTTCTAGATTTTTAAGCATTTTTTATACTTTTTTCAAAATTATTATTTTTTTCTAACTTTTGGCGAACATCCCAAAAAGTTCAACGTTCGCGAACTGTCGAACAGCCGATGTTCGAGTCGAACTCCGAACAGATCGAACCAAACAGCTCATCCCTATTTCTGATCTAATTGTGTCTTTCCCTCGCAATTCCCTGCACCAATCATGCCTGTAACCCCTCACGATTTAACCCCTTAAGGGCCGCTGACGTACCCTGTACGTCCTGTCCTCGGGTCTCCCTTAGACCCGCAGACGTACAGGGTACGTCAGCGGCGCCTAATCCCCCTCCCGCCCGATACTCACCTCCCTCGCTGGATCCCACGGCGATCTGGCAGGGAGGAAGCCTGCCCATGTGATTTACATGGGCAGGCGAGGCGGATGACGTCGCCACGCTGCGTGGTGACATCATCAGCAGGCGTCCCCATGCATTTCAATGGAGGGGGGGGCTCCTTCGGAGCCCTCTATCTCCCCAACCATTGAAGCTACTGAGATGCCGTTTGCACTGCTGGAGAGCGGTGTACAGGATTAACAGTTTCGCCGCCGGATCACGTTGCGGCACCAATTGGCGCCAAAACGCGATTCAAACCTGGAGGGGGGGCTGACATCTTGGATGTCAGCCAAGCCTCCAGGTCCCCCCCACCCACTGACAACCTCATCATATGTGTGAGGATGTCAGTGGGCCAGTTAACCATCTAGCTGCCATGTAGAGATAAGGGGATCCTAAGGATCCCTTTATCTCCCGATCCATGGCAGCTAGATGGTCATATTTGACATAATTTGAAAGGCCTGATTATGGCCTTTCAAATGATACCAAACATGACCAGGTTTGGTTTTAAAAAAAAATTAAATAATAAAAAAAATAAAAATAAAAAAATGGGTTTTTTTTAAAGTTTTTTGTCTGGGGGGGTTTAATTAAATAGGACCTAGGCTGTCATCTAAAAATAATTAGCACAAAATGGTCAGAATGAGCGCAGCGCACATAGGTGAACTGTCTCAGCAGTGAAGAGGATAAAAAGCAAACACATGTAAAAATTGGGTATTTCTAGTCTCGGGACAAAATTTTGAACCTATTTAGCCGGGGTCTTTTTGGGTGGATGTAGATTTTGGGGATTAACCACTTCAATGCTGAGGACGCGCTGAGCGCGTCCTCAGCATTACCGCTGGTATGCGGAGGACGCGCTGAGCGCGTCCTCCCATTGGGGTCAGCGTTCGGCCGGGTTCCGGCCGATCGCTGGCCCCCCCGGTGCGGGCTGACCTCCTCGATGTCAGCCCAGCATCCGGGACCGCAGCCGCCGGAATTAGGTGTCATCGCGGCAGCGCGATGACACCTAATTCAGGCGCCCCCCCCGCATGTGCGGAGGAGGCGCCTGAAAGGGAGGGGGGGGAGGTCCTTCGGACCTCTCTCCCTCCCGATCGGCGGCTCTGCGGGGGTTAACCCAGGCATCATTTGGAAGGGCACAGCCTGCCCTTCCAAATGGTGCCTGGCATTAACCCCTGGGGAGCTGGATCGCGAATCGGCGCTGAAAAGCGCCGGTTCGCGATCCTTTCCCGGAGCTGGCCGACATCTTGGATGTCGGCCAAGCCTCCGGGAACTCCCCCTGAGGACTGGCGTCATCGTGCTACGCACGATGACGCCAGTCCTGGACTTAACCCCTAACTGCCACCAACTGTGGAGATAGGGAGTTCCAATGAACTCCCTATCTCCCGATCCGTGGCAGTTAGGGGTTAATGTTTGGTATGGTTGGATCGGCCAGAGCATGGCCGTTCCAACGATACCAAACATCAAAGTGAAAAAGTTTGTCAAAAAAAAAAAAATGAAAAATAAAAATAAAAAAAAATTAAAAAACAAAAAACAAAATTATAAAAAAAAATAAACACTTTTTTTTTCTTTTTTTTGGTTTGTTAATGCAGCAATATTGTTCCCATTTCAATTGTAATGTGAACAATGATGCTGCACTAATGATTTTTGTATGCGGTGCGTTTGTTAAAAATAGTGTAATTTTCCCCAAAAAAAAATGTAACGAGACCCCATCTATATTTTTTTAACAAGCGCACCCCATACAAAATATAACCGCAATTGCTCGCATGTTAAAATGTGAAAAAAAACACTTTACACATTGTAAATTATTGAAAATACATATTTTATTGCATTTTTTGTTATAATATACAGACATGACATAACGTATACATATAATAATGACATATTATGAATCTACCGAGTCTGACGGAAAGAACGATATATAATATGTCTGGGTCATATACTAAAATAAGCCTTCAAAACACGTTTAAACATGATGAGCAAAACCGGTAAAAATGACCTCAGCACAGGGGCGGGAAAAGCCTCAGCAGCGAAAGGGTTAAATTACGAAAAAGTGTGTTTTTACCATTTTTTTCCTCATATTTCATATTTTTTTTTATAGTAAATTATTCGATATGATGGAAATAATGGTATTTCTAGAAAGTCCATTTAATAGCGGGAAAAAGGGTGTATAATATGTGTGGGTCGAATAAACGAGTAAGAGGAAAATTTGACCTAAACACTAACAGCGCAGAAACGTAAAAACAGCAGCGGTCACTAAAAGACGGATTTGTGTAAAACCGCCCGGTCACTAAGGGGTTAATTGCACATAAGTTAAGCAATTTTCTTTCTTCCAAAGTTATATTTCGTTCATACAAATTCTGCCCATGTGTCCCCAAGGTTTGTTGCTCTCCTTTGTTGCTCCGTTTTTAACCCAGCTCGCCCAGAAACCCTCTATCTTCTGCCCTGCACATCCCACACTGCTGTAACTTCTGGCAAGCTGCCAAAAGCGGACACTGGTTCACCTGCCTGCCCTGGAGCCTCCTTTGCCCCCACCATGGCACTTTTCAGACAGCAGGTCCCCAGGGATTGTAGCCTGGTGTGGGGTGATGTACAAGCGGAAGCGCCACCGGGATCACCCCTCAAGTAGACACCAAAACCAAGTTGGGTTTCAAAGCAGCAGAGGGGACCCTGCGCCGGAGACAAAGCTTGCGTGCCGGGGGGTGGAATTTCCCGGACAAGGAACGTCCCAGAGCGGGCCAGACAGATCAGCACCAAGAACTGGGCTTGGGCTGGAGGCAGTGGCAGCCCATGTTAAGAATACAAAAAGGGTTATGCTAGAGACAGTGGAAAAACAGGCACCAGGATATCTGAGGAGGGGCTGGGAGAGAACAATGGGACTGTCCCCTATAAAAGTACCATGTATGTGTTGTCGAAATAAACTAATTCTTGCTGTTTAATACAATACTGATTCTCGACTAGTATGTGGGGGGAAATGACTGCGTTTTTCTGAGGGTTTTCCCATCAACTCGGCAGCGCTGACAACTCACTGAGCCAGCGTCCCAGCGAGCTCCAGGATCGATCGGCGGAACGGCAGATCTACTCGGCGCAAGTAGTGGCAATCTATCACACCCCCACTCTCCTCCTCCCTCATCCCTGCTCTCACACTTATCTTCAACCTATCTCTCTCCACTGGCTGCTTCCCATCTGCCTTTAAACACGTGCAGGTTACCGCTATACTAAAGAAACCCTCCTTCGAAGATCCCAACTCTCCATCCAACTATCATCCTGTATTACTGCTTCTGTTTACCTCTAAGCTCTTGGAAAAACTAGTTTTCAACCACCTCTCCCTCTTCCTATCCTCTAATTCCCTACTTGGCCCCCTGAAATCAGGCTTTCGTCCCCTACACTCAACTGAAACTACCCTCATCAAAGTCACCAATGACCTCGTAACTGCTAAAAACCACGGCCACTGTTCTATTCTCATCCTACTTGACCTCTCAGCTGCTTTTGACACTGTCGACCACCCTCTTCTTCTACAGACTCTCGGCTCTCTCAGTCTCTGTGACACTGAGCTATCTTGGATTGACTCTTGTTTGTCTAACAGGTTCTTCTATGTCATTTGCTAGTAAATGTTCCTCTTCAATGCCTTTATCAGTTGCCGTATCTCAATGCTCTCTTTTAGGCCCTCTGCTCTTCTCTATTTATACCTCCTCCGTGGGCAAAATCATTAACAGCTTTGGCTTTAATTGCCACCTCTGGTGGTGATACTCATATCTACCGCTCTACCCCTGATCTCTCTCCTCCTTTTCTTTCCAAAGTCAGTTGCTGTTTATCATCTCCTCCTGGATGGCCTTTTAACCCCTAATGATTAACATGTCAAAGACTGAGCTCCTACTAATTCCTCGCTCTAATGTCTCCCCCACTTCTCTATCATGGTCTGTCAGGGTGGCATCTGGCTTGTGCCATGGTGGGACCCAGTTTCAGGGTTAGGGGGGTCTGAGCCCAGTGTGCACAAGATGGGATACATATATGGTACCTTTGGATAATCAGACACGGGGAGATCCACGCGAAGTACAGGAGGGTTTTCCAGAGAGCGCAGTTAGGGGGTGATTTGACTATGTAATAATCTTCTAGCTGGCCTTCCCCTCTCCCTTCTTTTCCCCCTACAATCCAATCTGAATGCCTCTGTCAGGCTCATCCACCTCACCCGCCACTCTTTCTCTACTGCTCCTCTCTGCGAATCCCTTCACTGGCTCCCCATCCACTGTAGAATTTAAATTCAAAATCCTCACCCTGACCTACAAAGCTCTCTCTAACTCAGCTCCTCACTACCTGTCCTCACTAATCACCAAATACACCCCAGCCTGCTCCCTAAGGTCAAACAGTGACCTGCACCTAGCTTTTCCCCGCATCACCTCTTCCCATGATAGACTGCAAGATTTCTCACGCACAACCCCATCCTCTGGAATGCTCTTCCTCGTATGTCAGACTTTCCCCTAGTTTCCCTTCCTTGAAACACTCCCTTTAGACATTCCTAGTAGGGATGGGCTGGTGGTTCGATCCGAACCTGAGTTCGATTCGAACATTGCCCGTTCGAAAGTTCTCGAATATCGAACTTTTTGGGACGTTCGCCAAAAGTTCGAAAAAAATAAAAAGATTTTGATTTTTTTTTAAAAAATGCTTAAAAAATCCTAAAAAATCTAAAAATAGACTCTTTACTGCAGAATATTATTAGCAATGGTTTAATAGATATTGAATTAAAACGGGAATATTTTTAACATTGAAGCCTATGGGGTAAAACATTCTTGTTGCTAAAACATCAGGCAGACGAGGCCCACTAATCAGGCACTGTAGAGGGCAGCCTGCCGGGGCCTCCCAAGGATCCCTTGAGGAGCATGCGGCCGCCGGATGACAGAGCTGCGACTGTGCGGGCTGGCCGGCCAGGTGCATGTGGCAGAGAGGTGACGCAGGGAGGGAGCCACGGTAGACCCCCCCCACAACCAGGATCCAGAGAGCCCCCACTGACCACCGGGCTAAGGTAAGGTGACACATTTCTAATAAAAATAAAATCCAAGGACATCTTTAAATGTACCCTGGAACATAAAATAATTTTTTTTTTCTTTCTAATACTCACCTGATTCCTGGATCCACAAACAAGCGCAGCCTCCTGTCAAGGCAACTACGCGCGCTGCTGTGAAAGACGCCGGGTTAAGCTGCTCACTATCTGTCTATCCTAGACCCAGATAATGACTGCATGGACAACAATCCCTGTGCGCTCGCTTACCTATCCGTCCCCGCACACTTTCTCTCGCAACAGGCACGTAGCGCGCAATAAAGTGGTCCCAGGATTGCAACGCAGTACCAATCTTCTCTTGAATTGGGTAGTTACTACATTTCCCACAATCCCTGTGCCCACTTTCTTATTCTATTAGTTATGCTGCCACCAGTTCCCCTGAACTCTACACGCGTCGCAGCAAAAGACGCAGGGCTAAGCAACCCACTATCCGTCTATCGTAGACCCAGATAATGACTACGTGGACAACAATCCGCCACTCACTTACCCAACCGCCCCCAGCGACCGCAACTCACAATTTCATAGCTACCCGAGCTTAACACAACAAGCAATACTCCAGTCTCTTTAGTTAGCGATGCAAAATGCGCAGCCGGCTTCCCCACTACAGTAATAGCATATCTTCTCGTTAAAGCTAGCATCAGACTGTAGAGGTGCTGCCCGGCTGTGTGAGGATTCATATGCTGCATTATTATACTGTAAAGGTGCTGCCTGGCAGTGTGAGAATTCATATGCTGCATTATTATACTGTAAAGGTGCTGCCCGGCAGTGTGAGGATTCATATGCTGCATTATTATACTGTAAAGGTGCTGCCCGGCAGTGTGAGGATTCATTAGCTGGCACCAAAGGTCCAATTTTAATGCACCTATTGTTACTTTCATCCAAAGCCTGCATAAATTTCACCATAATTCAGCCAAAAAATCACTAAACTTGTTCTGCGTATCCTAAAACGTCTCCTCTTTTCATATAGGCTGCCACCCCAAGCAGTTGTTTATGAATAGATTAAAAGAAACACATTTACCGTCATTTGAAATGTCACTTTTTTCTTTTTAAATGTTTCTATACATCCGACAAATCCGCCACTTCACGGGCAGGTTATGGGGACCTCCTAGGCACGATATTTGAAGGAATTTTTCGTTTTTATTCTTATCCTTTATTTCATGGAAAAATCACTGTTCCTTTAAAAACGTCTTTTTTTTAACTTTTTTCCTTGTTTCCTGTCTCCCAGGGCACTACCCGGACCGCCATACACCTTTTGTGGCAAATATCTTGCATATATACCCTCTTGCAGGGCACTCTAAAAATCGAACGTTCGAGTCCCATTGACTTGCATTGAGTTCGGATCATGTTTGCATCCGAACTGTAACTTTTGAAATTGTTTGAGTTCGAATGCGAACCGAACACGGGGGTGTTTGGCTCATCCCTAATTCTTAGGGAAGCCTACCACCCGACTCACTAATACACTTTACTGCCCCAACCAGTCCATCACTCTCACCTTGCAGTTCTCTCCTCCTGTTTACACCCCAACCCTTCTAGTAGATTGTAAATCCCCAAGGGAATAGGGCCTTTGCTTACTTACTGGTTTGTCAAAATGTTGTTCAGTCTCAATGTATTGTAACCCTGTCTATATTGTGCCCATTGTTCAGCACTGTGGTATAAGCTGGCGCTATATGAAATAATAACAATAATGGGATACTATTGATATTGTCAAATCACTAAACATGGCTTTGTTATTCAATTTTTTTCCCCATGTGCTGCCATAAACCAGCAATCTATTTTTGACCCACATTACCCTCTGCAGAGATCCCTCCATTACCTGTACCTTTATGATCATTATGCAATCTGCACAAAATAATTCCCCAATATAAGAATGATGTCTGCAACTGTCTGTTTACAGTCTATCAATGTAATGCAGGCCGTCGTTGTCCAACTGTCTGCAAACATATTTGTACGGCACAGGACAATGACATTTTAAATTCATTAAAAATGGACAGCTGTATCCTTCACCTGCTTTAAAGCGAATTAAACCATTCACAGGGCGGTAATTCGGCATTTTAAGTTATAATGTGTCCTATCTGATGTATTTCAAGGTGTAGTCTCACTTTTGCTGTATGAAATAATGTTTTTGTTTTTTTCTGTTTTCTAGGGAATTCGGTTTGATCCAGAAATTCCTCAGACGTTACGGTTAGAGTTTGCCAAAGCAAACACAAAAATGGCCAAGAGCAAGCTCGTCGGCACCCCAAATCCCAGCACACCTCAACTGAATAGCGTACCTCAGTTTATCTCCAGAGATCAGTGTAAGTGTGAGATTGACTTGGATTACTTTTAATCGTCGTTTTACTATTGTATGTCATTTTTTTAAATTTGACATTTAACTGCTATCATCATCTTTGGAGAAACCTGGTATTCTAGAAATGTAGCAGTGGTTCAGTGGGTGCTGTAATATAACATTTTTGCAATCAGTTAAAATTATTTTAAAACTAAATCATTTGAAAAAAGGGCAAATTTTAAAATACCGTGTGCCATGAGGGCAGATCATTTTATGCCATCTACTGTATGCTCCGACCAGTTCGCAAGGCCGCAACTGAAACATGTATTAGTGATTCACACACTAACATTGTGTCAACCCCGAAAAACACAGCCTGTTTGAAGGTGCTAAAGGTGCTAATTTTCACTAAATATAGTAAAGTTTTCACATTTACAAAAGAAACAATAATTAAAAAATATGCTATTTCATTTCCTAGACACATCAGCATGTTCCTTGGCTACCTTTTCTGTGTAAGCCGATGCATATCTTAGGTCAGCCTAAGGTCTGCCAATGCTAAGATTAGTAGTGAAAAAAAGGGCTTTTTTAGTAGGTTATAAATTCAACCTTCTTAAGTCTGGTATCATAAACATTACAGCAATTGACACTACTGTCCGATTTCTAGTTAAAAGGGCGATCTCAGCCTTGAGCCGGATCTTGTTCACACATTGTGAGCCTTTGTTGTTGTGTGCAGGAAGGAGGAGGAGAGAGAATACTATTGATATCAGGTTATAGAGTTAAGGGTTCAACTCTCAAGTAATGTACAACAACGGATTTAATGCACTTCTCTATTTTTCAACTTAAAAAAGCTAATAATTTGCAATATTTAGCATGCAATTGAACACTACTAGAACATCCAGCCAGGGCTGTCAAATTCATGGGCCCCCAGGTGTTGATGCCTACAATTCGCAGAATTCTTTCAAAGCCATCTATTGCTTTGAAAGAATTCTGGAAATTGTAGGCATCAACACCTGGGGGACAGGGAATCATGGGAGTTGTAGATCAGACACATCTTGGGGGCCGGAGATTGACAGCCCTGCTTTAAGCGATGGCTGCTTTCTCATTTAGCCTTCCAATAAAGGAGCTTGAGGTATAAGTAGTCTTTAAAAATGAATAAGTCAACAGCAACATATGTATAGATAAAAAATCTAATAATATAATACTGCAGTATGATAAATGAAGGAAATAGAACTATTTAATGAAGCGAATAGTTGGCCTGGTCCCATGACATGAAAAGACAGATGAGTCCTTCTAATTGTATTTGCCATAAAAAACAGACTATTTATTTATTTATAAAGGATTTTACCAGGAAGGATACATTGAGATTTCTCTCGTTTAAAGGGATACTCTAGGCAACATGACCACCTAAACTTTTTTAGGTGGTCATGATGCCCGGAGTATGCTGCCCTCTGTCCCCCCTCCCTCTGCTCAGCAGTTCAGCTGAAAAAGCTGAAAACAGCTGAGAGGCGGAGGAGTTTACTCCGCCCTCCCAGCTGTCAGTCAGCAGAGCGGGATTCAGATTTCCCGTATGACGGAATGGGATGTTGTCCGCCTGCGGGTGTGCTCTATCTGCGTGCCCCGGCGCTTACCGCTGGCCCGACTACCGAGTGACGCGGCACTCGGCGTCTCGTGCGGCCTGGCGTGACCCTGGGGAAGGGTTAGCGGGCGGTGGAGGGGACCCCTGCCTAGAACCAGCCCGACCACTGAGCCATACGGTACTCAGCGTCTCGAGCAGCTGGTTCACTGACCTTGTGGGGGTGGAGTACGTCTGCGGGCGGCCGGCCGATTTCGGGGATCGGATCTCTTCCGGCGGAATATTCGGATCTGATTGCGGAGGACTTTCGGATCTTAGATGGATGTAGCTTCGGATCTTGCGGGATCGGCAGAGTCTTCGGATCTTACCGCAGTCTCTCGCAATACCGAAGCGCGGTACACGGCCGCGCCCTTCGGATCGGATCTCGGGCTAATAGTCTGGGAACCGAACACCATACGCTGCGCCTCGGTCCTGATGCGAGATGCAGGCACAGAGCGCTCGGTTCGGTTCGGATCGAGTTGGACACCGTACCCTGAGACCGCGGGGGATACTCAGACGATGAGGTACGGCGGAGAAATAAAGACATCAGTCGAGGCTGGATGCACTGGTAAATCTGGGTTTATTATTCACAGCTCAGGCATTTATCAACTTTACACAAATTATGAATACAATGGGAATCCCTGCCCGCCCTCACAGGACCCATTGGCCATTACAGTTCGGGGAGTCGCCGATTCGGACCGGATGGTCCGAATCGGCCATTTTACGATTTGAACCGGATGGTTCGAATCGGCCATTTTACGATTCGAAGAATCTGATAACGGCCACGAGGCAATCGGAAAATGGCGGCGGGCAAGGCAGACAAAGGGAATACATTTCACAACACAAACGGGGACACTTTATTACACCACACATAACCACATCTAAATAAACGTACTCCAAAACTCCGGGCGTGCCACCGCACCTAATTGTCCATGGCCATATCACTGTCACTGTGCACCGCCCCTGGCTGAGGGTGCTGAGCCATTCCGTGACACTCCTCCCCCCCAAGGTCCGACGCACTCGGTTGGACCCCAACGGGTCGTACCGAGGTAGTCGGGGCTCCCCAATCCCCTGGTTCCCGGGCCAACTGCCGCGATAACCCATCTGCATTACCGTTTTGCGACCCGGGCCGATATTGAATTGTAAAATTGAAGGGTTGGAGAGCCAGGCTCCACCGCAACAGGCGGCCGTTCTCCCCCGCCACCCGGTTAAGCCACACCAAGGGGTTATGGTCGGTCATCACGGTGAAGGACCGACCGTAGACATAGGGTTGGAGCTTCCGTAGGGCCCAGACCAAGGCCAGGCACTCCTTCTCCACCGCAGCATACCCCACCTCCCGGGGTAACAGCTTCCGGCTGATGAACGCCACTGGATGGTCCCCCCCATCGTCCCCTACTTGACTTAGGACAGCTCCCAGTCCGAACATGGACGCGTCTGTGTGAACAACAAAACGTTTATTATAGTTGGGAGCTGCTAGCAGGGGAGCTTGGGTCAGGGCGGCCTTCAGTTGCCGAAAGGCCTGTTCGCACTCCGGGGACCACAGGACTTGGCGAGGTAGGGATTTCTTTGTCAGATCAGTCAGGGGTTTGGCCAGGTCACTGTAGTGGGGTACAAATTTCCTGTAGTACCCCGCGGTACCCAGGAAGCGAGGACCTGGGTCTTGGTCACAGGGGTGGGCCAATCTAGGATAGCCTCTATCTTAGCGGGCTCTGGCCGTTGTATCCCGCACCCCACCCGGTGGCCCAGATACTGCACTTCGGCCATCCCCACTTTGCATTTCTCCGGCTTCAGGTCAGGTTGGCGTCCCTAATCCGGCCCAGGACTGTCCCCACATGGTCCAGATGTTCCTCCCAGGTCTGGCTATAGATGGCTATGTCATCCAGGTATGCGCAAGCGAATCCCTGGAGGCCATCGAGGAGGCGATCGATTAACCGCTGGAAGGTAGCAGGGGCGTTCTTCATCCCGAACGGCATGACTCGAAACTGGTACAAGCCGAACGGGGTGATGAAGGCCGACTTCGGGGTCACCTCCTCGGCAAGGGGAATCTGCCAATACCCCTTGCACAGATCCACCGTGGTCAGAAAATGACCCCGGGAGATCTGGTCTAGCAACTCGTCGACTCGGGGCATGGATAAGCGTCTGTAATGGTACAGTCATTTATCCGCCGATAGTCGACGCAGAACCTGGTGGTACCGTCTTTCTTGGGCACCAGGACCACGGGCGACGCCCATGGACTGGCCGACGGTTCAATGACCCCCAGCTCCAGCATCTCCCGGATCTCGGCCCGCATGGACTCGCGGACCGCTTCCGGGAGCCGGTATGCAGGTTGCCGAAGGGGTCTCTGACCGGGCGTGTCCACCTGATGGATGGCCTGGTCCGTGTATCCCGGGAGAGCCGAGAAAACCCCCGGGTAGGCGAGAAGCAGCTGCCACGCCTGCACCTGTTTCTCGGGTCCTAACTCCTCCCCCAGCTGCACCTGATCCACCCCGGAAGGCTGCTTGGCTACCCCCGGAAGTTCCTCCAACGGAAATGGTTCCGTCTCCTCGGCAGCCGGCGCGCATATGGCGTCCACCGTCTCCGGCCGCTCATGGAAGGCCTTCAGCATATTGACGTGGAACGTCCGCTGGATTCTGGTGTCTGCGCAGCTAACAACCACATAGGTGGTATCCCCCAGCTGGGTTACCACCTTGTAGGGACCTTGCCAGGCCGCCTGCAGCTTGTTCTGCCGCTGTGGTTTCAACACCAGAACCTTCTGCCCCACGCAGAACGAGCGACTGCAAGCAGCGCGGTCGTACCACGCCTTCTGCTGAGCTTGGGCCGTCTCCATGTTCTCCTGCACGAACCCCGCGAGTTCCGCCAAGCGCTCCGGAGCTTCAAGACGTAATCCAACACAGGAACCCCTCTCCTCCTGTTCCCCCTCCCACTGAGCCCTAACCAGATCCAGCGGTCCTCGCACCTGGCGCCCATACAGCAGCTCAAAGGGGGAGTAACCGGTGGATTCCTGAGGAACCTCCCGGTAGGCGAACAGCAGGTGGGGAAGATACTTCTCCCAATCCCTGCTCTCGTGCACAAAGGCCCGAATGAGCTGCTTCAGGGTCCCATTAAACCGCTCGCACAGCCCATTGGTCTGAGGGTGATACGGGGCGCTGTGCAGCGCCCTAACACCACAGAGACGCCAGAGCTGTTGGGTGAGCTCCGCGGTGAACTGGTACCCTGATCGGGTAGGATTTCTCGGGAAACCCCACCCGTGAACACCCGGAGGAGCGCATCCGCTACGGTGTCCGCCTGGATGTTGGCCAAGGCCACAGCCTCGGGGTACCGGGTGGCATAATCCACTACGGTAAGGATGTACCTTTTACCGGTGGCACTGGGCATGGCAACGGCCCAATGATGTCGACCGCCACCCGGCTAAAGGGCTCCTGAATGATGGGCATGGGGCGCAAGGGTGCTTTCGGGTGATCCCCGGCCTTCCCAGTTTTTTGGCAAACTGGGCAGGTGCGGCAATAGCGCGGGTGTCTTCGCTAAGGCGGGGCCAGAAAAACGCACGCGCCAACCTGTGCCGGGTTTTCGTCTGGCCTAAGTGACCTGCAAGGGGGATGTCATGGGCCAAGCGCAGAAGTTCCTGCCTAGGGCCCTGAGGCACCACCAACTGCTTCTGCGGGACCTGCTTCTTCTTGGCCCCCTCCCTCACGGTGTACCGGTAAAGCAGCCCATCCTCCCACTCTATCTTGTCCTTTCTCTGGTCGTCCAGGCCCTGACCGGCTCGGTCCCGGTAGCCCTGTAGTGTGGGGTCGGTCTGGGTCTGGTGGCGAAGCGTCTCCGGGGTACTCCACGGGGAAGGGAGGTCAGGTGGGAAGGGAAGGGTCGGGTCCCGTCGGGATATGGGAGGTGATGGCGGTCTGGGAAGTCTGGGCAGTCGGGGCGGTTTAGGAGGTCGGGGAGGTTTGGGAGGTCGGGAAGGTTTTGGTTGAGATCTCACCTGGGTCCCGTTCGGAGTGCCCCTGCCGTGGCGTTGGCTCTGTTGCCTAGTGGTTACCGGGGTAGCTGCATCTGTGGAGTAAGCAGAGACTAGCCGCCCCAGGTCGTTACCCAGGAGCACCTCGGCCGGCAGTTGCTTCAACAACCCCACCCTCACCTCCCTCTCCCCGTTCCCCCAGTCCAGGTGAACCAGGGCCGTCTCGAGCCGGAGCACCTTTCCCCCCGCCACCCGTACTGCAACGGTGCTTCGCAGACGGTCGCTCGGCGGAATCAAGTGAGGCCGGACCAGGGTAATGGTAGCCCCGGAGTCCCGCAGCCCCTCAGCGGGCCGCCCGTTTATCCACACCGCCTGACGGTGATGACGACGGTTGTCGTCCGCGGCGGCTTGCACGGGGTCGGCCTCATGTAGCTGCTCCCATTCCTCCGGGGCCTCCGGCCACAGAGTTTCGGCGTCGCAACAATGGACCGTCGACGATGGCCTGGCGGCCGGTCGGGTCAACTCCGGTCGGTTGGGGCAATACTGCTTGTAGTGCCCCTCCTGGTTGCACCCGTAGCACCGGACATTAGCCATGTTGGTGGGCCGGCTGGTGGGCCGTGCTGCCGGCGTCCGGACCGCCGGTGGTGGGGGTGGTGGAGGTGGTGGAGCGGGTAGAGCTGGGCGGACGGGCAGGGATCGCTCCCCCCCGGACATCTTCCGAGTGTCCGTGTATTCGTCTGCCCAGGTGGCCGCTTGTTGCACTGTCTGGGGCTTCTTGTCACGCACCCACTCCCGGATAGCGGAGGGGGTGTGCTCGAAAAACTGCTCGAGCAGCAGCAGTTGGGTAATCTCCGTTACCGTCTCCGCTTGGCTACCCGAGAGCCAGGTGCGCAAGTCCCGTTGCAACCGATGGGCCCACTCCACGTGAGTGGCGCCATTGGGCCGGCGAGAATTCCGGAACTTCACCCGGCTGGCTTCAGGGGTCACAGCGAACCTGCTCAGCAGCGCCTGCTTAACGTGCGAGTAACTGGTGGCCTCTTCGTCTGGCACCGTGCGATAAGCCTCGGCGGCCCGACCGGTCAGCTTACACGCCAAGATCCTCACCCAGTCGGCACGGTGCACTTCATGCACTCGGCACAGGCGCTCGAAGTCCTGGAGGTAACTCTCTATCTCCTCCTCTGCTTCCCGGAACTCCTTGAACGCCTGAAAAGGCACTTTGCGCCCGGTGTAACGGTCCGAAGGGGAACGGCTACTCCGTCGGCTTCGCACTTCAGCCAGCCGTAGCTCGTGCGCTCGCTCTCTCTCACGCTCCTCTTCCTGGCCGAGTTCTCGGACCAGACTCCGCATCTCAGCCTCCGATGGGGCCGGACCCATCATAGAGATCCGCTCTCGCATCTTCCGGCAAAAGTCGCTGTCTTCGGGCTCGGCGGGGACGGTTGCCGGCGCTATGTCCGCAGGCAACGCTGCGAACGCCGCCTCTTGGTCCATCCTCCTCAACTCCTCCATCATGGTCTCCCGGCTCTTGGAGCCCGGGGCGCCTCCCCGGTTCTCCAGCATGCCACGCAGGACGTCCCGTTTGTAGGCACTGTACCCGGTCATGATGAGGGTCCCCCTAGGGCCTGCAGAGAGCTTATCCCACCGCTGCCACCAGTATGACGGAATGGGATGTTGTCCGCCTGCGGGTGTGCTCTATCTGCATGCCCCGGCGCTTACCGCTGGCCCGACTACCGAGTGACGCGGCACTCGGCGTCTCGTGCGGCCTGGCGTGACCCTGGGGAAGGGTTAGCGGGCGGTGGAGGGGACCCCTGCCTAGAACCAGCCCGACCACTGAGCCATACGGTACTCAGCGTCTCGAGCAGCTGGTTCACTGACCTTGTGGGGGTGGAGTACGTCTGCGGGCGGCCGGCCGATTTCGGGGATCGGATCTCTTCCGGCGGAATATTCGGATCTGATTGCGGAGGACTTTCGGATCTTAGATGGATGTAGCTTCGGATCTTGCGGGATCGGCAGAGTCTTCGGATCTTACCGCAGTCTCTCGCAATACCGAAGCGCGGTACACGGCCGCGCCCTTCGGATCGGATCTCGGGCTAATAGTCTGGGAACCGAACACCATACGCTGCGCCTCTGTCCTGATGCGAGATGCAGGCACAGAGCGCTCGGTTCGGTTCGGATCGAGTTGGACACCGTACCCTGAGACCGCGGGGGATACTCAGACGATGAGGTACGGCGGAGAAATAAAGACATCAGTCGAGGCTGGATGCACTGGTAAATCTGGGTTTATTATTCACAGCTCAGGCATTTATCAACTTTACACAAATTATGAATACAATGGGAATCCCTGCCCGCCCTCACAGGACCCATTGGCCATTACAGTTCGGGGAGTCGCCGATTCGGACCGGATGGTCCGAATCGGCCATTTTACGATTCGAACCGGATGGTTCGAATCGGCCATTTTACGATTCGAAGAATCTGATAACGGCCACGAGGCAATCGGAAAATGGCGGCGGGCAAGGCAGACAAAGGGAATACATTTCACAACACAAACGGGGACACTTTATTACACCACACATAACCACATCTAAATAAACGTACTCCAAAACTCCGGGCGTGCCACCGCACCTAATTGTCCATGGCCATATCACTGTCACTGTGCACCGCCCCTGGCTGAGGGTGCTGAGCCATTCCGTGACATCCCGCTTCTGCCGACTTTTGCCGAATAGGAGACGTCATCGCGCTTTCAGCGCGATGACGTCTCCAACTTGCCGCAGTAGCTGGCGCCAGCGGCTGAGGGTTTAGTGTTGCGCGCATCCTCTTGCGCGCAACGATAATCCTCAGAGGGAGCTGGGAGGAAGCCTGCCGATTGGCTGGCTTACGTGAGAGGCGCGCATGCGCGCTTCTCACGTAAACCAGAAGGCAAGTAGAAGCAAGAAGGACGGGAGCGGAAGAGGAGGGAGGTGAGTATAAAAAAAAGAAAAGACGCCGCTGGAAACAAGTGGATTTTAGGGTAAGTATTGCAGTTAGAAAAAAAAAAAAAGATCCCTAACGACTTATTAAGGGAATAGGGATAGAGTAAGATAAAAAAACGGGGGGGAAGGGGGTTTGAGTGGAGTGTTCCTTTAAGTATGTCCTGGGTTCAGCAACATTAAATTGTTACAGTGTTACAGAAATACAAAGTAATAAAATGCAAAATATTAAAAAAATTGCACAAATGTACAGATTAATAGAAAATAAATATAGTCACTATGTTCCAAGTTTACAGGTGCATTCTGTATTGAGGTATGTTAATAGGGAGCTCTTAAGGGACTTTAGACTGGGGGAAGATTTGATGGCGCCTGGGATATTATTCCATAATTGCGGTGCTCTGTAGGAAAATGAGGATCGAGACACTTTTTGTATTGTGGTATTGCAAGTAAGGTGCAGGTCCTGGATCGGAGGTTATAGGATGAGGGAACTGCTGGGGGAAGCAGTCTATTCAGGTAGGGTGGTAGCTTCCCAGAAAAGCTCTTAAACACCAGGTTGGAAAGGTGAAGAGTGCGTCTAGATTCCAGCGACGGCCAGTTTAGCGGTTGCACATATACTCCATGTTATATGGAGACATGCTATGTGAGCTCTCTGTTGTGTGCATTTTGCATCAAATCCCTAGTCTTATCAGTGATTTGAGAAGAAGTGGTGTCTGTCTACTTTATAAAATTGTAGGATTCACTAAAAACACATAGTGAGAAAGGGAGAGGTTTGTGAGGTACCTGTGAATGAGCATCATTACTAGTGGCCTGTTCTACGGTGGGACCCGCTCACTAATGGTCAAGTGAGGCATGGTAGTATTGAATTCCTATCAGGGTTATTCAAAGAGATCCGAATGGCTGGAGAAAGGAAACCGAACGCTGAAAATCAGTGTTCGGTTACCTTTCTTGGGCATTCGGCTATCCAGAGAGCAGGCAATACGCCAAATCCTGGCGAATTGCCTGCACATACGGTGCCTGTTCGGTGCCTGTTCGAAGGCAGTGAAATCCCCATAAAAAAGCACTGCTTCGGCTATTCAGAGAGCACAAACCAGCAGTGAAAGGTTCCCGAATTGCCCTGCTATTCGGTGGTTTCATTCGACAGGTTTATTCAGGAGAATCCCATAGGCTTCAATGTTAAATATATTCCCGTTTTAATTCAATATCTAATAAACCATTCATTATAAAATTCTGCAATAAAGAGTCTCTTTATTTATAGATTTTTTAGGAAATTTTAAGCATTTTTCTGGATTATTTAATTTTTTTTTAAAAGTCCGTTTTTTTTTTTTTAAGTTTACTTATTTTTTCTGTAACAGCCCTTTTTATTATCATTTATTATCATTCCCTGGACCTCATATGTAAATTTCAGACATTTTCGCTCAGTAGTTTTTTGCAAACAGCGTTTCACTTTTCAATCATTCAAGCAAACTGTTTTCCTGATTTATTCACTGCCTTCTTCTGCATTGTCGGCTTTTTCCAGAGGCTTCGCTGCGTGTGATCAGCTCCTGCTCGAGTTTGTCCGGCGTCTTCGACGGGTTAATCCAGATGTTTTTGCGGGTTTTCGGCGAGCATTCGCCGGGTTTTCGCCAGGTTTTCGGCAGCTTTTCCCTGCACTTCGACAGCCCTGTGGTGCTTGCTGAATCAGGGCCGGTGCTAGACTATTTTGCACCCTAGGCAAGACCAGCTGCTTGCGCCCCCCAGAATAAAATTGTTAACTGTTGAAATGCAGGTGCAGACACTCACACTCTGCGTGCGAGGGGGTGGAACACTTTGCATGGAGACACGCACTCACACAACAGGGGGGGGGGTCGACACTCACTGTGCACGGGGACCCACACGGTCGTTCGGTGCCCATCTTACCCCTCCGCTGGTCAGGCCTGGGATCGGTCTGTGCCTCTTTCTTTCCTCTGCCTCTTCCTCTCTTTCCTCTGCACTGTGTGCCTCTTTCTTTCACCTTTTCTTTCATCTGCCTCTTTCTTTCTTTCCTCTGCCTCATTCTTCATTCCCTCTGCCCACTGTGCCTCTTTTCTTCTGTGCCTCTTTCTTTCATCTGCCTCTTCCTTTCTTTCCTCTGCCTCTTCCTTTCTTTCATCTGCCTCTTTCTTTCTTTCCTCTGCCTCTTTCTTTCTGCCCTCTGTGCCTCTTTCTTTCTTTTCTTTCTTTATTCTGTGCCTCTTTCGTTTGCTTTTTCTTTCATCTGCCTCTTTCTTTCCTTTGCCTCTTTCTTTCCTTTCATCTGCCGCTTTTTTTTCTTCTATGCCTCTTTCTTTCCTTCACCTCTGATAACCCACATGTCTAACTCTCGCGCTGCCAATCACTCCCACTCCCACAAATCCCATTCCCACCTTCTCTTTCTCACCCTCCTGCTGCTACTCTCTTCAGGTGACATATCCCCTAACCCTGGCCCCACAACACATCCAATACTTCCCTCTCATCCTATCTCCATCGCACATAAATCACCTCCCTGCAAGCCCAGCAACCTCATCCCCATAATCCCTCAGCGCCTGTCCTCTTTCTCCTGCGCCCTCTGGAACGCTCGCTCTGTGTGCAACAAACTCACAGCAATCCATGACCTCTTCCTTTCAAACTCCTTCAACCTCCTAGCTTTAACTGAAACCTGGATAACTCCCTCTGACACGGCCTCCGTTGCTGCTCTCTCACATGGCGGTCTACACTTGAGTCATACCCCCAGACCGGGTGAGAGAAATGGTGGCGGGGTCGGAATCCTGCTCTCTCCCACCTGCACCTACCAGCATCTCCCTCCACCCCCATCCCTCTCCTTCTCCTCCTTCGAGACACACTGCATCCGCCTGTTCTCTCCTCTGGCTCTCAGGGTGGCAGTCATCTACCGCCCACCGGGACCAACCTCCCAGTTCTTTGACCACTTTGCTACCTGGCTCTCTCACTTTCTGTCTTCTAATCTTCCATGCCTAGTTCTCGGGGACTTCAACATTCCCATTGACGATCCTTCCGCCCCTGCTGCCTCCAAACTTCTTTCACTCACGTCCTCCCTTGGACTCACACAATCCTCCCTCCTCCCTACCCACCGCGATGGTCACGCTATTGACCTTGTCTTTTCCAACCTCTGCTCCATTTCTGAGTTCAACTGTCGCCCTTTCCCCATCTCTGACCACCACCTTCTCTCTTTCAACCTATCTGGACTTCCTAAACACCCTGCTCCCCCACCCCGCACACACACTCGCAGAAATCTACAGGCTGTGGACCCCCATCAATTCTCCAACCTACTTCACCACCTCCCTCATACCTCATCCTTCACCTGCCCTGATGCTGCCACTAATCACTACAACACTACGCTTATCTCTGCTCTAGACACTCTTGCTCCTCTTCGACTCTGTAAGGCCCCACGCCGCCAGCTTCAGCCCTGGCACACCCTCCAGACTCGCTACCTGCAAAGATGCTCCCGCACCGCAGAGCGTGCCTGGAGGAAATCCCGCTCTGAAGCTGATTTTGTTCACTTCAAGTTTATTCTCCGGTCATACACCTCTGCCCTCCACTTGGCCAAACAATCCTTCTTCTCATCTCTTATATCTACGCTGTCCTCCAACCCTAAACGGCTCTGGTCCACCTTCAACACCCTCCTCTACCCACCTGCACCTCCCCCCTCAGCTGCCTTCAGCGCTCAAGAGCTGGCAGACTACTTCCTCAGTAAAACTCTAACTATCAGAAGCAACATCCCAACACAAGATAGTTATCTGCCACCTCCACTCCCACAGGTCCCATCTGCCACCCTCTGCCGCTTCCTCCCAACCACTGAGGAGGAAGTCAATTCCTTATTGTCCTCCTCACATCTCACCACGTGCCCGCTCGACCCCATTCCCTCACATCTAATTCCTCCCCTCTCCTCCTCCCTCACCCCTGCTCTCACACACATCTTCAACCTATCTCTCTCCACTGGCTCCTTTCCATCCGCCTTCAAACACGCGCTAGTTACCCCTTTACTAAAGAAACCATCCCTAGATCCCAACTCTCCATCCAACTACCGTCCTGTATCCCTGCTTCCCTTTACCTCTAAGCTCTTAGAAAAACTAGTCTTCAACCGCCTCTCCATCTTCCTGTCCTCCAATTCCCTACTTGACCCCCTGCAATCTGGCTTCCGTCCCCTACACTCAACTGAAACTGCCCTCACCAAAGTCACCAACGACCTCCTAACTGCTAAAAAACACGGCCACTATTCTATTCTCATCCTGCTTGACCTCTCGGCTGCTTTTGACACTGTTGACCACCCCCTCCTTCTACAGACCCTCAACTCTCTGGGTCTCGGTGACACTGCACTTGCTTGGATTGACTCCTATTTATCCAACAGGTCCTTCTGTGTGTCCTTTGCTGGTAACTCCTCCTCCTCATTGCCTCTATCTGTTGGTGTACCTCAAGGCTCTGTCCTTGGTCCTCTGCTCTTTTCCATCTACACCTCCTCCCTGGGCAAAATCATCAACAGCTTTGGCTTTAATTACCACCTCTACGCTGATGACACTCAGATCTACCTCTCTACCCCTGATCTCTCTCCCCCTGTCCTTTCCAAAGTCAGTGACTGTTTATCTGGCATCTCCTCCTGGATGGCCTCCCACCACCTAAAGATCAACATGTCAAAGACTGAGCTCCTACTTATTCCTCCTCTAATGCCGCCCCACCTCCTGACTTCTCGATCACGGTGGAGGGTATCACCATCTCCCCATCAAACCAAGTTCGCTGTCTTGGAGTTACACTTGACTCTGCTCTCTCCTTCATCCCCCACATCAAGTCTCTTTCCTCCTCCTGCCGATACCAACTGCGTAATATTTACAGAATTCGGCCATTTCTTACCGCTGTCGCCACAAAACAACTCATACACGCCCTGGTAATCTCCCGACTCGACTATTGCAATAATCTGTTATCTGGCCTCCCTCTGTCCCACCTCTCCCCCCTACAATCCATCCTGAACGCCTCCGCCAGGCTAATTCACCTCACCCGCCGCTCTGTCTCTGCCGCTCCCCTCTGCGAGTCCCTTCACTGGCTCCCCATCCACTGCAGAATTAAGTTCAAAATCCTTATCCTTACCTACAAAACCTTCACTAACTCAGCTCCCCACTACCTGTCCTCACTAATCACCAAATACACCCCAGCCCGCTCCCTAAGGTCAAACAGTGACCTGCGCCTAGCTTCTCCCCGCATCACCTCTTCCCATGATAGACTGCAGGATTTCTCACGCGCAGCCCCCACTCTCTGGAACGCTCTCCCTCGTACTGTCAGACTTTCCCCTAACTTCTCTTCCTTCAAACGCTCCCTGAAAACATTCCTATTTAGGGAAGCCTACCACCCAACTCACTGACGCAACCATCAATCACTCTCACCTTACAGTCCTCTCCTCCTGTTTCCAACCCCAACCCTCCCAGATTGTGAGTTCCTACGGGAATAGGGCCCTCATCTCCTCCTGTACTGTTTGTCAAATGTTGTTCAATGTATTGTAACCCTGTCTATACTGTGCTTATTGTACAGCGCTGCGGAATATGCTGGCGCTTTATAAATAAAGAATAATAATAATAATAATGTCATCTGGTGGCACCTGCGTGTCACCATAAGACACCCACCTTCTGCGCCACTAGCGGGGTCGGCTTTGCGAGCTGTCACTGCCGGCAACATGAGCCGCACAATGAGGAATGGGTACAATAATGGAACCTGGGTTGTAGCCGGCTGCGCCCCTAGGTGGCAGTGCACTCTAGGTGGTTGCCTAGCTTGCCTAGTGGGAGCACTGGCCCTGTGCTGAATACACTGCAGGGTAGCCGAAATGGGAAAGCCGATTTGCACCGAATTGAAGAGAACGAAAAGTCACCGAACGTGCGGTGACTTTTCGAATCTCTTTGAATAACCCTGTATACCTCACCAGATGTTACCACCAGGGCTGTATTTTTGCATAGGCCTACAGCAGCAGGTTGGAAGGGGGCATCTTTTTCCTAATGTCCTTTCTTTACTGCTCGATATAATTGAGGTGTGCAATAAAACTATAAAATTCCCAACAATGATACCCTAAATTATAATAAATTATGTTAGAAAGCACTTTGTGGAAAAGAGGTAATTTGCTTTTGTTCTAAATTGCATCCTACTTGACATAATTTATTCCAATAGGTCTTGAATATTTCTCTTAACCCCTTAATGCAACAGGATATTTTATTACTTTTTATTTTTTGACTGCGCACAAATAACACAATTTTTTAATTTTGCGATGTCCTTCTGTAAACTTAATTTTTCTTATTCTCTTTTTGGTATACCAATACGTGTTAATATTATTTTTTAAAGAACAAACAGGGTGTTCATCTGGTACCCAAAATGTAAATGTACCGGTCACTCAATATTCAGTATAGAATAAACAAGTGATTTTTTTTACCGTTTTAATCCTACCCTCCAAATCCCCTTACGAAAAACTCTCACAAAGAATAGGAAACTACAGTGTGTGGACAAAATAAAACACCTAGGGCAAAATAAATAAATACAAAAATAATCATTTTATTAACTATTAATAAATAAATACATGTGACAACTCTGCAGTAATCATATGCTAATAAATATCGTTCTTGCAACACTTATTTGTTTATAGGCTCTTGAGAGCAGTTAGGTCATTTAGGGTGCTTGGGGGACAGCTGGAGTCATTTGGAGGGCAATAAGGCTGGGGTTAGACGAACGCAGTGCCAACATGCGTTTAGGCGCATTTTATTATGGACGTGGTAGCAGCAAATGACGTCCAACACAGGCTAAAACACAAAGTACGGCCGCACGAAAGTTCGGCTGCGCAATGCAAGTGGCAAAGGAACGCATTTTCACAAGAACGTCGAACCACTAGTACTGACGTACAGAGTGCGC